>OU426900.1:9415000-10665000 GCA_911387775.1 Thymelicus sylvestris | reverse complement strand
TTAGTTTGTATGGCGGAGTTTGTAGCCACGACAAAACTACACTCGAGTCGCTAAAGGCAACTATTGGTAAATTAAAATCTTTAACGTTTTGTACGACAAAACGAACTAGCTTCGATAACAGCACGGCTGCCATAAGTTCAAGCCTAGGGATAGACATTAACGGCTTCAATGGAGCAACTCTTGATTTGCTCGTCAATAGTTTGACTTTGACGTTCCCATCCTTGTCAGTACTACGAAAATATATGCAAGCTGCGTAACCAAGTGATGACGCATCACAGAAACCGATTAATTGTACGTTTACAAACGAATTCACTAGAAGGTGTCGCTCAATGCGAAGTTGTGAAAGGATCGGTAATTGACCGATAAATTTATCCCATTTTTGTAACAATTCGTATGGCAAACGGTCATTCCAGCCGAGGCTCAGTTTCCAAACATCCTGCATGATACATTTGGCAACGAAAGTACACGGCGAAATAAAACCAACCGGATCGTAAATACTAGCAAGCAGCTTAAGTACTGAACGTTTCGTTCCGTTATTATCTTTTAAATTATAATTAAATGAAAAGAAGTCGCATGAGGGCAACCATGTCAATCCTAGGACTTTTAAGGACGATGCTAACGTATCATCTTGAAAATTTATTTGCGTTATTTGTTCTGATTTCATTCGTGTCAGTAGCTCGGGACAGTTGCTAGCCCACTTACGTAATTCAACCCGCCTTTTTTCAGAAGACTCATTAAGCCGTCTTGTAAGGTACAAGCTTCATCTACAGATTGACATGACCACAAAAAGTCATCGACGTAGACACCCTCTTCTAGAACTCGGGAAGCCCTACAGTCTGACCGTTCGTCTTGGGCAAGTTGAAGCAGCGTGCGAATGGCCGTGTAAGGCGCGCTACGCAGTCCGTAAGTGACCGTTTTCAACTCGTAAACTTGTACTGGGTCTGACGGTGTATCACGCCATAATATGTGTTGATAACACCTATCAGCGGGGTCGATGAGCACGGCTCGATACATCTTTGACACGTCCGCCGTAAAACATATGTCGTAGAGACGAAAGTTAATAATAATTTTTAAAATATTTGGAAGTAATTTACGGCCGGTCAAAAGGTTGTCATTTAGTGACACCCCAGTACTAGTTTTCTGTGATCCATCAAAGACCACACGCAACGGTGTTGTGGAGCTAGAAGGCCGTAACACACAGTGATGTGGTATAAAATATTTAGACGGCTCCGTACCACGATATAGCTCCATATGCCCCAGTGACTCGTACTCCTTCAGAAAATCAGAATAAGCCTTCCGGAACTCGGGTGAGTGCGCAAGTCGGTGCTCGACATGCGTGAGTCTCCTAAAGGCTATGTCATACGAATTACCTAACTGTTCGTGATTTGGCTTTAATAAAATAGGTGAAACATATCGGCCACTCTCGTCACGATAATGTTTCTCAATATATAGTTTTTCAGCGACTTCATCATCGGGATTTAAAGGAACATCGCACGGCGAGGATTCTATTTCCCAAAATCGCTTAAGAGTATCATTTAAATGATCATCAGTGGTGTACGACACCAACGTTGTAGACGCTACAACGTTCACATCCGTGACGTCATTAGTCGACGGTGTAACTAATTTACCTGTTATAATATACCCAAATATGCTGTCCAGCACGGCTGGCATATTGGGACCCATAATAATTTTCTTCCCACTATAAATATGGGGAAAAACGTCACCGCCTAAAATTAAATCAATTGGCGATTGCTTATAGAAATGAGGATCAGCTAAAAATAAATTATCATACTGTTTTATTATATGCTCAGGAATTTTAATGGTAGGTAGATCTGAAGTTACTTTCTGAAGAATAACAGCATCAATATTAAAAACGGGTTTATCAGTGTGACGCGGCCTTAAGCTACATGACGTCATGCCGTAGTTCTTAACTAAACCATCAGCTAACCCGCAAATGCTAAACGGACATTTACGTTGAGATAAACCTAAACGTTGTAAGCATGCAGCGGAAATAAAATTGGATTGTGCACCGGAATCAATTAATACGCGACATGGTTGATAGACGTTAAAGTTATCTAAAATATAAACAATCGCGGTACCCAACAACACCGTACTGTAACTATTATTATCATTTGAAAGGCCTCCCGACTGTGCGGGTGCGCTTACAGGAATCGATGCATTACCGGAGTCATAAGAGGAAGCGAGAAACGTTTTCGTTACGTCCTGATGCAACAATAGGTTATGTGGTCGCTCACAAATAATGCATTTAAATTCACTCCTGCACTGTTCAACAGTGTGATTAGGTTTAAGACAATTATGACATAACTTCAACTCATCAGCACGGCTGATTCGTAGCGAAGCACTCAATTTACGAAATTGAGCACAGCGATATATCATATGATTGTCTCCGCAATGCAAACAAGATAAATTATTTTTTGAGTTTGATGACGATGCATGCGCGTAGCTTTTCTGTGCACTGTTTCTAGTTCGAACCGTAAACCTACTTACATCTGGTTGACGTTTATTTTGTACGACGTTTTGGTTGCTTGTACTAGCACCATAAGAACTAGAATGATCCAACACTTTTATTTGATTAGTTACGTAAGAAATCAATTCAGAGAATTTTGGTATCGACTTCTGATTGATACTTTGTTCAAATGACCTACGAGTGTATGGATCCAAGGCTCGTAATGCTATATGACACAGAATGTAACTATTCAAATCTTCAATATTAAGAGATTGTATAGCTTTGTATGAGTTATCAAAGGTTTCCAAGAAATTATTCAACTGAAAGGATGATTCCTTCGCAATAGGTGTAAAGTTTAACATTTTATCTAAATAATTCCCAACTAACATTCGGTTATCTTGATACCTGTCGAGTAAAGCTTGCCAAACTATATCGTAATTATTAGCAGATATCGGAATACTTTTGACTATGTTCAAAGCGGAACCTTTGATACATGAGAGTAAATAGTGAAATTTATCTATATTAGGTATCTGAGGCTGATTATGAACCAACGAACAGAATGTCTCGTAAAAAGTATTAAAATTCTCAATATTTCCATCGAAACAAAACAACTCCAATTTTGGAAGACGTGGCCTAGATTCGATGCACGACTGTGTTTTTTCAGTTTTAACGTTCTTATCATTCGCTAATAATTTTGAAGAAATCAATTTTATACGGAAATACAACTCATCAAAACTATTCAATTCCTGACTTTGAAATATGGTTTTCATACCAGCTTGTAACTGACATTTATAAATTTCAAAAATGCATAATTCGAAAGATGAACGTAGCTCATCTATATCCGTGACGCGCAATAGAAACATTTCACGAATATTGCTGTCAGTTACATTTAATGACATGTCAGATATTATTTGCAATTGTTCAAAAATTCTTTGCCTTTTGTTGATTAAAACGTTTAATTCAACATCAGCGATGCACTCCTCGTACACTTCCTGAACCTTCTGACCCTTTTTAGTAGCCATTGCAAAGTGCAAACTAAATATAATATGTCACATAAAATAAATGAATAAAGAATTGCCTACTCTATGTTCGGCTCGAAGGCCACAAAAAATTGTGCGGTAATCGCAGGGGCGATCCTTCGATGTATGTAATGTGGACTGTATAAATGTATGTATGTATTTATGAAGCAGTAGGTTGGTAGTATGTCCAATCCAATACCAAAATCAGTAAGAAAGAACCCACCAACCTTAACATCCAATGTCGCAGGATTGCGCTGCGCACGACTGCTTCTTTGTTTCACGGCACGGCCGGAGGACAGCACCATAAACGTTATGGTCTTCTTAAGATGGAAACTCCACGAACGTCGTGAATTCAACCGATCTTTTTCAACGGAGTTGACGCAACTCACGATATTTTTCCTTTGACATTAAGTGTCAATTTTGGAAGGGTTTTACTTTTTCTTTCACACCGACCAGTGATAAAGGATTGAACACCGGACAACCCACGGAAACTGGCGGGCCGAACACTAGTTACAGTCACAACATGGTGAAATAAAAAACGTTAAATAATGCACCGAGCAATTTAAAGTCTCCTAAACCGCTCTAAATAAACATTTAATCCTCATAAATATTAAGCGAGAGAGATGACTTGTACACGGGAGCTGACAGCAGACATCCATAAGATGGCACCATGTTGTTATCTTGATGTCTGCATTTCCTTATCTGTGTGGTAAAAAAACTTAAAAAACGACCATTATGTCATGGTCATTAATTAAGTGGCGAAACTTGACAAGTCTACGAAGTCGGTTTGGTATGTACCAACGGAAAAAAACAGGTAATTTTATCTTTACAGTCTGTTGTTCAGAATAACCAAATGTTATATTTTTATTTTTGGTTTGGGGTTCTATATAAGGACTATTATCTAGCCTTGATACTGGTTAATGAGGTTATTACTTATAAACCCTTTCAAAGTACCTACTAATACAGTACCTAGTAATACTGTAATTTAATGTTTATGGAGAGTTACTTAAAGAAAGTCAAGTATAAAACAAATGCATGTGAAAAAAACGATACTTACATTTTCTACGAAATTTCCTTTTTTAGCTACTTGGTGTTACAAATTACATATCCCTAAATATTTGATATTCGTTGCTAAAATATTTAATTATTGGCGGATATTATCAAGGGAATACCTTGCGATGAATGAAAAATATAATTATTGAACTAATGTAATTACTAAATTCAAGCTAATGTTCTCAAACGTGATAATATAAAATATCATAATTACGTTAAACAATAATGATATAATATGGTAAAACTATCCATTAGTAGTCAGCGATTAATTATACCTTTTGATAAGGTGTCACAAATAACAATAACGTGGAATGCAAATTCGAGTGTTCATTAATAATATAAGAGGTGTTGGATGGTTGTGGACGGCGGTGGACGGCCGTGGCGCGTCGCCAGCCGTCGTTCGCCACATTTATTACCCACGAACCAATCCAAACGTCATTTTTAACCGTCATCGCTAATTTGCCATTGTTTTGTCCACTGACGCCACCTTTTTGCCCAAACCATAAAACTGATAACTTTTTCTAACTTGCCCTAATTGATTATAAACTCCGACTACCTATATGATGTCGAGCAAAAAACCAAACAAAAACATTTCAAATTAATCATTTGCACGCCAAGAAATTTATCGCTCGACTTACGCCTCACAATAGTGAAATACTGTGAGTGCGAGCCGTGAAAGTCAGTTGAGTGGACGTGCTTTGATTCTCTCCGGGCTCGTATCGAGTAACGGAGCCAATATGTTAGGCGCTCCGGCGTCGTAGGCATCAAGGCAGAGAGCCTGGGCTGCTATAAAGCACGGTGCAATAAAGAGAATGGATGCCGCCCATCGGCAGGCAGTGCAGGCACCGGCCGCCGGCAGGATTACCCGAATCGCCACTATTTATCGCTCGAGCCTTGCGCCCAGGTACCATCAATCTATTTAATGATCGGGTCAGCACATACTCTCGCTCTTTTTGCCACTAACGCCCGACGGCGCACAAAATGAAGAAGGAGAGGCGGAGACTGGGAGATGGACGTTTGATGAGGCGCTTTTGTGTCGATCGTTGACGTTAAAAGGGTTCCCGAACGCACTATCAGCAGTTATGTACTGAAGGTTTTGCATATTTTTTTACGCAACACCGGCCGGCCTATGAAATTGACAATGGCCGTTGAAATATTTAACGCGCGTCGAAAAATCTGCCACGTATAAAGCTATTGAATGCAATGGATCCTATACGTAATCTCTCCGCATATATTTAATAGCAAAAATATTTATAGCGTATTCAACGAAACTTGTGAAAAGAATATTGCGATGATAATTATTATAGATCATGTCGTCTGTCCAAATATTCAGTAGTTAAACTGTTTCTGAATTTGTATTGTAGATGTAACGTTTTCAATACTGCTGAAATCATTTGATCACAAAAATGTCCATATCTTTATTAGGTAGGTACGTATGACTAAATAATTTGTAGCTACAAACAGACATATATTTTGATACTGTACCTGTTTACCACAGTTTGAAAAATTTGGTAGATGATATTAAACAAACCAAATTTTCAATTTAATAAAACGAAAGTCATAACTTACATTTTCGATGCGTCATAATTAAAACAAAAACAAATAAGAAGACCGAAATCCATAAATCTTTTGAACGCACACATCTTACTCTATTCGTCAGTTGTTCAACGCTTTGGAACAGTCAATGGGATAAATCTATGATCTAACTTGCTTACTACCCGCGACTCCGTCTGCGTGGACTTTAAAATTGGGTTCTTACAGAAAATTAAGAGTGTGATTAATAAAAAAATACATTAATAATTCTATGTTAGTAGCACATACATAAACCTGTAAAAACCTCCATACTTAAATATTATCCCTTTATCCTAAGGGAAAAGACGTATTTTTCGTGATAAAAAGTACCCTATCCGGTAAATTAGGTTAAACACTATTCATATCGTGATCATATTTGTTCAGCCGTTTTGGTGTGATGGAGTCACAAACATCCGAACTTTCACATTTATAATATTAGTAAGACCTGATATAGGAAATAGGGTTGTCACTCAAGATTTAAGTGTCAGTGAATGGCACAGTAACTTATAGTATGGCACGAGGAGGTCGTACGTACAATACGACTGGTCATACATCTGCCGACCGTGCCCCGAGCAATGGGCGCAGGGATTTGATAGCGACTCATTGTGCGCCTCCGTTTTGTCTAAACGATCTTTGCTCCACTCGATTTAGATATGCCAATGGCCCGTGTCGAAGTGCGTGAGGATTGTGGCAGTTAATCCTTTGTCCGTTTGATAGCTAGATAAAAATATTTGTGACTTAATTTTTATGTTCTGGTACTCAAACTCTCAAAATGCTCCTTCGTAAATAGCAACGAATTAATCGATCATACCATGTTTTGATATCATCCTAGTTTGTCTTTGTGTATTTCAGCAAAGGCATGAGCGACGCGTTGTTGACTAAAAAGAGAAGCATTATACGCGTTTCCTAATTACCTGAAGTGAAACACTATAGCAAGTTCGTGCAATTTTTCCATGATATATGAAAAGTTTGCATCTAAAAATTTATAAGAATAAAGACTGCTACAAAGAAGCTGATTTCATCAATTTGCTCCTGCTTATGTGATTATCGTCGCCGATGAACACCAGAAACACCAAAGGTATGTGTTGCAAAAAAGGGAAAGCCCCTTTATATTTGTGGCGACCAAAATACATAAAAACATAGCGTGAAATTTAATGACTAATACGTATTGCTTGGATACGCTTGGATCTCCTTTCAGAATAAGGTTTGTGGCGAAGAGTATACTGATAATACCTAATACTGATTCCATAACCCTGCTCTTCCCTAGCTCTTCTAAATTTTAAATTCGTTTTGGCTGACTATTAAATACGGATCTATCAGCTGGCCTCCTGTCTAAGAACGGCTGTTCCCTAATCTCTAGGTGACATTAGATGAAGCTTTACGTTTTAGTTTATTGATTGGATTGGCTTGTTGAAATAACGAATTAATAATTATATGTCTGTGGTTACAATACTATATTTAGATCGTCGATTGCTAAATTGGTAAATATCAATAATTGTAATTCGTGATTCTAGCGGTGTATGAGATTCCAGTTTAAGTACAGGATATAATTATGTTGTGGGTCGTAATCCTAATCGCAATGAAAATGAAAAATGAAAATGTTTTTATTGATTCACAGATTACAAAGATTCAAAACAGATTCAAAGATTTGCTAGTTGCAAGGGCCCATGTACTAGGTAAGCCTGTGTTACTGGGTACCCCGCTCATCCACGAAGACAAAATACAATAAATCACTTAAACATTTTAACAAGGCACAATAAATGAGGCGTCTGTGTATAAGTGTGTGTGTGTGTGTGTGTGTGTGTGTGTGTGTGCGTGCGCGCGTGTGTGTGTGTATTCTAAGTCATGAAAATAAAAAAAAGTCTAATAGATAAAGTTTTCAGTTTTCTCATAATCTAAGGTAAATAATATCTGCGTTACAGCATGTAATCATTTGCATTTACACCTCCGTTTACTCTGTTCTTTTCATACGAGACTACTAGATTACTTAAAACTAGGCCATAGCTCTACCTATGTACTGCCAAACGTACGTACCAAGTGTCCACAAATTAACCTGTTATTTATTGAATCAGCAGCGGTGCGGTGCGGGGAGGGGAGGTGAGGGGAGGGGAGGTGTCAAACGTCTTGGCGGTTGAATGTGGCCAAATTGGACAAGCGGAAGCCGTCCCGCCCGCGACTTGACCGGAACTGTACGCCGCCCACCGCCCGGGCGCCCGCCTTGAGGACATTCCCATTGCACTGTATATAATATTATCTACTTAAACTAATTATGTACAATATTTGTTCAATAATGATACTCTTACGAGTCAATTAGTTTATTCAGATATACCAGTTTATTGAGATAAACTAATTTGTTAGATACATTTTAGTTAAATTATTTTATTCCAATAAACTAGTTTTAAACCAATTAGTTTATCCAGACTTGAAATACGATTCACAAAATTCGGCTAGTAATGATTTAGATAATGCTTTACAATAATTTAATTTTGTTTTTAACCGACTTCAAAAAAAGGAGGAGGTTCTCAATTCGACTGTATTTTTTTTTTTTTTTATATTTGTTACCTCAGAACTTTGGACTGGGCGAACCGATTTTGATGATTCTTTTTTTAATCGAAAGCTGGTGGCTGTCATGTGGTCCCATATAAATTTTATTGAGATTTGACAATGGCATCCATGATAAAACCACATAAGTCATAAATTTGTGTTAAGATGTGCGCGACAAATTGACGAATAACTCAATATCACGCCAACCGATTTCGATGATTCTTTTTTTAATCGAAAGCAGGTGCTTGTCATGTGGTCCCACAAAAATTTGAACGAGATCTGACTGACAAGTCGTTTTTGAGACTTTGAAGTCGGTTATTTTTTGTTAGTAAAATTTAGATTATGCAGGATCATATGATTACATTTTCACAAAGGATGTAAACAGACTGAGAATCGACATGTTACTTAAAATCGATTGCTGATACATGGTGCAGTAGGATAGTACAATTACGAATTTTTTTGTTAAATCCTGAAGAGTCAAGCATTGTAGAATTAGCGTTATGAGCTTGTGTGTCTTCGTAACCTGTTTAACATGAAATCCTCTTAGTTGAATTTTTACATTACGAGTGTTAGTGACTCCAAACTTGTATTATTTTGTGATTTCTAATAAAATCATTGTATGATGATGAAAATTGTAAGTAATTTAATTTATTTAATAATAAAAGGCCGCAACTCAGAGTCACTAAAGGTTACTTAAATCGCTCGTTAGTACAGAATTTGTATTGTGATTCTGTACTACGGAGCAATTTTGAATCTGAGTTGGGGCGAAAGACTAGGTAAGTTGCAGTGTCACCAATGACACTGCAACTTACCCAAATAAAAAATATTTTTATCCAAATAAAAAATTAATAACAGAGTATTTACTAATATAAAAATAACTGGACAACAAGTACACTTATCATATATATACCCTTATCATATGTCATACTTTTAAATTTTTATTTTATTGTTACAAGAGTGTGTAATAAAAACCTTAAAAGTCAGCCAGCTAATAAAATACCGGGCGAGCAGTGGAAACAGTCCGTCCCCCTGCGCCCCCGCGGCCCGGGGAGGCAGGGTCGCAGGTGACTGGTGAAGTAACCGAGTTTACATTCGTCGTCAAGCCCGCGCTTATTGGGGTAGGCCGTCTGATCGCATCACGACACGTCGGACTCTCGCCAGTCTCGGCCCTCATTACGACACATCTCTGGTCTCCACACCAAATATTTGATATTCTATTTTCGTTCTGTGCACGAAGTTACCTACTTTATCAGATTTATTAGGCTATACTCGTATAGTTAATCCCAATCAAACGCAAGCAACATAGACAGCAACACAGTTAACGCACGGATTGAAATAATGGATTATGAAGGAGGATAAAACTTTTGATAGCTCGATATTTCGATAGGATGTGGAAGTCCTAAGAAAATATTTTTACAACTTTGTAGAGTTAAAATATGGAGTAAAAGCATGGAAATTTAATTTTGACGGATGCATTAGATACTTCGACAATCTCTTATTATAGATTTACTAGGAACTTTGATATTCCCTTATCAACTTCCAGCTTGGTATTCTAATATTTTCATGGGCGAAGTCGCGGGCACCAACTATGTAGTAATAATATAACTTCCCCCATTAGTATTTTATTTATTTATTTAATCTTTGTTGTACCTTACATAACGTATAGGAACAACTGGCGGCTTATTGCTAAAAGCATTCTCTCCCAGTCAATCCATGGCCAGTGTCGTATTTATTCCCTGTGTCTAAACAACCACAGAACTTATATTAAACTTCACCAATTCAGCTTTTCGAGTGAATAAACTTGTTTTTAAACTTTGCCTTATTATACTTTCATAATAGCAAAATATTAAAGGTTGACCCACGAAATCCACACTATAGGTGGTCGGCAGCTCATTAAGAAGTCGGAAGGGTAAAAAGTCGGGTCCCTCCAACGCATCGGCCTTTTTGTAAAAAGAGGCTTAATTAGGGCTCATGCGGCTTCCCTAACCCCTGTAACTTTTAATAAATGTTCGAAAAGCGTTGTTACATACTATATACACATTACACATGTATACGATCTGAAGTGGATTAAATATGGCATGTTTTGAAATTTAATTTGGCACCCTATTTTGAATGTTTGATAAACAAACATATGTTCCGAAAATGTACAAAACGCTGGGAAAATGTACAGAATATTATTTTCACATGAATATGAGTAGCGAATATCTGTAACTATCCTGGACAACTGTAGTCTGTAATTAAACCTGTTTGAGAATATAAGAAGTAGTCCGACATTAGTTTTTATCAATCGTTCGCTCGCATCGGGTGCATCTAGAGGCTAAATTAGCGAATGCTTCAGTTATTACGTTATCTTCGAATGATAATTATAGAAACATCGGACATTAAAATTTGTATCATCCCCTACATTGAAATATCCCATATTCAATAGGGGAGGGTATCCCAGATACCACAGCTTACATTTTATAGTAAACAGGTACACGTGTTCAAAATACATTCAAAATACAGTGTATTTTCATTTACCGGCGGAGTAAAGTGAGAGAGAACATTTGCCGAGTGCCTTCTATATAGGTAAGTCATTACATCAACCATTTGCCGATTTCGCTCAAAGCCGTGTAGGTACTTACAAATGGCAAAAAGCAATATGTAACTTTTGTCGGAGCCGATCATATCATGGTTAATTCATTACCGTATGAGGTCTTTCCGTGTTCCGCGCGTGTGCCTACACTGCAAGTCCTCGTGGGAAGGTATTAAATATCTCGAATCAGTGCACACCGCTGTATTACTGAATGAAACTCAGATTGGCCCGCCTGATAGTGTTATGCATGATCACGCCGATCTATCCTGACCTCACCTGCCCCTAGACGATCTGTTCTTTGCTCCAAAGTATGGAAGCTCGAATTAGCTTCGAGAGCTCCACGTAGGCTGGTCGTATTATTTTAATAAAGCGATGAGCGCTCTTATCAGCGCCATCTGTGAGCCGCCGGCACAATGACGGATCATCCCATAATGCGGACGGGAAAAAACATGGAGCATTGTCGATTTTTTTGTGTACACTATTCCGGGTTATTGTTGCGTTGTTTAATACCGTAGGCTTTTTAAGCTAATGATATGGTTTTATCTTTTTGCATCTTCCACGATACAGAGATAACGCGTACCTGCATGGAATATTTCAATTCAGAGTTTCATGAATGGAGTGGAGATTTTATACCGATGTGAATGTGGAATTTAAAGTATATTCAGCATTTCAGTAAACCTACGGATTGTATTTTTACTGTCATGAAAACAAAGTTGTTTGGTCAAGGGGATTGTTTATGGTCGTTGGAGAGACGTCGGACAATAATGAGGCTGCCATAAAGCCGCTGCCACAGCGGCGGCGTATCGGGCCGATCAGCGTGGCTGAATGGAGGTTATTTACATAGCAATAAGGAGGAGATAGCGTCTCGTCTCCGCTCCACCTTATCTCCGTTATTGCCTGTGTGTGCACGCGGCTTATGGTCGGAAAGAAAATGAACTGGGGCGTCGAGGAAATAAAGACTCCTTAAACAACCTCCGCTGATATATCCACGGAATCTATACGGTTCGTTCGTGTCGTACATATGGAAATTTCTAACCGTATTGTCAGTTGTCTGGATTAATGATGGGAGTGACGACTGATTTATTTTGAAATTATATATACGAGTAATATACTTAGCTTTAACATATATGTATTCTAGACTCTAGAGCATAGAGAGATTAGATCCATAGAAGAAGAGAACATAATAATATTTGCTAAAACAATATTCTAACACTGTCATGCAATAAACTTCCAGGCTATTGAAAGAGCACATTGGCGTGACTTATTAATGTATTCATACGAAATTGATGTGTAACTCGATTGGAGCCTCCCTCGCCCGTAGCATTAAGATTGGTCGGTCGGCCAGTGCTGGGGACGAATTACGCGAAATTGATAATTCTCCAGTAGTGTGTAAAGGGTGAGGTTGAATATTAAAATTAAAATTTATGACGTGTGACGTAATACGACTGGTAGGGAGTCACAGCGTGTCGAACCGATTTGTATGGAAATTTGACAAAACGTCTCTTTCAACGTGTGGATGGGTGAGAAGCTATCGTTGTCGTTTGATAGCATAATTTGGGACAACGAACGTAACTGGACAGATTTATGTGTGTTTGCTCGACGGTTTATTGAATGTTGTGGAAAGGGCACGGTTTTACGGTCGCTTTGTGTGTACGGGTGGTGAAATGGTTTGTGTTAAATTATTCTAGTTTTGGCGTCTAATTCGAATAGAAAATTTTGAAAAATGACATTGATTTGGTTAAAGTTTCGTTAGTTTAATACATTTTAATATTGTTTTCAATTCCAATAAAATTTAAGACAAATAAAATTGGATGGATTCATTGGATGTGTGTTCGTTAAATTCAAGTCAACGCGTAGGTACCTCAAGAATTTTTCCTTCGCTTGCACTTCTAGAGAGGGCTAGTAACTAGTAAGCTAGTAGAAGTACCCGACTTCACTTTCTTCACCATCAATCAACTTAGTGTCGGTGAATCCATTAGAACCGGTAAAATTATAGAGGGAAGGCTTTTATGTTTCTTTCTGGCCTCGAAACGGGACATTGACTTTTTTAAATCTATACAGCCACATGGTGGTAAGTGGTTTGGTTTAAGATTGTAAAGCGCACTAACATTAACTAAGTAGAAGCCTGCCTATTCATTCTTGACTTGAAGACTTGTACATTATAATTTAACGGGAACACCGACACACGAATATAAGAATACTTTAAATTGTAAAAAGCGCAAAGATTTGACATGATGTAAAAGATTGCTGGTAGTAGGTATTGTTGCAAAATATATTAATACAACGCCTACGCATATAGGTGTATTGTACCTACATACTTCTATCATATTGATTTTATAAGTGGACTCCACGTATCAAAACGGTTTATGGGTGTTCGGTGTTTCGCACTCATAACTGAACCAACTATGACCCACCTAGTGACAGTTTTGTTTAACGCCGACACAATACAGGGACTGTAATAAAAGTGTATTTTTACACCCGACAGCGGTGGCGCGGCTACAGCGTAAAACTCGCTATATTAGTGGTTGATCCGAATTTCAATTCGCTAAAATGTTTAGGATCACCAACGTGACATTTTTGAATTTTTAAAAGCTACTCGGTTTGTTGCATACATTTATAATCCAAGGATTTATAATGCTGGGCTGTAAAGAGCTGCAACATTGAATTCAGGGGGGTTGTAAAAAATAGGGCAATAGTATATAATAATCACAAATTTATTAGACTTTCACGACTAAGGTAAGGTAAAAGGTAAGGTAGGGTTAACAAGTTAGCGAATAATAGCAATGACACGTATTTGGCCAGTTTGTTATTGAAAGAATTTCAATTGAAATACAACTGTTATTAGGTTAAAGGAAAAGCCCAAAACACTTCATTAATTGTCGTTACACGTAAGGTTGTAAACTAGTTAAATGTTAAATAGAACTGAACTAAAGTTGGCAAAATACTCGCTGAAGTTGGACAGGTTGACAGCGATCGGCGACGACAATTAGCATGGAGCGTCATATGTCAATTAATGCAAGTCGGCCGCTAGTCGTTTCATTTATTCACTACAATTTGTGCTTCCTATAATTACACCTGCTGGTACAAACTTTTAAAATAAAATAATACCTTACGCTGAAATTTGGGCAATTTTTAAGCCAATGCGTTTTACACGTTGTATTGTATCGTATTGACCTGCGCACTTCGCATTTTAGCTATGAAGTAACAAGTACATGACACGTTCGACGTGTCGGGCTAATTCAGAAAATTCGTAAGGGCTGTCACACGTCCGTAATCTATTACACATATTAAAATTAAACTTTCAGGTTAAAACAAAATTAATGAATTTTTGATAAACGATAATTACTAAAATAAAGGCAAAAGCATTTCGCATCGCATTCCAATTTCTACTGCATAAATAATAACATACAAACCACCCAGCCAGCTCCTACACTATTAATAATTTAGGGAAATATCAACTATTATGTGATAAATACATTTTGCGCCAATCAAGATAGTAGAGAACCAATATTATGATTTTTGGGTGTTGGCTTCTGGTCCATCTTTCTTCTATCTTATGTCATTCAAGATTTCAAGTCTCAAGTCCACAGCTGTAACACGAGTCATTTGGCTGTTGACCTGTTAGCCAAGCAGGATTCACGGAAATGTAATTATAACAGAAAAGTCCTACCATCAAGAAAGGAAGTCAGCTTCTACCGCCTCTTACGACACTCTGGTTCACATTGGGACAACTCAATGGAACTTGCGGGATAAACCCGTATTCGCGGCCTCCCCAATATGTCCTGCAAGCCTGCAACAGACAAATACTGTGAGAGTTGTAGGTTTATAATGATTCTCAATATGTAATCCATAAAGAGACCTGGTTTTAATTGGTGGCGCAATTCAGGGCAGTGGAATGAAAGCACGCAGTCGGCACAGTCGGCAGCTGTGCGGCACGTAGCTCGCAGTTGGGGCTCGCGGGGCTTGGAGCTTGCGGCTCGCGGCTCGCGGCTTGGGGCTTGGGGCTCGGGGCTTGGGGCTCGCGGGGGCAGACGCGCAGTTGCATGCATTGTGCGCCTGCCCCCGCGCGGCTCCCGCGAGAGTTTGTTTTTCGGGCAAATAGCTATAGGCTCGATAATGGGCTCGCGGATTGAGTTCTGGATCGGAAAGGCGCTCTACTTTGATGTTATTGTTATTGGTAAAGTGTTAATGTTCATATTGGGATGCTTTGAATTTCGTTAGAATAAGATTTGATTGTAGTGTTGTATACTAAAATTATAGATAGCGAAGTTGAGGAAAAGTTTGTGAAATGCACAACAATAAATAAATTAAAATTTGTGCAATTCACACCTGCTAGAAGTGAAACCTTCAAAAATAAAGGTATTAATTTAATAACGTGTATCAGTTTTAATTATCTTTCAAAAACTATTGTGTACTTAATAAAAATAAAACAGTAGTAACTAACGTCACCTTACAACGTCAACGTTTAACGCAACCTTGTTGGAAGTCGCATTAGAAGTTTCACGTCAAAAATGGTTTAACCTGTTAAATAAGGAACTTTCAGTTGGTAAAAAAAATTAGTTACTCATATCTTTAACAAACTTTCGTATATATTTATTCGTTACACCAAGATAGTGGACACTATCATAATCAGATACAATAATAATAAACACAAAGCATTCGTTAGTGTCACCTTTATTAGGTACAAGTGTAAATCAAATTACGTCTGGTATTACAGACTGCGGAATAAATAACTTTACGCATCAGTACCTACTATTGTTACTGTTACTTATTTATTCTATTTATTCTTTCAACAAATGAAATTTTATGCCACACATCAGAGAAAAAAAAATCACGCAGAGTAGAGCAAACTCCACATCACTGCGCTTGTAGCCGAGTGGCGGATGGGTTTTGATTTTTGTAGTTTCGTATTATTTGCGTATTTATCCGCCCGCCACCCGGCAGATACATTTATTTGCGCCTCGTCTGCCCCACCTCCCCCTGTTCGATTGATCGCGATATCATTGCGATAATAGGAGCGCGATGGACGCGCGGTTCCGTCACGGGGAAACGCAGAAATATGGCCGGCGTCGGTCAACCGTGGTCGGAATATAACGATGACAACTGCTACCGTAATATGGTGCTGTTAAATCAAATGAATCATAATGTCAAAAAGTAAAGGTTTCGTAATACCGAATGGCTCTCATTTTCTATGATGAAGGTTCACAAAAACATTAGGATTGATAGCATTATCCATTGAGCAGATGTTCATCTTAGCTCATGGATACGATCAGCACCAAAGCCGTCACCGATGCTCTGTTAGCTAATAAAGAACGTTTACGGAACCTCCAGTGACAATGTGTAGATCAACCAATATTCTGCAGTAAAATTTTTGTTTAAAATCTAATGGGTGAATATCAAATCGGCAAATTTTACGTGTCCACGTTGAGAATCGAGGTGTAAAATGATAGAATGTTTCTAATTTTTTTATATAATAAACTACGTAACTTCTTTTAATTGGGGCCACATTGTTTTTTTAAATATATGTGTATATAAATAATCAGGGTAAAAAAAATGCCCTTAAATTCAAGTTTGGTGGTATGTCCCAGCTCCATTTTTTGACATAATTTCATTCACCACAGCAACAATTTAAGTTAAAATAAAAAATATATAATTTCGTTAGTATACGCATAAGACACATTATCTAAAAATAATTAAACCATATTATAAAATCCTATTTAACATCACAGGATACTCGATCAAAGTTTGTCCAAGAAAAAACCAAAATCTTGGGTGCACTTGTTCAACTTAGTAAAACATGAACTTTCTTGATAATGCGATCATTCCCGTTTTAATATTTCGCATCGCACAGTTGTGTAGTTGCGTTTGCGTGTAACGGGTATGTGATTAGAGCTGTGATATCCCGCCAAAACAAAAGTACCCGCTTGGGTGGCACAGGGGGACAAGAAATGTTCAATTTTTGGTGGATCGATTTGCTGTTTATTTTAAAGTGCTTTAATAGTAAGCTACACGATATAGGTAGTGATTTGGGTTACGCATAAAACATTTATATAAATTTAATTGTAACATAAAACCCCAATTTTTAAAGATTTTTTTTATGCATGGTTTCATTTTGGTGGCTCAATTTTGGTGGCTTTGGTGGCGTTTATGCGTGACCAAAATTTAAAACGAGCCACTTGAGCGAAACTAGGGCTTCAAAGTGTTCACCAGGGATTTGTCTATCGGACAAAGTCAGCTTACGAGGTTGAAGACCAAGTCCAGGACCATGGTTTCGTCGAAATCTGAAGTTCTGAGAGACGGTCGTATGACTCCTCTCAAGCTCCAGCTGCCTGCGAGGACAATAACAAGCGAGCTAAACTGACCCGACACTACACACAGGATATCCCGGACGCCGCCTGAATAAGATAAGAGAGGCTCTCAAACAGCTTAAAAAGAACAAGGCTCCGGGAAATGACGGATTCACAACAGCTACTAAAAGATGGAGGGAAACCTGTACTAATGACGCTCCAATAGCTGTTCGTTTCCGTCATCAATATTGGAACTACCCCGGAAGCGTGCAGCAGAAATGTGGTGAGTGGTGACTCTATTCTTCAAGAAGGGCGAAAAAGCCCTTTTGAAGAACTAAAGCCCATTGCATTACTGAACCACGTTTGTAAGCCGTTTGCGAGGGTGCTCACAAATCGCATGGCAGGTTTGACGACTTTCAGTCTGCAGAACAAGAAGTATTCCGAAAGGCAACAGAACCATAGACCTTAATATACACATACTGAGGCAGATTATACAACAACAGGACCAAGGAGTATAATCTGCTGTTATGTGTTGCTTATGTAGATTATGAGAAAGCCTTTGATTCTATCGGTATCCGTACTTAATTCTCATATCGACGTGTTGAAGTGTTTGTAATCAAGACGAACATGGCCAAGACGAAAATCATGTCCAATGTCCATATCATATATCTACGTACGTCCAACTTCGTGGAATAAGTCACTCGTAGAATTCAATTCGAATGGGCTGCGTTCGGGAAACTGCGTCATATCTTGTCGTCCAAAACACTCTCAGTGCCTGAAGTCGAAGTTGTTCGAGCAGTGTGTGTTGCCAGTGATGACATACGGCTCCGAGACGTCGTAATTTATTATTATTGGCCTTATTCATAAGCTCAAAGTCACACAGAGGACGGAGAGAGAGAGAGCGGATGAAGAGAGCTATGCTCGGTATTTCTGTACGTGATCGAATCAGAAATGATGTAGATGAACAAGAATAACCGACATAGCTCAGCAAGTACGCCGGCTGAAGTGACAATGGGCTGGCCACATAATTTAAAGGACCGATGACCATTGGGGAAGAGGTCCTCAAATGGCGCCCACGTCTTGGAAAAAGCAGCATTGGAAGCCCCCCAATCAGGTGGACTGACGACCTGAAGAAAACAGCAGGTACCCGCTGGATTCAGAAGGCACAGGACTGGTCAGAGTGGCGCAAGTTAGGGAGGCTTGTGTCCAGCAGTGGATCTCCAAGGGCTGATGGATTGATAGATGTTAAATAATAATATCTATATTTTTTTAACAATAGAGAGTTTTATAAAACGATGAAAGTTATTGATAATTCCCGAGAACTCATGAGATTAGCCACTTTGAGCTTTATTTCATTGATTTTAGAGCTTTTGTGACAGAAAAATCCAATTTTGGTGTCACTGATTTTCAATTTTGGTGGGTACTTTCGATTTTGGTGGGCGATTTTCAATTCTGGTGGTCACACTAGACTTTGAACTTAAATATCTCAAAAAGTTATCGAGATATTCTCAGACCTCTTGAAGGTTCTTCTAGCTTAGACTTTCTATTCTTATACTAGGTCCTCATTTTTTACGAAAACTGAAGAGAAAATTTCGCCACCAAAATTGAAAAAATTTGCACGTTTCTGATATTCACCCTAATATATAAAATTCTCGTGTCACGCTTTTTTGAAGTTGAACTCCCTCGAAACGGCTAGACCGATTTTCGTGAATCTTTGCGAGCATATCGGCTAGGGTGGAGAATCGGGCAACATCTATTTTTCATCCCCCTACCCCTAAATTTTTGGCAGAACAACGTTCGCCCGGTCAGCTAGTAATAATAGATAAATAGATGGTTTACACTTAATCAATAGTAAATATATAACTATGATTACATAACTGATAGTACCGTTAGTATTAGGTACCTACAATTTATTGCGGTTTGTGAGATTACAGAATCGTCGCAGAAATACAACTTGGGCGGCGTTGAATGTTCTTTTTCTGACTTTCATAATATTGAAAAAGAATTTCTTATTATCTACTATACTATCTTACTACTATCTTACTTACTACTATATCTTACTATCTCTCTTAGTACCTAATAGTAGTTTAAATGCCTTGGACTTTATTTAATCAGAGTTACTGCGTCCCTATTAGGTATACAAGCCAATAAATATTTCTGCAAAAACAGGGATAATAGAAAGCGCCTGTATATTTTATTAAGTGCGAAACATCACACTTTTAAGCTCCTATCAATCATAATAACAACTTCTGGGTAAGTCGGTGGCACAAACAAACAACATCTTTGAAAATATGCAAATGGCCGTCGCCACAATAGTGTCGGGACAAAAAATGTTTAAAACTTGTTTTTAAACGGCTGTACGGTTAGATTTAACCAAATAATATTCGTCAAAGGGTTTGGTTGAATAATAGTGGATTCTTGATGCGAGGCGCGTACGCATTGAGTTGGTTATCAATTTAAAAGTCGCCATTATCCACATAATGCTGGGGGTGAAATAAAACATTTCAATTTGGAGATCCGGTTGCGGCCCCCGGTTCGAATCTGCATTGTGGGTCTGCGGGACCTCGTACACTACTAGTTTTAAGTACAGTCGCGCTCGCAAAGTTTTATTTTGAAAAAGCAAAGTAAAATGTTATTAATTGTTATTGTGAACATGGTCTCCTACATGATTAGATCCTGGGATCAGATCCTGCACACAACTCACACAAGGTTATGTGTATAAGTAGTAACCAATGATATTATAATATAAAAAAAGAGGGTACCTAATAGTTACCAATTGTTTCAGTAAAGAAAATTAACCTGAGGAAACCAACGTACTTGAGAGTTCTCCATAATTTATTCTCAAAGATAGATAGATAGATAAACTTTTATTGTTTTTATACCACAGAAATATACGTGGGATTTAAACTGACAAGGAAGAACAGAACAACGGGCTGCTTTATCAGTATTTAGCGATTTTTGCAGAGATAATGTAAAGTAAACCAATCTGTATTAGTCTAACATAATATGTCAAACGGTGGTAATAATCCTCATAATTAAAAAGAAGATCCGAATCCAACAATGATACAGTCATGACATATGTGAAAGTTTGTGTGGATGTTTGTCATTCTTTCGTGCAAAAACGATTGAACGGTAAATTTTATAATTTATTTAATTGTGTAAAAAAAAAACGGATTTTCATGAAATTTAGCAGACAGGTAGACCATAATATGAAATAAGTCATAGGGTATTTATTATCCCGGAAACCGCGAGCAAAGCCTCAGCCAGAGTGCTATTTTAATAAATTCAATGTAACCTCGTTGTACGCGACTGTCCGTTACAGTGGTTGGTTAAGCCGCGCCTCCCTTACGAACAAGAAAGGGGTAGTTAGCCGCTATTGTCTCACCGCCCCTGTACGAATGCATTGAGGTACTATACGCCTAGCACCGAGTAATTGGCATTATTAACCGATGCAAAGTGTTGCACTGTCAATAATTCTTTTTTGACCTCTGAGGAACAAGAAAATACTTAGTGTTTTTTTTTGTAAATCATATAGAAACGTTTATGTAACTGAAACTGAAATATTGTTTGATTAAAAACGCTTATTATTATTTCGTTATACAGAGCATTTAATAATAGTTCTATGATAGAGAGGTAGATATATATTTGTTATTTCCATAATTATTCTTAGTGACTTATTTACGATTTTAATATTTACTGTAATTTCTATCGTAGTATCGTGTTATTAACAATAAATATTACGATGTTAAACCTTTATGTTAAGTAATATGAAATGTAATATACCTACATACAGGGTTTTCACTCAGGACCATTCGTCGCTCCCCCTCAAAGACGCGAAACACGGAAACACTTAGCTCACTTAGCTCTGTTGACATTGCATTCCCCGCTGTTTGAGCTTCAGATCGACCTCAAACGGGACACTTGGCTCAATAACTGTGACAACGTTCACACTTCACCGTAAGATGTCTGTGGACTCGTAGTAGGTACGTAGTAGTAGACTAATAACTAATTTTCATATTTTCAGGTGTAGCTTTAACACGGAAACACTTCAAGGTGTTAGGAAAAATTTGGAAATAGAGACTTTTCTCTTTTTATTCCTGAGTTCAAATTTGCTTTGTATGCTAGGTATCACTCATATCAAATGTATCACTGATACATTAATTTTAACTCAAATTATAAACAACATATAAATTCAATTGTTTTTTGTATTGTATAAGTTTTATTTTAGGTGAGTGTAAACAACAAAAAATCATCCTATATTTAAGCCACTAACGCCCCAACTCAGAGTCAGTGACGGTTATTTTAATCCCTCCTTAATAAATAATCACCATATAAATTTTATGCTAAGGAGCGATTTAAGTAACCGTTAGTGACTCTGAGTTGGGGCGTAAATCTACAAATCCAACTGTAAATCGTAAGTTCAGCTGTTTACTAAAACAAACGAAATGAAGTAAACGTAAGTAAACGATAAACGATAGACGCATAAGCGGATCAATGTGTAATTCTAAGTGTAAACAGGAGTACTTATATTGACAATGGACTTGCTAAATTGGCGTCGGACCCAAACAGGATTTCAGTATAATGTTGTGCAAATCCTGTTCAGACCTGGTTCAGTTACTGGTTGTTTTCTGTTTCTTACTCCTATCCTTTCCTACTTTAATACAAATCGCATCATTAGCATTTGTGAAAGGATTTTATTAGGACACTCAAATAAAATGTAAGTGAGCTAGATCCGATGTGTTTTTTGGGTTGTGTTAATGTAATATTGTATTATAGGTATATCATAATTATTAATTACATATTGATTTCAGAGATGTAACAATATTTTAGACTTATGAGAAAGTGTTTTATTGTATTTATATTTTATTGTTATTACTAGTAACTTATGTAAATTAGGTATTATGACTAAAAATTACCCGATCAGTTAGAAGACCTGCAATGAAATAAAATGAATTATTATTATTTTTTGTATAATTTTCATCAGATGTTTTACAACATTGAAACTATTTTTTTTGTGTGACGTGTGTATTTAAAGGTATAGACTACAGAGGGGGGATTTTTTCACTGGTTCTTCTGCATTACAAAGCAATTTTTAAAACGGTATTACAAGCAAAATTATGCGTATATTTGGATGATTTGTATGCATAGTTAGCGTGGCATAAAACATTAGTCGATAACACTTGCAACAGCTTGCGTATGTATATGCGTAGACTATTATTTAAGATCTACGGCGTAGCGCTACGATAAAGGCTACGGCTTACTAGACAGTCAATTTACCTTTACTTATCTAAAATACGCTGAAATCTATGTAAGCAAAATATTAAAACTGAAACATTATAAGGTACTTACTTCCCCAAAAATTCAATGCAAGAACAAAAACTAAAAGCAATCATAACTAAAGCACGATTGAAACAGTAGCGCAAGCGTAATGAATGGCCGCCACCGTATTATAACCGGACTGCAAATCTAGTTTGGAAGGGGAGTGCGGCAAGTTCGGTGAGCCTCCATGGCCAAGCGCTCACCACACTCCGCGTGTACCCCTCAACACGGCACCATAATGACACAAATCACCTAATTCAAACAAACTAATTTATATACTATCACCTTTCAA
This sequence comes from Thymelicus sylvestris, assembly GCA_911387775.1. Taxonomy (NCBI): domain Eukaryota; kingdom Metazoa; phylum Arthropoda; class Insecta; order Lepidoptera; family Hesperiidae; genus Thymelicus; species Thymelicus sylvestris. Next base: position 10,641,872 of record OU426900.1, on the reverse strand, counting down.
ACTAAGCTGAAATTCGTCTGACACGAACAACAAATAGGGCCAGCTCATAATGATAAATCCGACAGATCGCTATAACGTGTTCTTTGTCGCTTCGGCCACGTCTCTCTCACACAATGGCATACTTATTAGGGATTTAGTCCAGATATTAGTTGGGGTAGCATTGTTTGGACTTTAATAGAATTCAGAGGCGCCCCGGGTGGTTGGGTATACGTACACGGTAGTTGTTCTAAGTCGTTGAACGCACGTGGTGCTGTGGCAATATGTTGTAAATTGTTTTAGAAGTCGTAAAAGGAACGGTTTTATTTCGACTTAGACAAAGTTGATGTGTTTGATATTGAATTGGTTGTACAATAAATCTATGTTGTACTGATGATTTGTGACATAGTCGTACATAAATGAAACTGGTAAAATTATCCATAGTATTACAGATACAAATGGTTTATGGATTACTCGATGACTTACACTCAAAATGGGAAGTCACAATAAAGTTTATTTTGTGATTTACTATGTTCACAACAAACAAATACGTAATGTATTAAAGTTGTTTTAACAAGTTAGACAAAGAAAAATTGATAAAATGTTGAAATTTTGTGAGCAATAATATTTTTTTAATGTAATTAATGAGATGAACTTATTGGGATAAACATTAAAATGAAATGTTTGATTTGACTAATGAGTATCAACTATTTAGGGTATCGGTGGAGACTTATGTATCTTAAGATTAGATCTTTAACGCAAAGCACAGACTGGCTTTTCAAATTCCGTACCATAGGTACATTTTTGTTTATTTCTGTATCAAAACGTGTCGATACAAGTCATGTCGAGGTGGAGTTATTCATTCCATTGTTTCATACATACATTGTTTTGTTTGATATTGTTTACTGTTCATTTCTCACAGCCAGAAGAGGGTCGTAGAGTAAGGGTATGACTTGTATGAGTAACGTCGGATGTTCGTAGTTGGATGTACACAATGATATTTAAAAAATATATATACGTGACGCTCTTACAAATCAACCAAAAAATCTGTTCCGAAAAGAGCTACAACACATACACGTTTATCTCTTGTTTCACTACACCAACCACATTGGTATAATAATTATATTAGCATTTTAACGCTGTATGTCAAAGTTCAAGCACTTCTGACAACAACAAAAGCATGCGTATCGTCTTGTATTGACAAAGCGACTACGAGCAGAATGGTCAATTGAATTTTCTTACGCTCTTCATCGTCGGCACGCTAGTGACATATCTACCTCTTTTTTACATTATAATATAATTGGATGTATACCACAGTTTAATGTACCTACTCGTGCCATACATTTGTTTTTATTTCTGCATCAATATATTCGTGCCAATACCTTAACGTTTTTAACCTTCCTTTGTTTTTTCTTTATCATAAACATATTGTTTTGTTTGATATTGTTTACTGCTGTATAGTGTATATTCCGTGTATCTACTCTCCATTTCTCACAGCCAAGGGTCGTAGTATGAGTAACGTCGGATGTTCATAGTTGGATGCACACCGCAGCCTGCCGCAGAGGGTATGCATCTCGAGACCCTATGGCACAGTAGTTGTATTCGATCGATGCCCCTCGATCGCACCCCTTATTGAAAATTATAACAATGGTGTGCTCTCGGCCGCCCTCTTAACACTCACTGATTTCGGGGATGCAGTGTGGATACGCACGTATTATAATAGATAGTTTTATTTTCAGTTTTAAAATATTACTTGGTAGCTATTCCTGTACCAGTTTTTCAATTTGTTTTGTGTTATTTAATGGTACCAATATTGTTTCGTAGTAAGTAATAAAATATTGATAATTATTTTGGTACCAGTAGGTACTATTTCATGTTTTAACAATTCCAATTACTTATTACGTAGAGGCAATAATTATAATATGTTTGATAGTTAATCAGATATTTCTTGAAAATTTATAATTTGAACTCGTACACAATATTAGGTATTATTGTTATCGAAATTAACTTATATCGCACAGGATTCAGTTTTCAGAAAACTCACCACTACAATCACCTTTGGAACAACATGGTAAATACACCAGATTTTAATCACATAGCAGGCACAGACATTTCATGTCTGAAAAGTAAAGAATTCTTTATTTAACATCATTCATTAAAAAAAAAATATCCACATAAACCGATATCGCAGGCCGACGTGTTAATATATCGGTCGAATCGGCCCCGCGCAGGGATGCAGGGATTATAATGAGGCGCAGCCCCGCTAAGTATTTTCGACATGCGTCGCCGTCGCCCGACAAACATTCGGGGGGTTAACGAGTATGACGCTACTTGCGACTCATTGTGAGGCCATGCGCTGTCCGGGATAATTCGGATACACGGATACGGTACGTCTGGGAATGAACTTTAAAACTGAATGTTCAGTTTTATCGCTTAAGCTGCTTTTTGCGTGTATCGATTTTTGTTGAGTGTTTTATTAATGTGTAAGAGTAATTTTTAAAATCGTATGTTATTTATCCCGGTAAATATCTATAATAACGTTGATTTTAGGGCTTAGGGGCGTAATTTATTCTTGCAACGTTTCTTGCGATTAGATTAATAATGAAAAGATTTAGCGAATACAGGATTTGAACTCAGCTTGTGGTAACACAGCTAGTTTATAAAAGGTATAAAATTTCTCGATAGTGCTTAATTACTTCTTATTTTATTTAGACGTAAATGTAAAAAAAAATAACTTGGTTTATACTTTTATTGTGCCCCGCATGTCTTAAAGTACGAGTAGGGGAGAGTGTGTATGAAAGAGCCAGTTTTAGAAAGTGTAAAAAAAAAGCATCTTGGACTCTTTGTTTTTGAAGAAAACTACTTTTTTTTAATAATCACGTTAGTAATTAATGTTATCAATTTTAAATCAAATCGATAACAATTTTAAAAATGTGAAATATGTCTACTTAAAAAAAATTGGGAAATCGGCTCTTTCATGACAGCATGTCAATGAAAGAGCCACGGGGTGTTATGAAAGAGCCGATACCTATTTAATACAAACAAAACAGTTATATCAACAACCAAATTCTTTTAATAAACTTAAAAAATCAAATTGAAATTAAACTTGTATAACTCTATGAAAATTACAATTTTTGAATAGTCTCAATAATAATTTACTTAATCTAAATCAGTAATATTATCCTCATAAAAATCAGTCTCAAAAAATTTAATAAATCTTTGATATAAAGTATAAAATCGGTAGTTGGATGGGTGACCGCTAGTGGCAAAAATTTCTTGAGCGTTTCCGTGCTTCGGAGGGCACGTAAAGCCGTCGGTCCCGGTTGTTATCATAAGATAATCTCAAAAAAATTAATAAATCTTTGATATGAAATATAAAATCGGTAGTTGGATGAGTGACCGCTAGTGGCAAAAATTTCTTGAGCGTTTCCGTGCTTCGGAGGGCACGTAAAGCCGTCGGTCCCGGTTGTTATCATAAGATAATCTCAAAAACATTAATAAATCTTTGATATGAAATATAAAATCGGTAGTTGGATGAGTGACCGCCAGTGGCAAAAATTTCTTGAGCGTTTCCGTGCTTCGGAGGGCACGTAAAGCCGTCGGTCCCGGTTGTTATCATAAAATAAACCATGTTGTTAATCCATGTCGGAGGCCCTCGGGCGGTTTGAAAACTTCCGACACTCGGGTTGGCCACTAATCCCTCCACCAAACCGCACTGGAGCAGCATGGTGGAGTATGCTGTAGGCCACCTCAGAAGGAGAGACCCGTGCCCAGTAGTGGGCCATTAATGGGTTGAAGCCACGGTATAAAAAACAAGAATGTTAAACTAAAACTTATTGGTGTATTGAAAGAGCCACCATTTGTTTCATGAAAAAGCCGGCTCTTTCAAAGCATTGATCGCTGGCTCTTTCAAAACATTGCGTGATCAAAAATATAACCTTACATTAAAGTTTTTCACCAAAACGTAAGTCCAATATTTTTTGTGCATAAGAAAACCATGTATATGCATAACAACACAGCATAATCATCTTGTCAGTTTATGCAACACTCTTATTTTTAAAAATATATAAGTAAATGCAAATAAACTTACTTTTTGGCTTCCAAATTTTTGCTGTAATGCTACGACGCCATTTATTTTCATAGAAGTGTTAAATTTTTGTGGGTAACAGATATCCACTGTTGCTAAATAAAAAGTAAAATGAATCTATGGTAAAATATCGGTAAGTTAGTTAAAATGACATCGGCTCTTTCAAAGCCTGGCTCTTTCATACACACTCTCCCCTACTATATCAATAAGTTAATCGCGGATTGTTTGAAAGTAGGCCATTGCTAACTCAATAATAATAATTTTCGTAAAGCAAAGCCTGATGCTATTACATAACTATATAACGAAACTGAATAATAAAAGTTAATACACAGAAGTGACATCATTTCCTCAATCTCTCAAAGGGACAATTATCCCGAGCTCTCGTCTCTAACTGACGTCCACTAAGCTGACCAGCGTTTACCTTGTCTTAGGCTGACCCACACCTAATCCTTTAGTAATAGGATGACAAATTAGGACGGCACGCGCTGATATATGCAGCGAGTGGGCCCGAGAAACGTGGCTATGTTACTATTCATTGGTATTACGTATTTCCAACTGTGTGTAATGTACTTAAGTAAACGTGGAGACCTTTAGTCTAATGCTCTCGCTACATCTGCTTTAACGGCTGCGTTAGAATGCGCCTTACTTAGCGCATTAAGCTGCAGATGTGGCCAACAGAAATTAACGGGAATGTTACTGCAGTAAAAAACTAAAAATTAAAATCCGATCTTTCAAAAAGGCTGAGTTATCGCTTAATGTGTAATGGCATTAACAAGGCCCAGACCCTTTAGCGTTGTTACAATTAGCCGCATCTACGTTATATTATTCTTAACGCGTAAATTAACGCGTTAGTGCGCAGGTTTACGCTTCCCGCCCACGTCAGACTTTTTGTAGGACCGATAATCGGGCCGACTTTTCCTCCCATATTATTTCTGACCGACTTTTTGTAGGACGTATGCGTTGCACCATTGCTATCAGTACGTTATATTTTTCTCCTACAAAAAATCGGTCACCGATTGTCTGACGTGGGCGGGAAGCGTTAGCAGGGATATAAAAGCCCATTACTCTGCCTGTGACAGCATTTCTCGCTATCTTCTGTTGTCAACGCATCGATGTTTTCGTGGTCCATAAGCCGCGATAACCGCTTAATATTAGAACTACCTGCTCTTTTATAGGTTATTGACTTTTAAATACTTAATTCGGTACGAATTCTACGGCTATAAAGATCTTATTGTAAACGAATCACAAGGTTAAGCACAGATCCAGAAACTAATTTTAGTTAAAGCATAACTCTAAAGGGTAAATTATGTAGGTAGGTACCTACTATAAACAAACGAATTAAAAAAACAAAAACCAGGAGTTAAATAAACGTCCAAGGCACGCGTTACAGTTTTTTGAGCCAAATCGACAATTTCTAAACTTCGTAGAACCGAAGCATCTAATAGAAACAGTGTTGCCAAAACAGTGGAACTAATTCCATTATGATGTCGCGTGGGTGCCATAAACGGCCCACAATGCGGCTAGCTCTGGATGTCATTAGTCAAAGGAATCTGTCATTGTAACAATGTTACTGGGAATAGTTAAAGAATTCCATCCATTGTCACGTTCCAATAACGCTTTGATGCATTGTTTTTACCATTTTGTCCCTTTTTGTTTTATTGTTAGGAAGTTAAATGTTATTAAGTCTATTGTGAGTGTTTTTGTGGGCTTTGTGGTGCAATTTCACGGAGCGATAGGAGAGCTATGGGATGTTTTCGTTGCATAGAATCAGGTCGTTTATTAGTGCCCACGGGGACCTGTCACTGCAGTGATTGAGGTGTGTGCTCCTATTACAGGTCTCTTCATTACTGTGCGTAATAAACTGGTGACTCCTGCTCCAGGCAAAACTCGACCATAATTCAGTGTGTCAAAGGTTACTTTATATCGACTAAAATTAATGTTTTAATTTTTTTAATAAATGTATTTGCTCGAAATGATTGCATGAATTACTCGAAAACTGTTGACATTTGGATAGGGGTCATAATAGGTAATTTGGTTGCAAATGACCTCCCCTATATGCCCTTAACGTATTGCCAAGACGTTACCAAACACCCTGTATAAAGCAATCTGTTGGTAAGATATTTAGTAAAACCTTAGACCTTGTCCAGAAGGGGCGAATTCGCCGCGAAACGTTACGCGCGAATTCATTCGCGCGTTAGCGAGATACTAGGCGCCAATACATCGCGTCCACAAGCATCGCGCGAATTCAAAATACGCGCGTAAATCGCGTGCACTACGCCAGACTCTCGACTCGCGCGTAATTCGCGCGTATTGCGCGCGAGTCGAGATACTAGAGACGCCTTGTTGCGTCCAGGTTAACTCGCGAACAAGTCGAACAACAGAGTGAGGTGCACGTATCAAAGGAAAGGGAGCGCCTAAATTTTCATGCGTTGGCAGGCTCCTTCTGGACGCAACGATCGCGCGTGATACGCACGAGAGAATCGCGGCGAATTCGTCCCTTCTGGACAAGGTCTTATACTGGCTGCTACCATTAATCAAACGCCGCGTGTAGGTACGCACGTGACAATAATCCGAATTTTACCAAGTAAAAAATAACCGACTGCAAAATAACTCAAAAACTACTCATCAAATCTAATAAGTGGGACCACATGACAAGCACCAGCTTTCGATTAAAAAAAGAATCATCAAAATCGGTTCACCCAGTCGAAAGTTCTGAGGTAACAAACATAAAAAACAGTAGAGTCGAATTGAATTCAAAATAGATGTAAGTACATAATCTGTGTATTGTACTTATTTGTGCATAGGTATAAAATATTAACTCAGGAGAAACTATCTATTTGTTTTATATAAATGACCGGCAAAAGAGCAGACGAGCCAATTAATGGTAAATGGTCACCATAGCCCATGGATATCAGCAAACGAAAGGCATCGACGATGCGTTGCCGGTCAAGAAAGAAGACTAGAAAAAATAAAAAGAGCGTGCATAATACTAAGAACATAAACAGGCAATTCAGCAAATGGATCATTTCTGTTATTCTCACAAACGAAAGCCTTAGTTTGGGCTCAATAAAGAAATTAAACAATAGAGTAACACCAGTGGCTGTTAGTTGTCTTGTTTATAGCTACGGGAGCTGCTTCACAATTAACCCTGCAAAAAAAAATTTAAAACACTACTCTCGCACAACTATATTGTCACATAAATATAAAATTATACGTACCTAAAGGTAAATGAAATATAGGGGAGCGGGGGGCACGTTGTTACAATTTTTAGACAATTGTCAATACGACAAAAGCTATCAAATAATTTATACATTTGATTGCTTTTATCGTTACTATGTCTATTCAGCTATTAAAATATGATTGAAAAGTTATTAAAATGTATGTAATTTTTTCACAATGAACAATTTAACCAAAAAAGTCGATTGTAACAACTTACCCCCGATTCGGGGTTAGTTGTTACATCTTTGGGGCATGATGTTACGGTAGGTAAATAAACAAAATCATCAATGATAAATCATTTTTTTTTAATTTTAAAACGTTATAAACAAAAGAGATCACTTTAAACGGCCTTCTATTATCTTTTTTATCTTTTATTATTTTTTTTTATTATTATTATTTCTATTTTTTTTTTTTGTAGAATAATAACATAACTTCGCAGGAACTTTTTGAAATCTTATATAAAAGCTCAGAAACTTCGTCTGCAAATAACAACTTGTAGTACGTAAATTATTTATACTTATTAGTTATTTTAATAAAATTTTAGCAAACTAAAATACTTAAGATTCTAAAATTTTTAAGGCACTTATTTTATAGAAAATATATAGTTATTTATACAGAGGTAGGTAATGATATCCATAACATACTAATATTAAATTAGTCTTCATCAGAATTGCAATTAATTCAAATGAATAAGTGAACGTTTCCCGTTACACAATTGACATGGGCCACATTTTGCATTCTAAACATTCTACCCAATCTTCGTTTTTAGAGGTGCTGTAACTTTCACTACACACTAAACAAAACCATTCATCAGTATCAGAATCGGAATCGGAAACCAAAATTCACCTTATCTTTTTCTTCTCCGCTCATTTTCGAGGACTTGGCCACTTTTTCTTCATACCCTTTTTTAATGAGTCTTTTCAGGTGTGCCGGTTAACACAGGGAATTTGCGTTCAACGACGCCTATACGACATGTAACAACTTACCCCAAAAAATTGTAACTACCTGCCCCATGGCACGTTTTTTAATATAAAGTGAGATCACCATTAATGGATATCGATAGTAGAAAAAAACAATATTGCAAATTAAAGGTAGATATATTATGAACGTTCAAGGTTAAGAATTTTGAGAAAATAAAAAATATAGACATCAGGAATCAAAAATTTCGTAAAAGATTTTTTTACTTTCTTGGTTGAAATCGAGACACATGCACACAACCTAGCAGCTTGGCGCTTGGTGGGTCATTAATCGTTTTTATGTAATGCATGATGTTATAAGAAAACAAATGAGTCCAATTATGTCCACTAAAGAGTTTAAAATCCCGGTAAAAAAGGCGTGTAACTTCTTACCCGTGCAACAACGTGCCCCCCGCTCCCCTAGCTACCTCTCTTATGTTTTCAAAGAGGCAAAAAGCAAGATTATTGATCTTGGATATTAAGGCACTAACCCACCGCAAAGTGCAAGCAAAGTGCAGGAAATGGGTGCCTTGTAATTAAGATTTTATTGCTGCATTAAAATTGTTTTAACATACTTAGTACGTATAAATTGAAGTATTAAACTTCTATCATAGATAGTACTTTGTGAAATCACTTTTGGGTAGAATATCTGTCCTAAACAAAAGATTCAAACGTCACAAAAATACTGTTAGATCCTTTATATTCTGATACAAACACCAAAACAAGACACATTTCAAATAACGGCACAATTACTTGCTCCATGTTGTCCTTTCTTCTTTCTCTTATTGCTCAAAACTGTTAGTTTACAACTTTATTGCCGGTAGATAACTAACGGCACTACAATATTAACAGCACCGATCAATGTCAGTCCACGTCACTGGATGTGATCTCGAAGTGTACCGTTAACATCATAAACCGAGAACTAACGGTCCGACTGAACCATTTTCGAGCAACCCTTTCAACCAGTTATGAATACGTAATTACACAAAATACCGTAATAGCATAACAGTTACACAAAGAGAAACGTTAGCCGCCCTTGAAAGGAAAAGAAAGTACAAAGGACTTTCTCCGAGAAAGGATTGGTCTAGTTGTCCAGTTCCTCATGGGCCGTGTCGAATCAGTTGTGAGATAACTCAATAATGCTCGCATTGACGAACTTCCTAACCTTGCCACTCAGAGTATTATCATCTTAATATATATAAATTACGTGTCACGTTGTTTGTCAGCGATGGACTCTTAGACTACTTAACCGATTTTAATCAAACTTGCACACCGTGTGCAGTTTGATCCAACTTGAAAGATAGGATAGCTTACATCTAAAAAAAAAACCAACTTTTGACAGAACGAAGTCTGTCCAGGCAGCTAGTTACTTATAAGTAGTTAAATCAATATACCAATAATATAAAATTAATGATAATATTTCCTGTGTAGCGAAGGTTAGGTAAGTTGAATTAATCAATAGTTTACAGCCATAATTTACTTATATAAAGTTCTCCAGTTATTTCCACAGCTTTTAAAAATGCAACCAGAATATTTAATCAAATTTTGATTATAGTAGAGCACCATTTATGTTCATGAGTCGCCAACCCGTAATCAAGGCTTTTGATCGTGCGCCAAAAATACGAATGTCTATTAAATCACGGGAGTTATGAAAACTCATCTCGACTTCTTACAATACAGATCTATTCGGAAATGTAGCCACCGCTCTTTTCTAACGAATCCACATTCCAAATCTACTCCGAACTGCCATTCCATAATGTGGACTTAACCGCATAATGCTGTGTTGGGCTTCAAAAACTCAAAAGTAATTTGTGAGATACATTCATTAATTGAAACTGATATGATTGAAAAGAAAAATTTGCATAATATTTATGCTATATTCGTGTATGTAGGTAGTATATTTATTAAACTTATGAATTTTGAACTTTGTTTTACGGAAATCGCCATTAATCGCTATCAATATCGATTGATAGGTCTTGTCTTACAATTAGATTTGTAACACTTGGCTTCTACTCCTTCAACTATTTGTACTGGAGCAGCCTGGTGAATTTCGCTCAGGCCTTAATCGTGAGGAATACTAACTTAGTATCCATTGAAAGGCCAATTAATAATAGTTATAGTGATTTTGAGCACGTGTTTAATCAAGTGTTTAGTTTCTCAGCTCCTCTATCCAAGTCAATATTTGATGCTTCAGCCAAGACGTCTGGAGGCCTGTTGGTTTCGCCGCAAACAGCTGTAATCCCTACTAATCGGAATGTCAACCGGGACTGCACAAAGCTGTGTGCTAAATCATTTCATACATTATAAATTGATGTTTACGAGAAAACCTGAATAGAATTTATTTGTAAGTACATTAGAATAAGGAGAGATAGTGGTGCATGGAAGGAAGAGCTGGGGATAGAAATGTGAGGTCAAAGTTGCAAAACTTTTCACTATGTTTTGTGCGGAGATGTTTTCTAAATTTAAAAGTGTGGGATTGCTAAATGTATAATTCTTGAATTCAATGAAATTAATCAATAGTCAAGCATTGAATTGAAATATATACGACTCTACTAAATTAATTCATTTTCATTGGATATTATTGTACACAATTTGCTTAGTGTCTCGTGCGTCTTTAAAAAGGAACTTAACTTCTTTTTGGTTTCTTTAAAAAGGTGTAAAAAGACGCATGACCGACGTTTCATTTACGATTACTCTGGTATTGCTCATTTTCATAGGTGACGGTGACCCCGTTCCATCAGGTGGCCTGTCTGATCGTCAGCCCTTCAAACTATAAAGAAACCTGGAATGAAACTGTGCATTTTGATATAAGTTGGTACCCGGCAACATCGTTGTACGACATTTTGTCGCATCGCTGTTGCAAGAGTGAACAGACACTAATGCTCTGGTATTCCTATAACATAGTACAGTCCCCTGCAAAGAAAAGTAACCCATCTCTTAATAAACACACAGTAAAAGATGGGTTACTTTTCTCTGCAGGTGACTGTACTTTGTCCATACCTACTGATTTCTTTGTTGATGTTATTCTTATCCTTAAATCTCTACCCTCTGGTCTTGCTAACAAATTTACGTTGACGGTTTGTTACACAAATTCTCCCCAAATCCGGAAAGCTTATTTGCCTATTAAGCGCCGGATTGAAAGTGATTTGGGAAAACGGATGTTAAATTAGTACTACTTGTGTAAGACGATCAGGAGAGTCAGATGATTATAATATGAAGGTTTGAATGTCTGCGCATATTTTGAAAATTTATATTTACGACTTGAAAATACATGAAAATATCTCGATTCGTATTTTTTCACATTAGTCCTGGATTTGGATATAAATATTTCTGGAGTAGCAAATTTTCTCTGGATATTATCTTTAATAATTTAGTAGAGGTAAATTCTTAAGAATTAGAGTCGTGTATGATTCAAACTCAAAACTTCGAGGGAGAGTGTGCTTTATGCTACGAGTAAAAAACCATCAGTAGATTACTATGGTTCTACTTATGGTTATACTAGTTCAACAAGCCGACTTATATTTGCTTTGTTGACTTTTCAAAAGCGTTCGACTCTGTGAGATGGCCGAAACTGTGGCATGTTCTATTGGACATGGGTACGCCGAAACATTTAGTTCATATTCTCAGACGCCTTTATGAAGATGGAACTGCATCTGTGCGGACAGATGAAGTATTGTCAGAAAACTTCAAGCCCAGTGCAGGAGTCCGCCAAGGATGTATAATATCACCGCTCTTGTTTAACTCGTACACCGAACTAATTATGCGTATTACACTGGAAGACTGGACTGATGGTGTCACTATTGGTGGATATAAGATCACAAATTTGCGCTACGCAGACGATACCACCCTATTTGCGAGCAGTGCTGATCTAATGAAAGAGCTTCTTCTCAAAATGGAGCGCATAAGCGAAGAATTCGGATTAAAGCTCAACCGCAATAAAACAAAGGTGATGATTGTAGACCGAGCCAACAATAACTTGCCCGAGATTGCTCAAATTGCAAACTGCGAAGTCGTACAATCATACATTTACCTAGGAGCTTTAATATCGAATACTGGTGGCTGCGTAGATGAAGTAAAGCGACGCATGGCTATCACAAGATCCGCAATGGATAGGCTAAAGAAAATTTGGAGGAACAGGAACATAACCAAAGGCACGAAGATCCGGCTCGTACGAACATTGGTGTTCCCCATATTTCTATACGCTGCGGAGACGTGGACATTGCGACAAGTCGAGAAAAGGAAGATCGACGCTCTTGAGATGTGGTGCTGGAGACGCATGCTTGGAATCTCATGGACTGAATTCCGAACTAACGTCTCCATACTCCAAGAGCTCGGCATTAAACAACGTCTTTCGACGTTAGTATCCAGTCGCATTTTAAAATTCTTCGGACACGTCTCCCGAAGAGGAAATACCTCCATCGAACGCCTTGTTGTCCAGGGAAACGTTGAAGGCACCAGACCGCGTGGGCGGTCACCCATGCGATGGACCGACCAAATCAAGTCTGCAGTGGGTGGTCCCTTGCATGAGTGTACGAGATTATCATCAAACAGGGAGAAATGGCGAATGCTCGTAAGGCAAATAACATCTGCCCCAAATACAACCGTCTGAAGACCACGACCGCTCTGGCAAGAGCGATACGACAAAGAAGAAGAAGAAGATTACTATACCTCTACATAATCTCTACCATGACTATACGAGTATAAACCAAAGTATCTAATGAATGCCTACTTTACGTTTTAAAATAGCTTCAGTTCCGCATAATGTACATTTTTTTTATTCAGCACCGCATGTATAATTCATGATGAGCGTCCGAAATGGCAATCGGACACTATTATGCGTTTGTAAAAACTGTCGCGGATTGGGCTGTATCGATCGCTTCGCGTCTCGTTTGCCACTGGCGGCGTGCGGTGTTAATTCATATATGCCTCGTTAATTTTCCTTAACGCCCGCGCATAGCCGCGATGGACTAATGAATTTCAATTTGTTGCGGAATGGACGCTGAAAAAACGAAAACGATCCCGCTATCCGCTTAGCCAGTTAGATGAGTTCTGTCAACGGAGTGTCGGATCAATGTTTTAGTTTGGGTTTCAAAAGGTGTTCAGTTGTGGGGATGTTAAGAGGAGAGCATTATTTGAGGTAGAATATGCAGTGAGTTTAGGGGTTTGAATGTTGTTCTTCCACGCAAGAAGATCTGGGTCTGAATCTTGCACGCACTTCAAAGTTACCTCTACTTTTAAAACGATTGACATTTTTTTCTTAAATAGGTATACTTTTACTACAGCTTTTTACTATGCATTTTTGGCTAGGAATAAATAAGTCGATAGTAAAAACACTTCCATGAAAGGCATCAGTAACATATATGAATATTTATTTACATCAAAATATTCGAGTGCTGTGAAAGCAGATGATTTCATCTGTGCACGGACGTACTTGCTCATATTAAAAATAAATTACGAAATATGGAAATCTATTTACTATTGATGAGTCTGTTGAACAGAATCTACAGTTTATAACAAGTTAATAGTTCAAACATTAAATACACACTTTTTGAATGTCAATGTACCAACTAAGAGACCCAATAACGGAGAACTGCAAAAGCTGAATGAGTGCTTGAAGAACAAACTAAGTACCACCACTGATTTCGACCACCTAATCAACATTGACACTAAGTGGAATAAATTGAAAGACCTTATGCTCTCATCACGTAAAGAGTGCCAGAACACGTCCCTAGATGCTCCGAGGAAAGTGTGGATAACAGAGGAAACGTGGAAGACCATAAAGGATAGAAAGGAACTCCTAAAAGGCAACAATGATAATATCCATACAGAATACCAGGAACTTTCAGCAAAGGTCCAGCATTTGTGCCGTAGGGATTATAATAACCACTTAAACGCAATCTGCCAAGATATCGAGGATCACGCGCAAAGATATCAAACGAAGGACTTATTTTTGAAGATAAAGAGTATCACTCGCGAGTTTAAGCCAAGGACGTGGGCAATAGAAGACGATGAAGGCAACTTATTGACCGAGATAGATGATATCACAGACAGATGGCGATCGTACTGTAATAAGTTATACTCAAACCCTTCGACAAGAACGGTATGCACTCCAGCTATGGACGAGCACTGTTTCGAGCCGGAAATCCTGGAATCCGAAGTTAAAGATGCAATACGCAAACTTAAAAGCAATAAATCAGCCGGTAGAGACAAAATTTTCGCTGAAGAACTTAAACAACTAGGTGACCAAGGGATGAAGATAATGCTCGATCTATGCAATCAGATATGGAAAACGGGGAGATGGCCGGAAGACTGGAAAGAGTCGGTGCTAATACCACTGCACAAAAAAGGCTCTACAAAAAAGTGTGAAAACTACCGCACAGTGGCACTTATATCCCATGCAAGCAAGATCATGCTTAACATTATTAACAGTCGCCTACGAACATTTCTCCAGTGGCAAATACCGAACGAGCAAGCAGGCTTTGTAAGAGGTCGAGGGACACGGGAACAGATCGTGAATGTGAGACAAATAATTGAGAAAAGTCGAGAGTTCAACATACCTGTTCTCACGTGTTTCATCGACTACTCTAAGGCGTTTGATTGCGTAAGATAGGATTGCCTATGGTCCATACTATTGGAAATGGGAGTACCTAAACACCTCATAACTTTGATCGCGAACCTGTATGTCTCCATGGTTAGGGTTAACAACGTCGTCTCAGGGTCTTTTAAACCAGAAAAAGGAGTGAGGCAAGGATGTGTTTTGTCTCCCATTCTCTTTAACATCTACGGCGAGTACATCATGCGAAAAGCCTTAGAGAGATGGGAGGGAGGCATTTCTGTCGGAGGCGTAAGGATCAACAACCTGAGATACGCAGATGACACCACTCTTTTTGCGTCAACTGAGACAGAACTTGCTGACATTTTCCGCAGGGTAGAGTACGAGAGCGAACTAGTCGGACTCACCATTAACAAGTCCAAGACCAAAGTAATGGCCATCGACAGAACTGGTCAGCTTTCCAGGACCGGAGAACTCTCAGATCTCGAATTTGTCAGAGAATTTGTATACCTAGGATCGTTGCTCTCTGATCAAGGAGGATGCGAGAAGGAAATCCAGAGAAGGACACAAATGGCCAAAAACGCTATGAGCAAACTTACCCGCATATGGCAAGATCGAAAGATCTCCAATGTCACGAAGACCAGACTGGTCCGTACTCTGGTATTTTCCTT
Source organism: Thymelicus sylvestris (assembly GCA_911387775.1). NCBI lineage: Eukaryota > Metazoa > Arthropoda > Insecta > Lepidoptera > Hesperiidae > Thymelicus > Thymelicus sylvestris. The sequence goes on along the minus strand of OU426900.1, from coordinate 10,626,410 downwards.
CTTTCTCTATGCATCGGAATCATGGACAATTAGAGCAAAGGACCGAAAGAAAATAGACGCTTTCAAGATGTGGTGTTGGAGAAGGATGCTTCGAATACCATGGACCGCCAAGAGGACGAATAAGTCTATACTCGATCAGCTCCACATCAAAACTAGACTCTCAACTATATGCTACCAACGAATACTGGGGTATTTTGGTCACATTGCCCGCCGTCAACCAGACGATCTCGACAAGTTGATGGTGGTAGGCAAAGTCGAAGGGAAACGACCCCGCGGCCGATCACCTAGCCGTTGGAGTGACCAAGTGACCGCACTCACTGGTCTCTCTGTATCATCAGCCCTAAAGAAAGCCGAAGAACGAGGAGAATGGAGGCTAATCATAAGAACGTTGAAGGACTTTCATTCTGGACACGACCTTCAGTAATGAAGAATACGACGCAAGAAGAAGAAGTACCAACTAAAGTAAAACATTTAGAAACTGTGCTGTTAACGGTAAAGGAGTTCCCTCGTCTGGAGCCAATCTTGAGTGTATATCATCATCGGTATCAAAAATGCATTGTCATTATAATTAAAGCCTTCTTAATGAAGTCATAATTGTTTTGTAATTAATAAATAATAAATGTTATCTTTACATGCAATTTTACACTGTAAATAACCGTACTTTATTATTTTGCTGGTTGTACATTTTCTTTCGTTTCTTGAACCGTCACCGTACTTTCGAAATAAGTTGTTCCAACAAACCTTTCGTGACGGCTTACAATTCATAGATCATGTTTGTGAGCGGCAATGTGTAGTGGTTTATTACGATGAAGTGTTTCGGAATTCAAAGTAAACACACCAATAGTTTATTCAAAGGGCACAGATTTGCACTATAAGTAGGTACATAAGTGGAATAGAAAGGTGAAATGTAGGCACGAAGTATTATTATAGGTGGTAATTGTATTTTTGTGTGTTCTATAATTAATTCTGTTTCGGCTTTTTTGTTCCAGGTGTAGGTACAAATGTACAACTTACTTCTTTGTAATAACATTCGAAATTATTTTATTTCATACTTTTCTCCTCACTCTTTGTCCAACAGTTACCGCGACTTGTAAAGTACCTCATTCATATTCGCGGCTCACCTGCCGGCAAATTGAATAATGTTGAAGGCGAGAGGGAACTTGTCATAATGTACTCCACAATGTACCACAATGTACCATGCTCTGTCAACCGAATGGTAGCGGTTTGTGTGGTGTATCGAATGAGAAAAGTTTTGCGTGCGCTGTAAGTGATAAAATATAAAAAAAATATTGCAAATGTGTAACATTTTCGTTTTAAATAACTGCTTTCTAGGATGACATGTAGGCGTAGGACTTGATGACATTATAAGCACTTTTTGGAACGAAGTTCCTTATCGCGCGTTGCGAAAGGGGGCTAGGCGGAAAATTTGGTAACGACACTTTTTGCCGGTAACGACACTTTTTGCCGTTGTAGTTTTTTTTTACATAGAAAGCAAGCCAGAGTACTAAGATAGCAAAAACATGCAAGCGAGTGTGCACACTTGCTGCATGTTTTTGCTATCCTAGTACTGACTGCAAGGAACTTCGTTCCATCCGGGTGTCCTTTGACACCTCTCAAGTTTTTTATTAATGTGATGGATATCTGACTTTGCACCTGCAAAAATAGGTGTGTTTTCTTAATGTTAATTTATCAGAAAGCGCTTTAATTTTTTTCATGAATTTTTATCAATTTTTATTTTTTATTTTTATGTACGTCATTCACATTTTAAAGTTTTCACATTCACATTCTTGCCGGTATGAGAGTCCATGTCCATGTAAAACCAAGTATGTAGACTAAAATTTTCTGTCACTTAAACAATGTCACCGAGGCCGGAGTCGAATTCGAAACTCTTCGTTTGACAGCGGGGTTATTACACACTGAAGTACAAAACGAACTAAAATCAATTATTTTACATGCTGATACAAGCCGCCGGACTTTTTACTTACCATCTATAAAATATCAGTTGCTTTGATATATCCGTTAGTTTCCACCATAATGGTTATAGATTTGTTTAGGTAAAAAAGAAAAAAATTAAAAGAAAGTGAACAAAGCCGCGTTTACAGGCGGTACGATGAAAGACGGGGGTCTAATAAAAAATCATAAAATGACCCTAAGACAATGTTATTTAATGGCTAGCATCTCTCTTGAGGTCATAAACTTCTCGCCGGAATAATCGCTACTGTTCATTTGTTCACCAGATACCTGGAAATTTTATAACTTTACCTACTACGGAATAGCATGGGTTACCCGACGTAACTTCGCTTCAATATTGTCTTTAAGTTTATGAATTCTATTGCATGATAAAAAATTTCGAATAATAAAAAAATAAAATAAAATAAACGCTAACACTCTTACATAAATATAATATAATAATGTTCATATATGCTAACTTTCGAATGAAAAAAAATTGGTAGTAACATTGTTTACCGTGAAAGGTGGAAATGAAAGGACTGACTTTGTTATCAGGTTTTATGACGTCAAATATGTATGTCGAAATCATGTAGAACAATACGTAGCATCGTAGCAAGATGAGTGCACCCGGGCCGTACCACCCAATTACTCATAAAATCTTGAAGCCTACATAGATTAAACCTACTCGTAACTACAAATATTTGTACAACCCATGTCGAACAAACGTACAGGCAACAAAAGAATTAGGTATGCATGGCATGGTACAAAAAGTTCCGTCATGTTTAAAATTTAATTTAAAATACAGAATGATTGTGTTATTATTAACTAGCTTTTCCACTTTGTAGAGATCGATTTTTTATAAATCCCACGGGAACCCTGAATTTTTCCGGGATAAGAAGTATCCTATGTTACTTCTAATACCTTCAAGAATATGTGTACAAAGTTTCATGATGATCGGTTAGGTAGTTTTCGCTTGAAAGCGTAACAAAAAAACTTGCATTCACATTTATAATAATTAAGTATGATGTTAAATCATACTTTACCTTGATAAGAACACTAAATTCTGTAATATTAAAAATTACAGAACGTTTTTATATCGTGCATACCTAACTCTTTTGCCGACTGTACAAATACGGCGACTAAACGGTTTTGGCCGTCCATCCACAGTAGTCATCACGTGGCGGAAGCGCGCAGCGGACCAATTTCCCGCCGTCGCCAATTAACAACACTTGGTACCTTGGTAGCCGGTCGCTATCCAGGGAAGGGACACTCAAGATGTGTTGATTTATTAACCCTTCTCAGCTATGTTAGATCATCAAAACATCTAGCTATACTATAGACTTAAAAGTTACTCAAAAACTACTTGTCAGATCTCGTTCAAATTTATGTGGGACCACATGACAAGCACCTGCTTTCGATTAAAACAAGAATCATCAAAATCGGTTCGCCCAGACGAAGGTTCTGAGGTAACGAACATAAAATAAAAAACAGTCGAATTGAGAACCTCCTCCTTTTTTAGAAGTCGGTTAAAAATCAGTATCATCGCTACCGACACAAGCTAATAATTTAAGAGAAGAAAAGTTAGTTTTGAGTGTTTTTCCTGCACAGTTCCCCACGCAAAAAGACGCGTTTATGACTCAGTGACCCCTGTGCGTATGCAATGGGTTCCGTACCTAACCATTCTAAGGGACTATTCAAATCGCATCATGTACTTGACTACTGGTCATTACTCCCAGCTACCCCTCGGTTCTACGATGTTTGTTATGATTTACGATAGCGAGATATTCATCTTTGACTATGTTCTTGCAATTTCGCTTATCCAGTTTCGTGTAAGACCTGTGTAAAACATAATATTTATCTATTCTGTGATATATAATATTATGTTTCACATACTCGTATAGTTATTTTCCTCTATAAAAACTATCTCGCACAAAATAATCTTGTCAATGGATTTTTACCTTCAAAGAGGTGTCGTGAACCAAAAAACAAAGTTGTAAAAGGAGAAATATGATATTCCGCGGGAAACAAATACGAAGTATGTCATGGTGAGCCTGTAGATTCCAGTGTTTTTGTTTATCCTAATACTTTCGTACGTCCACTTATCTAAGTTCACCAAAATTGCCTGAATAAAAATTTCTCTTATGGTTTTCTTCTAGACAGGTGAAGGTATTTATGTACATGAAAATCAGCTATGTATAACATGAAGCATTGTAGATTGGTGCCATGTTATATGTGGTTAATATACTCAGATAGTTGTTAACGGATCACAATTCACAATGCACAGAATGGTATGCGATTTTTTATTGTACCAAAGTGCGGTGAGCCATGCTAAACGCGCAATAAACCTATTTTACAACAGGGCCGCTAAAATTACGCGTTTTCACATAACGGTAAACTTTTTAGTGCGAAATATTTTGAAAGCATTATAAAAATGTCTTTATTCTTAGGTAAAAGTAGAATGGACCATGCTCTAAAATCGTTAAAAAGTAGAACCCAAAAGTAAAACATTTTTTACAGCCATTAAGAGGCTTTTGCAACAGTTATATGTAAATATTGTGCAAGTGAAAAAGAAGAATGTTTAGGTAAAAAATGGAGCAACGGTACCAACCATTACCGTTAAATAGGATTGCCGATATTGAACCTATAACAGCTAGTTTCATGTTATAATTTGCATAAATAAACAGTATGAAATAAAAGTTTATCTTTGAAACATCGATATTGGAGCAAATCACATAACAAATATTTTTTTCGGGATGGTACTATTATTTCTTCTGTGATGGTACTAATAGCAATTAGGAATGATCTTGGTACTAACTGACTACTGATAAGTATCGGTATATTTTTTTAATTTTGTAACTAAGCATGCACTAATAACTTAAAATTAACCTTCAGTTACCTATTTGTGATTAATACTGAATTTTGCTGTGAAAAATTGAACTGTTGATTTAAAAGGGATCTACATGCAAAATGTTTAATAACAGAGACATCTAAAAATGAAGCGTTAAATAAGCGTTAGGGTGTAAGTTATACATATGTAATTGTTTTTTTTGTCTAAGTTAATAAAAGTGTGGTGGTGTAACACATATAAATGTACGCACTTGTGAAAGATCTACAAAATTTCATGGGTTGTTCAATGAAAAGAAAATATGTCAATGGCTCTACAATGATTTAAAAAAATCTATATTAATTCCGATTTGGAGGCCCCCATATTATTTATACGGTTCATTAGGGATTTCAAGTAGGTAGGTGTTTCGGGAGATTTAACGTTTTTTCCTGATTTGGTTCGGACGGAAGGAATGGAATAAATATTAATAATAAAGGAGGGTTTGCCTTCCAAATTACGCAGCGAAGGCGCAGCGTGTTGACGACTCCTAATTTGACGTAATTTGCATAGATTATGCCAGTTCGTTGAGTGCCAATCTTTTTAAGTGGCTTCTTCTACTCATTTTGTGTTCCTGCCGCTGCCCTCATTGGAACTTATTATATCTAAGTGTTTGTACAAACATTTTTTTCATAATTTGTATGTTTTAAATATTAAAATTTTGTATTCACTGTATTGTTGCAAGATTTTATAAATAAGGTAGGTATTTAAGGCTTAATATTATTGAAATACTTGTTGAAATTGTATTGTTATATTTTAGACTACCATTAAAGAGTACCTAATTATTTGGTTCTATTTAACAAGCAACAACTTGAATCACAAACACACACAAGCTAAAACAACAAAAAGACGAAGAATATACTGACGTAGTTTGTTGTCATAACTAATTGTATATTTATTCACAAAATCATGAATTTTAAGTATACGGCAGATAACAGCGTTTTTATACGTGTATAACTGTTTTATTTTATTTAAAAGAAGTGCAAATGTGGTTGTAGCAAATCGTGTATCTTATTTTATACAAAGCAAGTGCCGGCGAGCTAAGCGGTGACCGCGTGGTATGCGCCGCAGTCGTGACCGCACCGCACCGCAACGCACCGCATGCTCAACGCAAATATCGGATAAGGGATAATTATTTACACTTATCCGTATGATTTACATGCAGTAAGATTTCTTTGTATCTTGTTATCACTGGTGTGATTGCAAACTTAAGTTGTCGGATTGTGCATATTTTACTCCAAGAATCTTTCTTTATTCTTAAAATTGATTCGTCTATACAAATAAGTAAGTAATAATAATTATTAGTAGTAGTAATTAAGTGCCTGTCTTTGATCATAAGTATATTTTCAGTCTTATATCGTTATTTGCAGGATACCACAATCGAAACAGGAGATAACTTTTATGTCTGACTATATTTTTTGTCAATCATGTAGTTAAAGTAATCCGAGATTAACGACCGCTACATTTTAAAAGCTACAAAAACAAGTCACTGTTATAATTTTCTTAAAGAAAATAAAAATGTTTTTGTTTTTCGTTCACTTAAAAATGTTTTATTCAATAAATTATTCAATTTCATGGCATGTTCAAGAACTATCCTTTTTATTTACATTAAATAATACGAAATTTTAATATAACACTTACTACAATTTATTGGGTACCAATAAATTGGTATCGCCTAAAATTAATTGTGACAAAAACCTGATTTGAAGAGAACAAATGTAATTAGCCTCTACACCCGCCCAGCGACCCCACTTTGTAAGCCAACATTATCTCATGTTATTTTTCGATATTACCCCTTTTTACGGGGTAGGGGCGCGTAAATCAAATTTATAGTCTTTTTATGCGGGCATTAAAATTTTATCGGCGAGATTTCTTTCGTCCTATTGTCCAGTACTGTTTTGTCCCCACTCGTTGTCGAGTGGCGCATCTATAACTGGAATATGCACAATTTCCCATGTTTTATTTTATTTAACATCTAAATACGAACATAAATTACATTTATTATAGATAGATTCTTACATAGACCTCTCTTTGTAGATATAAAATAAAATAAAGGCACGTGTGATCGTCATAGTTCAGCCAATTTAAACAAAAACCTTTATGAATTTACACTAAAACCTCCTTATAAACCACTCGCATCTATTGGTGGAAACTGTGTGAAAATCCTTTTAGTAGTTTCTGAGATCTTGTGTTACAGGCATGAAATTGACGCGAAGGGCGGCTTATTATAATTATTAATTAACTATAATATACTTATTATAATAATAATACTTACGTTTTACCTGAAATTAAAACGTTTATTAAACATACTTACCGTTATTCGACCTAATTATGGAGAGTGGCATCCGGTTCCGTACGTACTAGTCACTTACATCCGGTCCGCCCGCGCCATCTATACCTCACTTTTCGTAGTTTTCTACTTCCGCTTCCGTTGATTTGCGACACCAGCGCCATCTCAGGCAGGTTTAGCTATGGATAAACTTTTCACGTCATTGCGTCTCTATAACACCAGGCAGCTTTTAAAAGCTTAGGTCGAATAAGGTAAGTATGTTTAATAAACGTTTTAATTTCAGGTAAAACGTAAGTATTAAACAGTACTGTACCGTTATTCGACCTAATTATGAGAGACGTGTTTATTATCGCCTGGTGGCGCTGGAACAAGCCAATGTGATTAATTTCGTAATAAGATATGAGAATGGTAAATGTTTGTAACTGCAAAACATAAGATCTGTAATAATAGTATTAATTATATCATAATTTTAAAATCATAATAACAGAAGTATATTATGTATTATTTGTTAGAAAGAATTGTAATTATATTTCGAACACAAATATTCACAGGACTGTGAATGACCAATAGATGATCAAGTGATTACTTAAAGAAGTCTGTTTTCTTGAATACTAATATCGTAGTCCCATAAGGTGGTTCAGATCCCATGACATGTTACAATTTGAAAAACCATTTTAAAATTCGTGAGGTACAAATTTCGAGTGCTGAGAGAACTGGGCCTGTCTGGGTATCCAAGATGACGCGACAATAATACGAGTATATCTTAAGTGTTAGTTCACCTCCAGTTACCCTTAGCCAAAGGTCGTATGCCTTTGTAATACATATGTCAAAAAGCTGTACAGTACAACCCAGTTTTTAGACGCTGCAACTAATGTAACGTGGCTCTTGAACTCCCAAGCTCGTGGAATAGAACCGTGGTCTTCTCCATTATAAGCGGGGATACTGACCCCTATACTATCACACGCTAGCTTCATGTAGGAGTTTCTTTACTCAGCCTCCTATAATGGCACGGCTAGCGTCTCTCGGTTCCCCGGTCAAGGCTAAAAATAGCTAAATATGGGATTTAGCTAGATCTTTCTTTTCCTGTAATCAGATCATTCGTTTAACCGAGTAAACAGGACAGTAATCCTTAAGCTAATAAAATGCTAATGAAATAAATAATTGCAGGTGTAAGCCATTAATTTTCACGCCGACTGTTGTCGAGGGTCAGTATCAGTCTCTGATACAAATAGTACACCTGTAATATAGCGTTCAGGAGATGTACTTACAAGTAAAGTTAAATCGTGTACGTAGGTACGCACCATCCCGAACATATGTAAGGGCAAAATTGTGGTAGTATACTTACCAGAATTGTATAGGTTGACATAGGGTCAATTGTTACGTAGATAACGATTTAAGCGGGGCTCTTGTTACGTAGATAACGATTTAAGATAATGGGCAGCTTAGTCATTTTGGGTTTTGTCAAAGCAATATCCTTCAGGACTTACCTTACAAGTACTTAATTACGTGAACCCAGTTTGTGAAGGTGGTTAATTACAACATCTATGCCGACCAATATGATGCTTAGGTACTATTCTGTCGACGTGAAGCTGTAAAGGCCGCTAGTGTCAACAGCAACTGTTAATTCAAGGAAAAGAATATGATATTATACGATAATCTAGTTTTCTGATGCAGGTCGTGCATTACCTGTCAAGATCGGAACCTTCTGGATCATATATGTTGATCTTGTTCTCCTTTGCGTAAGCAATCCATATTTTTCAGGATGACGATAGGTGTTCAAAGTCGATTTACGCCACCCTAAGGTAAATAGTGGTTTTTGTTGGGAAGTTGTTAGGTAACAATTCCACCCTTACATACCCAGCCCTCAAGCATCATCTCCGTTGTTTTGGGAGAGTTCATGTGAGCTAAAACCCGTGGGGTCAGGTGTGGTGGTGGAAACACTTGTTGCGGGAAATACCATATCGCTATTTTAATAAAGGATCGTGGAACACCGCCGAGTTACCCGTTCGAACGAGATTGTAATCTTTTGACACGACATGCACAACGCAATTCAAATATACCCAGTGTTCGGCGTGACCCATTATATAATTTATAAAGGAAATATAAATGAACAAAAAATTTGTTGCACAAGGTAGTACGTGCTACTCCGGCGGAGCTTTCTTGTGTGAAAAATGATTGGCATGACAGTTGCACTCACCTGGGGTATGATGGATGCTATATAAATATATATATATATATATATCAGATATCAAATAGGCCCAATATCCAAATCCAATATAAAATATCCAAAGATCGAAGTACTTCTGCAATGAGAGCGGTTAGGGTAACCGGTTTCGTATCTCCTTCTTTCCGGAGGTAAAAGACCAGAAACCAAGTGCAGTTGTCACTTGTAAATGCAGCTGACCGTGATCTCGTAAAATGTTTAACATTGCAATCGTTTCTGTGTGGTTGCAGTGCAAGTCCCTCCGCGTTGCTTAAAGTGCTCCGTCTGCAGTTCTCTGGCCACTAACCTGGATCTGAGTGCATTTGTGCTGATAAGGGATAGGTTTTCAATTTGCTTAGTTGTGATTGATAATGAAGGTGACCTCTCGAGATCACGAAGCTTGTGAAGTTCATCATATCGGTGATCTTATTCAGGTCCAATAGTCTCGCTAGCATGGTGTCTGATCTTCTATTCTGGTGGTTAGTCTATCTGGTAAACACTTTAGAATGTTCCAGAGGTATTTTACGCCTGGGAATTCCAGGGTGATTTGCGGTGTGAGGAAAGACTTCCCCGAGTTTATTATCCAGAGTAGAACTTATAGGCTCTGCATATTCACCTATTAAGGTTGGGTTTTAACTTACCAAGAGGAAGTCGTCCAGACAGATGAGTATCCGAACACCTTGACTACTCGGGTATTACCCGATCCAGCTTGACAGGCGGGCATAGGCTTTCGGAGCCGAGCTGAGCCCGAAGGGTGACTTGCTAGGCTCCAGTAGTATGTTTGCGTGAATCAATTGTAGGAAGCGTCTGTGGGCTTTCGCTACAAGAAAGTAAGCTTGGTGGTGGTCGGAAGGGCTATAGAAAGTTCAGTATTCGTATAACGTACACAACGTTTATTAATTTTAATTACCCCTGAGGAATCACATCGCTTTTGGCCTGCAATAATATGGTTGATAATAATTTATGAAGCTGTGGGAGGATTTTTCCTTGAGTACACCTTTTTCTAGCTAATTCTAATAACTTAGATGCTTCCTCCGATTTTGGTGACAGATAATAGAAATATGACCAATGCAGTGATCGTCTCGCCATGAACGGGATTCGGTAACCTCTTGTACTTTTAAGGATGTAGGGCGGTGCCCCGTCGACTCCCAGTGGTGATGATATAAGCGAAGTTGACCAGCGCGAAAAGGTTAACTCGGTGAGTCAATACCTCTTTTCAAAACGATCTCTCTTATCCCGGCGGGATGTGGGAGAGGGTGATTTTGCGGCTTTCTGTGAGGCGGGTTGTCCCCGACCTCCTGTCTACTTAACATCTTGAGTTAGAACGAGATCCGAGTGTTATCGGAGCTGTGGGCCGCTTTCAACTTACGACGTTTGGTCGACCGAAGGATTGCCGATTGAGCTTCTTGAAGAAAGTCCCCGGATCGTTCTGCGGCGCAGTTTCGATCCTTGACAGGTTGCCAAAAGACCCTGTTTACGCCTCCAGCTCTATCTAGTAATGCGATGAAATGATCTGGGTGAAATAGTGTTGGGCAAGACTTCGCGGTGGTTTTCCTAGTGCGCTTTGATGGTAGGGGTCTTTGACGACAGCTACGATATCCTATCGTCTGTACTGAGCAGTTCAGTTTGGTGACCGCAAGCAATCTAGCTGTACTGCGTCATTAGCCACCTTTAAGTATTCACCTTGCGAAAAAAAAGAATCGCTGATTTTTGCGTCAATATTGACCCTCTCGTCTGCTTAGTAGTTTTTTACTTCGTAGAATGTTTTGGCACAGATATGTGCCAACACTACCCTCATATATATTATGTATAATGAAATGAAATTAAATAATATTTTATTCATGTAGGTATCACTGATACACTTATGCGATACAATGCGATACAATGGATTAATCCATTTAATACACTTTCAACAGGTATTACAATATAAAATCGAGTAAAATGTAACGAGTGTAGTTTTGCCCAAACAGACGAGATAATCAATATTGTTTATTCCCTTTGAAGGGTTTCACGTTGTTTTAGCAGAGCCTTAACTCGGCTTAAAACGTTCTCCATGTTGGTAATGAACTTGCAATTACCATAATACTTTGATTTCATCGTTAAGATTGAACTTGGTAAACCCAGGCGAGTGCAGGTACTGCTTCTGCATCTCAGAATTACGGACGCAGCTTCAATCAGTTTGGTCAAAGTATTGTAAACTTTTTAAAATGTTGGGCACATCTTCCAATGCTTAAGTTATTGTAGGTTCCATCACCCTAGTGTACATGTTCGGGCTCAAATCCGGCTACTTGACCACGCCGTCTTTATCGGTTGTCCATTGTTACCGACCTTACATCCTCTTCGTACCGGTTAATACTTATTTCAGGGTTTACTTCATCAATTGAAGCACTAGGTCAGTTGAGGGATCCCTGGCTACAAGTCAGTGTATTTTGAAATAAACCAATAGCGTAAATAAGTTAATTAACTTACGGTCACAATGAGAGCGTTAGCGCTTGTACTTGCTTGTTGAAGCGGAGCTGCGTGTAGACTTCGAGCTCGAGAAGTTATAGAGCTTCATTTTCTTAGCCGGTGCTTGTTTGGTCGGGTAATCTCGCTCCTTGATGACGTCAGCACACGAAGTACGTGCAGGCGGACTGGTTTAATCCATCCCTGAAACTCAGAGAAACGTCGAAATGGACACCGAACGTCCATTAAGACGTTCAAAATATTTAAAACAACTGTAATGTTTCATTACCTTCTTATATTTGTTTTCATAAATATGGATTTAGAAACAAAAATCGTTGTATTATTTGTATTACAGTAAAAGGAAAGAATTTATTACTCACCTTTAAAATATTAAACACCGAACGGGAGACCCGTTAAAAACACTTACTAATTAAAGCAAACAATGTAAGTAGAACGTAACTGTAAGTACGACTAGCAACAGCGAGTCGGCCCAGTGCTCAGGGTTGAGCAAGCTTGTGACCGCCTCTGGCGGGAACAGAACAGCCAATGACGTGAAAAGTTTATCCATAGCTAAATCTGCCTGAGATGGCGCTGGTGTCGCAAATCAACGGAAGCGGAAGTAGAAAACTACGAAAAGTGAGGTATAGATGGCGCGGGCGGACCGGATGTAAGTGACTAGTACGTACGGAACCGGATGCCACTCTCCATAATTAGGTCGAATAACGGTACAGTACTGTTTAATATACTTATTATAATAAGTAGTGAATTGTGTTAAGTTTGTACAAAAATAAGTTACAAATTATATTATTATAGGAAAAGTAGATTCACGCCTGAACTAAATATGTTACATGTATTTTTGTTTAAAATGTTATTTTCTGAAATGCAGCCTAAAGTCAGGTGTATCTTCAGAAAATCGCTGGCGTGAATCTAATATTAGAGAACAATGAGAATCCGCTGTGAGAAATTCCGTTACGTCAACGCTATTCCTAGATGTGTTTATTTTATATTCCTCATACTGGCATAGGTATGGTACATTACTGCACCCGAGACTTAAAGCCAAGAATTCATGTGGATGTGAACATACGTCCTCATAATGTTTGGTGCAAATGATAATGCTTCTTGATTTTTATTGGCTGACAACGCGTCGGTGCTGCCGAAGTATTTCACCTTGTAAAAGTATTGAACATGAGACAATTGGAACTATCACCTATTAATTATGCTTGAGGATTGGCCAGTATCTTAGCAGATTCCCCAAAAATATTTTTTTTTGCAAACTATGATATAAAATATTACAGTAAAAGCTTTTGTAATAAAACCCTAAAAATGAGTAAAATGAGACATGAGAAGGTTCCATTACAATACATTTATCTTTTAGCTACAATATTCTTATCTTTACTTTTACGTATAATATCTTTTTTATATCAATTCCCAACTTATCATGTTTACTACATGTCATTTAAACCTAGTAGAAATGAAAAGTTATAAGGAATCATCAAGTATTTTAAAAGAAACAAAAAAATGTATATTTGAATCACTTGCTGGGATTTGATCAAATCCCGGAGGATTTGATGAAATCAGAGTGTTCCATTTCCCAGTGCTACACCCGGTTAGGCGCACGGTTGCCCGGGGCACGGGGGTTTCGATCCGGGAACGGACAATAAAAGCACGCGTTGGCCTTAGCGATATGTGGTGTCGGACCCAATGCCTCTGGCTTCGGAAATGCTAAAAAGAGTAAAGGGTTAGGTCCTTATTCAAATTCGATACAACTGTGTGAATTTCGATTACAAAATAAAATCCTTGACGGTAAGATGACATCCACGTCCATCCATCCATCTATCAACGTTGTCCATGGACATCAGATCACCACAGGAGCTTTTTAAGTAGGTGAATAGATAACGAACATTAAGCAGACAATATATTTCAGTCAATTTCTGGTTTATACAACTCCATACATCTTTTAATCCTTTGGTCAGCAAGGTGCAACGCTGTGAGTCGCTGTGTGTCTTTTTAACCGAATTCAAATAAACTTGACAAGTGAGATATAAACTCGTTTGGCATCAATAATAATTTTCCGGCCAAGAAAGAGAGAAGAAAAAGAAAGAAAGTTTCCAGTAACAGGTAACTTAACTTACCAGTAACTCCTGCTTTGTACTCAAATTTTGACCGTAATTAGTATTTTCAAAGTGATTCAAAGTGATTCCACATTGATACTATTCTGTTTTTTTTCATGTGTATAAAATTGATTCTTGAAGACTTTATTATACCTACTATACTAACTATTATATATATTATACTAACGGTTACTTAAATCGCTCCTTAGTACAGAATTTGTATGGTGATTCTTTACTAAGGAGCGATTAAAGTAACCGTTAGTGACTCTGAATTGGGGCATTAGACCTCTAAGGTTTCGTTCTTACTGTAAAAGTTTTTTATTTAGAATTTTGAGTTCTTAATTTTTATACATATTTACGAGTATACGAGTTGTTGTAAACACCGAGTAAAACAGCAGTATCACAGACCAGTCGATTTTAGTCAGATTATGACCGATCAATTCGTTTTGTTGATTAGTTGGATTGCCTCGCGTTATCTAACTGATATAAATAAAATGTTTTTAATCTTCTGGTTTTCACTCGATTTAATCTACGAATAAATTAAACGCTGGTAGATGAACGAGTTAAATAGATACTTGCTAGTTTAGGTTATGCTGCATATAAATTAAAAATGGTTTTTAATTTAAGTTTTTATTATGCAGATCTGTTTTCAGCGTTCATAATAAGTCTATCTAGCAGGTACTGTAATATTAGTTTGTTGGTAAATAGCTGACAAACGTGGTATGTCGTCACCGTCACCCAGCAACACTAAAGGTAAAGAAGTAAAGAAAGAAGAAATATTACTTATTTTCCGTTTCTTCGTAATATTAAATATTTATCGTTTTGTATAAAAAAATAAATCGAAATACACACCATTATAAAAGACTTTTTCTTTGCTAAAAAAATGGTTGTCTGTAAAGTCGGTTTACGGACGGTAGTTTAACGTGACAACGTCATGACAAAGCTCCGCTCTGCCCCGCCCCGCTCCGCCCTGCTCCGCCCCGCTCCGCCCCGCTCCGCTCCGCTCCACTCAACTACGATCGCCTACGGCTCGCCTACGGCATCGGCTACGATACGCCGATCGTAGCCGATAGTGCCTCTCTCTCGCTTTTGCCGCTCTCTCGCTCGCAGAACGCTACATTTTTTCATAGATGCGCCCGGCGCTCATCGTTTTAATAGACGTTAGCACGTAAAAATGTTGGGGCGAGATTCAACGAATTATTAGTCTTCCTGTTTTAATAATCCATCATCAGAGCAGGTTTACATTTGTAAAGCGTGTACATTTGGAGAGCATTTGCTCTCCAAGCTGAAAAGATTTTTTCAGTGAAATTTAGTTCAGGGAAACACAAATTCAATCAAATAGGTAGGTGTTTTTAAGTACACTTATGAACGCCGTTATTTGATTTTAGGGTCAAAACACATTTATTCGGCTTTTGTCCATAGGGTCAAAACACATTTATTCGGCTCCATTCGGCTTTTATCCATAGTAAACAACGATTTTGTATGGAGACGCATACGCATCCTTTCGGCTTTTCGGCGCCGATTCCGCTTTCGCGGTAAACAAGTAGAAAACGACGACAAATGTGTTTTATCTTTCGGCCGCGTACGCCGCGTACGACGTCGAACGCAGCGGAACAGCGCCGCGCTGTAGGTAGGTACATGGAAGATTTTTGACTCCTTGGCCTTGTCGACAGGTTGCGACCTTCATAGTTCCCGTATAGATTATACCTACTAACGTCTTCGGACGGACTTCGCAGCGTATTCAGCGCCGTACGCAGCCGTTCGCATTCTTACGACGCCGTAAGCAGTCGTTCGCATTCTTACGACGCCGTACGCGGCTGATAGAAGCCGAGCCGAATAAGTGTAACCAAAATCATTCGGCGAAACGCGAATGGCGCCGAATAAATGTGCGTTGACCCTTACCGTTTTGGAAAGGTCCTTTATAACTAGTTCTACACAAGTTAGCTCTAACTAGTTACAAAAACTATATCACTATGTAGGCCACAGATGTAGGCTCTACCCTTTGAGTCATTGTCCCCGGAAGCGGATTGTAAGTCGTAACGTGACGTGTGACGTCATCAATGTTTGCAGGTGCTGATTCGGTTAGCTGATTGCAGGCGGTCAGCCGCTCTCCTCAAACAGCCCCGGTACCGCGCCGGTACCACGCCGGTACCACGCCGGTACCACGCCGGTACCGACAGACGCACCCCGCGTGATTATTGTTTGTTCGCTATTGTTCGCCGGTTTATTTAGTGTGTGGTTTATATGTAACTGGGTTTGGCAAGCCATGTGATGTGATTTGAATTTTCAGTTCGGTTTATTAATATTTTTGGCACATTAAAGTAGAAAGAATAGAGTTCTTGCTTGGATTCTATTAAAGTTATTAAAATACACAAATACATAGCTACATAATTTCGTACTAGGATCCATTTGTCGTTTCACTTACACACAAACACAAGAACACATACATATACCCAGATCGAGAACAGAAATTTAACCTGATAATTGAAATTTCTGTCTGGATGGAAATCGAACCCAAGACCCCAAGACCCTTCGAATGGTGGTCCAGCATCTTTCTATAAAAAAGTAAATTTTCTTGTTTACACTGTGTATATTATTCTGTTCTATGATTCTTGCATATTATTCTCATCTAGAATCTGATAAGAGACGCTATATCCATTATGTTGTTAACAAATAATAAAATGTCTTTCCTATCGCTAGTTACCTAACAATGGCAGCACAAAATCTGTTAGGCCAGCTAGGTATATACTCGTAGCTAGAATATCTGACAAGCAATGTTTGTGCAAGGTTGATTCGGTTAGCTGATTGGCACCGACGGCGAGCGGCTAGCGGTATCCGCGGTGACTCCTCACCCCTCAAACATGCCTGGAACCACCAGCCGAGCGCTACTATACTCGGAGTATGTCGATTACAGTGCGTCGGTTTAATGTGATACATTTAAAATTTTAATAAACATTAAAAAATATGATAGGGCTCTTTTATGAAGCAGGGTAAGCAAAATATTACAGACGAGTAACCGCCCTCGCTTTACTTCGGTTTTCATATTTTTTTACAGCTTGGGTTACATTATTGGAGTTTTATTAAGGAGCCCTAATTTTTTTTGGAAATATAATGTAGCCTACGTCACCTGGGGATAGTGTAGTGTATTATTAATTGTAAATTATATTTTTTTTTTAGTGTTAGTTCTATTAATTTTTATTTATTTGTTGTTAATGTATGTTACCCGCTATAAACCCTAGATTCATAATTTTATAGCATAAAATGAAAATGCACTTCGGCCGCTATTTCTTTACCCTGGCCGAGTCACGTTCGCTCATGAATGGAGAAGTTCCTCATTACGTCGTCCTTTGATTCCATCGAGCGTCTGGCTATGATTAGTTTTTTGGCGAAACGGTAGCTACACTAAAAAGTTGCTTCTAATAAATAGCCAAGTTGTTCAACAACTTTAGTACAACACTTTTAGTATGTATGTTGCGAATTTTCTGACATCAAAAAGGAGGACGATCTCAATTTGGTTGTATTTCCAAGTCAACCGATAAAAAAAGTTCCCCCAATTCCTCATGGATCCAAAATTATCATTTAATAAAAATACAATATAATTTTCCAAATAAGAGCGTAATTGACGAAGTTCTGAGGTAATAAACATAATAATAATGAGCATTGATTAACATATTTGGAACCCTCCTTCCTCCTTTAATGTCGGTAAAAACAATATTTTCAAAGGCGCTACACTATGCTTGTAGCGCCGCGGAGCGCCGATTCCTCCGACGCAGTACAAAAGTCACTTGGCTCAATCGCTACCGAACCCTGGCGCATTACTACACCGCCATCCTATTTGGATGTATTAAAACCCTGTGGCCAGACGCCCTCTGGCTCACTGAGTGTATTCTGAATTTGAAATTTTGTTTGAGCTGCCTCAATGCTCAATGCTCAATGCATAGTGATTACGCAGCGCTCCGTGAATACTTTTTGTACTGAGCGCACATTACGTTCGTTACTGCTATTGAATTGTCATTGAACGCAAACATTTTGCATTTTAGCACTGTGAGCCTTTTTGCTGATGTCGGTTTAATAAATGAGCAGTTTGCCAGCGACTTTGATCGGTATCGACTTTCATCAGTTTTGAGTGAAATTAAATGTTTATTAAATACGAGTACCTATATAGAAACGTGGTTTTTATTTTACGTGTTTATTATGTATCTTAATAAAATGTTTTTTAAAGTAATCTTTTTTTCATCTAAAAGGGAAGACAAAATTTGCAATTTGCATCTACTTTGGATATTTTTTATCTTTATTATTTAAGTTTGACGCTAGGTGGTAGAAATAAAAGGTACTGGATTGTTGTTAATTACTTAATTAATCACTTTAAAAAATTGTCTGTTTAATGGAAATTCCAAAAAAGTAGTAATTTGATTTATTTATTTACATTGATTTGATCGCCTGTTTTCGTCTTTTTCACATAAAAACCGACCTAAAAACAAACCAAAAGAACAAAATGTATGCCGACCAGGAATCGAAATCAAGACTACCAATACATTTTTCTCATAAAATTCCCAAAAAATGTAAAGATTTGGTCAGTATAGTTTAATCTTCATGCATAATGTATATCAAAGTAAGATCTACCATTATAGTTATCGTCACCGGGCCTCATAGCCCTCATAGAGTATACTCAACACGTGTATTGCACATTGCAGACGACCAACATAAACAGACACTGTTTGGATTGAATTATTAAATTGTTATTTTCAGGGAACTATTTGTATTCTCAAGCAAAAGTCGCACCATCCTCGTGTCGTATTAAGAGATTATTTCATTTTCAATTAATAATAAAATTTTACTGCTTTCCTAATTACAGGCTCTTTATTATAATATCTTTATTATAGTATCTACTATTAGTATTAGAATGTGGTGTCGTAAATCACTGTCTCTTAAATGGTAACTTTATAAAGGATCTGTGTTATTTTTTATCTAGGCAAACAGGTAACTACATAATATTATCTACTTAACTATGTTACTTGAACAGCAGTGATAGCCTAGTGGTTAGAACGTTGGTCTCCCAAACGCAGCTGCGCAAGGGCATGAGTTCAAATCCTGGCACGCACCTCTAATTTTCAAATATGTATTATGTGCGTACCTATTATAAGTTATCACTTGCTTCGGTGAAAGAAAACATCGTGAGAAAACCTGCACACTGGAGAGTTCTCCCTAAAGTTCTCAAAGGTCTACCAATCCGCACTTGGCCAGCGTGGTAGACTATAGTCTGTACCCCTCACATTGTGAGTGGAGACCCCGAGCCCAGAAGTGGGACAATTATTATGGGTTGTTACTTTGCTTTGCTTTTTATTACGTACCTACGTTCCAGTTCTAATAAGCCAGGTACAAAATACTTAGAACGAATGACTCACAATGTCGTGTACAATATTATTAAAGAGTATTTGGAGTTGGTAATGGTTTTATTAATTAATCATTAATTAATGTGGCTTTCTGTTAAAAATATTCGTTTCATTATTTCTCTCGGTGACATCTTGTAATCGTTACAAAATAGCCCGAATGTCCAAATTAATGGGTTAAATCATTCGTCAAAGGTGAAATGAAACTTTATAATAATGAATTCATAATTATACACAATTTGGGTTCAACATAATTAAAAAGGAACAATGATTAAAATTCAGTTTAAATTTGGGATGCTTTTTATTTTAATATTCCTACTTATTTACAATAAAATACAATATTTCATAACTCACTATCGATCTTTAATATACAATGACTGTTTTCAATAAATAAATTTACAATATTTACAAATAATACATAATATTACTACACAGTGTCTTAAGTAGTCAGTCATTTTCGAATAATACGTGTATATTTTAAACTCTACATAAATTCTTATTCAGTGATAAATTGTAATTAGCATTCAAATATTGTGACTTGACTTTGAATTTAAACAGGGTATGTGATATCAGGAAGCATTAACAACGCGTACAACAATATTATTGGCTATTAAACTATGTTTCAAACACTAAACTTTCGCTACCAATTACTTCTTAACGCACTATACATCTATCTACGTCTAACAATAAATATCTGACATATTAATTTATTTAACAATACTATATTATTTACAAGCTCATTGTTTTATCACATTTAACAGGTCCGCATCACACGGAATTATTAACTAGACCGCCACTACACTTAAATGTCAATAGGGTCGCCAAACGGACTTGTGCGTTGATATCGTGCTATTGCTAATCTTGGTGGACGTGGGGCTCGTCGACAATGCCCTAGTCGTGCGTTGAGTAGGTGCTTTTAGCTCGTTACGATGTCGCGGTCGGTCCGACACCGTCGAATCCGCTGCTTGGACTTGCTTCATCTCTTGTAGCTCAACGTTAGCCGGTCGCGTCGGATGGAACGCCGATTTTACTACTTCAATCGGCTCTTCGTCCGATTCGTCGGAAATAGTAGCGTCATGAGTGGAGTTGACCTCCGATTTGGAATCCGCTTTGGATCGCGGACTCGCGTTAAGAATACTTCTAGGGCTTCCGCTCTGCCTACTGCTAGTCGGTGATAATCTTGCGCTCGATGTATCCATTGAAGATACATTACTTTGTAAGTGTCTCAATGCATCGTAAGGGTTCATGCCGTTTTTCAAGGTTAGCTCTGCAGGCAATGATTTCAAAGCCAGTTCTGCTGGATGAGCTGAGAACGGTAGAAGTCCATTCGGGGGTAAAAATGCTCCGGGGGAAGGGATTAACCCCGCCGGGGGTAGATTGGCCATCGCCGGAGGGAATGGAAAAAGTTCCGCCCCTGGCAACGTCACGGTTGGCGTAGTGATGGGCGCAGCTCCACCTGTAGACAAACACGCTCAACATTAGTTATTGAATTTACATATGTAACATCGTGCTCTTTGCTACTTTTCTCCGATATCGCAACATGACGTAATATGAAGAACGTGTCCCTAGGGACAGCTCAGGGCTCGCGGGCACTCTGCCGATTCCCTGAACAAGGAGGGTGCATAATCGTACTAAGGATAATGTACAATCTGTAGGCGTTTAAAGGCGGCTTCACCAAAAGGGATGTTTTTTTAGTGCGATATTGGGAGGGTGAGGGTGCAATATTTATTTATCCGAATGCGACGTCGTTCTTTACGATCGAGACACGACATTCCGGCGTAATTCGGACGGACATGTCTCCTTTGCGCGGAGCGTGGCATTAGCGATGCGAGGCACGCTCGGAGGTGCTGCCGACACATGTGTGCGGTACAAAGCCGGCTCCATCGCGATAAGGAAGCGCGCTATCTCTGCCCCGACTGGACAAAGAGGGCTCGAAACGTGAAATTTTCATTAGTAGCTGTGTTCAAAAAGTTCTTGTAGCACCGTGCTTTGATTCTCGATAGCGTGTAAGAGAAGCTGGCGCATAAAAAGGACACGATGAAGGCGTAGATTGGGCCACAAAGAGCTCAGAGGTGGTGCGACGCTCTGATATCTTTTGCACTTTTTATATTTGCAGCAGTGGCAGTGCGCAGACCACTTTAAAAGGCATCGGGGTGGGTGGGGTTGTAACTAGGGGGTAATTTGGTGAGGTGGGGGCCAATATCGGCGTCGCGCCTGATTGAGGTGATCCCGACTGGTGGATTTGATTTTGCTTTTCTCTCGAAATTATTTTTAATTAAGCATGGCCTACGGTATACGAGTATTGTTCGATGCGATCAGGCTACATCGTTTTTTGCAATTTTATTCTAATAGTCTCCACGAAACGACGTTGCTGGGGGTGTGCGTAATATGTACGTACCCGTAACTCAGGACGTAATGGGCATGAAATATAGACAAGCAAAGTTTTGCAAATCTCTCTGTTGAAACGAAGCCGGAGTACGTTTAATAAAAGTCGGTAGGTGTTTGAGTACAACGCTCCTCGCGTTTCAGCGTCGGAAACAAAAAGTGGCTGGTGGCGCGGTCGCCTACATTGGAATAAAATTGACTCCACACTCTCTCGAACGTGAAGGCGATGCTTTTTGTACGTTTTCTGTTCTGAACCCCCTCGTCCCCCGGCGAGGGAACTTCAGCGGGTGGTTTTGCTTCGGTCGGACCGGTGTTGTTTTGCACCGCTCAAGAGGCGCTTCTTTTATTTGAGCCGTTTTTGCGTTGTACGGCCTTGAGGGTGGTTCTGCTGCGAGCAACATGTTTTCGAGTGTTGTTTGCTAAATCGGGAATTTTTAAATTAACGAACGCCAAATAATTCGAGCGATCGGAACTTTCAAAGGAATCGGATACTAGGAGCGAACGCTTTAAATCGACGTTTTGGAATCATAGCTTCGTAGTTTTATTTAGTATCACATTTTCTGCAGGAAATAAATTATGCGATGTTGTTGTGTGATGAAATAATACAATACCTTTTACGAGAGCAGCTGGATCTCTGAGCTGTGGAGGCCTGAAGTAGTCAGCCCAAGCATAGTTGAGGTACGCTGCGTCCAACCATCCAGGGTTCAGCAGGAATGGACTGAACGCACCAGGATGCCCATAGCCGTAATCTAGAACAATAGATAAATTTATTAGTCATGAATTAAAAATAATAACTAAAAACAGGCTCACTATTCTTAGAAACATAAAAATCTTAGTGTGGTCTTTGGCCACGTTGAAAAAATTAAATTTTATTTGAAGTTGGTTCATACAATTACTTTGAAAGTATTAGCTACCCAATATGTATACGAAGCAACAACCTACCAAATACTTTTTGGTAATAACTGCTACAGAAATTATTACATTTGGTGTTCATTTTATCTTTATGTATGAAGACTTACTTTTCAAATTTAACCAAACTATAATAATAACAAGTTTGAAATTTTAAAAATATTGTGGCAGTGCCTTTAATTCTGATGAAGTAATTTTTCATCTAAAATTTGTATTTACAATTGGTCTCATATTACTCTCTGTTAGATTTCTAAAGCTCACGAGAGTTGAGATTGATATAGAAAACCCTATACCTAATTTAGTTGATAGTGAAACTATCAGTCAAAGAATCCTTAAGGCTGATTCATGACCAAGTCATGACAAATAAAAGATTCATTTTTTATCTAAATAAACGAGCAAACTAGCCCCTTGATAGTAAGTAGGTAGTTAGGTACATACATCACATACTCGTATCATCAAATACTGCAAAGGCATTACCGATGCTTTGCTCTCCAAATAAGAAGTGCAGGCCAAATAAAAAGCAGGGAACCCGCATTATTTCCGGCCCTTCTTGGCGTTTTACTGTTTGTCAGTACTGATTGTGTATTCATTTAACTTGCAATAGAAAGCATCCTACCACAGGAGGTGGTTTACGATTATTTAACAAAACATGTTTACAATTAAGTCTCATTATTTATAGATTAAGTATGAGGTTGGACGGTCAAGTCTGCAAGATCGCCGCAATCAGGACTCACAAAGGATAACCGTAAAGGCGGCGACACGCGGCCCGAGCACTGTTTACCGCGTCCGACTATAACAAGGGACCTGTATACAAAACGAGCCGGTTTACTACTGCAGTTAGCCGGCATCTCTGTGCCATACGTTTTTACGACCCTCCACCGTCACGTTGCTTTCGCCTTTCAGCTAGCGAAACGATTTTTATTTGTTTAATCGATAGCTACTGAAGACGCCACACCGACGTCTATTTCCAGCTTTATGGTGTTTAATCCAGTCGCGAGTCAACTCAATCGACGCGATCAGGTGTATCGACATTTTTATTACGGGATTAACTATTTACGAGCACTCTGCTACTTTGTTTTGAATTACGGCAACGCTTAGTGACTCTTCTGAAGTTTAATGCGCGACTTGAGGAGTTGGCCTAAATTTGGGAATCTAAACAACTTGTTCGCAGTGCTTGTTCTCCAGTAAATTATCAGGTGTGTCGACATTTTATTAGACGCTAAGAATGTTTGTAAGGATCGCTTTATTTCTGTACACAATCCGTTAGGCCGAGAGATTAGCGAGTGTTTCGGGCGAGCGTTTCCCAAATCGCGGGCATTTTAAATTAAGAACGTGATGGATCGCCCGTCGTACTGTCACGTGGCAATCCGGCAGAAGAACGCCGCCATCATGGAACAATAATAAGTTAAATGTGGAGCTCGGAAACGGCTGCTCCATTTGTTAATGCCAGTATTCAATTAAATTCAGTTCCCCAACCCTTTACACATGCGGGACTCGGAATATTAACACAGTAACGAGATCCGTTCTAATGTGGGTACATTCGGAGTATTTTAGATTTGTGTTTTATGTTTCGTTTTGATGAATATTTAAGCACAAGATTAAGAATAATCCGATGATAAACGTTACGAAGTTGCTAAAATTAAAAATAACTTTAAATAAACGTTTTAGTGATGATAAAGTTGACGTAATATCGAAGGAGGATCTTAAACACGATAGATTTTGGCATTACGAGGACAATAAACTGATAAATGATACGACATAAGTGTCAAAGCGGGCGTTAAATATCTTGAATGAGATGCGAGCGTTTGTTACTCATAAATTAATGTAAGATATTGGACGCATGCTGAATAAATGGAATCAGAGTATAAGAGTTATTGCTCGTAACCTCGGACGGGGTGGTGACTGGTGACTGTCTCGAGAACAAACACCACATTTTACTGTCGCCACACTGTGGGTTTATTACTTTTGATCGTCTCAACCAATTGTGTTGTAAGATGTTTGTCCGATTTAATCATAGTATTAATCATAATCATGTTTGATTTATTTCATGTCTTTTTTCGTGATGCGTTTGAACAGTTTAGACTGAAGTATAAAAGTATAATTTAATTTAGGAAGAATTCACTTGTCGTTAATAAGGAACATTGGATAGCTTTAAAGAATTTTAATAACTTATCGATCATGACTTATCGTCATAAATCAGTGAATGACTGGAAGGTTCCAAGTTTTGGGCAACTTTGCCACTGCTGAATTCTGGTTTCGGGGCATCGTTAAGTTGGAAGTAGGGTTGAGTTTTAATCATCGAGCTTCGGTTATGAGGGTCGGCATGGATGTGGTACGGCGTCAGGGACATAAAATCCATATTTTAGAGGCAGGCGGGTGAACCGGGCAGATCAAACGTGACTTTATGACGCTGCCCCGAGATTGTTTACATCTGTTACGCGTCGTGGCCGCACCATGAAACTTGGTAACCGCTGGTACTGCAAGCGTGATATTAAACACCCCGGTCGTGCGTAGCAAAGTTAAGGGAGTTTCTAATTGCGAATTAGCGCTGGCTGTTAGTATGCTTATGAATTATACAAGTTAACTAAATTTTAAAAATAAAATTTGACGGTTTCCATGTTTAAAATAAGTTTATCTTAAATATCTGTTTCTCATTTTTAAGTGGTTTGCTTTTTTAAATATATTTTACAAGTGAAGAGTAAAGTTTAAATAAATTTAAATAATCTTCTATTAATTTATAAGAAGTGATATACAACGTTGAATTATTTTGTCTAATTTATATTCTGGATTGATTTATTTCTGTTTCAGTTTAATGCGAAGCCATTACGTGTGTAGAGAAGACAATTCTATATTTTTTAAATCATCAAAATTATTACTGATATCTTATTTGATATCATTTTCTTCTTCATCTTATTTCCATTTCCTTTCTCCTTATCATCTTTTTAATTCAATTGGATTTAATGCTACTTTTACAATGGAAAATTTATCTTTATCGGTAAGGAATGCATCAACTCCATTATTACTCTCTATACTCTCTGACTCTGATACGATATTTTTAAATTGAAAAGACAATTCGTTTTTTATGTTTGTCTCATCACAATGGAATAATACAAAATTATGCCGTTCATGAAAAATTTTCAAAGACCAAATCAGATATTAATAGAATTCTAAAAAGTTAAAGTATATAAAATACATACACAAATATTTTAGGTTTTCCATATTTTCGATAATATGACTACGGATAATTGACTTGGAATTAAAAGTGGATGGAAAAGACATCGTTTAAAAGACACAATTCCTTTATCCATTGATGATCCAATGGCTCCGTAAGAAAAGGATTGAATCCTAACCCTAACTGAATAATAAGCCTTGGGATTTAAGCAATAATAAATCAAGCAAACGGATGCAGCCAACAGTGGAGTCGTGAGTCGATAGAACACATTAATTAGTACGCGCGGCCATTACAGCTACGAATTGATCGTTATATCGTTATTATCTTCAAGTCTTTGATGTTTATGTTGGAGGATGTTAGTTTTTCCGCATACTGTCGTTTTTATTATTGACCGAAGTTTGGGCGCAACGTCTGTTTATACAGTCGGTCTCGGTGTACCGTGTAACACGAAAATAGATTTGTGGTGTCAAAACATTTTGATTCTTGGTTGATTTGTATCGTCTCAATTAAGACGGTTGTTGGAGTTGAATTGTTTATTGCTTGATTCAAGTTGTTCTTGAACTTTGTTTTGAGTTTTGTTGTTTGTTTAATGCTTTGTTGGATAATAAGAATAGAACAATAATAAAGCAAGAACAGTGTATAAGACAGTTTTTGTTTAATCTTTACTTTTAAGGGTTTGTAAACAGCGTGTTAAACGTGGCTTCTTTAAAAGAAATCTGGTCTGTTTCATTAATATTTTGTTTTTTATTATACCTATGTGACAATGACCCTATAGTCTAGCAGGTAGCCCCACTAGCCAAGTGAGGGGTACCAGGTTCGATTTCGAAGGCATAAATTAATGTGACGAATAAATTTTGTTCTAGGCAACAAAAATAATACTATTGCATGCATCTGTACACGTGTGCGTGTATATGAATATTTGGATACTAAATAGGTAATTCCTCTGTATGAAAACTTTTAAAAACATTGCAACATTGCATTCCTCGTTTACTCTATAATTATTTAATAACAGCAACGAAATATCGGCGTTGAAGATTAAAATCGTTGCTCAATGAAAAATAAAGCTTGAAATCCACATTGGCAAATTAACAATTCTTTCAAATCAAGGGTTTCACATAATGCGCACAAAATTAGCCGATCTCATAGAGCGCACAAAATTTGCGGGTCGAAATTGCAATTAATATTTTTATTGACTTAGCTTATCCGCCCAAACATTACAGTCGATTGTTATAATCAATTGATTGTTGTCAGCCCTCATTACTACAGAACCCGTCTTTATACAGAGTAACAAGACGAATAACGGTCGCTCCAACAATTTATTAGCTAGCAAGCTAGGCTGTAGTAGTGCTGTATATTTAAAATGAATATATTTGGCTTATGATATAAAATTTATTAAGAACTTTTCTACAAAACCGCCCAAACTTCTCCAAGCTTTTAATCAACGTTTCAAAAAAAAAGAAAAATAATTGTTATGTTGTGTTCTAGCCTGATAATGAATATGAAATAAGAAAGATTTATTTTAGGGTTCCGAACGAAGAATCGAAAAACGGAACCCTTAAAGGATCACTCGTGCCCCTGGGCGTCCGCCCTTCACAGCCTATTTATTTTGTCCGAAACTACTGACCAAATGAGTTGAAATTTGGTACTCACGTGCTATTTTGAGACCCAAAGATGAAGGTATAAAAAAACAAATGCATGTTTTTAACGAAATCAAAATTAAAAAAGATCTGTTTTGCAAACCGTATCGTGTGGCATGTCAAATGGAAGGGCTTATTGTAGGGATCTTAAGTATATTTTTTTATATAGTTCTACAATGGATACTGTAGAAAATTGCTCCAGGTATTATTTAGGGGAATAAGTAAAAAAAAGGCGTTGCTTCAGTGAACGTATGATGAGATGTATTAAAACTAATAATTTTGACAAACATGCAGGTAGGTCTATGTAGGTAGTTAAATTATTTAAACATTAACAAACTAAAGAAACTGGTAACGAACGAAGATGATGCTATTTGATTGAGGTAGGAGTTTTTGCGGCAACATTCCCCCGGGCGTTGAGAGCTTGCCTCTCAACCACTCTCTGACTCCGAATAGACTGGCAACGGACAAATCTTACTAAAGGATCTGCGTAACATGCCACTAGAAGTTTTGACGTCTGCAACACGAACTACGCCGTCTGTCCCTGGATAGGTAGCAACAATCCGACCCATTTTCCATTTGAGTGGGGGGAGATTATCTTCTTTCAAGATCACCAAGGAATTCAGTTTCAGGGAGCCCTTGCATGCTCGCCATTTGACTCGAAGTTGAAGCTCTGAGATATATTCCTTACTCCATCTACTCCAAAAATGTTGTCTGAGAAGCTCAATACGTTCAAATCGAGTTAATGAATTGATGGATTTATCTTGATATTCAGGCGAAGGCAGAGATGTCATAGGACGACCGATTAAAAAATGTCCGGGTGTAAGCGGCGTCAGATCCTCGGGATTCGATGATAGCGGTGTCAGTGGTCTGGAGTTTAAAATTGCTTCGACCTGTACCATCATGGTATATAGCTCTTCATATGTAAGGTTACAAAGGCCCAACACTCTCGTTAAATGATGCTTGGTTGATTTAACACCAGCTTCTGCAAGGCCAGCAAAATGGGGAGAATAGGCCGGGATGAAATGGAAGTTAATTCCCTCTTTAGCCATCTCCTCGGAAACCGAATCACAATTTGACTTTAGAAATTTAGAGAGGTCATTATATGCACCAACAAATGAGGTGCCATTATCAGAATAAATATTCTTTGGTTTACCTCTACGCGACATGAACCTCTTTAAAGCCATGATAAAAGTGTTGCTTGATAAATCACCGACTAATTCAAGATGGATTGATTTTGTAGAAAAACAAACGAATATAGCTATATATACTTTAACTAATTTACAGCCACGGCCTTGACGAACAGCTGACTGTATAGGACCTGCGTAGTCCAGGCCTAAATTTTCGAACGGAAAACTTACAAGAAGTCGCTGCTGTGGTAAATCACCCATAATCGGACTAACCGTTTGACCCCTAAAACGACAGCATCGTACACATTGCCTGCAGCACATCCTTGCTAAGTTGCGACCTCCAATGGGCCAATACGTGTCTCGTATGGTCGCCAATAATAACTGTGGCCCAGCATGAAACAATCTTTTATGCTCATAATTAAAAAGTAATTTAGAAAAATGATGACTACATTTAATAAGAATCGGGTGTTTTTTATTGTAAGGAAAATCTGAGTGTTGCAACCTGCCACGAATACGCATTATCTTATTTTCGTCCAGAAAAACGTTAAATCTCTGTAGTTCACTTTTCTTAGGTAATGGTTTATTGTCAAGTAATAATTTGTAGTCTTTGAAAGATTGTTCCTGTGAAATTCTTATAATTAAATTCAAAGCTTTATCCAATTCATTAGTTTTAAGAGGACCACGAATAGGTTGTTTTCTGCAAGCGTCAATAAAACGTAAAACATAGGCTACTGTTCGTTGGAGTCTTAAAAAGTTTGAAAACCGTGTAAAATTAATCAATTCATTAAATTCATTATTATTCAGTACAACATGCAAAGCGAGATCAGATTTCATTTCAGGCAATTCTTCATTAAAATTCATCAATTTAGAAGGCCAACATGATATTTCATCCATTAAAAATCTTGGACCAGTCCACCAATCATCTAAAGTAGGTAACAAAGCAATATCTACACCACGAGACAAATGATCAGCAGGATTTTGGTCAGTTGGGACATGCCTCCATTCACAGCCACTAGTCTTATCTAGAATCTCAGAAACTCTATTGCGAACGAAAGGCTGCAGTTTATTAGGTAACATTTTGAGCCACCCTAAAACAATAGTCGAGTCAGTCCAAAAGAACGTGCGTCGAGCATTGACTCGTAATGCAGCTTTAACCTTTTCAAAAATGCGAACACCTACCAGAGCACCGCACAATTCTAATCTCGGTATGGTTGTCGGCTTGAGAGGTGCAACACGGCTTTTGGCTAACAATAAACGTACAAGAACCTGACCCTGATTATCAACGCTTCTTATATAAAGACACGCGCCATATGCACGTTCAGATGCGTCAGTAAATATGTGAAATTCTAAAAACTCATATGAATCAATTAAAACACGACGTGGAATACGAATTTTATTTAAGTGAGTTAAATTATCATACATTTCACTCCAAAGCTTGCCAATGTCCGGTGGTAGCTGTTCATCCCAAGAAAGTTTTTGTAACCATAATTTTTGAAGTAACATCTTCATTACAATTACACATGGAGCTAATAATCCAAGTGGGTCGAAAACTTGAGAAATAATCGAAAGCATGCCACGTTTGGTGTTATCAAACTTACCTGACTGATTAATTGGAAAACAAAGGTAATCTGACATTGGCTGCCAACCTAGACCTAACGTTTTAGTTGACTCACATCCACCAATATTCAAGTCAAGTGAAGACTGGGGAAAGTCAGAACCAACTAATTGCATGTCATTCGACTTCCACTTTCTTAAATTCATTTGCGCTGAAGCAAGTGTAGAAGTAATTTTCTGACGCAACGTTTTGACTTCTGTAATGTCATCTCCACCTGTTAAAAGATCATCTACGTAGAAATCGTGTAAAATAACCTCGGAAACCTTATCATCGACACCCGCTAAATCTAAACCTAATTGTTGAATGCAACGAGTTGCTAGGTATGGAGCGCTGGCCGTGCCGTAAGTCACGGTATTAAGTTGATAGGCTTGTAATGGAGATGATTGATTATCGCGCCAAATGATTTGCTGAAGATATCTGTCATTAGGATGAACAACTATCTGCCGGTACATTTTTTCAACATCAGCAGCTAGGATGTACTTATGTTGTCTAAAACGTAACAGGATCGACAAAAGATCGTCCTGCACCACAGGTCCAATCATTTGAATATTATTAATTGAAATACCAGTATCAGTTAAACTACTTGCATTAAACACCACTCTTAATTTTGTTGTGGCGCTGCCTTCGCGCAGGACACCGTGGTGAGGAATATAAAAAGCTTGATCATCAATAAATTTACATTTTGACATGTGTCCTAAAGCTTCGTACTCCAACATGAACTCCTTGTACATTTTACAAAACTGAGGTTTAGATTTGAATCTACGCTCTAAAGAAGAAAAACAGTGATTAGCTCGTGACAAGGATTCACCTAATTGATCAGGAGAACCTTTCAAAGGAATTCTTACACAAAATTGACCGTTTTCCAAACGAGTAGTATTTTTTATGAAGTGCTCCTCACACAATTTCTCCTCTGAGGAATATGGTGACGAAGTACTCACTTCTTCAAGTTGCCAAAACTTTACGAGTTGTTGATCAACATTAAAATTTAATTCACTGTTACAGTCTGAACCCACCTTTATAAAATTACATTTTAAAACATTAGAAGAAATACCACCTTTAATTGGGCCAGAGACCAACCAACCTAATTTAGTCTTACAAAGAATTGGCTGTCCATCACCTAATTTTATTCGCTGTGATTCCAATAAATCCCAAAAGATGTCAGCACCGAGCAACATATCAACGGGGGCCGGTGAGTGAAAGTTGGGATCAGCGAGACACAAATCAGTAGGAATTTTAATTTTCGACAAGTTAACATATGTACTAGGAACCTTATCCGTAATTGAAGGGAGAATAAAACAGTTCACATTAACACAATAATTATTATTTAATGATTTTATTGACACAGAACAAATTTTATTAATAAATGATGATGAATTGTTAATACCTAAAATGGATTTGTTCACAGTTTTAGCAGTCAAACCTAGTTGTCGGTATAGTCTTTCTGTCAAGAGACATGATGTGCTGCCACTGTCAAGCACAGCACGAGCAATATACTGCTGACCATTTGTCCCCATGACCTTCACTAATGCAGTCGATAATAACACGTCACCCTGTTCAACGCTCGCCGAGAGTGACAAGCCGGTAGAAACAGCTGATTGACTGACTGATGATTGAGTGGAGACATTCGTACTGCCATTCACATCATTACTACTAGTAGAAGTACCAGTGGAGTCTGACTTTGAAGCATTGTCAACGTGGATTAAAACATTATGCCGACGACGGCATATTTTACAACCAAACTTCTTGCAGTTGTTTGCAAAATGTCCAGGGTTAAAACAATTAAAACAAATTTTATATTTAGGTAACAATTTCAGACGATCTTCATTGCTCAATGATAAAAACTGAGGACAACTGCTTATCTTATGATTACCGTTACACATAACACACATTTTAGGTTTATTAAAAATAACAGAATCTTGTTTATTATTATTACCAAAATTCTCTTTGCTAGAATCCTGTGCTATCATCGTTCTAACCTTATTAGAATGTAGTTTACTCATGTTCGAGTGTTTAGTCGACGTAGATGTTGCCAATTCTAACGTTTCTAATATGTCAGCACGGTTTTTAATAAAAGTAAGAAATAATTGAAATGTAATTTTAGAATCCTTAGGCTGGCTGCCTTTAAACTCTTCCCACTCACGGTAGGTTTTGTTGTCTAACTTATGTCTAATAATATAAATGAGTAAGGTATCCCAGTGTGTAACAGGTTCACCTAGAAATTCAAGGGCACGTAGGTTTTTATTAATAATGTCGAGTAAGCCCTTCAAACCAACTGAAGATTCCTTTTGAAGTGTGTCGATTTGAAATAATACCGAAACGTGATGTTGAATAAGCAGGTGTTTGTTGTCAAACCGCTCGCACAGTAAATTCCAAGCTACTGAATAATTAGCAGCAGAAAACTGAATTGAGTTGATCACCACAGCAGCGGACCCTTCGAGTGCAGATCGTAGATAATGAAATTTATTTATTTCGTTGATCTCGTCGTTTGAATGAATAAGACTGACAAATGTGTCGTGAAACTCCAACCAGTTTGTGTAAGAACCGCTGAATTTCGGCAACTGAATTGTCGGTAATTTAACAAAATTATGATTATTAGAACGCGAACATACCTCACTATTTTCAATAGAATCTGTTTTCTTAGTAATATTATCATCAAGTAATTTCTGAGCTTCAGCTAGGGTTTTATAATAAGTGGATTCAAACTCGCTGCGTTCTGACATCTGAGAAGGTAAATTGTCAGTACTACACTCCAGTGATAACTGCACCTCATCATATTGCTCATATAATGCCTCAAGTCTATTAAAACGAAATTGTAACTCGCTTACCTCGATAGGGCTTAAAGGTTCATTTAAAGAAGTCAAATAATTTAAGAAAACGGTGACCTTTCCCTTTAAACTCGCCCGTTTCCTAATCAACTCCTTATCCTCTGACATTGCGTTAGCTGGTATTATCAACCTGGAATTTATACAAATAAAAAGTTAAAAACAACGCTTAAAATAAAATTACAAATGATGCAGCCTGTAAAACCAAATAAATTCTAATTTGCTAACTGTATAGGTACAACTGTTAACATCACGTAATTAATTATTTAGAATTTACAATGAATTATACGTAATACAAGTATACGGTATTAGTAACTATTAACTTTAATAATAACAATAAAGTTACAAAAGTGCTGTGCTAACTTAATGTGATTACAAAACTGTCTCAGTACCTACCTAATTTTAAATACATTGCAAAGCAAAATAACGCAGTTACTTTAAATAACTACTCTTTAACAATGTGTATAATAATTAATGTAAACAATAAATACTGATCAGTTAATAATTGTTACAATTTATAACCACTCACAGACAAAGAAAAAATTAAAAGAATTTTAGTTACTAACCTGATAATTTACGGCTGACTTACACTAAAAATACCTGGTAATAGAGTGTTGGGTGGATTAATCTGATAATAAATACGCGTGTTAGCTATCCAGACCGTTCCAGACCATGGAAAATTCCAATTTCTTCAGGATGACGCAATAACTTTCCGGTCACACCACGTAGTCAAATATAATTATTGATATCCACCAATTCTCTTGCAATCCTTCGTAAGTAATCGCTGATCGGAGTATATATCCTTCAAAATTCCGATATCCGGCTCGTATGGACCATGTAGAAAATTGCTCCAGGTATTATTTAGGGGAATAAGTAAAAAAAAGGCGTTGCTTCAGTGAACGTATGATGAGATGTATTAAAACTAATAATTTTGACAAACATGCAGGTAGGTCTATGTAGGTAGTTAAATTATTTAAACATTAACAAACTAAAGAAACTGGTAACGAACGAAGATGATGCTATTTGATTGAGGTAGGAGTTTTTGCGGCAACAGATACTCTTAAAATTATTCAAGAAAGAACGAAAGTTGAAGACGAAAATTGGCCAAATCCCCTCCCCATATCTCTGTAACTACTGAGGCTAGAATTTTGAGAAAAATGCAGGAAAATAGTTTTGTGGTAATATATTACAGGAAAACCTATAAGAAGTCTATGGTCTTAAAAAAAGGGTAAAATTAAATAAAATTGAAAAATAACTGTAAATACATACAAGCGAATTTAACTCGTACTTATCAAGTTTTTTTTTTTTTAAAATTAAGTTTATAATCAGTTGCAAAAGTTCTCACAAACTAACCGCGCATTCCACACTTTCCTTAATTCCCTTGGATAAGAATAAACAGACGTACTAAGACCCTTCTCCGGCATTCGTACACTCGCCTTGTTGGATTATACTTTAAAAGCATTCGCGTTGTAAACACCAATAACCATTTATAAGGCGCACGTCAAAACACATTACTTTAAGTTGAGCATCGTAAATGCAGAACAATCAGAGTTATTTTTGGAGGGCACACTCCTCTCGAGAATAATTCACGGCTTGTTAGAAGATTAAACGAAGAATCTAATTAATGTCTACGTGATTGACTGAATATCACGTAACATAAGAATACAGAATACAGATGTTTTGTTGTGAATTATTTTGTGAAAATTCCAAAGTTTTAAAAGCGTCCGAACGGGTACTGTTTCGTAATAGAATTGATTTAGGGTCGTGTGGTACTCTTCGGCTGGGATACGCGGGAATTTCGTCATTGCGTGCGTGGAATTTATGCTGTTGTCATAGTTTATTGCATAGCTAGCTGATGGTCGCGACTTTGTCTACGGAAATGTAATTTTTTTAGTTATACAAACTTTTGAAACTAATTTTCCCCGTTTTGGAGATAATTTTTGAAAATTTCTTGGTGCTCCTCCGCAACCGTATTACAAATAACCATGCTTCTAGGACCACTTGTTTAGGTTGTGTTTTGTCGGTGGTCTATAGCCAAATGCTTAAGCCTTAGCGGAATCCGGTACGGAACGTGGCCCGGCCCGTACGGGACGGGAAAAACATCGTTGGCGCCGAAAAAAGCCCGTTACGTATGAATTGGGCTTTATACTGTAGTTTAGAATTTGACCGTTTGATCGTGGTTTGTTTCGTGGAAAAGGGGTTATATTTACAAATGTCACTGCGACCCAGTTTGATCTATTGTAAACTCCGTTCACAAATCTTAGACTAAATTGACGTTTCATGGGTGACCAGTTTCGGGTGCAAATTAAATAGTGATGACCATAAACCGGAAAGTAAATCGGAAAAAATATTCGCAGCTTATAAGGTGGGTCGACTATTTGTATGATTATTGAAGAGTCCCTAAAACTATTATAATTGTGGGCTACTCCCACAATACATACACTGACATACATATAAACACATACATACACATACATACACACATACATACATACACATACATACCCACATACATACACACATACATACATACACATAACATAAACTCATTATATTTACAAACCAAGGCGCACGTAAAATTTAATATAAATTACAACCGTGCAGCCCGTGGTCGGGCGCAGTGGAAACATGCCGCGCCGGCGGTACCGTTATCCATGTATCACGCCACCGCCGGCCGCCGCCTGCGCGCGCGCCTCAGTCACGATCTCACTGCGCCGTGGCGAACCCGTGTCGCTTTGCTATTTAATGCGCCCCGCTTATTTACGTTATTTCGCTTGTAAATTGTGTAATTCTGTAAACCTTTCGCTTCCGTCCTTCTTTCATCCTTCTACTTGTGTTGTGCTATCGCTGTATTCTTCTCCTTCTGAACTGTACTGTGGATTTTGTGAGAAAATAAAGAAACTGTGTTCGTGTAAGTTTTTGGACTTGTTTTCTCCCGACACAACAATACGCTTACTACATTGGTGACCCGTCTGAACATTAATATGAGTGCCGACCACAGCAGCAGCAGTGACTCCGGAAGGACGGCCGAATCGCTACAAGGCGTAAATACCAAGCCACGTAAAAGGTGCGTTTCCACTGCACCCAACGTCGAAGCTTCCGTGAACCGGATAATTAATTTAAAGATTCCCGTTTTTTCACCGGAGGACCCTGACATATGGTTTGCCTTAGTGGAGGGCCAATTCAAAAATTATCGAATTACGGAAGACGAGGTAAAATTTAATATTGTCATCACTAACTTAGACATCGTTCACGCCAAGGCCGTAAAAGACATTATAATGAACCCTCCAAAGGACAACCGATATGAAAAATTAAAATCTGAATTAATCAAGCGACTCACCATCTCCCACGAAGAGAAAGTAAGGAAACTATTGATCCATGAAGAGCTCGGCGACAGAAAACCATCGCAATTCCTTCGCCATTTGCGCGACCTAGCAGGATCCAATGTCCCAGAAGAATTCTTGCAAACCATCTGGAGTAACCGACTCCCACGCAGCATTCAGACAGTGTTGGCATCCCAAACGTCCCTGAATTTGGAACAACTAGCTGAACTCGCCGACCGTGTGCAGGAGATATCAGCGCCCGCAAACGTCGCAGCCACCTCCGCAGCATGCAACGTTCCCGGACTCAATAGCAACACCTCTAATGAAATCGCCGAGCTAAAACGAATGGTGGAAAGTTTGGCTGTTAAGTTGGATGAGCATACGCGTGAGTCACGTCGCAACGCACGAGGCAGGCAAGAGCGGCGTCGTTCACCGTCACGCAGTTCGACCAGATCAGCTTCCATGTACCGAAAATATCCGATCTGCTGGTACCACGCTCGGTTCGGTTCGAGCGCGTACAAATGTCAAAGACCATGTGACTACAAGGAGTCGGAAAACAACAGGGGCAATCATTAATAATGGCGACCGACGATTGCCCAGCAGTACCTGGTCGCCTATTCGTACGTGACCGTAGCACGAAGACCCAATTTTTAGTCGACACGGGTAGCGATCTCTGTGTGTTTCCCCGATCCCAACTGCGAGAGCGGCGATCACCTACAAGTTACGAACTCACTGCGGCTAACGGGACCTCCATAAGCACGTACGGCTACGCGCACCTCAACCTAGATCTGGGCCTACGACGAACTTTCCCCTGGCGATTTGTGGTGGCCGATGTCACCAAACCCATCATTGGTGTAGATTTTTTGTGCTATTATAATTTGTTAGTAGATTGTAAAAACCAAAAATTAAAAGATGCCACTACCACTTTATCAACTCCAGCTTCACTGGATTTTAATTCGAATAATATCCATTCAATAAAGGTTTTAACTGGTGACTCGAAATACCATAGCTTGCTTACACGGGAATTTCCCGAGATTACACGGCCTGCAGGTACACAACGCACTATACCACACTCTACACAACATCACATTCGCACCACACCAGGCCCACCAGTATCTTGCACACCTAGGCGCCTAGCACCCGATAAACTAAAAATAGCTCGTACCGAATTTGAATCAATGTTAGCAAACGGTACAGCTAGACCTTCTGAAAGCCCATGGTCATCGCCACTACACCTCGCAGCTAAAAAGGACAATGGTTGGCGCCCTTGCGGCGATTATCGGAAACTAAACGCACGTACCATTCCCGATATGTACCCCATCCGTCATATACATGATTTCACTCACAATATCGCTGGTTGTCACGTATTTAGCACGATTGATCTAGTCAAAGCGTACAATCAAATACCCGTGTGCGCAGAGGACATACCTAAGACGGCAATCACAACGCCCTTCGGTATGTTCGAATTTCCTTTCATGACGTTCGGCCTGCGTAACGCAGGCCAAACTTTTCAGCGTTTTGTGGATGACATGATGCGTGGCTTAGATTTCGTCTATTGCTATTTAGATGACTTCCTTATATACAGCAAGGACGAGAACCAACATGAAGACCACCTGCGTCAAGTATTTACCAGGCTTCGTAATTACGGTATGGTCATCAACGTATCGAAATGCGTTTTCGGGGCTTCTGAAGTCAATTTTTTAGGATTCCACATCTCGACGCACGGTACGAAGCCTATGGACGAGAAAATTCAGGCCATACGAAATATTCCCCCTCCCAAGGACGTAAGAGGCCTCAGGCGGTTCCTGGGCATGGCCAATTTCTATAGGCGCTTCTTGCCTAACGCCGCCCAAACCCAGGCACCCCTCAACGCCCTACTTACTGGAGCAGTGAAAGGCTCCACACCAGTCAACTTGACCGGCGATTCCCTTAAAGCTTTTTCGGAGACGAAAGCAGCTCTTTCCAACGCTGCTCTTCTAGCTCATCCTAATTGCCAATACAAACTAGCACTGGTAACTGACGCATCCGATACAGCCATCGGTGCCGTTTTACAACAGCTCAATAAAGACACATGGGAACCTCTTGCTTTCTTTTCACGAAAGCTCAGCCCGTCACAATCAAAGTACTCCCCGTACGATCGGGAGCTCCTCGCTATTTACGAGTCAATCAAGTACTTCCGCCATATGATTGAAGCAAGACATTTTACGGTCTACACAGATCATAGGCCAATTACGTATGCCTTTCACGAGCGCAAGCAAAATTGCTCACCCAGGCAATTTCGGCATTTGGACTATATCGCTCAGTTCACGACCGATATAAAGCACATTTCCGGCAAAAATAATGTAGTAGCCGACGCTTTATCACGGGTTGACGAACTTGTGCTACCAATCAATCTCACCGATCTCAGTGCAGCTCAAGAAGGAGACGAAGAAATATCTAGTTACCTCACTGGGAATTCATCACTACGTTTACAAAAGATGGATTACCCTGGGAGCCAAAAGTTTTTGTACTGCGATGTCAGCACATCATCCCCCAGGCCTTTCGTGACAAAGGAGTTCCGCAAGCGGGTTTTTGATAGCCTCCACTCTTTAAGTCATCCTGGTGCTGCCGCAACCGCCAAAATGGTAGCTGAAAGATTTGTATGGCCTGGAATGAGGAGAGATTGTAGAGAGTGGGCCCGAACATGTTTGTCATGTCAGCGATCTAAAATAAGCCGCCACGTGTCAGCCCCAGTAGGAGATTTCGCGTTACCCCGCGCCCGCTTCAAGCACGTTCATATCGACCTTATAGGCCCCCTTCCAATTTCACAGGGATATAAGTACTGCCTGACAGCTATAGACCGTTTTACACGGTGGCCGGAAGTTATCCCGATACCGGATATCACGGCAGAAACGGTGGCTAAAGCGCTTATATCCGGCTGGATTTCGAGGTTCGGTGTTCCTACTGACATTGTCACAGACCGCGGTCGACAATTTGAATCCTCACTCTTTCAATATTTGGCAAAATCCGCTGGGTTCCAACACAAACGTACTACAGCCTACCACCCGACATGTAACGGGCTTATAGAACGCTTTCACAGGCAGCTTAAATCATCCATCACATGTCACGCAACAGCAAACTGGTCGGAGATCCTACCATTAGTTTTACTTGGCATCCGCAGCGCATTCAAAGAGGATCTACTAACTTCCTCCGCCGAGTTGCTATATGGTGAGCCGTTAAGACTGCCTGGTGAATTTTTTGACCCGACAACACCTTGCACATCTGACATGTCCGATTTTACAGCTCGTTTACGTTCGTTTGCCGAGAATTTGAAACCGGTGCCCGCGTCCCGCCACAACAAACACAAAGTTTTCGTTTTCAAAGAGCTGGCCACCACAAACCAAGTCTTCCTACGTGAAGACGCTGCGCGTGCCCCTTTTCAACCAGCCTACACAGGCCCCTATAAGATACTTGAAAAAGGTGACAAGGTCTTCAAGATACTCGTGAAAGGAAAGCCAGTTACTGTCACAATTGACCGATTAAAACCAGCGTTTGTACTTACCAGCAACAGCGAAGACAGATTAAGTACCGCCGAACCATCTTTGAGTCCATCCAACGCATCCCAAGATTCCCAACACACTACACCAGATTTTCCAACCCTTCCTTCGTCAGATCCACCAATCCCCCATGCGTTTACTAAAGTGACACGCTCAGGACGGCGAGTAAGATTTCCGGATTATTATCGCCCCTAACTGGGTCTCTGGGGGGGAGTCATGTGGGCTACTCCCACAATACATACACTGACATACATATAAACACATACATACACATACATACACACATACATACATACACATACATACCCACATACATACACACATACATACATACACATAACATAAACTCATTATATTTACAAACCAAGGCGCACGTAAAATTTAATATAAATTACAACCGTGCAGCCCGTGGTCGGGCGCAGTGGAAACATGCCGCGCCGGCGGTACCGTTATCCATGTATCACGCCACCGCCGGCCGCCGCCTGCGCGCGCGCCTCAGTCACGATCTCACTGCGCCGTGGCGAACCCGTGTCGCTTTGCTATTTAATGCGCCCCGCTTATTTACGTTATTTCGCTTGTAAATTGTGTAATTCTGTAAACCTTTCGCTTCCGTCCTTCTTTCATCCTTCTACTTGTGTTGTGCTATCGCTGTATTCTTCTCCTTCTGAACTGTACTGTGGATTTTGTGAGAAAATAAAGAAACTGTGTTCGTGTAAGTTTTTGGACTTGTTTTCTCCCGACACAACAATACGCTTACTACATAATAATTAATAAGTTTAAGCAACCATATCAATGTAATTATGTTTACCCTTACTAACTGGATTTAAAAGTTATTCTGCTTACAAGAACGAGTATTTTGTTATGGTTACATTCGGTATGCAGCTAATCTTATACTATTTAACCAAATACTAAACATTTAGATGCCATATTGGACAAATAATTCCAATATGTCACTATTCTTACGACATAGTTTACGATTCAAAAAACCGGAAAAGTAGATCGGACTTTAGTTGGTATCATTATTTCGAACTTTGACATTAGTGGTTCATGGTTGTCATTTTAGTTTCTAAGATTTATGGACAGAGCTTAGCTAGATCCTTTGTCGTTATACGTACCTATCTGCCTACCAAGGCCTGGATATTATTATCGAAGTAGGTATGATATAACTATTAGAGATGAATATGAGAAATAATGGAAAAGAAAAAAGTTTTCCTTAGGTAAATTCTAACAATTAAAATTCAGGAATGTGTACATATTTCTAACCTACTTATATACTTAGCTCCGGAGACATTTACAGTCTGTTTGTCCACTTTACGTTCGCAAAGTCATTATGGTTTTATTAAGACGATCTCGCGTTTACGCGGGGTCGTTGAAATGAATTGCTCGATTTTAATGGGAGTGGATTTGAAATAAAACTATTTTGAATGCGGTTAAACGCCGCGGCGGCTGCGGGCTGGCGGCAGGCCAGAGTCGCACGCGCATTCGAATTTCGAGCGAATGATTAGCGATTTAATTTATATTCCGATTTTTTTTTGTTTTAGAACGAATGATTAGTGATTTGATTTGTTTTAAGTGTATTAATGATGTAGGTGTGTGACTGTCACGTTTGTATTTTGAATAAATTACGATAGTTTAATAATTATTCTTTTTAACAATTGACTGTTTTTTGTTTTTATGACAAATAAATATTTTATATTAAAACAGACAGTTAATAATTTGATGAAATTATTAATGGAATATTGTTAAAATCCATTTTAATGAGATAATAAAT
The DNA here is from genome assembly GCA_911387775.1 of Thymelicus sylvestris. Classification (NCBI taxonomy): domain Eukaryota; kingdom Metazoa; phylum Arthropoda; class Insecta; order Lepidoptera; family Hesperiidae; genus Thymelicus; species Thymelicus sylvestris. The sequence goes on along the minus strand of OU426900.1, from coordinate 10,584,843 downwards.
TTTTAAAATTAAATTAAATCCATTATTAAAATAAAAAATAATAAAAATAATAAGGTAAACAGCAAACTTACTATACTCACTTTGCTTCGTCCGGGGTTCTCTGGGTCCATCGACGGTAACTTTAATGGCTTTCATATAGGTGGCCACTTGGCTGGGGAAGGTGCTGATGGTGATGGTGAGCGAGAAGGACTTTCCTCGTCCACTCCGCCCAACAAAGCGTAAATCATTAAACTTTGCTACTTGGTTCTTCATCACCGCTGTACAGTTTCTCAGTTCCGCCATCACATTCTCATCATTCCCAGCTTTAATCGTCACCACGGTCCCGTCTTGAACATCATCTAAAGCTACAACTTTGAACGCCACCGGGAGAGATTTATTGGAGCGCCAGTGTCCAGGGAGCGCCGAGCACAGCACGGCAGGAGACCCGGTCTGCACCAGCTCGCCGTGACTCTGGCGGTAGTAGTCGTGGATATGAGTATACACATCCGCCATAGTCGGGGCTGGGTTCGCGTGCGGAAGGTGCATCGACTCCAGTATACCCAGGAACACAACCTCGACACGCCACTAAAGTCCTACGTCACGCCACTATTCCGCGAACACTTCGGCAAAAGTTTCGAACACGCGATCGAATTTCAAACTCGCGGCAAAGCGCGCGCGGAGCGCTCCGGAAAGTTGTGTAAAGTATGGGCGCGAGACGCCGTATGACGGTGCGAGTCGCGGGAGCGTCTCGACTCTACCACTTGTTGGGCGCGGGAAGACGCCTGGCGGGGGACTCGGAAAAATAAATGGGCGACTCGCAGAGACCGCAAGCCGAAGACGCACGACGCGCACCGAAGTCGCCGCGAAGGGACGCGTACTCGCGAGGACTCAGTTTCGACTGATGACTGCGATACGACGCGACTTTTTCCGATGGTCAATATTTTGCGTTCGCGCGGTCGCCGCCCCCACCCGGGTGGCGGCCCCTACGTCTCGTAAAAAGCGGGAAGGAGACGAAGGGTGCGGGCGGCGCGGAGCCGCAGTGGGAACGAACGGGACGGCTGCGGTCGGTCTCTGCGTTTTTATAAAAATGCTCGCGAAAGCGGGACGCCGGGTTCCGCCGATCGTCGGTGGGAGAGGGATGGGTAGATTTTTTTGAATCACCGTGGTGACGTATCGCGAGGCGGCGGTAATTAGGCCACGGGGCGGCGGGAAACCGCGGCCGGTGCGAAAACCTATCAACGAGCTCATGAAAAATTATGATTTCCATGTTTGAGTTGGGAGCTCGCCCCGAAGGGTGGCACTTCATTTGGATAAAGCACGCGAGGAATCCTGACTTGGGGCTGTCGATTGACATGATTGACACGAGTAATTGCCGTATTGGGGTAGAATATGAAGCGCGGGTGTAGCTGGTGGTAATTTGGAATTGTTAATTAGAAATTATTTTTCTTCATATTTAATGGAGCACTGGATTGCGCGGAAGCGGCGCTGAACATTTTTACAGCTACAGAGAAAAGTAAAACTTTCACAAAAGTTTAGCGGTAGCGCCTTTTAAATGCATAAGTATCCCTAGGTTTAAGCTTCCAAATCGATACAATTCCAATTTTGAACTTCAAAAAAATTACTTTAAAAATATCACGTCAAAATTGATAACGAAATAAAGTGCGAAACAAAGTGACTCGAGTTTGAGCCACGTCCGTGTGCGGTTAGCCGCTTGTCACGGTGCGAGCGAGACGGCACGAGTGGGCGGGGCCGGGCGGGCCGGAAAACTTGACGCAAACTTCGCGAGTTTCCCGCGCTTGGCGAACGATACGATGCGATTTTTAGATGCGGTTAAGATTGCTAACATCACTTTTAGGACATTTGGAAAAGTTAACAAACAAATGTTTTCGTTCATATTATTTTATTAAAGTGGATTGTTTATCTACATGTTTAGTATGTCTAAAATAAAAATCTAAGGTTGTAAGCTCCACTGAAAGTCTACTGTCGGTAACACTGAAAAAGGTAGCTATTGAGATTTATTTCAGAAGTGATAACATTAGATAGTACTCAAATTACTTAAATAACTATCTATTATTTTTTTACCTATCTATCCCTTACTGCTAGCTAATGATCAATTTTTTTTATGTAAGTACATACTTAGTTATTTCTCCTATTTTTTTTAGGTAGGTATAGATAGATACATAGGAAACTTATTGTTGGTGAAAAATAGAAATAGATAAAAGAGAGGTAACGCTTCATACAGACGGTTGATAAATAACCAGTTGATGATAAATTTCCTATAATCACCACAATAAAAATCTTATCACTAACCCCAAATGGCTGTAGGCAATTACAATAGATAAACAAACTTTATCTTTACACCCCAACCTTTAGAAAGCAAAGGCCACGTCAACATTTTACAATTTAACAGCTGCAATTTTACGGCCGCACATTTGCGAATTTTAAAACTAAATAACTCTAAAAATGTTCGAAATTTGAATGGCTGTCATAAACAACCAAACTGTATTATAATGTTCAAAACAGAAGTGGTCTGAAACCAACTTGAAAGGTGCCGACGCAGTCCCCAAAAACAATGGACCATAGGATCGCACCATAAATACTACTCTAGCCGGCTACCTCACTACAATATAAAATTTACTATTATTTTGTAATATTGCTATTAAATTGTTTGGTTTAATACCTGTTTGTTTCATTTTGGCCCTATAAATTAGTCTTGGTAAGTAGATAGTTCATTACATAGCTACCTACATGTGAAGATTTTTTTTTTTTACACAAATAAGTTAATGCTTGACCACGATCCCACCTGATGGTAAGTGGAGATGTGGTCCAAGGTGGTGAGCACATTAACTTAGTAGAAGCCTATTCACTCTTTTCTTGAAGACATCCACGTCATAGGTAGGCGGGAACGCCGACGCAGGCAAGTTATTCCAGTCCTTCGCAGTGCGTATAACGAATGACGAGGCAAACCGCGCCGTCCGTACTGGTGGGATATTTACGACAAAAGGATGGATACCCGCCGTGCGTCGTGTCGTTCGGTGGAGAAACGGAGATGGGGGAATTATGTCAAACAATTCCTGTGCACACTCTCCGAAATGTGCCCTATAGAAAACCGAGCAATTGTGAATTGCGATTGTGAAGCAAAGTTAAGGCCACACTTCACGCAAAGCACGCACGAAAAGCAGAAAAATAAGTGTGTGTAAACTAGATATAACTACATACATAGAATAGGTATGGGATGGAGGTGCTGACATATTAAATCACAAACAAACTTGTTAACACTTTTGTCTGTATGTCCGTCTGTCTTTTTGTTTGTCCAGGCTAATCTGTGGTAAACGGTTCAACCGTTTTTTGAGCCGGTTTAAATGTAAATTTCACTGTAAGTTAGAGGAGGTTATAGGGAAATATTTAAGCTAATTTTTATCCCGGAACTCCCACGGGATCGGTTTAAACTCCCACGCAAACGAAGTTTCAGCAAAGCTTGTGTAAAATTCAAAGATTAACACTAAAAGACTCACATTTTGATATACAAAATCATAATAATATGTTAAATAAATAATTAGTGTTTTTTGAAAACATAAGTAAGAATAGGTAAGTATATTTTTGTCTTCGGGAGTTTGTTACAAATTATACCTACTTCTGAGTCGGGATAAAAGGTAACATAAGCCATAAATTAATATTAAGTCATTATTAGTATGGATTTTTAACGTAAAAAGCTGACTGACGTGATACTCATGGACCGCCGGTCAAGAAAGAGAAGAAGGAAAGAACTGGTTCTCAAGCCTCCAGTCGAAATACGAGCCGTTCGATGGCTGGTTCAACCATGGGTGGTTGGGGCTTGCCAGGCAGGTTTTACTGGAAGATACTCTTATTTCTTCTGGTTTCTTTCTTGACCTTCAACGCATTGATGTTGCGTGTGATGTCCATGGGCAATGATGACCCCTTATTGTCAGAGTGTCGTTTATCGGCTATTAAATATTAAAAAATGTTTGTTAATCCATCTGCGAAAATTTCATTAATGAATTTTATGACTCGTGGTCCCATCTACTTATTTAAAATGGCTACGTCCCATTAACGTAGCACTTAACGCACTCTACCATCCTGCCAAATTGTGGATGGGAGTACCTATTGGGATTGGTAGATGGTTGAGATACCCAGTACCCAACTACCCACCCGTGTGTTCGAAGATTAGCTTACCTAAGTCACTTATTGCCGACATTTACTAGTTAAGTTCTCGCTCAGTCGTCAAAATGGACGCATAAACTTGTATTTATCCCTGACCGTGTGGCTCATTTGGTGTTGGCGTTTTATTTGTGTGATGTAGAGCGTTCGGTTGCTGGCGTTGCTGCATCTAGCTTCCGAATAGCTAAATCGTCGTTCGCTGATGCTAAAAGTAACGTGCTTGCGGAAGCCCTAGGTCAAGTCATGCCAAAAAAGTGTAAGATATTCCATCCATCTTTCAAGCATCATCATTGATTGTGCTGAATAACGGACATAAAATTACTTCGCTCTTTACCACGCAGTCTAGTCAATGGTACGGTAAGATAAAGTAAGGTAATCGTAAATTTTGACGTTTTGAACTTCATGGTCTAGATTCAATCTTGTTTTCAAGATATCTACAATCTAAGTTAGGTAGAACATAGTATTGTGACTTTTTTTGAACATCTAACAATTTTATTGATGTTCATATCCTTTTTATTGGGCTACTCACGACACATTTTAAAGCAAATTCAAAAAACAGCCCCAGATACAGCCACAAAGGGGCAATAAAGATAATAAAAATTAGAAAGTCTAAACGAGCCGAGGGTTGACGAGCCGGTGTTCTCAGAGTTGTCAAAGAATTTCTCTCAATTACGGCAATAAAAATAATATTGTAGGTAAACACGACGGCGCTTTGAGTGCGAGCCGACAGCTACCGAGCGGTTTGTGCAACCCTCGGTAGTTCAGGGTAACAATGCGCTTGCGCACAATGAAGAATATTCCTTCAAAGATCTTCCTTTATTTTCGCCCAAACATTGGCATTGGAGTATTGTGGGCCCTTTTGTTAGCTATTTACCGACTTTTGGGTTGTTACAGTGAAGGGCTACAGTGCACAACGGCAGAAAAAATGCGAGCTTCGATCAGATGTGAATGGGTCCAACGATGCGACTCAGTTGACGACTTAATTCTCTCTTCGAATTTGAGAAGTCGAAATTGGGTTATTTGAAAGCAATAATATGAGTCGCAAAGGGATTTAATGAGTGTGAGATAATGTAGAAATCGCTGTGGTCCGGAGGTTTTGTCTATTTAAAGGCGTGGTTTTTTGTATGAAACTATAATTAGCGGTAGCCAATAGTATCTAAATATACAAGCTGCATGTACCTATAGTTTACTAAACATTTAAATCCTCGCGTGTAATTAATTTCAAAAGATATGGAGGTTTACTAGGACTGGACGGTTTCATTTTTTACCATGTTTATAGTAGACTAGTGGATTCCATACCCAGCGTATGCTACAAGCTAAAAAAATAAATACAGAAATTCGGTTTTTTTTTGTGTGGGGAAAATCGAAAATCGACTTCTTAATTATATGGACCGAAAAAGACTTAATGCATTGTTTTAGTGGTCTCAAAACATCAAAGTTTTTATAGGACATTGTCACAAATATTTCTTGTGTTTTACGAGTATATACTCAGTCACCGAAGAAAACACCTCGAAGGTATGTAATTAATAAATGTATCAAAAACATTTAGGTAGCTCAATACTCAAAATATGTGCGCTGTATCACTCTTTGCACATCGCGATTTAGGAAGCATTGAACGCGCGTTCAAAATTGTGTTTAATATGTGACATATCTACTAACATGGAGTTACGTCCATTTATACTCCGTTTATCCTACTTTACTCCATCACTGCATTATGTAAACGCCTAATGTTCTTCACTATTACCGTACATTACGATTTAGCGTTTTTTTAACCAACTTCAAAAAAGGAGGAGGTTCTCAATTCGACTGTATTTTTTTTATTTTTTTTATGTTTGTTACCTCAGAACTTTGGACTGGGTGAACCAATTTTGATGATTCTTTTTTAATCGAAAGCTAGTGGCTGTCATGTGGTCCCACATAAATTTTAGAGATCTGACAATGGCATCCATGAGAAAACTACATAAGTTGTAAATTTGTGTTAAGATGTGCGCGACAAATTGACGAATAACTCAATATCACGCCAACCGATTTCGATGATTCTTTTTTTAATCGAAAACAGGTGCTTGTCATGTGGTCTCACATAAATTTGAACGAGATCTGACAACTATGTAGTTTTTGAGACTTTGAAGTCGGTTATTTTTTGTTAGTAAAATTTAGATTATCACAAAACGTAAAGTACCTCTCAAACTTCGCATGAATTGACATATCATAATATTCACGCTACACAACGACGGCGATCATTTAGAAAAGCATCCTGCAGTGTAGCTGAGGTACTTGTGCGTCAATGTTGCGAAATGTTGAATCAACACAATGTGTGGAGGGCTCTCTAGCGCAAGAGGTGAACACAGAACACCAAATGTTGCTACGTAATTGCCCACTTGAATTTTAAGGGAAACCTTTCCGGTCAGAGCGTAGAGCTACGAATCTGATAGACAGGATAAGGGTGCGGAAAAGATTTTTATAATTTGTGTATAATTCGACCTGTGTAGCGCAATGGTTACCATGCCGGATCGCCGCACCAAGGGTCCTGGGTTTGATTCCCAGCGAGGCGGAAAGAATGATGAGTTTGAATTTCTGTTCTCGGTCTGGGTGTCAAGGTTCTTGTCTAGTGTGTTGTCCATGGCACCCACGACACAGGGAATTCTAGTGTGGGGCTATGAGTGTGAAGCGTTATTTTTTTTTAATTAATTAATTATATTTTCTAGTAGAAAGATAAAGATGAGCAGTCAGCATATGGCGCCCGTTGCCCACGCAGACACCCGCTAGAATAATCCGACCAAAAAATCGGAAATGTAACACAGCACCTAAAAAAACCCTGGTTAAAAAAAGTTATTTACAGTAATAACAATAAATAAATTCTTTATATGTAAATGTAAATTTAATGTAATGTAATGTTTAATGAGATAATAATAAGAGCAGTGATAGCCTAGCGGTAGAACGTTGGTCTCCCGAACGAAGGGGCCCGAGTTCAAACCCTGGCACGCACCTCTCTCTAATTTTCAAATATTATGTGCGTATTACAAGTTAATTATCACTTGCTTCGGTGAAGGAAAACATCGTGAGGAAACCTGCACACCGGAGAGTTCTCTATAAAGTTCTCGAAGGTGTGTGAAGTCTACCAATCCGCACTTGGCCAGCGTGGTAGACTATGGCCTAATACCCCTCACATTGTGAGAGGAGACCCCGAGCCCAGCAGTGGGACAATTATGGGTTGTTGCTAATGTTTAATGTAATGTAATTATAAATGTAATTTTGATAGTTCTTTGGAACTTGTCGATGATTTTATTATTGTCAAGAAAGGGAGAAAAATAAAGAAAGAACTGACTCTCAAGCCCCCAGCCGGAACATGATGAGTCGTTTGGCAGCTGACTCAAGCAAGCTCCCCACCGAGAAATAATAATAGTAATAATGTTATTAATGAACCATTGAAATCAATACTACCAATAATATAATCCTTCTGAGTCCGGCCCTACCACCTACCACCAGCAGGATGTATTTAGTCGCCTCTTACGACGCGCATCCGGCGAGGGATTGGGGTTAGTAAAGCCGCCCCTAATACGGCAATAAAGTATACATATACATAGTTACATACAACACAACATTATAATTGATCGGAAACACCGACGTTATTAACACGTTCTTATCTAATAGACCCGAACTCTATGGATATCCATTTAACCTGAGGCAATAAGTATCGAGTAAAAAAGAAGGTAAATCCGGTTAATGCATTCTGTTACAATCGAGTAAAAATGCGACGGATTTTGTGTTACCGATATTACGTGCTTTGTTCCGTACAGGAAGTAACGTTTGGACTACAATGAGGTAAATTAGCAGGTTGAGAATCATATTAAAATTGCACAATGATCTAAGATTCCTTTTAAAACCGATGGATCCGAGTGCCCATGATAATGGACTTAAGGCTTGTTTAAGTCGTTAATTAAATTTCGTTAATGCCGTTTGAAAGCTTCTCAAAATTAAAATAATCACGCAATACTAGCAAAGTATGCCTTCTGAACGAAGAGTCCTAAGTACGATTCCCATCCAGGGTAAGTAATTTATGTGACTCAAATATATTTTGTTCTAGAGTCACAGTTGTTTGCGAAGTGTTAAGTGCGTAACTGCGTATATATTGGTAGGTCATATTTATAGAAGGTACCCGGGACACTGGAAATCCTAGTACGATTTTATAAACGTGAGAACGTTACAAATTAGATTTGTGTTGTAGTGTCCTGTCCTGTATATCTTCTACCTGTAGGTATAGTTCAGTATCAGTTACTTCATTATCATCATCACTAAATCACTAAATCCCTTAACTGTCCTACTTGTGTGTACCCATGCAGAGGAAGTTAGATTTATCGAGTTTGAGATAATTCCTCCTCCTCCTTGCGTCGTTCCCTCATTACTGAGCATCGTGGGTCCGGTCTGATATAATCCTATTTGTGATGTTTTGCCATCTCTGATGGTTCTCTGCTGTGTGTACTATAGAAGGGGATTTCAAGCGCTTCTTTCACCTGGTCCGTTCAACGTCTCGGGCTACGTCCGCGTGGTCTCTTTACTTCGATCTTTCCTGTGATCATGATCTTTTCTATGCTACCCGCGTCTTTTCTTTGAGGGAATTACTAAGGAAAAAAAATCTCAGATACATATGATGTTTTTTCTTCACCAAAATAATTATCATAAGGTAAGTGTTATAGAAAGAATGACGAGCGAGATGTTATATCTTGTATCATACATCTAGATATCGGTCAACACTAATTGTAACTGAAATAAAAGCACTGGTAGTGTCACAAATACGATACGTCAAACCTACGAGCAATAAAACAGTTTGTCCAAACAACAAAACAATTCGACGAAAAATGTGACGTAATAAATCAGAATAATCAGAAGCGCGAGATATGTGTGAAATTCCATACTACCGTGACGGGGCGGGCGGGGGAGTGTGGAACTCATTACTGGCACGTGACACGAGTCTCACCGCGCCCACTCTCCCTCGGCCGTTACATTTCGCCAATGAGTTATTGAGTGCGCAAAAGCTCATGTGTTAAACCGTCAATATTATTGCTCGACTTTTGCCAAATGTATGAAAATTTCAGGTCGGAATGGCGTTTGAAATACTTTGCTCGTAGCGTAGCCCTATACAAATTATATAGTTCGGAAATGTTGCACTTTAGACGAAAATGTTAGTGCGATCGGGTATTTGAGGTATATGACTGTAAACATTTTTGTGAAGGTTTCGTAATATTTAGGATGCACAAATCGCGATAAAAGCTAAGTAGAAATCTAACTTTTCATAAAAGTTTAAATAAGAAATAATAACAGGTAATATGCTAGTTTTTCAATTGTCTGATAAAAGCTTAATAACTGGACTTTATTATGTCTAGTATTATCACAAAATAAATAATAGTACTTATAATAAGTAGAATTATTTCGTAAAATAAGTAACGAGATAATTTTACTACCCAAGTTATTTTATTATGTTAAAGATAAAACCTTTTTTACTCATAAATTAGTAAATTTAAACCTTTTATTAAAATTTTAATACATATGTATATAATTAAAATACTAACTGGATGGATGGATATAGGAGCGATAGTTCAAGAGTCATATTGTACCTATCCATTTCGTGGTATGGTATGGTTTTTGAATAGGTATAACCAACGGGCTTTTGACGAAATTTTACGCTGTTTTTACTAATTCTAACCCAGTAATTGCATGTGATTGATGACACACACGTAACGTCAAATTACGCCGTAAACGGGAGGGTATTGATGAAAAGGCGACAAAACTCGACCGTTTTTCGCTTTACGCCCGCCGTATTTTTCTAATTGAATCATGTGTGATTTATTATTGGTCTGATGATGTATCATTCTTTCAACAACAGCCGTGGCTCACCCTACCGGCTTGCGGCCCAAATTATTGCTACAAATGTTCACATCCGCGCTTTTTAACTGCACTGCCACTGCGTTGCTCCCCTCCGTTCTTTTTTATTAAACTGAGTAATCGATTTTTCGAGACTTTATTGAAGAACAGGATCAGTAAATTGCGTATAATGGAAACTTTGTCATTATTCGGCTTCGAGTGGCGCTTTGTCAGTGAGATTTTTTTATGGGATATTTGAGATATTTAAGAAAAAATAACAGCATTTATTTTTTTAAACATTCGTGTATTTTGGATGCCGACGAAATTTTACGAAAACAAAATTGGATAGTCGTTTTCACCTGATGTTAAGCGAGATCTTTAGCCCTTGGCTCTCAAACTACTACTTGTCAAGTTTTAATGGTCTCCCATCCTCTCCCAATGGTGTCACGAAAACCTGGAGTCTCCCGAACATGCTGTTTCAGATTGAAATGGCGCCACTGATATTAAGGCTATCAACCAAACATCGACATGGACATAAGTTTTATAAATAGACATAGTAGTAGGTGCAGTATGTATGGTGAGTAGGATAAACAACACATTGGTAGTTTCTTACTGCTTCTTCTCCCGGGTCCACTCGTGTTGAAGCATTAACGTAAGTGACTTTAAAACAGACTTTAAAAACCAAACCAATTTTGAGTCAAAAATTCTCGAGCGTTGGTGCATACCAATTTTTTTCTAAATTGTAAATTAATACAGTCATCGACAATATTATTAAGCAAATCAAAATAACAGTCTTCCAGTATCAGAAAACCCACGCCTGTCGAAACAATAGTATTTATTTCCGCGCATTGTGCACACTGTCTATCATCATTTCCATTTAACGCGCACATTTTCTCCGAAATATATGCACTACCAAGTTAAAAGACTCAAAAATATGTCACATATTCCTCATCATCTCGCCATCAGCTAAGAGCAGTTTCCACCCGGCGCACATATTGTCACCGCGCTATTGTCAGCGGCGGGCGCAAACAGCGCATACAACGCAAACGGCGTATACGGCGCATAGCGCATCTCATGACTATACGGTTGGTGTTGTCTTAGTGATCCGTGAACCGTGAGCTGTGATCCGTGAGCCATCACAGAATTAGAACCGTATGAATGACAACTGGGGATACAGCATACCTACAAGGTTTTGTAGAGACCTGAATAAAAAGATTGCTTCTTTAGGTCGGATGTATTCTCTAAGCGCTGTGTATAGTACAGTATAAGGTATTGTAATAATATGACTGGTATGCACTGACCCTTTGAAATATTTATACTTTTATCTTATAAATCCTTTAGGATTTACCGGTTGATAAGAAAAGTAAGAGGGTAATAGATGATGTCACAATACGGTTTAAAGAAAATAAAACATGGCAATACTTATTTTAGTTTTTTTTAATATTAGGGCTTTCCGTACACATAAAGACCGCGCTTTGGTTCCGGTGCGGGTCGCCGAGGGTTGTCACAATGGACGCAGTTTCCGCGCCGCTGCCCAATGAGCCCAGGGACACGTTGACACCCCTAATGTCAGTTGTAATGCAGAATCAGGGTTGGCACGGACTGTTTTACCTATATTCTCCTAAATTTAAAAATGAATAGGTGCGGATTTAAAGCAGAAACTTAGATTTTAATGTTTACTCTTACATTTATGATGAATATTTTTGGACTTTTCGTACAATATTTTAAAAACTACCAATAAAAAATATTTTTACTACTAAGAACTTCATCTAGTGTAATCGATACAAGCTAACGACAAAAACTAATAAGTACAATTGGAAGTTGGTTGGGACTACGATCGTTTATGCGTCTGTGGGTAACTTTAAATGTGGCGCTTGCCACTGATTTCGGATTCAAACTGCCCAGTAGAAAAATGACTACCTATGTATAATGTATATCTCGTTCTGTTTTAGTTCCTAGGCATTTTCTTAGCTGTTACATTGTAACAGCAGCTTATACAACTAAATAAATACTTTATATCTAATACTACAGCAGTTTGTCTGCTACACACATTAACAATTAAACTATGGTTGTACCAGCCCTGAATTAGTACCCTGGCATCCCGCTGGGCGGCGTGGTGTGTACGTGTGGCGTGGCAAGACACCTCTACCGGTATTTCTGTTTTAGATCTCAATTATCTTGATACGAGCTTCACGAGCTGGCTTGTTACCTTATGTCTACCTGGTACGTATAGTAGGATGAGGTTAAGGTTTAATATTGTTTCTTTTTGAGGGTAAGGTTTAATATTGTTTTTTTTAATTATTTAAAATTTCATGTACACGATTAAACTTAAATTAAAACGTTATTAAATCAATAGTACATAGGCACTGCTTATTTCAAAATGAAATTTCTTCCAGCAGACCTGGTAGTTGAAATTTGAATTTGAAGTTATACGAACCCTCTTTTAATTTTACCGTATTTACGGTAGTAGTATCACAATGGTAATCACATAATTTTAAGTGATTTTTAATTCTAAGTTTAATGTATTCTATAAGGAACACATTATAATGGTATTATATCAAGCGTTTTATAAATATGTCATGCTTATTCAGTAGACTTATTTCATAAGATATAAATTAAATATCTAGTATATGAAAATTACAACTCTATATTACTTTCAGCAGCAGCGGGTACAGTAAATCATTTAAATAAATCAAGTTTTTAACTGTCTACTAAACCGTTTGTAAGACGATTTGCTTGAACTTAACCATTTCCTTCTTCAAAGTGTTTAACCTGTTTAAAAGTTTATTATCTTCAACACAAAATAAACGATCAGTAATTGGTTGTAACGGTATAATTACGATCGAAGGATATGGCGGAGGCAATGTGTCGTGACCCGACCAGCAGGTCACGCTTGGCTGACTTTGGCCTGATTAATGGTCGCCATATAAAAATAACCCCATGAAATAAGTACATACGGATAGTACCTACCTCTATTTACATACCCAGTCGCACGTAGGGTACCTGTGGATAGTATATTCGAAGGGAACATGCTGCGTACCCATGTAGCAATTGGTTGTGCGGCGACAAGTTTTTGTAACATAATGTGTAGATTAAAATTCCATGTATCTATTATTCGGCGGATAGCAGTCTTGTCGTATCTCGATTAAATGCCTATATGAGTTATATGTGTACGAGTACATCACTACAATCTAATCGACATCGAATGACCCGTTTTTGTCTGATCCATCCTCGAATCCCAATCAACTTCCTCTGTTCTAGATGCACTCTGAGAACAGCAGACGAGATTTAATCCAGTTCATCGTGCGTGGGATTACTAGTGACCCATAAAGTGTTTTAAAAGTATATTGTATTAATTACAGGGCGGAGATCGGAGAGCTAATTGATTTTTTAAGTATTTATCGACTAAGTACTTAAAAAATATGTATAAGGCCAGATCCTCACTATAATGCCGCTCACAGTCCGTTCCCGGTCTGGTAAAGTCGTATCACATACAAATTATACAATTGGAGCGAAACTTGACTGTCACGGATAGTATGAATGCACACATATATTTTATACTGCATAATATTTTATCAAACCGAGATTGGACCGAGAACGGACTGTGAACGGCATTATAGTGAGGATCTGGCCTAATTGATCAGACAAGCCACTTGATGGTAAATGGTCATTTGTCAATGTACCTCAATTATGTATTACACTCTAGTCATACTTTGCCATTTAATAGTAAGAATAACATTTTCTATGGAAGAGGTTAAAAGTTCAGTTCCAGTCCGTTTAACATAAAAGTTTATTTCCGTACATGTGGCTACAAATAAAGAAAAGCTATAAAAACAATACCATACGATATTAACTCGTCATTCGCCGTGGCGTCAGCTGTGTAGCATTAAAGATCGCTCACACGACACCTTTTATTGTTTTTTTCATTTGACAAAGACACATGGCTCTACCTTTATTGCCAAGGTCATAAGGTTGAAAGTAACTTGAATCTCATGTCATTTTCAAATGTATCGTATATTATGGCAATAATAAAAACACAATAAAGACATAAACCGCGCATCTCCTGTGGCTAACCTAATGATGGCGTTTACTCTGATACCGTTCTAAACAAATAAAACGCGAAAAAAATGGTTGAGGAACGATAAGGATAGATAAACTGTGTGTTTATAGCATTCCGCAGGTATGACGAAAAACAGATACAATTCTAAAAATATACGGTCTGTATTTTTGGGAAAATGCAATAAAATTCGAAAAATGCAAAAAAAAGCTATGAAAATCTGATTCGGACCTCAGTATATAAATAGTAGATAAACTGATCAACCACTTGATGTTCACCTCATAGACGTCGGTAACACCAAAGACTCACCTAGTAAGTAGTACCATAATAAAATCAGAGCTACCATAATATCTATCGTACTTCCATATAATTACATAAATATACCATTAACATCGTAAAAGTAGTTTAGTAAATCCGAAACCACTATGCAAACAACCTCTTAAAATGGTTAGTAGTTATAACAGGTGGAAAATAGTTTTTTACCAAAACGTCAGTTGGCTTACAAGTTACAACTTCATCGTTAGAGCAATTAGCTACGTTTAATATTCAACCTGTTGTTTTATGTCAGTTCATTAATAATCGTCGAACTGCTGACTGCGTTTCATTTGCAGTAAAAAATCTATGGCGATTTGGAGGATCAGAATACAACCCAATAAAATAACTCTTTATCCTACAACACATGGAACATACATTAAAATAATAAATTTGATAAAAACAAGAGAGTGTTTCAGAGAACCACTAGACACCCCGTAGGATAGTTGATCGTCACGTGGCCCTACAAACAGAGCGAGTCGTCCCGGATTCAATTCCCGGCTGAGAAAGATAAATGTTTATTCTCAGGTCATCGGTGTTGGTGATATGTTGTTAGTATTGTGTTTCTAAAATCACACAAGTACCTTTTATAAATGTGAAAGTTTGTTACGGATCTTGTTACTCTTCACGCAAAAAACCACTGAACGAATTTTCATGTTTAGCAAACAACTAGAGCATGATGAGACTATATTTTCAAGAAACTTTCAAGATTAAAATGGTCCTTTAAGCTGAATCTTAACTTCGAGGAAAGTGTAACAGTATTCTATAATGAAACTGGCGAGGATAAAATTCACTACCGGAAGCGGTGTCGCGGTGTCGTGGAGCGCCGACACCGCACCGCACGAAATCTCTCGACGTTATAGTCCAGGCGACAGCTGCGAATGACTTCAGTGTTTTCAACACTCTGACAGTAAGTAGTAGAAGTGTAATATAAAAATGTTGTGACTTTTCACTGCACGTCACTCGGTGACATCACATCGACTTAAATCACGGTATCGTAGTTTACTGCATCCGTTACATTAAGGTTTACAACGCTCCGAGTAGATCAGCTGGGACTCAACCCGTGCAACACCATCTTATCTGGCGGGCGATATCCCTTTGCTAATTTTATTGAAATAACGGAGTATTTATTAAATATTCCGTTGTTTTGTAAATTTTAAACATGGTGTCTGTTATCCTGGAAAAAAATATTTTTAAATTATAAGTAGTTAATAATTATTTCGAAAAACAAATATTTAATTTAATACTTAAATTAGTACGAGAAAAATGATAATACCTAATTAATAATTATCTTATTGCTTAATTTAATTTAATACAATAAAAAAATTCTATAATGTCAGTCTAATGACTAATCAAAGAAACAATATTAATGTATTACCATACAATACAAGTGATACAAGCAATGCAAAGAAAATCCTTGCTGTTGCTTAGACAAAAATACTTCAAAGTTTATCACCGATGCATTGCAACGTTTCGACCATTCTGTACGCTACTTATAGAAACGCTAAAGTAAACTCGATAGCGTGATTCATAAAGTGCTACAGCGCCATCTATTGGCAAATTATGTAAATAATATAAGCCAGCCCGTCAATAGTTATGACATATTTTGTTATACGTATTTTGTCCATTTAATACATTATTGGATACCCGGCGTGTGCTACTACGCTAAATTCAAGAAATAATTTCAATTCGGAATAATTTTTGAATGGCAAAAGTCGAAAATCGACTTCATGAAAGGACCAAATGTAAGGACATTGTTTTAGTAGTCTAAAACCGATCTTGGCATCATTGTCTTTCCAATGATACCATATTTTTCGTGTTTTATATATTATGTATAAGTATACATAATATATGTCATTTGTCTGGATGGTTGTCACTCTTTCACGCAAAAAATGCTGAACGGATTTTCATGGAATTTTACACACAGGTAGACCATGATCTGGAATAAGATATACTTACTATTCCGGAGTATAATACTTATTATTAGTACTATTATTTCTTCTGTGGTATAACATATTATTCAACTTTTTTCGTGTATTAGAGCGCCAGTGCGTGAAATCGACGTGACGTTAAAACTTAGGATATTGCTTATCTGTAATGCGTTTAAAACCATCCCAGACTAGTACTTATTCTAGCCCCCTAGCCTTTTCTCGAGCAAAGTCAGCTCTCGATCCTATCAGGAGCGTCAATTGCCCGTGCCAAATGCCACTTCCCAATCCTCGCGCCCTCTGTCCTCGCTCGGAGGAAACTAACGTCTTATCTGTCTGAACAAGCCAGCAAGTGATTGAATGTTTCCGTCGATAGGAGACTGATAACTTTTAGTGTTGGGTGTTCTGAATCACCTTTTTTATTCCTACTCCTGTTTTAAGAATACCAAAAACAATTCATTGAAATAGGTTGGTTAATGATAGTAGTAGGCCATTGGAAATTAGCACTTTAGAAATGGTTTCAAAATAACAACTATGCTAAGATCATACTTTATTCCAATTTCCAGGCTAATTTCCATTTAGTAGTGCCTTTTGCTGTTGTGAACTTTTACTCTCAACGTCGCTTTCCTAGGCTCTGCACTATAATGCTTAGGTAATTCGGGCAACATTTCTAGCCGTGATGCCAAGGTTCTATGGATAACTGCATTTAAAATCTTGAAATATTTTGGTTGTCCCGAGAACAAGTTAATCCTACATCTAAAGTTTTCCTTCTTGACGAGGTACACATTGGTGTTGGTAATATAATTATCATATTTATCATTCTATGTTGACATCTTGCTCTAATGTACCACCTGATTGCCTGTATGCATGCAGTTTACTTTAATTTATAAATATTTAATTTATAAATAAGTACCTACAAAACAAAAGACAATCAAAAGATCAAATGATATTCTTTATATACCGACTCCAAAATTTGTAAAACACAAAACAACTACTACGAGTAACATAAACAAAACATTTTGAATTCAGTTCCAAAAACGTTCGGAATAACCGAATTGCACCCAATGCATCGAAGACCTGAAGACGAACACATTGAAACAGAGCATCGTATGGTAGGTGAACTAACGGAGCGTATAAATTCGACTTTATGGGGTCATTAGGCGGCAGCAGGCAGCCGAGGCCGAGCCAGACTTTTTGTTTCGACGCATCACAATTAACCGTGAAACGATAATCGATTGTTTCTTGTGCCCACTTCGCTTTGACGTGCACTAATTCTTCGAATTGCAGGAACGTTAAATTAGTAATTGACCGAGCGCATAAATGTAGCGTTAGACGGGTTTGGATAAATTTTTCAAGCGTATTTATGGAAATATTTGCATAATTTTGTGGTGTTCATTAAATGCTTTCTGGGTTGACATGTTTGTGTCACAGTTTTGATAATGCATAGTAAAGTACTAAGTTTGTACAGGTCCAATCCTAGCTTATTATTAACCAAACGATGATATTACTATTCGTATCACAATATAAATTAAATATTAACTTTAAATTATAAGTATTCACGAATAGGCGGATACTAAGTAACTCTCATGAAGAATTGTTGCTTAATAATATCAAAAGTAAAAAATACCACGGGATTTCTGTGTTTCGTGTGTGAAATATAAAGGTATTTTTGAAACCACACATCTGTTTGTCTATAAAGTCCGCACGCAAGAGCTTTTTCCAATCGCCGCGTACGTACGGTGATAGTTTCGAGTTCTTTTTTACTGACCACGGAAAAATCGGCAGGAATCCTTTTTTTACGCAGTTAGCGTCTGTACGATTCTATCTTTTTTATCTTTCAATACACAGCACTAGGATGCTTTTTTACGTTTTAGATAAATGGTCTATGAAGTCCACAATTTTGCCTTTCGTAGGGTACAGAGGAATAGTGTTTTTATAGGTAGGTTCGATGAAAAAACTAAAGTCATAGAACGTACTTAATGTTCTAATATGCATGCCTGTCTATCTATTACACTCAATAACCTACACATCCAGTGAATGAGAAATGTTAAAATATCAATCAGTATCATGCATAAGAAATAAAAAAACCGCGAAAGTAACTCCTAATAACAAAATCCTAGATTGGATATGAAACACTTTTCATCCTTTATTAAACATGTTTAAGCCCATCTGGGTCACCCATCTGGGTGAAGGAAGGTTACTTAGTTCGGATCTTCTACCTTACGGCCCCATCAAAAGTATGAAAGTAACGTAACTACTTTTCATTTCTTTGGGAAGTTTTAAAAAGGTAAGATCATCTCATCTGATATACCTACATTGTGGAGAGGAGTCATAAAGCTGTGGGCGGAGTGTGCTAGGGTTGCGGGCGCGCCGCGGATCATTTCTCCAAACCGAAACGAGTTTATAAGGAGCTTCGTCCATAGAATCCGCTGATATTTGATAATTTTCATTAGCTCGTATGTATCAGGTTGAATCGTTTATAGCCCGGCTTGTGTCGATCGAAGTGATCGACTGAATTAAGCCGATTAAGTAAGGTAGTTGGACCGCTAGGGGCAACTGTTACGTGGTCGCGGAATAAATAATCTTTTTTAAAATAATTACTTTAATTGTTCACAATTTAATATAATAACAATGAATAACGTAGTAAAAGAAATAGAAATTATAACTAAAGATTTAGAGATGTTGTTAATAATAGGATCGGAGATAGAATGTATCTGGATCTTGGGGATACAAGGGTATTTAAATGGTTTAGAAAGGAGGGGATAACGACTGAGCGCCGGGAAGAGGGTGAAGAGGGGTATTGGTTATTTACTTAATACATAATTAACAATGACTTATTTACTAGCTTAAAGTAAACAATGTAGATGTGTTGGCTTTATTTAGTTACACATTAATAATGATTTACTTACTAACTTATGGGTCTAAAGGTTAGTAGATAATACTAACAAGGTAAATAAGGTAATTAGTAACTTAGCCTAATGTTAAGGGGCGTACGTAACACCTCCCCCCTTAAAATAAAGATCGGGCCTTTTTTGATGTGCCCGATTTTTGAGGATTTTGGTTTTCTCCTTCTTCTTCTTCATCTTCCGAGATGCACGATGTGGATATGGAAGCCATTGGAATTTCTATGACTTGTCTCCGCCTGGAGTTGTCGAAGCAGTTGTTAAATATATTTATGCATCCACGTGAGTCTTGATCATTGCTTGTTGACTTCCACGGTAGTGGGAGGACTCGACGCCATGGACAACATTTATAAATTAAAAATGCGATCATAAGTATGCCAAGTCCCATATTGAGAAAGGAAATTTGGGATATAGTATTGCGGTTGAATAATGGTTGATTTTCTTCTATAAGTTTTCGCTGTGTTTTAACTTGTTCTTGTATTACTTTGAGTGAGTCAAGAGGAATGTTCTTGACAATTATGGGAGTTATTTCTGGAGGAGATAGTTTCAATGTTTCTGGAATACAGGCTTCTTCTAGGTTGACTGTAATAATAGGATGAGTTACATTCGTTGTTGTATCTTCTTCTGCATTTAGTGTTACGAATGATGTGTAGAATTTACATCCTGGGTGAAGGGTGATAATTCCTGCACCTGAAATTTCTTTATGTTCAATATTCTCACCGCATTCTACTACGTATGGGGTAGTATCTCGCAGAATGAATATCCATTTATTGTTTCCAATAACTTGAAAAGTGTTGACTTGAGCTGCGAATGTGACTAATTCACAAGATGCTGGAAGGTCTGTACTCGTTTTCTGTAGGACTGCCATCTCACAAATAGGTCTTGAATTCTGGTTGTAGATAGGGAGATCTTTACAGACTCTTTTCTTCGGTGCGAACGTTTTACATCCATCTAGGAAACTTGTGCTCACGTAGTGTTGACGTGTAGTAGAAGTGGCAATGTATGTTTGCTCAGGGAATAGGGTTGAGTAAAAGGAGGAGTTGGAATGTTTAATGGGTATGGAATATATATGATAGAGGTTAAATTTTTCATTTTTGACTAAGGGAAATTCTATTACATATACTAATTTATTCAGATATATATAAGATGTAAGTGTTGTTGACTCTAAAATGTCGTGAATATTTTGTAAGGTTATAGGTGCTACCAAGTTGCTAGTCGTTCTGATGTGATTTGTTGCTAAAAGTTCTTTATAAATTCGTACAGTTGAAATAATTGATGGATGAATTGCTCCCGATTTAATAAACAAAATACTTGTTATGATATCATCTAGTTCTCTTTCTAGTGATATAACGGATTCTAATATTTGTATAGACACAGAGGATATTTGTTCCGAAGCTTTAAGATCAAAAATAATAGTGTTCGTTTTATTTAAATATAAGCTAACTTTTTGAAGGTTGTCATTTATGGAATATTCATCGTAAGATATCTTTGCAATGGTTTCATTGAAGTTATAAATGGTTGACGAGATAATTTGAAGCTGTTGTTTAAGTATGTGATTATTGTCTAATTGTTGTTTTTCTAATAATTCAATACATTGGTCATAGTACTTTGCATCCTTTGCATCTGGAGTACCTATGAGCCATTTAAGGATAGTGCTTAAACCATCTATTAATTCTCGTTTGACGCGGCGGTTGCTGGTATAATAACTGAGTTCGCTTAATTTAGTTTCAATTTTGTCTAAATTGACTTTTATAAAGGAATTCGTTGTGTATGTGCTGGGTGTAGTATGTTTATAATTATTTACTAGGGTTTCATAATTAGAAATTAGGCGTTTTAGAGAGTCACGTGATAAGAATAGGGGTTCTAGGTTTCTATACACAACAAGTTTCCATGAACTTTCTGAAATGAGGACATCACCTAGGGTTTGGTAATAGAATCCAGACTTAGAGGGTAATTGGTCTATTGTTACTGTACTTCCACCTACACTTATTATTGTGGAGTACCTGCAACGGATAAAATATTTGACTGCATTAGTTTATTAGTTCTCTTAATTTTAGAATTGTAAAATGATTTTGAAAAATGTATATTTTGTAAAGAAGTATGTAAAATATTAGTTTGAGTATAGAACATATAGTAAAACTAAAATAGGGATTATTCATAATTTCTATAAACTTATTTTCTATATGAGATGATACGTGAGTAGGAGGTGGTAAAGGACTTGCCATTTCTAGGTGAGGCAACCTGAAAGAAGATTAATTTTCTTTATCAAGATCTTGTACGGGTCTTAACCTATTACCATGTACTAAGTGGTTTTTTCCGGATTTTCTTATAATATAATTTTCGTTAAATCCTTTCCTTATAATCTTATATGGTCCGTCCCATTTACTGTCTAGATTGTTTGGATTTGGAACTTTCAGCATTACGCTGTCACCTAGCTGAAAGTCGGCTATATTTTTTATATGATTGTCATAGCGGGTTTTAGCTCTTTCTTTCATATTGTCAAGATTGCGCTGAGCTATGTCGCGAGAGATTTTAAGCCTTTCGTTGAGGTCATTCAGGTAATCGTTGGTTGTATATTCGCGCATTTCTTTTAGAGTGTATAATAATCGGGGTTTGTATCCAAATAGTAGTTCGTGAGGCGTGAAGCCAGTTGACTGGTTAAGTGAAGTGTTATGGCACATAATTGCAAGGGGCACGATTTGATCCCAGTTGTGGGAAGATTTTGTGGAATACATACGGATGTGATCTCTGAGAACCGCGTGGAATCGTTCTAAAGAACCATTAGTTTGTGGATGATATGCTGTGCTAAATGTGTGATGGGAACCTAATAACTTAATTAGTTGTTTGAGAATAGTATTTACAAATTCTCCACCTTGGTCGGAGTGAAAACGTTTTGGAATACCATAATGTTGGCAGAAAATAAGTAGAGATTTTGCGATAGTTATTGCTTGTTTATCGGGAATAGGGTAAGCTTGTACAAATCTAGTTAAATCATCTTGTAGTGTTAAAATGTATTTATTAGAATCGCCCGTAATATCAGAATAAGAAACTAGATCGATGGTTACTCGTTCGAATGGTTCTGAGGAGGAAGTAGTAAGAACCATAGGAGCTTTAAATATCTTTCGCTGTATTTTGTTGCGCTGGCATATCTTACAATTGTTGATGTAATCTTTAATGGTGTCTGTCATGCCTTTCCAAAAATATTCTGATCTTACTTTGCGCGTTGTTTCCACAATTCCTCTATGTCCTGATAGGGGGTCATCGTGAAAGGTTTTTAAAATTTCAGGAATTTGTTCGGGAGTTGGGTGTTTAATCCTATCTTCACAAATGGTAATGTTGCATTCGTAAGCATCAGCTAGATATGCGGTGATGTGTAATTGATCATTACCTTGTAATTTGCATGTGGGATCGTTTTTAAGATCTGGGACATAAAGTGTTTTGATATCATGGTTATGGATACAGCTTAGGAGAGTTTTAAAATAACTTTCGGAATCCCATGCATCGAAGTGTGTTGGTCTTGTACAACCGAATATTATTTTTTGGTTAGTATTCGAAATTAATAAGTCAGTGTCGTAGAGTGTTTTATGTTTTTGTAAATATGTGTCTACTTGAGAGCACATGGAAATGGCTTTGTTGAAATGATCATTTTTATAGGAAAGTTCGCACGAAACGGGAATAAATATGTCCTTGTGTCGTTCATCTAAGAGGTTATCAGGTGTGATGTGGAGGTTTGAAGTGTCAAAACTGTAAGTAGAGTTTTCAGCGAAATGTTCATAATTTATTTGTAAATAGTCATCTGAAGGATCGTGAGTGGGTCTTGAAATGTTAGCATGAATTGGGGAGTTCACGGCATTGGTGTTTATGACAGGAGGTCGCGATAATGCGTCTGCGTTTGTGTTATTTTTGCCTGCTTTGTAAATAACTTCATAATCGAATTCTTCTAATTTTAATCTCCATCTAACGAGACGACTACCTGGATCTTTTATAGAAAATAACCAAGTGAGGGGTTTGTGGTCTGTAACAATCTTGAACTTTCTGCCAAAGAGGTAGGGTCGGAAATGTTTGACTGCCCAAACTATTGCCAAAAGTTCCCGTTCTATTGTCGAATAATTGGTTTCAGATTTATTGAGAGTGCGAGATGCATATGCGATGGGAAGATCTTTGCCGATTTGGCCTTGTGATAGAACTGCACCAATTGCATGTATTGAAGCATCAGTTGTCAGGATAAATTCTTTTGTGAAATCAGGGTATTGTAGAATAGGTGGACTGATTAGAAGCTGTTTACATTGTTCAAATGCTGTTTGTTGAGACTCACTCCAAACGAATGGAACGTCTTTCTTTAGGAGGCTAGTAAGAGGCTTGGTAATTTTACTGAAGTTAGAAATGAATCGGCGATAATATCCTGTAAGACCTAGGAAAGCTTTAATGTCTTTACAACATTTTGGAATTGGAAAGTTTTTGACAGCCTGGATTTTGTCTGGGTTAGGTTTTACGCCTTCGCTTGAAATAATATGACCTAAGTATGCAACTTCACGTCGTAGAAATTCGCATTTGTCAGGTTGAACTTTCAATTCATATTTTTGGAGTCTTGAAAATACTTCACGGAGTTTCTGTTCATGTTCTTGTAAGCTAGATGCAAATACAACAATGTCATCTAAGTAAACGAAACATCTTTCACCTTGTAAACCAGAAAGTACAGAGTCCATTACACGTTGGAATGTACTAGGGGCGTTTTTTAGCCCAAATGGCATTCTTTTATATTCGTAATGACCATAAGGTGTATTGAACGCTGTTTTAGGTATGTCTTCTGGCTCAACTTCAAGTTGGTGAAATCCTGAGGCAAGGTCTAGTGTGGTGAAGTATTGTGAGTGTCCTAGTTTGTCTAAAATGTCAGTGATGTTTGGGAGTGGATAGCTGTCGCCTACAGTTATGTCATTTAATTTACGGTAGTCTATGACTAGGCGCCATTTCTGTTTTCCAGAAGCATCTAGTTTTTTAGGCACTACCCAGATGGGGCTACTCCAAGGAGATGTACTAGGTTGAATTATGTTTTGATCTAGCATTTTCTGAACTTGAGTCTTGACTTCGTTCTCATGGACTTGTGGGAATCTGTATGTCTTAGTGTGAATAGGAGTGTTCGATGTTGTCGGGATTCGGTGTTTTGTGTGATTGCTAAAAGTGAGAGAGTCGCCTTCGATGAAAAATATGTCGGAGTATTCTGATATTATTTTATCTAATGATTCGGTCTCTTCGGAATTTAAGTGTTCCTTTCTTATTAATTGCATAACTTTATTTTGTCTGTCTGTAAAGTTTAAATTGTTTATCACGATGGGTTGGTCATGTCTGTTGTCTGTTTCAATATAGTTATCATAGTCACAAGGGTCAACATTAATAACAGGGGTAGTGATTAGCTTATCGGTTTTGGAAGTGTTCACACAAGTAATAGAAAATAAATTGTTTACGACGTTAACTAATGCGCTGGGAATAACAATATCGTTATCTAATGTTTGTTTATCAACTAATGCTGTACCCGAGCAAATAGTATTAGTTCTGCACTTAATGACTGTTTCTGATCTATTAGCAAGAAATTGCTTATCTGGATTATTATCCTGGTTATTGGAAAGGAGTTCGTTAAGATAATGAAGTTTGTAAGTCTTATCGTGAATACGCATTGTTTTCGATTGTACATAGATGTTTACGTTGAATTTTGTCATGAAATCGTTTCCAAGAATACCGTCTGCTTTTATATTAAGATTAGCTACATGGAATTTGAATTTAGGGAAGTTGTCTAATGAGATTTCTGTGGAACCATAACTGTTTGTCGATGTTTGTGTGCTTGAAACACCTATTATAGAAACTACATCAGAGTTATTTATCTGTGCTGTACCTATTTTATCACGCCTTATAATAGAGATTCCTGCACCGGTATCGATGAGGAGAGTAACAGGATGGTTTTCAACTTGGAAAGTGCAATGGAGTAAGTTTTCAGGAGGAATATCGTTCAAAGAGGAAATAGCATAAGATTGAATGTTAGGTTCTGATTTGGAAGGAATGGGTTTTTGAGATTGAGACTCTGTGTTAGGTATAGGCTTTGATTTGGTATGTTTTCGTTTATTAGGCTTACGAGATTTAGTAGAGATGATAGGCTTAGTAGTATTAGTAGGTTTGTTAGATATAGTAGGACCCGTGAGTTTAGGAACGTTGTTAGAAATAGTAGGATTTGTGGACATAGTAGTGTTGTCAGATATAGTAGTTTTATTAGAAATAGTAGGATTGGTAGATATGGAACTTGTTGGAATAGTAGAATTAGTAGATATAGTAGGTTTTATTGAGTTAGGAGTTCTGGAATTGGTAATTTCGGTACTGAGAGTTTGGGGCTGGTTACCCTGTTCGTGAGTTACCGATTGGAATGGAATTGTGTTGTAAGATATAGAAGGATTTTGAAATGTGTTGTTAGAGTCCGTTTGTGTAGCTGCGTCTTTGTATTGTCTCCTATAGACTGGTGACGCATCATACTCATTTGTAGCAGCTATTGTTTGTCGCCGATGGACTGAGTTAAACGAGCTGCGATTATGCTTTGGCTCTAACGATAATGAATGTTTATTTACCATTCGAGTTGGAGGTTCTCCGTGTTCGGGGTTGATGTTGGTGTTTGGATCGTTGAGCAGGGGACTGTAGCGATTTCCAAGGAGCTGCTCATCTCGTTGGTCGCTTCTGAGTTTAAATAATTTACACGTGCAGGGGGTGCTGGTAGAGCACGCTGCATTGGCGGGCGTATAGGGGAATTTGGTGGAGCACGCATTGGAGGAGGAGCTTGACTATTGCGCAAGTTATTATTATAAGCTCTTTTGCGGCATTCAGAGATAAGATGTCCTACGTTTTTACAATAGTTACATATTTTTAGAATAGAGTTGTTTGTGTTAGTGCGGGAGGTAGAAGGCAAATTGTTAGTATTGTTTCTTTGTATGACTTTATTGTTGTTACTTGTTGAAGATTTAAATAGTGCTTGTCTGGCAGCATTCATGGACCTAATTTTATCCTCTTGCATGGCAAATCGCCCTGCCTCGTTAAGGCTTTGAAAACCTTTTGTTCGTAGCATTGTACCTATTTCGCTAGAGAGGCCATTGACAAAGACACTTAAGGCGGTTTCCTCGGTAGTCGTAATTCGACCTTTAAGGCTGTCGTCCGATACCTCTGTATTTAATTTTTCAATAATTTTGCTTCGGCACAAATCTACTCTATGAAAATAGTCTGTGAGGCTTTCGCCAGGTTTTTGGAACATGGATTGAAGTTCAAGATTTAAATGGGAAATGGTTTTAACGTTAGAAAATTTTTCTATTAGATACGACTTAAGGTCGTCCCAACAAGCATGTTGTTTACAGTGGACGTCGGAAGCGCCTGTTCCAGTGATGTTGTTAAGGGCATAAACTAATAAAATTGTTTCGTCGTTTTTACTGGATATTTTGAATGCGGAGTCACATGATCTAATAAATCTATAAACTTGTTGCGGTTGTGTTGTGTCGAATGTAGGGATTAATTTAAGAAGAGTGCTTATGTCAAGAGACATTTTTGTGATTTCTGTAACGTTTTTAGATAAAGTGGATTCGGAGGATGGTTCGTATTTTATAGGGTAAGACATAGATAGAAATGGTACACAATGAATATACAAGATATGGGAAGACAAGACAAGGGATTGAGCAGACAATTTATGCCACTTACCACAGTAACGCCAAATACAGGAGCATCACGTTCGGCGAACACGTTCAAAAGCCTGCAGCTACCGTGCGACGATTTTCTTCTCTCCACACGTTTGTGTTCGTCTTCTTGTGATTTATCCTACCGACTGCGCCAAATTTGTTACGTGGTCGCGGAATAAATAATCTTTTTTAAAATAATTACTTTAATTGTTCACAATTTAATATAATAACAATGAATAACGTAGTAAAAGAAATAGAAATTATAACTAAAGATTTAGAGATGTTGTTAATAATAGGATCGGAGATAGAATGTATCTGGATCTTGGGGATACAAGGGTATTTAAATGGTTTAGAAAGGAGGGGATAACGACTGAGCGCCGGGAAGAGGGTGAAGAGGGGTATTGGTTATTTACTTAATACATAATTAACAATGACTTATTTACTAGCTTAAAGTAAACAATGTAGATGTGTTGGCTTTATTTAGTTACACATTAATAATGATTTACTTACTAACTTATGGGTCTAAAGGTTAGTAGATAATACTAACAAGGTAAATAAGGTAATTAGTAACTTAGCCTAATGTTAAGGGGCGTACGTAACACAACCACGTTTTTGCATACTGTGACTACCTTTAAATGAAATTATGTTTTTCTAGTTACGTAAGGTTTAAATAAATAAATAAACTCGTGATTCTTGATGTCTTTGAGCACATGCCATGAAATGACACGTCTGCTCGCTGTTTGGCTTTTTATAATTTATCTCTAAAAAAAGTAGTTTTGCTAACTATTAATCAATATTCACATAATGGATAAGATTTTATAATATCAGCAATACTACACAGTGTTGTTATTGGTATCAAAGTTAGCGTACGATAAGTTAGCATACCATAGTACTGAATTACAGTGGTTGTGTACCTTAACAGGATTTGCTTTATCGCGACTGATATAACAACACTGTCACGGTTCCAATACGGGAGCTCCGACGCGCGCCATTTGCCCCAACATTATGCTAACGTGTGGGATTCTATTATACATTCGTTGGGCGAATAAAGATGGAAACCAATCTGATCTTCTGAAGATAAATCGTTAAGGAACTCTATGTTACTTGAAGAATGTCCTCTAGAGTTACATTGTTTTCCTCAGCGAACTGAGGTGGGAAATTGTATGATAAAATGTTTTTAATTTTTACCGATTTTATATGGTGATTTATGCCGTCTAACTTTCGACGTATTAGCTGTGGTATTAGTCATATTCGTTATGATTTAGTAACGGCTCTAATAATATTGGTGAAGCTGGTTTTGTCAATAGTAACCGTGCCATCTTCATTTTGACTGTTCTCTGTAAAGCGTTGAAGTACCTAAGTTATTCGTCAAATTATAAGTCTGTTATGCTTATAATAACTATGTTGATGCCGATGTTCCTCGATTGTTTACTATTGCTACTACTGCCACAGTCACGGAACCATCTACGATTTATACATATCCAGGCCTCTGTCTTACTAATAAGTATAATATAGGTATATCTTATTCCAGATTATAGTCTACCTGCGTGCTAAATTTCTTAAAAATCCTTTAGAAGTTTTTGCGCAAACGAGTAATAAACATCCATAGATACATTTTTTATGGAAATAGCCGGCAAACGAGCTGACGGTCCACCTAATGGTAGGTAAGTTGCTATCATCGCCCATGAACATCAGTAACACCAAAGGCATCACTTCCAAAATTTTTATAAATCTTCTTCTAAACTTTCTTTAAAAAACCGGGATGTCACGTGTCAGGCCACCTATTTTTGAGATTGTTTTCACTTGTCCAACTCAAACTGTTTAGCCGGCAGGGGGGGGGACACTTGACTCTAAACAAAAGATAAATATTTCGCAAACGAACCCCTAAATCCAAAAATGATCTTAAAAGACCCATTATATTTTTGAAGGAACTTTTCTACGATACCCCACGCTATTATATAGGGTCCCAAATGAAAAAAAAAAACATCCACACACCTGTTGGGGAGGTACCTACCCTGAAAATATTATTCAATATTTTATTCTACTATTTTGGAGTTTTAATAAATATTATTATGTATCATGCCAAATTACACCTTTTTAGCACTAAGGGTCTCGGCGCTATGCCTCGGACGAACGGACGGAAATGAATATAAAGGTTCCGATTTTACTTCGGAACCCTAAAAAAGAACACGTTTGAATATCGAACACACGTCAAAATGACGTTTCAACAACCTACCTAGTCATTATCAGTCGCTGGAGGTGTCGTCCGCTTGACTGGCTCAACGTTGCATACCAGCGATATGCGTAATCTGTCAGTTTGACGAAGGTCACTGGATCCGTAGCGATGACGACCGGACGCGTGCCGGAACACGCTCATTTAAACGCTTTTTTTCTCTGTGCTTCAACTCTCATTCCTTTTCCTGCCTTTGTGCCCGTTTGGCGATGAAACTCCGTAGTAAATAACGCTCTAACTTTACACCGATGACGGTTAAGGGCTACGGTGAAGTCGAATAACTGTTTTGAAACTGTTACAAACTATATTGTTCTCTATGCGAACTCCGTATTTTTTCTTATTAATTTCAAAGTTACTTTGAATACATGATCACTTTCATGTCTTGATCAAGGGATTAAAAAGGGTTTTTCCTCCGTTGATTCTCAAGCTCAACCTAACCTTCGCAGTTCAGGGTACCACACACTGTCTATTTTGTGATCGCACATCTGATCAGGTTGTCTGGAAGAGATTTTTATTTGAAAAAGTGCCACATATTTTTTACTTTTTAATTTCATGCGTATACAATAAATAGTATGGATACATAATTTTTTAATAAAAAATAAGTTCCTAAATAGTGGATCCGGAATTTGAACGAAGCCTCCTTATAATTAACTGGAAAATGAAAATTGTTACTTGAATATACCAATTCCTTTAATTAGCAATACTAATCCGCCCTCAATGTGCAAAATATTTATCGAGGTTTAATAAAAATCGTACTACGCTCCCGACTGACCATTTTTTCAATTGCATTGTTAACTACACGTATCAGTTTTCAACATGACATTTCAATGCAATCGTTCGCTTGTCAAATCACAAATCTGTAGCAGATGTTTATTCAGCGCATTGAAAAATTATCGCAACAACAAAATCTAAATCCATACACCATAACTAATTATATCCACCGAGTAATAGGTAGTGTGTCGGAAAAGTATTGTTCAATTTTTGCTTTGTATGGTCGGTATTACTAACCTAGTTTTGGGGATATTGGTCCAGAAGGGATCCTCGAGATATCACGGTGTTTGGTTTTGAATGTTAGTTATGTTTTCTATTGTGCGCCGGTGTATTAGCGAGCCATATTTAGTTACGGTGCACCTACGAGCGAAGTTGGATGAGAAATTTTCAAATACAATTGACGCTTGAATTCTGTTTGTTATTTTTAATGCTTGTAAATATTTAACAATTATGTATTTCAATCTTTACTGATAGATAATAATGCACAGATTTGTGGTAGGATGTCTGTGGTAGGTATAATGTTATCGCTCGAGTGTGTTTGGAGGTGGTCCATGTGTAGGTTGTGTAAAGCATAACGCATAAGGATTTTTTTGGAAGTAACCAACGTAGGTACAAGCAGAAGAGCCACCTGATGATAAGTGGTTACCGTCATCTATAGACATTCGTAACACGATAGGCATTAACGAAGAGATGACGGCAAAGAATGAAGAGAGACATTCCATAAAATTCATTGATGCCGCCGGTACATGATAGATATCTATCGAATGGCTATGTCGATCAGAAAGTAAGGTGCGTTTTAGACCCGTGATGCCGTGATGCCACCGACCGTTGCATACCAAAACTTTGACGAGCCAGCCGTTCGGATATCGCTATCGATTTATCTCGCTACACTCGGTGCAACTTGTTTATTTTCGCCAAATCGGACGGATGTAGGTTTTCGGGTTTGCGGTATGTCTCTGTTCAGTTAGTTGTAGGTGGTCGGTTCGAATAAAAATGCAACACGAATTTTGCATTCTATTTCGAGGATCAACAAGAGGTTTCGCGTTTTGCCGAAACAACTAGTGGAGTAATAAATCTAAACTTGTTATGTTGACTGAATTTAATACCCCAAATAAAATGTTGGTATTCAAGCTTCTTATATGTATAAATCACCCAATGATTTGCATCATATCTAATATTTTTAAGAATCATGATGAGCCCGTTCTTTCTTCTTCTCTTTTCTTGTCCAGCAACGCAACAGTCATGCATTTAATGTCACTGACGTCTTTGAGCGACAATGAATAATACACAGTACAAAGAAAGACGATACTAATAGTTACTTACCATGTGATGTGTGATTATGATGTGATTATCGTGGATCATCAGCTCATTACAATGCTGGACCTCGCCGTTCGAAGTATACTGTATCGATTCACAGCGAGGCATTTAAATTGTTGTTGAATGATGAATTTAAATTGTTCTCGGTCTGAATGTGTCTTGTCCATGGCACCTACAACACAGGAAAACCTTGTTTAAAAGTATGTTAAAAAAATGAAGTACGCTGCGCCTGCTCGAGAAGATCTGTACCTACATTATCTAATGAATTCAAAATACACTTTAACAGTAATCATTCTATATTATTCTACTTACCATACCATTCAGAGCGTAGGTAAATAGGTATATTAAAGAAGGCTAGTACACATACGGTGGGCGGTATTCTGTTGATTCAATAGCCTGCGCTCACTCGCAAATCTATTCAATGCACAAAGCCTACAAACAAGGCTAATGAACGCCCCCCCCTCCCTCCACCTACTCAGGTAATTCGGTTATACATTCGCGGTGTCCTTTTACAGGTTTTTTTAGCAAATTTATTAGCGCTGCCTCGGTTTTGCACGTTTTATTTTTGCGTGCTGGTCTTTTTGTATGAGGGTGGCATCGCTTTTATTTGGAGACAATATCCTGAAGTCTATTTACGGCAGTGTATTTTATGAAACCCTTCTAGCGTTTTATTCGTTGAGTGAAAGTTTACAGTTGTAAATACTAGAGGCTTATGGATATATTTAATGCCAAAAGAGTCTATAACTAGCTCTTAGCTCTCTCTTCCTTGTTGATTTCTTGAGTATTGTGCCTATCTAAACCTAAAGTAAATTCACACTGTCAGGCTTAATGCTCCACTAAATGTTTGAGTATCGTTAGGATTCAGTTTAGTGATACTGAGTATAAAGGCTCTAACGCCATAGTTTATTGTAGAGCAGAGTGCAAATGAGTTTGCGAAGTAGACTTTGACTTCATTGAACCTCTTGCAATTCACTTTGAATTATCTTAGTTATCCATTTGACTGAGTAGGATAACACTAAAATTGATTAGAAATTGTAGGTAAAACATAATTAGAATAGAAGTAAGTATGTTTTAAGATGTTGCTATATTATCGATATGTGGGCTGTTGGTTTAAACAAAGATATCTTTAGCAAGTGTGTTGAAGGTTTAGGTGTATAGGTAGATGAAGTCCAACATAGTGACTCGAAGCGATCTCTGAAACGTAATTTTAATCAGTCTTTGAAGTACTATGTGCTGAAAGATGTTGTTATGAAGGCATTTTAATAATAGGAGCAACCGAAACAAAAATTGAAAACGTTGAAATACCTCGGCAAACGTATTGAGAGATAAAATATTTCGTTGAGCTATATGTCGAAAGTACATGTAAATAACATGCCATATGCTGTACATATGAACGGTATATGCCCGAGCGGGTATTTTCGCTGGTGCACGCGTCGTTGTAATTCACCGATAAATGCATACAAAAGAGTTCTACGTTGGACATAGCCGTGAATGAAATGGTTGTTATTTATAATTATTAATGATAATAGTTCGGGAAACTGCGTCATATCTTGTCGTCCAAAACACTACCTCAGCGCCTGAAGTCAGAAGTTGTTCGAGCAGTGTGTGCTCTCAGTACAAAATCGTTTGACAGCATAAAATAAGTACAAGGACTGTTTTGAATGTTGTGTGTTAACATCGTGAGACAAGCTGTTTTGAATGCAATCGCCAATACTAAATCTACTCGTGCCTGTGAGAGGAGGAAATGGTGCTCGTCAGACAGCATAGTGATAAATTTAAAAAATGTTTTATGGAGAAAAGTCATGATAATCCGTTTGGATTTCTTTGTAATTAATATTGTATTTTAACAGATATAACTGAAGGGATTATGGACAGACATAGACATTGTAAAGCAACAATATCTAGATAATTTAATGTAAATAGCCAACAAGCAAGCTGACGATCTACCTGATGGTAAGCGGTTACAGTCGTCCTTGGACATCGGCAATACCAAAGAATAAGTGCTTTTAGACGCCTTCACACAATTATCAAAAAATTTGTTATTTAAACACTACTGTTCGGATTTCGAAACACTTTTAATTAAAAAACTGTGTTTATTTGATACTCCGGGCTGAATTCTAAAGGGCTTATGGACATAATTATGGGATTTAGAAGACTTAAGATAGTGACGACTAGCTTTTATTGGTGACAACTTCATCAAAATAAACTACAAAATTATTATATTGTACAGACAGACTACATATGTCACAACAACATGAAGTCGCAACAAAAAAACAACAATAAATTTATCGAAAGCCTAGCCGGACAGATAACAGTTTGATCCAGTACGCGAAACTTCGTACAGGGGTTCCTTATGTATTGTGCCGTTTGTACAAGCCCCAGCTAGCAAAATGGGCAAGACACAGTCGATAATAATATAACAAAGTTTTATTTATAGACGATTAAATAGAAATCACTTGATATAGATTATTTTATTAAAAATTTAAAATAAATATTGAATTTAGTACTAAGTCGTCTCCACTATCTTTTATGTCCACGCGTTGCCCTCCGATCCTCGCGGGAGGGTAATTATGCATGGCCGCTTTTTAGCGCGTCCATTGGCGAATAAAATATAAAACGGGCTACAACTAATAATTCTGCTATTTTGTTTGATTTCCATAAATAAAGTATTAGCTCTGGAATTGCATTTCGAAGTAAATACGGGATATTAAAAATGTTGATGCATTTCATATGAACGCTGGTTTTTGAGGCCTAAATTCGCTTAGATGATTTTATAAATTTTAATTACTAACAATTTTGCAAGTTGGTTGGTTATCTATTAGTAGGTGATTTATTTTTTTATGCTTCATCTGAATAAAGACCACCTATTCTTGCCTTCTTTAAGTCGTCAATCCACCTGGTCGAGGGCGTATCATGCTCCTTTTTCCGAGACGTGGCCTCCATTAGAGGATTTTTCGATTCGAAATCAACTCAAGAAGGCAAACCGCTGAGTACCCGCTAAAATTATCCTACTACGTCAGATGACCATGGAGAACAATTCCCTCCTAGCTAGTCGGTATTTAGTAGTGACTTATGCCGTATTGGGGCGGCTTAGAATACTAATCCCAATTTCACGCCAGATGGGTGTCGTAAGAGGAGATATTATATTGGTAATATTGATCTTAATAGTTCATTAATACCATTATTACTATTATTATTTCCCCATGGGGTCCGCCTACCACCCTTTTGCTTGAGTCAGCCGCTAAACGACTCGGCGTGTTCCTGCTGGGGGCTTGAGAGACAGGTCTTTCTTTCTTTTTCTTCTCTTTCTTGGCCGGCAACGAACAGTGATGCCTTTCATGTTGCAGATGTCCATACGCGACAATTGCCACTTACCATCAGGCAGATCGTTAACTCGTTTATCGGTTATTTCCATAAAAAAGGGACCTGCCTGGCAAATGAAATAATTAAATATCAGCTAATTCAATAATTTATGTGATAGTATTAGGGTGCAAGAGGCTTCATTAATTCTAGTGTTAAAATGAAAATAGTTTCTCCTAAACTCGTAAAGTTGCAAATAGAACTATTTTGTAACATCATAGAGGGTAGGTCTACAGCCTACTCTACATAATTTTGAAGAAAAGGTGCATTAATTTTTTTTTAATAAATAGGTACATCGTTAATCATTCATTATAAGTTTTATAATTTTCACCAAAATTTTGTTTTATTGCTTTATCTTACAACCAAATAAATTTTCTTTGCGAGTTCCTATAAATAATTTATTTGCTTCAATATAATAAGATTGTAATTATTTGTTAATCATTCACACTATATAAATAATGTAACAAAACCTTATTTTCTACTCCATAAATCAATTCGAAGCTTGTTGAGAATTTAATTTAATTATAAAAACGCCATCTAGGCGAGCATAGCGGAACTACGAAGCTTCGTTCGTAAGCTCTGCAAGCGCGGAAGAGTTCCTTCGATTTTCGCCGATGGCGTTAGTATACACATGTCCAGAATTTTTCATTTGCTGTTTCTATTGAAACTGAAAACTGAAAACGTTTCGTTTATTTATAATTTATGGGCATTTAAATAAATTAATAATTGCAACAGTGTTATGTTAGGGATGTCATTCATTATCATAAAACCAATAATAGTCCCACTGCTGAGCTCGGGTCTCTCGCAAAAAACGGTCCAGTTCATAGTCCGTGCTAGTCAAATGTGGATTGGCAGAATTCTCAAACATTCGAGAACATTATGGAGAACTCTCATCTTAAGTGTGTAGGTTTCCTCATTATGCTTTCCTTCACCTAAGTAAGTAATATTAACATCTAATACACATATAAATTAAAAAAAATTGAGGGTGTGTGTAGGTTTGAACTCAGGCTCCCGAGTTCGGAAGAATTGCTCCAGCAATAACGACTTTTATCTTAAAATTGGCAAGTAAAAAAATCTAGGTATCGCAAAGAATTTATTTCGTGTAGATAGAAAAATTCCAAACTTTTTGTTATGCTTTTTTCTATTTGTTAGACTATGAAAATAAAATCATAGAAAGATCTTTTATTTACAATTCTTTGTCTGCCTTTTGTGTTGCCGATTTCCACGGGCGACGGTGACTACATACCTTTAAATGGCTCCTCGGCCGTCTGTCGGCTATTTACAAAATAAAAGCGGCCAAGTGCGAGTCGGACTCGCCCATGAAGGGTTCCGTAGAAGCAAGTAACATAATATAAAAGTTCTTGAAGTTCGTTGTAACTTTGATCGAGGTATTGCGGTTTACGATTTATGACGTACTAGCTGCCCGGACAGACTTCGTTCTGTCAAAACTTTTTATTTTGATGTGAAAGCTATCCTATCTTTCAAGTTGGCTCAAACTGCACACGGTGTGCAAATTTTATTAAAATCGGTTCAGTAGTTTAGGAGTCCATCGCGGACAAACAACGTGACACGAAATTTATAATTATACTAGCTGTTGCCCGCAGCTTCGCACGCGGAAATTATGTTTATCATATTATTTAGTATCCCTTACAAAAGAAAGTTTAAAAACAGGTTAATTTATATTGAAGTACTTACATTTAGGAATTTACATACTGAAACTTACGATACAATCACAGATCATTCCTCCGGGAGCGGATTTGGAATAGTAAACAACAATAACATTTTTTTCTTTTCCCTCTCCCTCTCCCTCTCTCCCCTTGCCCTCTTCCTCTCCCGCTCCCTGTCTCACTTCCCCTCGCTCTCCCTCTTCCTGTCCCACTCCCTCTCCCTTTCCCGCTTGAGGTCCTTCTCCCACTTCATATCCCTCTCCCTCTTCCTCTATCGCTCACAGTCCCTCTCCCACCTGCACCCGCGCCCTCTCCCGATTTCTATCCCGCTCCCACTCGCTCTCCCGCTCCCTGACCCTCTCTATCTCCCTCTTCCGCTCCTTTTCCCTCTCCTGCTCCATGTCCATTTTTAACTTAAAAAATGACTAAGTTGCTTACTAAGTTCATTCCCCTATATTAACTCTTTAAGGGATGATTTTCCGAAAAAAATAATTCTAAGTTAACTTTTGTTTATTGCTATAAACTTACATAAAAAATTCATATATTTTATAACTCTAAAACTGGCGAAGTTGATTTGTATGTAGTTGACTACCAACCCCTATTTTTAGGGGATGAATTTCGAGAAAACAGTGGTACAGTTATTTTTTGTGTCTAACTATAAGCTTATATACAAAATTTCACCCTTCTTACTTCAAAGCTGACGAAGTTGGCATACTAACTTGCACACTCTTATTTAACCCTTTAGGGGATGACTTTTCAAAAAAACGTAATATGTACTTCCAAATTTTGTTTCTAATCTGGAGCTAATATATAAATTTTCATGTTTTTAACTTTAAAAATAACGAAGTTACGTACTAAATGAAATCCTCTAAATTAACCCTTTAAGGGATGATTTTCCAAAAAACCGTGTTAAAATTAACTTTTGTTCACAACTATAAACTTAAATAAAAATTTTCATATTTATAAGTCTAAATCTGACGAAGTTGATTTATACGTAAATGGCTTCCAACCCCTATTTTTAGGGGATGAATTTCGAGAAAACAGTGATACAGTTATTTTTTGTGTCTAACTATAAGCTTATATACAAAATTTCACCCTTCTTACTTTAAAAATGACGAAGTTGCATACTAAATTAAATCCACTAAATTAACCCTTTAAGGGATGATTTTTCGAAAAAAATTGTTAAAGTTAACTTTTGTTTATTACTGTAAACTTACATAAATAATTTCATATTTTTAACTCTAAAATTGGCGAAGTTGATTTGTATGTAGTTGACTACCAACCCCTATTTTTAGGGGATGAATTTCGAGAAAACAGTGATACAGTTATTTTTTGTGTCTAAATATAAGCTTATCTACAAATTTTTGCCCTTCGTATTTCAAAACTGACGAAGTTGCCATACTAACTTTCGCACTCTTAATTAACCCTTTAGGGGATGATTTTACAAAAAAACATAACACATACAAATTTTGTTTCTAGTCTGGAGCTAATATGTAAATTTTCATGTTTTTAACTTCAAAAATGACGAAGTTGCCTACTAAGTTCAATTGAGTAAATTAACCCTTTAAGGGATGATTTTTCAAAAAAATATATTAAAGTTATCTTTTGTTTATTACTATAAACCTACATAAAAAAAATCAAATTTATAAATCTAAAACTAAGAAAGTTGGCTTGTATGAAAGTGTCTTCTAACCCTTATTTGTACCCCTTAGGGGATGAATTTCCAAAAATCCGTTCTTAGTGGACGTCTCCTTAGCATAAACTATCTCCCTGCCAAATTTCATCTTAATCAGTTCGGCAGTTTCTGAGATTTTTTGTTTAATCAGCGGTGTGTCGCTTTTCAATTTTATATATATAGAAGATTAAAAAAAAACTACTTACTAGATCTCATTCAAACCAATTTTCGTTGGAAGTTTGCATGGTAATATACATCATATATTTTTTTTAGTTTAATATTCTCTTATTTTAGAAGTTACGGGGGGGGGGGGGGGGGACACACACATTTTTCCACTTTGGAAGTGTCTCACGCGCAAACTAATCAGTTTAGAAAAAAATGATACTAGAAACCTCAATATCATTTTTGAAGACCTATTCATAGATACCCCACATGTATGGGTTTGATGAAAAAAAAATTTTTGAGTTTCAGTTCTAAGTATGGGGAACCCCTAAAATTTATTTATTTTTTCTATTTTTGTGTGAAAATCTTAATGCGGTTCACAGAATACATCTACTTACCAAGTTTCAACAGTGTAGTTCTTACAGTTTCGGAGAAAAGTGGCTGTGACATACGGACGGACAGACAGACAGACAGACAGACAGACAGACAGACAGACAGACAGACATGACGAATCTATAAGGGTTCCGTTTTTTGCCATTTGGCTACGGAACCCTAAAAAGCGAAACTCCTTTCTGTTCCAAGATCCGGTTGGCTAATTCTTGCTAATCTCAGACACACGTTACTCAACCGTTAGTTGTTTATTCACGTGTCGACGTGGCGGGCGGGGCTATAAACGACACACGACACACGACGCAGCAACAAAAACCTTAGAGGTTGCGGAAGCTCGCGGGTGGCCGCGGTGTCAGGTTCACTTCCCGCGTCGGCCACGCTAGCCACGTCGTGTGTGATGATGTTTGATGTCGTCCTGATATTTATGTCATGTTATTGTTGCCAGTAGAACTGCGAATCGCTTTATTTTGGGATTGAGAAATTTTGGTTGGTCGAAATTTTGGTTGGTCGAAATTTGGATTTAAATCTCTTCGGTTTTTACTTCCTCATTTATTATGGAAGGATTCCGTATTCACAATTAACATTGGCTTAAGTAATGAAGCAACGATATGCGAAAAACGCTATTCTCTTACTTTTGCTGCATTTTGGTTGATTTGGTTAAAACAATAGTAAATAATTTAGATAACTTGCTTTACACTATGTTACCCTACAATAATGAGATGCACTTCATACATAACTATCAGCAAAATAAACATCAGCGGATGTTTTAACAATAGGGTATTTGACAACATTGAAAATATACTACAAATTGTTATTATTCTATCAGATAGTAGCACTAAAAAACATATTTCACTTTTTTTTCAAGTAAATCACGTATATTTTTGCAAATAACGCGAAATTAAAATACTGTAATTTTAGGAAATTTTACCAGTGACCGAAACGCCCTGTGATTGGTGACAGCTTTGATGACGTCACACGCTAGTAAAAAATCAGATCTTTCCTATATAGAATCTTAATAGATACTTGCGTGTGACGTCACACGTATCATAGACCGCCGCCATGACAGAAACAGCGTTTTTGGCGCGGTTTTGGAAGTTTAAACTTTAACATTAATTTTTATTAACAATACTTTTAGTTTTTTCGGAAATATCAATGGAGTGGGTTTATTTTGTAATAAAGAATAAATTAAAATGATTTTTAAAAATTAGTCAAATACCCTATTGTAGAATGTTTAGATTTTAAACAGATGTACATCATCGCGGACACTACATTCAACCTCACAATCTCACAGTCTCATCTTGACCACGATCCATATAATTGGGTCGAAATATCGGTAAAAAAACTACGAATCGTGAGTACCCATCGAATTTAAAATATTTAGAATCATAAATATATCTGGTGACAATGATGATAAGTATAGCACCAACGATAGCAACATGTAGATAAGCGCATGTAGACGCTAACGCTAACAAACCGCCCTGTGGCCGGGTGGCTGGGAGGTTGTGGGCAGCCGGCGCCGGCGGCTGCGGTGTCCGGCTCGCTTACCGCCTTGCCCACGACATGTGATCATCACGCACAATCTTTAATAACCCGCTAACCGGCTTTACTCATTTGTAAGGCTGACTTATTTCAGACATATTCGAGGTTAATCATAAGCAGTAGATGATAGGCGTTAAAACCGGGTTATCAAAGACTAGCGCTTTCTCCGCCGCATTGCCCGCGATATCTGATATAATAAGTATCCTATATATTACTCCAAATCATGGTCTAATTTGTGGCTAAATTTCATGAAAATTCGTTCAGTAGTTCTTGCGTAAAATAGTAAAAATCATCCATACCATTTGTGAGGACAAACTTTCATAATATTATGTAGGAAATAGGATAAGATATGTTCACTTCCAATTTAGATACTCACGATTCGTTCTGTTTTATCAGAATCTTTAAATCATTTTACTTGATCAATCACAGCTGCAAAGCTTAACAGTAGAGTCGTAATTTTTTTCTTCAGTGCACTAACACAATGAAACTCGTTTTTAAGTTATGTACTCGTTTTTACATTATAAATAAATAATAAATTAAACTAGCTGTTACAGTATGGTGCGTAACAAAGCTTTACATAAAATAATTCAAGCGCCAAACGTGGAAATGAGTTAAATCAGCAAAGGCCAAACAAAATATCTACACGCACCAACAGTGCATAAATCCGACAATTTCAGAAACGAGGACCATTTGTCGGCTCGCGCGTGATTCGGGCCCAAATCTCTGGACAGAATCATTTCATATTTTCACGGGTCCATCTCTCACGGACCGCTCAATTATTCACCGGGGAGTAACCGCGGGTTTTCCCGGTCAAAAGTAATGGCCGGTGAACGCGAAATTACACGTGTTACAATGATGATTCTGTTTACTCGCGCCGGAGTAATTTCACCGTTACTGTTTGAAGTGCTGTTAGATTTGGGCCGTAATCGTACCATTTAACGGTCCGGATTCCGGCCTCATTTGGGTTGTTTTGAAACGACCCGACTTTTATTTGTGGTTGACGGGTTCTTGTCGCGTGTAATTTGTATGGACAGCGTAGTGTTAAGTAGTGGTGTATTTGTGGTCGTTGTTTGGATATTTGGTAATTGTGTTATGAATAAAATCGAATAAATAGAACCTTAAGTCTGTTCTAGTTGTAGTATATCTAGATCGGGAATTAAGCGAAATTGAATCTCTTTAATTTTGGAACGTACACGATACGTGGTACAATTTAATTTTACATTTCCTTCGTTCGCCGTTCATCGTGAATCAAGCCTTGTTACTCCGTTCAGCTTGTGTGGAGACCATAGGACAGCTTTCGACATTGGTTATAATGGTACATCCACAAGACCACTGAGCGACGATCGTACTATTATGCTTTCACGTTCATGATGTCCATAGACCTATATATTTACGTAGAGATCATCTACTTTAAAAATGAACGTGTCGCCACTAAATATTATTGTAACAACCTGTATTTCCAATATTTATTTAATACGCTTACACGTAAAAATGAATAACGCGCCCCTACATTTTTCAAGCAGACGATCTATACTGAAGAATTTATTATAACACATAATTTGTTTTTCAACATATTTTTTGTTAATATCACAAAAACTGCCCACAATCAAAAATTTCGACATTGGTTATAATGGTACATCCACAAGACCACTGAGCGACGATCGTACTATTATGCTTTCACGTTCATGATGTCCATAGACCTATATATTTACGTAGAGATCATCTACTTTAAAAATGAACGTGTCGCCACTAAATATTATTGTAACAACCTGTATTTCCAATATTTATTTAATACGCTTACACGTAAAAATGAATAACGCGCCCCTACATTTTTCAAGCAGACGATCTATACTGAAGAATTTATTATAACACATAATTTGTTTTTCAACATATTTTTTGTTAATATCACAAAAACTGCCCACAATCAAAAAATATCCGGTAGCTTTCATTGACAAAAACCATCTCATCCCCAAAGAGTCGCGTGACCATATCCGGTGTACGATTTATTACTCACATGGTGTCACTGTTTGTTTTAGTGGCAAAAAATTGGAG
Source organism: Thymelicus sylvestris (assembly GCA_911387775.1). Lineage (NCBI taxonomy): Eukaryota > Metazoa > Arthropoda > Insecta > Lepidoptera > Hesperiidae > Thymelicus > Thymelicus sylvestris. The sequence continues at coordinate 10,542,763 of OU426900.1, read as the reverse complement.
CCAAGCCGTCTGCCACACTCGGACACATGGTAACTGGAACCACTGGAGGGTCGGGCTTAAGTTTCTTAAAGCTGGCAAATGACGACTGATGTCACATAAATTGACCTATCTTTGCTATCATGTGTCATATTCACCTATGTTTTATAAACTTAAGTGCATTTAGCATTAATTTACATGGCTATTTATAATTAATTAGAATTTTAATTATGTTTAAGAAATTCGTAGTGAGTCTAGTCTAGATTGGTTAACAAATGCCGACGTACTGATTTGCCAGTATCTTGTGTAAATTATGAGTATCGCTTCTTTGAAAGAAACAAATAACTGTGATATCAAGAGTTTTATTTTTGTTTATTTATTTATCCATGAAAAGTTGTCCTAATGATAATAGCCAAATCATAGGCAGATAACAACCATTTCAACTGCTATTCCTTTTAAATGCATATTCAAACATTTTGACGTAAAACGTTTACAAAACAAATTATTTCTGTGACATCCTATAGTCTTTAAATAGTATTAATTTCCTGCTAGATAATTGAGACGCTCATACAAAGACGCTGGTCCTTCAGCCTCATTGTTTAGACGTCCGTGATATTTGACGTATGCGCGTAATGAAATGGAGTGTGTATTTATTAGGTTAATTAACTCATCCTTGAAGGCAGCCAGCCACCCGTGAAGGGTGGATTGAGATTTTGATCAGCGTTCTTAGGGTATCGGTTTGATCGTCAAATAATAACGGTAAAAATAGTTTTAAACAAAGCGATTGATATTAATATTTATACCTATATTACTACGAGCATGAAGTTTAGTTTAAAACTCCTATTATTAGTAATGTTATCATTTATTCCTTATACGACACAAGTTCCCTTGCTGCATATAGCTGCTCTTCTCGATATTCACTTTCGGGTTTAATTCTCGATCGAAGTAAATATGGTTTATAGAAAAATGTTTTTTCCTGATCGGGTTTTCTGATGTTTCATTAACTCATAATATGCAGAATCAGTTCCAATAGGATCGTATTAATTCACTTGTGTATCTATGTTAACATCGTGATCGTATCTGAATAAGGTCAGGAGTGTTGTAATTTTATCGCTAGCAGCTATTCGTCTAGCTATTCGTCAGGTGTGGGACAGGTCTTTTAAAGGATGTTATGGAAAGGATGAAATAATATGAACTGAAATACCTATAGTGTACAATATTTTGTATTTTCCATACAACTGATCGTATATTGATGGCCTCCTCCTTGCATCGTTCCCTCATTACTGAGGATCGTGGCTCCGGTCTTGATTTTTAATAATATAATTGATGTAACTATGTATTATTAAAAAAAAATTAAGTGTTTGATGAGTGTAACGCAATCCAACCATTAAGTCCAAGCCAACCACTTGTACTCGTATTAACCCTGTACCACCCGTTTCAATATTGCTGGTTTTTGTATCACCCACTACATAGACTTATAAGAATTTTAGATGATTGTAAAATTTCTTACTTCCCGAAGAGCGTCCATCCTTTTTTTCAAATCAACCGTAAATGCTTTGTATGATGCCTTTAGTATTACTGAAGTGAACAGGTGATAGTGACGATTTGTTTTTTATTTTATTTAATATATTGGAAAACTTATCTACACCTAAAACTAATTTTTAATTTTATAAGTTAAGTGGGAGACATAAAGCAAGCAAATATAAGAACAATTTTGCGTGTACTATCTGTTAACATGAAAATATTTTATGTATCCCTTATAAGAATTTAACATTGGTGTCAAGTCTGAAATCTAATATTTAAAAAAAATATTATAATATCGGATAATTATCAAGTCATAATTCTGATAAACATTAATTATAATTTATTAATTTAAATTTCCAGGAAAACCACATTTCAATTTGCTTATTTAAATGTTCTGTAATCTGGCGTAAAAGGAGCGTAAAGCTCTTTCAAGTTATCAATATTTTAAATGCAAAATTTTAAACCGATGTACGTGGAGGAAATAATAGTATGTATATTACATGTTTGATTTTAACAACTAAGCTGGTTATTTTCATACACAAACAAAACCAAGCATGCAGCGAAACGCGCAACCCTAATACGAGTTTTCCCTACCGTATGAACACAATTAATGTCTTAAAATTAATAATTCTTAGCAATAATGAGACATTATTAGCGAAACTCCTCATATTTAACGTTTGAAGAATCGACTCTGGCTCTAATGAAGCGAGGGGCAATATATTAACGTGTGTTCGTATGTGTGTCTTATGTTTTGTTATATTTGACGTCGGGGAAGTTTTACTTAGATATTAAAGATTTATTTTTAATTACAAGAGTTCTAAAGATAAAGATAATTTAGATGTCTGTGTGATATTTGAAAAGATATTGTTTACAGGACGATTTCCAATTATTCCAAAAGTAAGAATAACATATTAATTCAAATTAAATAAAAAAAACAGTAACAAAAAATTGTTTTATCTTTAAAGAATTATTTGTTCATACAACAATTTAATATTTTTAAATTACTAACGCCCCAACTGAGAATCACTAACGGCTACTTTAATCGCTCCTAAGTAAAGAATCACCATACAAATTCTGTACTAAGAACCGATTTAAGTAACCGTCAGTGACTCTCAGTTGGGGCGTAAATACGATAAAAGTAATTGCAAGATTTATTACTACTAAACATATTCTATGACCTTTTTAGTCCTATTGGATTACTGAAAGTGCCACATTTTAGTTACACTGTCCTTTCATTCATCACTTTGTAATAATTATGTCAATGATTTTAACATAATTACGCCAAGTTATTTTGTAGAACGCGTAGCGTCTCGTAGCACCCCAACAACATGGTATTACGACGCTGTTATTATATCTTAAAGATTATAAATAGACTGACAACACTTTTACGCATAAGTTTTATAAGACCGCCCTCACTTTGCTTCGGTTTTCTTATTTTTTTAAACCTTGGGTTATATTATTGGAGTTTTATTAAGTATCCCTAATTTTTTGAAAATATAATAAAGCCTATGTCACCCGGGGATAGTGTAGCTTCCCAGCAGTGAAAGAATTTATCAAATCGGTTCAGTAGTTTCGTAGCCTATTCAATGCAAACAAAAAATCAAATCTTTCCTCTTTATAATATTAGTATAGATAAGCGAAAGCGTTGTATCTTAATAATTTGTTACTCAACATAACATTGGTGATGTATTACAAAACATGTTCACACTAAACTTTATTTCTCTGAGCATACAAAACTACGCTAGGGATTTTAAAACAGGTGTTTAGACCGGAACACATTATTATAAATATGTGAAATTAAAGATCCCACGAGTGTGAGCGTTTATTAAAGTATAGGTTAGTGCAAAGTAAACGTCTTCCTTCCATCTTATATTAATAAGTGAGCGACGATAAGTTGCCTCTCGAGACCCAATTTCATTATTAACCTCAGTCGGCCCCGAAACATATATCACTTTCTGACAGTCGAATCGCCGGATCTATAATGAAGACACCGTCCTACAAACTATAATACGCCATCTAAATGCACCGTCGACAAGCATAAACAATTGAAATAATTATCAGGATAAGCCCTACGGATCAACGGGAAAGCCCTCGAGATTTTAACCCTTCTAAGAACCTTCTGACAGCATCTTATGCAAATTCACAAACTTAACAACGGGTTAACTAGTTCTGTAAATAATTGTTGGAGAAATCAGTAACCAACCATATTGCTTGGAGCTAAAGTATATTTTTGTTTGTTTCGTTTCATAGTATAAGGTCTTTTATACTCGTAGTTATGTAATGGTAATGGTTGCTCGATTGGCTCAGCATCTTGTGATACAGCAAACATTAGTTTTGTCTACAGATAGATAATACGTTTTTGTATATGAGTAATGTAATTATATCTTAAAAATAAAGTAAATAGAACTAAAAGGTTTCGAAAACTTATTTTTTATATATATTTATTTCAATACTCGTAAAATATGTTTCATGATCAATTTGTCACTCTATATATCGAAGCTATATTATTTTAACAAGAAACAGTTTTTGTAGAGTTGAAGTACTTATGTCAGGTGAATGAAGAACCGATCTTCATAACATCTGATAACTTTTTAACAGTAAAAACATTATGAGCTTGTGGATCTTGCCTTCTTATTTTTTAATCGTAATTTAATTTGAAGTGGTTGAACAAATAGTAAGAATATCTTCCTTGTGTGTCTTATTTCTACATTAAGTATGTATTTTTGTGTACTATTTTTTATTACAGGAGTTTCTGCACCCATATGCTTACCGGATAAAAATTGGTACAAGCAGCCAAAGACTTACTTACACAAATTGTACAGTTGAAGTTTGAATTTCCCAGAATATATTATGTATTTCATAACTGCATTTCCGTAGGTGAAGTGATTGCCTTCAGTACGTACGTTAATTGGTTTTTATTTTATAGGCGTTTCGTAGAAGAAGATACGTAAATGTTTACATAAACTGAGTGGGTAAAATTTGATTGCGGAAGCTAACGTGTTACAAATACAATTATATCAGTTATATCTGTTTCTCTACTCATAAACCCGACTGGATGAGCGTACACACTTCAAACCAATTCGTATCAAAATAATTTATTCATATTTGTTGTTCTTTGTTGCCTTTTTGTGTTTATTCTTGTAGTACCAGTAGTTTTTTAATAATCAACTAACGAACAAATAAGCGTTTAGATTACAAATAGTAAGGTTCAGTGACGTGTTATCAACGAGGTGAAAGCAAGAGGTCTTTCCAATACAGCAACCGAAGCAAGAAGGAATAAAAAATATCCCACAGTTAAATTCATGCTACCCGCGCCACATGAAATCCTATTTTTGTGAGTTTTTGAACGTGTATTACTTATGTATATCGTAATTTAACTATTTAAATATAAAGCCCATAGAATAGGGTCAAATATTGAATAACACGTAAGGGCATATTATGGGATCCAGAGCAGTCACTCTTGACCTATTGTTCGAATAAGTATGATCAAATCATTACTGTGTGAGATAAGCGATCTGTAATCAGTTACTTTTCATTATTCTTAAAATATTACTCAACGATGAAAGTGAGTGGTTTTTACATCTCCATTTTTACTGACCATGCTCTGATCTTGCTTTTTTTGTCAAGAACACATTATCACGCGAAAGGACATCCTAAAGACCTGTACATTCCCGAAACAATATTATTATATCTCCTCATTTAACACTAACAGGTCAATATGTACTAAATTATCACGTCTTTCAGCTCGAAATAGTAAGTTTTTTTTTACCTGATGTCTGAACGCGAACTCCTTTAACGATATAGGAAGTGGTTACATCAAAAAGAGATCTATTCCAATCGAGGGGGCCGGCGGCGGCTCGGGAGAGGAGGCGGTCAGCGTTACGAAATAATTCCCAACGAATCAAAGCTGCCTGGGTGGCCACCAATAACAATTATTGTTTCGCTCGGAATTCGCAAAGGATCCGACAAATATCTAATTGGAATTTCTAATTAGACTTCTAAAGCAGCGCCCGTCTAATTAGTTTAAAATAGGGGTGAGTTCTGCTTTAAAGTTGTGCACGTTGTTTGTTGATGTTTATAATTATTTGTACGTATGCTTGTGGAAGGAATAGGTAATCATTTTGTTTATTGAAATACTTAGATGATGAGCAAACAGACGAATATTATCGATATGTCCGAAACAACTACGGAGGTATCACGGAATGTAAAATGGGAATGTAGGAAACTCGTTTTTAACTGGTTCTCCGATACTGTCATCATTGTCAAAATATTATCACAGTCAGCATACTTCTAGTTATATATGTCTGTGGTCACAGTAGATAGTTGAGGGAGAGTGAAAGCCAGGTAGAAAAAAGTTCACCGAGCGTACGGCCCGGTGCCCATCTAAGTTACTTGACAGAAACGTGATTTTATAAATAACTTTATCAGTTATCGCTACATAGCAATTTCATCCAGGCATTTAATGGTACAGGAACATAGATATAATATTAATTGTAGCAGCGTACACAGTTAATATTTTCAAAAAAAATTAATACCTATGCATTTTATTATTGCTATTAATACCGTTTCACAGTTACCGTTATCGTCAACTGTTATTTTAAATTCTAATTAGATTTCATGTCTGAATTAAAAAAAAATCTCTTATCATTAAATTCAGATATTGTTATTTGATAATATATGTAGATATGTGTCTCTACTGTATGTATGTTTTTTTCATAACATAGAAAAAGATACAACATTACAGCTAATAGGCATAATCGTTTTCAACTAGTTGGAATGTATTTTCTAATTTAACCTCTGAGAAAAAATATTTTCACTAGTTCGACGATCGAACTAACAAATCGAACTTGTGGGCCAAAGTCTTTAGATTAGTACTAATTAGATACCAATCACAAAAATATCACAAGAAGACAGCGAGTTACCGCTGGATTCAGAAGGCTCAGGACCGATGGACCTCCAAGGTCTGATAGATAGATAGACAGAGAAAGATAGATATAAATCTTATTTGAATAAAATATAATCGATAAGATTCCAAAGTACAGCGTAGAATTTGTTTTAAACAATCGTATCTATGAAATTAGACGATAGATTAGGTATATATATTATGACGGTTTGGTTCTATCTTGAATTATTACCTAAAACTAGAAAATATTTTAAAATTATTCAATAGAGAAAGTATTTAATAAATTATCTATAGCGTGAAAAAATACGACTTCCATTTCAAATTTATAAGGGTTACAAATCTTATTTGAACCGCACCCTATTATCCAAAAATTAGTTCCATTGTACATAAAACACGAGGAGAGAACATTTCCGAACCCTTTTACATAAATTGCAAGTGCGATTCCCATTTAAAGGTGGCATTAAGGACCCACGCGAGAAGTCCGAGGGCTGCTGACCGTCCACAGAAGAAAGGGCTCATTTTCATTAGGGACGTTACATGTAGATTTATACGCCGTGAAAATCGCAGTGGAGTTCAAAGTTTTTATTATTGGTATCTTATTAAAATATCAAACAAAAACATATTACTATTTTTGTAGCTGACGTCCGTGGCTTTGTCCAAATAATTATTGTTTTGGAGGATGTGTTAATATGAATTTTACATTTTTTTTCTATCATATAAATTTGCCCTGGCCGGGAATCGCAAACAGAAATTTATTTTTAGAGGTCAATAAAAATAAACCAACCACCAACAACAAGAACAACTAACAACAACCTACCAACTAAATCATGGGATCGTTAAACAGATCTGATTGATATTTCTACTATAATAAACTTTTAACTTATAACACCTTCATTTTACCGCTTAGTTAGGGGTGAACTTTCAAAAATCCTTTCTTGGTGTTCCTCTACACAATTTTATTCCTGTATAAAGTGTCAAGCTTCTAGATTAACTGATTCAGGTTGTGCGTTATCAGTCAATCTTTACTTTAAATTTAAAACTCATATTAAAAGCATTCTTATGACGAAAGGATATTACAAACTAGATGATTATTTTAAAGACAAGACTGCTTGGACATGAGTTTTATGAATATAGATTGTAGTAGAATATTATATGATAAGTGTCTATCTGAAACTGTGAGCAGGAAAAAAACAAACTCGGTAGTTCTTCTCCCGGGCCCTCTCACAGTAGGGCCTTGTTGAAGCATTGGCGTAACTTGCATGACTTTCAAAAAGTGTTTATAAACCAAACCAATTTTGAATAATTTTTTTTGATTTGATTTGATTTGAATCCGTACTGAAGCAGCGTGGAGTATGCTCTAGGCCTCCTCAAGAGGAGAGTACGGTGATACCGTACAAGCGTTTAACATTACCTAAGAATCTAACACTTAAATGAAAATATCGTGTCACGGTGTTTGTGGTCGCACTCCTCCGAAACTTTTTGTGTATATTTGGTAGATATGAGGTCGTAAGAAATGTATGAAATATATTTCATAACGCTAGGTGATTAGTACGTCCTTATCCCGAAAATTTTTGGCAATAAAATAAAGATAAATTAATTAATAATCTCAAAAGCAAAAAAATTGGGAACATCTGACTCTTTATCGCCGGTTTTCTGTTTAAGCATGGCTCTTGCGAGCGGCCGCATTCCGTACTTATGAAGGATAGGAGCAGGTATTTTGTATGTTAAATATGTATCAAATATGTTGTCTGGCTCTTGGCCCCTTGGAAATAACTTAATAATGGAAAAATGGATTATTACGAGTACTCGAAGTATGGCATAGATTAGGTACTCTTACCAAAGCCATAAACACAGTTCTTGTACAAAAGTTGACTTTTTGCTACAGCGATCGTAACCATATGTAGAGTGAACTTATGGTGGTTTAAAAAAGATAAAAATAAATATTACACCTACAATACTACCTAACTTTAATTAAATTGAACAGGAACTATTGCAGCATTAATTTAACCACATAAAATTGATTTGCTCTCCCAGTGTCTTAAACAATATTATCACAAGAATAAAATAATAAATTATTAACATTTTCAAGGCCACATTACCTACTGGATATGTAAGTACCTACGTAACTCGCTATTTTTCTTAAACTTATGTGAATTCTAAAGTTTTTTCTACTCCTTGTCTGAAAACACAGTTACAAATTTGAAGAAGTAAATTTTTTGTTTAACTTAATCTTGCACTTTTTAAAAAATAGTAAATTAAATCTTTGAGACGAAATTGGCTTCCCTTTCGTCTGCAACGAGGGGTATTATTTCGAGAACTGAACACGCTCACGCCATTATCCCCACGAGAGGAACCGACTTTTGTTTTAAAATGTAGGAAATTAAAGTTCCTTTTTTCGTTGGAACAATTCTAAACTCGGCAACAACTTCTATTTTAGCGGCGCCCTCACATGTTTGTGGAAGTTTAAAAAGTTCCATGCGGACTTGGGGGCGGCTATTCGTTTTACTTTATCACCACCAAATTGTTAAATATTTTAATTGGACCCCACAAATGTAGTACAATATCCTTTGAAAGCAATATAAGTAATATTACATATTAAAATGCTAAGTAATACTTAAGAAAAATTTAACATAGGTTTTGAAATAGTTACTTTTAAATTACCCTGGTTCATTATCATTCAGGAAAATTTTATATGAAGAATAATAGTATTAGCCTTCAAGCTCACTTATGAATTTCTTCAAATAAAAAGACAAACCTACATATGAAAGCACTTCTTTAGAACTGTGAAGCAAATCTGGTATTACAAAAGGGCAGTATAAGCCATATAAGCAGCCGCCTAAGCCACCAGATTGCAATAAACATAGCGCAGCGGGCGCGTAGCTCGGTGCTACGCCGGACAACTGCCCGCACAGAGCCATCTGTAGAGAGGGCACTCAACTTAATAACACTAATATTATAAATGCGAAGATTTATATGGATGTTTGTTACGCTTTCAAGCAAAAACTATTAAAGAGATTTTCATGAAACAGCACACAGGTAGAGCATGATCTGGAATAGTACCAAGGGTTCTTAGCCCATGAAAATGCGAGTAGCGTAATACTTATACATTCATTAGTTTCTCTAGTAATGTACTGGAACAACGTATTGGAATATGCTCTACCCAATTATTAGGAGACACAGTTTTTACCCAGTGTCTCATGATAATCTTGAATTTTTTTTTTATTAACTGTCAATAATAGTCACCTTCAACTCATTTGGTTTTACGACTGATATCTTGCGATAACAACAAAGACTGACAGCTTTACACGCCTTCTACAGCACGGAAATGCTCCAGAAAACCACCAAAAAGAAACGTTTTAAATCAAGATTCGGCAAAAATAACGATTTAGATCAAAATAGCCCTTACGCACGAACTTTTCAAGCCTATTCACTCTTGACATGAAGACACTTTTATTTCAATACAATAATAATTTAATCATTTTATCGTAAGTCGTCTCCACGGTCGTGGCAGAAGTGCAAGGTCCCAGTCGGTCCGGCCGTCCGTCGCCCTCGTTAGAGGAGCTCAAATTAATGCAAGCCATTCTCCGCCTGACGCCACCCAGTTGTTCTTAAATCTAATTACCATGCCATTGGCCACTTGCACGCACACACTGATTAATACCCCTTTCGACCTAGCTACGTACGTATTATCTCCTTGACGATATAGTGTTCTTAGTGGTCGAAATTCATCAATTATTTTTGAATATTTTAGAACATTTTAATTTTTTATTTTACACTGTTTTCATTGATAAAAGCCTTGTTAAAAGCTGTAAAATCATACCAAAATAATGAAAGACAGTAACAGTTCAGTACAGGACAGTAACAGTATTGTAACAGAAGATATGTAGCTGCTTTCTCTTATGAAAGTACCGAAGTATTACTTATATCAAGGATAGTGGAACTTGACTAACTCAGAGAATTAGCCGGCTAAAGTAGTCAGTGGTGGTAAATAGTAAAATTCCTAAGGCTGAAAACTGCACATCAGAACTGCTCCAAAGAGGATAGGTATGGGGATAAAAGCTAGTGCTGAGAATACGAGACCATAATAAATGCGTGTTTCAACCTTAATTGAACCTCAATTGAAAGATAACTTTACTACGAGAAAGAACCAACTCTGACGATTGATATACATAACTCGAAAAGAATTTAAATAATTCGCTCAAAGGATAATATAATTTCTAATCGTTCGCATCTGCTTAACCTCTGGTCAGTGGAAGGGTTGGTGAACTACCCGGCCACCCTCGCAAACAATGTGCCCCCTGTATGCACGGACTTAAATAAAAGGTTTGATTTTGTGTTGTAAGGGAGCCTTGCTCAATATTTACTGAGCGGACCGACCGATCTGCATACCTTTATTATACTTGCCAGTAGCTTTGAGGTTGATGTAGCTACAATGAATTTGCTTATTTCTCTTTTTTATGATGATCCGTTTGTGTATCTATAGCTCTATCACAGTTTTTAGTTTAATTCAATACATACCTGATTCAATGACGGACATAATAGTGGTAATTGACAAAATTATAGGAAAATCATGAAAGATAGGATAATGTAAAAATTTAATAACAATGAATAATGAAACTGAAAAATATCTACTAAATTAATTTATCATAGAAAGGGATATTCTAACATTGGACTTTTACATATTGTTTAATCACTGTAATCTCACTTCCTATCTGATGGTAAATTTCGATGAATTTAATATTCAGACATCAAAGAAAAAAGGGATTAGGTGTACAATTAATACTTTAAAATCGTCTGTAGATTACTCCCTAAAGAGATCGTAATTCTCAAGTACTCATGAGTCATGATACAATCATTGCAACATCTGGATACCAAGAAGCTGTTGTAACGATAGATATATCGTTGAGGGAACAATACGGAGACGTAGGCTGGCGATAGTTGGCGCTAACGAAGGTAGTTAAGTGTCGGCAAGGGTTTGGCTAGTAAGCTTAGAATAGTTTGGGCTCTTACATAAAAGCAAAGCAAAAGCAAATTTTTCATTATGGATGGAACGGAAAACCAAAGATTAATACACTACTAAACAACCAAAGATTAACACACTAAAAAAATATATCTAATGCAAAACTGAGTAGTGAGTTATTATCATTGAAATTTTCGTCAATGTGAAGTGCACAAACTGTGTTGTGCCCGCAAATTTCTAAATAAGACTGTTTTCTCGCGATAAATGCACAGAAAAATATATTTATAGTCAGATATACAATTTTCTGTTTTTTTATTTATTTTTATAATGATGCTGTGGCGGAATTTGTCCTCTTGGGAGAACACCCGTATCAATAAATGAATTACATGAAGACACAAATAATCCCACGTATAAAGTTTAAACTTCCATTACCCCTCATATCTCATACCTCTGCATGTAGATATGTCGAGCGAGCAATCTCGTTCTAATCCGTCTCTGTGAACCCACTTTATGAGGGGAGCTTATTACGTGTTTGAGTCTTCGATGCAGATTGATGTCAGTCGTTCAACTACAAGTTGAGTGTAAGCTATTGATTTTTTTTTGTTAATTCCTATTATATTACTTATTAAGACGTTCCACGTATGTAAGTAGTTTTTAGCTTGTTCATAAGAATATTAAAAAAATCTACATAACGTAACACTGGACTTGTGATGTTAATTTATCAACAAGTCATGTCAAGGAAGCGTTACCGGCCAAGAACCGAAGCGTTGCCAGCCAAGAATCACGTTGCTGGCCAAGAAAAATAGTAACGGTTAAACAGTAAACATAATAAATTATAATACACTTGCCTCCTACGTTCAAGCAGTTGATTCTTAGATGTGCTGTAGTTTGTTAGGTTGGTAGTAGGGTGCTTATTAAAACCTCTAATACTACGAAATATTTCTGGTACATTCTATGTACACATGTATTTTACTAACGAGGCTATTAACAAAATAACTATTACCCTTTAACACATCAAAATCGCTATACTTACTTTAATTTTTTCCCTAATACCAGACCGTATAGTGTGCATCATCTGACGAGCAATCAGGATTAGTTGATAGAAAAAGCAAAAGAGTGAAGTCCCCCCATTGTACCGCTAAGTTCAATTAAAATATAATAAAAATAAATATAAAAATAATATGTTAAATTTGGAAGTTCCCCTTAAAATACGTTGTGGAATACATCAGTGAATGACCTCGCTGGCTTGAGACATTGACTGGTGAGAGGACTCTACCAAACCGCACGGAAGGAACGCGGTAGAGATTGCTCTAGGCCTCCTAAAGAGGGGAAACCCGTGCTCAATAGTGGGCCAATAATGGGTCGAATTGAAGCCATTTAATTAAGGTTCAAAAGAACTTAAGGTGCAGATGATGTAATGATTTTTAACATACTTCTAAAGAGGTTCTGTATTCGACCCGTATGCAACAAAACCATCAAATATGCAACTTCATCGAACGCAATTTTTTTTTTAAATTTAATTAGCGCTCGCCCGCCGCGCCGCTTTACCTGCGTTTTCCAGGATAATAACTCAATATCTTTTTCCAGATCGTCTGGGTGTATCCTAAATTTCATAAAAATTCATTCAGTAGTTTTTGCGTGAAAGTGTATCAAATATCCTCACAAAATTATAATATTAGTAGGACCAGAGACGTGTATCTTACGATAGCGATTTTTAAGTCAGTTCAACTTTTTTTTTAATTTTTTATTTAAATTTTTACTAATTGGGTACATTTGAAACTGTATTATGTTCTGTGAACATAAAAGAAAATCTCTACTTGTAAGAATTATTTTAATCGTTTCAACGGAATTCTAAAATATATTTCTAAGACCCCTTTTGTATTTTGCTCATGGCATAGCGGTCTGTATAACGATCGCTTTTCCCGTACTCTAAAGGGTTCCCTATTGAAGTGTCTTACGAGGTTACTGGGTCTTTATTACAAAAAAATGTTTTGTTTTCCTTTCACTGCACAATTATGATCTTAAATATCTCGAGAAATTATAAATTTGTTTAATACTTTTTACTAACGTAAAACTTTTTATTAAAGTAAATAGATAGATACCTACTTTTTTATTTGAGACGTTTACACAAATTCTGTGTATTTGGGTAAATACTAAATCTTTATTTATTAATAATATTATGTTTTTAAAAATAAAAATAAAAGTTTGAATATGAAAAACTATTAAGTATAATAGGTCAACTTCAAATTCAATATGTATGTACGAGTATATCTTATTTTTCAAGTAGAGTTCGTCACATTTTATAGCTTAAACTTTCTATTGTAACCAATTTTCATGCGTGTTTTCTCCTCTCGTTATCTCGTAAACACATAAAGAACACTTCACTTTAGTTCTACAGAAGATGAAGAGCTTTGCGAGATGCAAGGCTTTGATTGTGGTATCGTGATACTGACGACGGCGACTGCACCGGGCGCGACAGGCGGGTGCTGGCGCGCGGAGCGGCGGCTAAATGCCGCAAGAACGGTGCTCCGTCCCGCTCGCACCACCGGGAGACGCGTACCTCTCGCTCGCGCCGGCGCGAACACGTGTTTATTTGTATGTTTTATCCTTCGGCGGCTTTAAACCCAACCCACCCCGACCGCAAAGTGCGCTCCGCCGCCCGCCGCACCCGCGTCGTCGCCGCCTCTCGCTCGCCGCCGCTGCCGCGAGCACCGACTCACCCGCGAAACTTTGTCCGAAGTCGACGGGCGCGGACGTACGCCGCGTATTAATAGCCACCGCGAACGGACACCGCAACCGAACGCCGCGCTGAACTCTGAGCGCTGTGCTCCGACCGGCCCCACACGCCACTACACGCGAGTCGTACCACGACCGCGACCAACGTCGCACGCATCTCACGCATCCCACGCACCGCACGCACCGCACGCACCACACGCACCGATCGACCACTGATACTAACGCGCCATTCAATAACAACACCAATCACGGTTTTCCAAAACGAAAAAAAAGTTACGTTCGCGTCGAAACCGAAAGCGAAAGCGACGTGCGTGCGATCGCGTAAATACGGGACGCAAAAAGTGGCACCGTCATTGAAACTAGTGAAAAGTTTTTTCGCCGCGCGCGGGGGCGCCACCCCTTTCCGCCAGAAAAAATCGGCCCCTCGCGTCCCTCGCCCGCCCGCCGCCGAACTTTTCATTCACCGGAGAAAAAAGTGTGGCAAGGCCACCCCGTGACGTCACCGCATCAACTGGCTACGCGCGCGTTCCCTAGCAACGTATCGCATCTCATCATCGGACCCCTCCACGTGCATAAAGTTGTCAAGTGCAACCAGCGGTTCGCGCAAAATGTTGTTAACGAGAGACTATGTATCGGAGTAGGCGGGTGGTAGTGGAGTGAATAGTGAAATGTAGCGGATGGGACACAGTGGTGTAATGTGCAGCACGCAGCGCGCGCGGGTGTCGAGGATGCACCTGACGGGGGCGTCGAGCGGCGCGGTGTCGCCGGACACCAGCTCCACGCTGCTCCACGAGACTTATACCAAGATGACGTCGGACATCCTCGCCGAGAGGACGCTGGGGGACTTCCTGTCGGAGCACCCGGGGGAGCTGGTGCGGACGGGGAGCCCTCACTTCGTGTGCACGGTGCTACCGCCGCACTGGCGGTCGAACAAGACGTTGCCGGTGGCCTTTAAGGTGGTAGCACTGGGTGACGTCGGCGACGGGACCCTGGTGACGGTGAGAGCGGGGAACGACGAGAACTGTTGCGCGGAGCTCAGGAACAGTTCAGCCGTGATGAAGAACCAGGTCGCCAAGTTCAACGACCTGAGATTCGTCGGCCGCAGCGGTCGCGGTGAGTGCTGAAGGTGCAGTTATTGTGACACGATTAGTATTAATGAATTAATTCGATTATAAACTTATTCATCCTTAGTTGAATCCCAATACAAACAGAAGTTTAAAAGTAAAAAGTTTAAACCTGTTCCCATAGGATTATCTGCTAAGCTCGTAATCGTTTAGAAGTAAAAGTTAGAAAGTAGCCAAACCGTTTTTCTACTCAATTACGCGACAAAGTTTGAGAACAGACCCACAAAGCAAACGACGGCTAAAATGACAATATTCAAATGTTTCCGCAAAGTTGTTAAGTGGGGAAAACTCCGTGACATTGGGAAGTGCTTGAAACTTTTTCCGTGAGTTGAGAAAGTTGGGTGAATGTCAATAAGAAGGGCGGGATAGCCCGCAGCCGCCCCGCTGCTCGCTGCCCGCCCTTTCTTGACAACTTCATTTTTCTTCACCAACTTCGACAACATACTTTTTAATTGACAAGCACATTAAGTAAATACTAGGATTTAAAGTCTTGATTGTTTAAAATGCTTTATTCGTTACTTTTAAATTAATTAGTTAAATTAATTAAATTAATTTTTATATGGAATTTATTATTTTGAACTTCTGATTTCTTTTATTATGATCCTTAAAATTCGTTTTGTTTAAAAACGATTTTTACAAATTTTATCGTTTTAATTCTAAAATGACTTAAAAACTTTATAATGTTATTATAACACAAAACTCCTATGGATTCTATTTTCAGATATTTTGTTCATTTGGAAATAGAAGCGATAAAAATCAGTTTATTAGAGTGTGTAGTCCAATAAAATTAAAATTCATTCAATCATCTTGAATTATATAAAATACCTACATTTATTCAGATACCTAACTTCATTTTTGGTAACTATTTCAGATGGCTCCTTATAATTTAGGAGACGAAATGGCCCAATAAACTTTTTTTTGAAAAATAATGAACCTATATTCCATTTTTTTTGATGACACTTATTTGGTTAATAAACTTAGCACTACTTTATTAATATTAATTTAAAGTGATTTAAAAAAGAGAAATAAGGTGATTTAATGGTGAGCAGAAATTAGTTTTGTCACTCAGGGTTTAGTTGTCTTTAAAATATTATCATTTTGTGTCTGCTTTATTTTTAAATTTTAAATAAAGATAAAAAGAAAATCCGGGCAAGTGCGTGTCAGGCCACGCGCAGTTAGGGTTCCGAAGTAGTAACTTTATCGACTACTCATTATTATACTTATACTAACATAGCCGTGATAGTTTTTCTTGTAAATTCATCATATAATCTTTTGCTTTTGCCCGCAGCTTCGCCCGCGGTAGAGATCGATTTTTTACAAATCCTACTTAAGAACTTATTTTTACTTAGTTAGACTTAGTTGCCTATGACTTAAGTAATTTACATGTATCATATTTTGATGGCGTGAAATGCAAATGAATTTTACTAACGCCATCTATTAACAACATCCGGAACTAAATATCTAGCAACTAACAAAATATCGATCTTCCCATGGGGATGTTTTACCTCCTCACTATCTCCACACACAAAAACCATACCATATAACAGCTTCGTTGCGACGTGAAAGACGGACGAACAAACAAACAAACAAACACACTTTCACATTTATAATATTAGTATGGATTTTTGAAAATTTTTTCACATGCCCAACTCCAACCGTTTAGCCGGCAGGGGGCCCCCCTTGACTCTAACCAAAATTAACATTTTAAAGCCAAATATTTCGCACACGGACCCCTAATACCAAAAATGGTCTAACAAGACCCATAATATTCTTGAAAGATCTTTTGAATGATACCCCACACTATTGGGTACGCGACGAATAAAAAATTCATCCTCACGTTACGTGTAGGGGAGGTACCCTGAAAATTTTTTTTTACAATATTTTATTCTACGATTCTGGAGTTTTAATAAATATGTATATCCATGCCAAATTACAGCTTTCTAGAACTGAGGGTCTTGGCGCTTTGCTTCGGACAGACGGACGGACGGACGGACGGACAGTCGGACAGACGGACGGTTGGACATGACGAAACTATAAGGGTTCCGATTTTACTTCGGAACCCTAAAAAAGTAAGTTTGTTTACTAATAAGTAGGACTCTATGTAAAAAACGAAGTATAGTAGAGTCAGGATTTGTAGAGATGACTGCTTGACTGATCATAAGATCACTCAGATTGTGAAATTATTTACTGGCTTGCTATCTTAGGTATTTATTTTATTCGATGATGGTGAAGAAAAGACTATGGAAACGTAGTTACATACGAATAGTCCAAATATAATTTCACACTGTAATGAGTTCAAGGGAATTAACTGTTTCGTATTCTATGGATCGTTCCGCAATCTATGGATGATAAATTATGTTTTATATTTTACATATTTCGGACAGAAATGTTTTATATTAATATTAAAAATATTTATATACTACCACTACTGCCGGTATTGTTCACTTCAGCTTTCTTAAATCTGGCCAAACGATTACGGCAGATGTGTATTGTCAGCAATTGCAAACCATGATGGAAAAGCTAGCCGCTAAACAACCGAGGCTGGTCAATCGCCGTAGGCCACTGCTGCTTCAGGACAACGCTAGACCACACACTGCACAACAGGCAGTTATCAAATTAGAAGAGCTTCAATTGGAATGTCTAAGACATCCACCGTACTCCCCGGACCTTGCTCCAACAGATTACAATTTTTTTCGAAATTTGGATAACTTCTTGCAAGGGAAAAAATTCAACTCCGATGGGGCAGTCCAAAGCGCCTTCAAAGAATTTATTGATTCCCGTCCGAATGGTTTTTTTAGTAAAGGGATCAATGAACTACCTATGAGATGGCAAAAGTGCATAAATAGCAATGGTACATACTTTGATTAATTAATATATTATATTTTGAAAAAATCGACTTTAGGTTACTCTCTTACAAAACGCCAATTTCATATGTAAGGACCTAATAATATGTAGAGTTTAAAATTGTACAAATACTTTCAACCAGGTAGTTCCTTGGCTGGTTTATCGAAGAGAGAATGTTTTCACATTATAAATGTACTACCCTTCATTTAAAGAATTGCTTTGACCATCCTAATAATATTATTAAAAGTGAGGGTTTGTTAAGCTTTCACGCAAAAAGCACTGAACGGATTTTCATGTTTAGCAAATAGACATAGAGTACTTATCATATAAGAGAAATTTTCAATATAATTAATTTCCTGACGCTGTTACCATTAGTAAAATAAGAAGTGGCAGCTGTATAACAAATTAATTGTACACATTTTGAGGTCTTTAAACTCATTCCATTATACTTACATTATTTTCTTAATCAATCTAAAACAGTTTGAAGTAAGACTGATTTAACGCATTAACTAGATAATCTGCATAATAAATATATGAAAGAAATGTAATGTATACTAGCTACCCGGACAGACTTCGTTCTGTCAAAAGTTTTTTTTTTAGATTTAAGCTGTCCTATCTTTCAAGTTGCATCAAACTGTGCAAATTTGATTAAAATCGGTTCAGTAGTTTAGGAGTCGATCGCGGACAAACAACGTGACACGTAATTTATATTGGCAAAACCCGATTTCAGGTTTAACTAGTTTGGCCTAGGCCATAGGTTTAATCTAAAAAGTCGTGACAAAAGTGAAGAGTAGTCTCTCAGTACTTCATACTACTATAGGTACTTGAGCATATACTCGGAAAATATGTTGTTTCTACAGAGAATTGTACGACCTAATTCCCCCATGCTTTTCATCGTACGACACGATGCACGGCTAGTATTCATTCCTTTCATCGTGCACATCCCTCTTGTAAGAACGGGGTGCGTTACTTCGTCGTTCGTTATGCGCACTATTATGTCTTCTGTGGTTATGTCTGCTTGTCGGAGTTCCCATCCGATTGTAGTGTAGTATAAGGTTTTTCAGAAAGTGAGCTATCTATTGCGCCGCTAAAAGCATTCGATCTTATATAAATCTCGCCGCATTAAAGAACAATGCCAAACTGCCATACATAGTTTTATTTCATTTTCAACTTAAGCGTCTTAAAATAAAAAATATTCTAAAAAATACAGCATTAATTTCTGAGCTTAGATATATAAGAATTTTCAGCAGGCACACCCCAGAACCAAATTATTTTGATATTGAATGTTTTATAACCATAGAAGTATTATACATACAGTACCTGGTACACAACAAAACAACGATGCCGGAAGAGTATGCGATGTCACGATTTGATCACTAAACGTCAACGTCAATTTTGAAAAGGATTCAAAAGTTGCCATTTTACTACTACTGAAAGAATAAATTACATTAAGAATTTCATGAACATTAAGAAAAGAAATATTTTTAAATATAAAAATAAAAAAGTGCAAGCAGAATGTTACTTATTTATTAAAGATTGCCCAAATTACTCACTTTATACAATATGAAATAATTAAAATCAGAAAATATGTACGACTATCAAAATATATTTCTAACATTAAAGTAGAAAAGTATGATATGGTAACATTTTTACCGAATGAAAATGGACAATAACGACATCATGGTTATTATTATAGTCAATTCATCACATAATAATAAAATTATTTTACCCTGGGTAATACGGGTACAGATATTAATTTTAAAATACGTAAAAAAAATATTGAATTGCTTCGGTATAACTGACGTTTCAAGACGCTACAAAAAATAAAAATAATTTTTCGGCATTGTTCTTTACTGGTCATGTTAATAATATTCGATAAACTGAGGCAAAAGTACTTTTGAATTGTAATAGTGAACCTACAACCATATCAATAAGAAAGTAACGGAAGATCGGAGAAGACAAAACAGCATATCAGCATTACCAGCCCTGCGAATACCTATCCCAGGCTGCCCGAACTAAGTAATAACCCTTGACCAGTGTCAATAATAATAAAAAGAATAATTTTATTAGTAAGCCCATCTGACAGCTTGTAGCGAGCTGTTGGTAAGTAGCGATACGATGTTGCCCTATGACACAAACCCCCTGTCCCTCATCTTCAAGTGAGGATCGAGGAATAGGCTCCAACTCTGTGCTTGCCTTAACTGGCCGACCAGAGTGGAGTAGCTAGAGCAATATGCCCCGGGGTGAAAGTGTCTAACGGCGTATTAAGGAGGAAACCCACTTTTAAATATTATTACTGATCTTATGGTAATTTCAAAACAACGGGGTCTATTAATTAATAGCCAATATGGCTGTTTCGTTTTTTCATAAAGTTTGTCGTAAGGTTAGTCGTAAGTTTTGTGATAAGACAGCTTACTTATTCGTACAACATGTAAACTTTAACAGTTGCTTTATTATCTGATACACTACTACATCTCCAAATACATATTTAAGAGTGTTTTAGGTACTATAAAAATAAAATAAAAACACTTAGTTATAATAAAAACTTTAAAATAAACTTTTATATGTACCTACCAAACTACTCAGAGGAAAACCGCATTAAAAAGTAGATATTTGGATGCATTCCAATCCGCACTAGGGTGGAGAATCATATTAGCAATTTTCTTCAGTGATAACGTGGTTTGAACCCGCTGCGAGGGTACTTGCAGACTACTTAACAAGTGTAGTTATAATATTTGATCTTTCTTTACAAAAATGCAGTTTTAATTAAATATCCTCAATTTTAGAAGTTAAAACTTTATTCTTGTCACTGATATTCGTGGCAAATATGGAATTCTTATGTTGGCGGTCACTGAAACGGTAATCAGTATCAGGTTGTTATATTTTTATGACTGTACCACAGATTCTCACACTATGTTATCTGTGTGTTAACTTATTTCTCGTTTACATCTCGTTTATCACTTATTTTATAATTATACAGGTGTAAAAGAAAATCTAGCAACCCACTTTTTTAATAAAATGGATAAATAAATAAATTTTTATTTATTTGTGTTAACAGTTCTGAATAATACGAGAAATGTAACCATCATTAAGCCACGAATACGTAACTAAACGTAAAATGATTTTTTTTGAAGATAAGTAATAAATATATAATGGGTTTAAGGAAATGTAATCAAAAATTAAAGTATTTACTGGAAAATTTACTGTGACTTTTAATGCATATTTGTCAAGAAACCAAGTTTACGTCGTTTTCCTTCCGCTGATTCTCATATCTCATCGCACTCGCCTATTAAGTGTGTATCAGCTGTCTTAACTCATTTCATGAAATTTGACCCCATTCTTCCAGTAGAGCAGTTTCAAACACATCCAAACCCCGCAGGAATGGGATTTATTACTTGAACCTTTGGTTTCAGATGATGATAAAGATTTGGTTATTAATATAGATCTTATTTTGCAGTTTTTTTTAGTTTTCTTTTTAAATCCATCATATATACTGCCGTGATGTTTTTCACGTGTCCAGCACCGACCATTAATGATAGATATTATTCTACGATTATACGAAATATGCCAAATTGCAGCTTTCTATAATATGCGTTATACAGCGGACGGACGGACGGACAGACAATGACGAAACCACAGACATGACGAAACTATAAGGGTTCAGTTTCAAATTGTAATAAACGTAAAAAATTTGTTCAGCTGTTTGTAGATCATCAATTTTTTTTCACTTGAAACGCGTGATTCGCACCGAGCAGGCAAATGAGCAGACAGGTCATCTGATAGTGTAAGTGATCACCGCTGACCATGGAAATTAGCATCACCAACGCGTTGCCGGCCAAGAAGGAAACGATAGACCCACTTCTTGAAGGACCCCATGTCATAGCTTAGTGGGAACACCGATGCAGGAAGTTCGTTCCAAAGTTTACACGTGCGAGGTAGAAAATTATGTGAGAACCGAACTGTGGACGAACTCCAGGTATCCAGGTGATGTTGATGGAACTTGATTGGTATACCGTGATGTGCGGTGACGAAAATCAACCGCAGGTTAATACCTGCTACCTGGTTTTGGTTTAATAACCAAACAGTTCTTCAGTACATTCCCCATTATACAGACGATAGAATACGCAGAGAGAGCCTACATCTCTCCTCAACTCGAGCGATTCTAGTCCGTCTGTAAGCTTGGGATCGTCGACAAGACGAATGGCTCGTCGTTGAATTCGATTGAACAGATCCACTTGGCCAGCTTGAGCTCCGGCCCAAAGATGGGAGCAGTATTCCATGTGTGGTCGAATTTGTAGAGCATCAACCTGTGCTTAGGCGTAAAGTACTGCTTAGTTCTATTGAGCACTCCCAATTTCATTGCAGCTAGTTTGGCCTTACTAACCAAGTGGTTCGGAAACTGATCTTCATTCGAAATGTCGATGGATGGTTAGCACCTCACTCTTTGAACAGTATATAACGGTATTTCTACTTGTAAATAGTAATTCTTTAGATTCGTACTCTTTTTGTTATTTAACTTGTATTTATTATTATGTTATAAACATATATTTTTTGTGTTTAAAAAATATCATTGTTACACCATAGTCATATTATGCTGAACAGCGCGGGGAATTCACTAATTATGTTTTCTTGCTTCTATTCATTCTTTCTTTTGAAATGATACAGGTTATATCAGCGACCACTCCCGAAGTTCCTTATACCGGGAAATATATGGATCTTCGCCATGGAGTCGCTGCTTATGTATCCCCTAAGATTATTGCACAGAAACTTCGTAACTAGTGTAATTCCAACAGGGGTAGGTGTTATAGCATGATTTTGGAGGTAAAATAGTTGAAAAGCAAACTCCGCCAACTAGTTATTAAACAAGCTCTTTCCAAAACAATTTTGAACATACTTAAATTGCGGCAGCTAAGTCTGGGCTCATAAATGGCCAAACCCATTACCAGTAATGGAGGATGCGCTACACATTCCAGCTAACAAACAAAAAACGTCTGGAGAAACCACACAGCGAAGTCCCGCTACGTATTTTAATCCGTAGCAATATTTCAGAGTTGTGCAAATGAAAAGTTAGTCTCTAAGACTTGGAAGATACCCGCCTTCTCGCTCGGGAGCCAATGGAAAAGGTCGGAAAAGCAACGTCTTCCGTGGAGGCGGGGCGCGCTTGCCGCCTGTGGTTGCACAGCCATTTGAATAAAAATTTTCCTTTGAAGAATTCTTTATTCGAATATATTGTGGTTCGGCGTGGGACGCGGTGCGAGTGCTTTGATTACTTTTGTATCCCGTTTTACGGCTGCCTTTTCATCGCTTATACGTACGTTCATTTATTATTTTACGTTGAAACACTAAAGTTAAAATAATTCCACATCTCGTTCAAAATATAAAGTCGTTGCCAGAAACCTTAATACAAGTATCATGATACCCAAAGACTAGGTAAGCGTTGACTACTGTTTCAAAATGTGCTTGACAGAAAATTGTTCATGCTTCGTAAGATTTTCATATAGTGAGAGTGTATTAATTTTTCCTATGACCTTGACGATGACGGCGTGAATAAAAAATATATAATCTAACAAACAGCTGTCGGTCAGTATACAATAATTATATTAAAATTCTACCTTAAAAAAACTAGTTCACACTGCAATTTGCGTTATGTCCATTATTTTTTGTTGTATCTTCTATTTAGATTTAAAACTAATAATACACAACGCTCAAAATCAAAGCTCAAGATTATCAGCATCAAGAGCAATTTATTCAAAATCATTTGATATTGAAAAAAAAAGAAAGTGAGTGAGAGAGAGAAAGAGAGAGAAGAACATAACGCAACGGATCACAATAATATAAAAGATTTCTACGAGTTAACTTGTACCGCAAACCGCGCTAAGGAACTAAATTACAAAAATCAGAAAATAAATTACGCCATTATGTGATACATACAATGTTCTACTTCTAATGTATCTACAACATTGCCTACAAACAAACATCCATATCTTACTTATTTAAAGTCCAACACACCTGGCGTTGGAAAACTGCTGATACGTGGTACAATCAAAACATTCCCTACTTTCATAAACAAAGAACCGTGCGTGTAAAACCTATATCGTTTCAAAATGAAGTGAAGACGTACGCAAAAGTTGCGAACGTTTACCGCGGCGCTACACGCAAACACCGTGTAGCCTGCGGTATCACGCACGGTAACAGGCCCTTGTCAACCATAACGCCGCCGCAACCGGCCGACCCGGTTAGCCGCGGAAAACTACCGATTCATTTACGGTTGCCCCTCGGTTTCGGGGTAGTTCGCTAAACTAACGCTACTGGTCGGTGCGGTGACACGCTTCACACTGTTGATGCCAAGACGCTCGCGATTATGGAATTATTTCGGATATTTGTTTATTTTGTTTATTTACAACTTGATTTTCAACTTGTTGTTCAACTTAATCATTTGCTGATTTAACACGATGAGTGTGAAGCGTAATTATTATTTAACAAATTTTTTTATTTGTATGTTTAGACTCGTTATTTAATTTTTCCTTACCAATTTATTTTTCAGACTCGTAAGCTCATAATTGGTACCCTTTTTAAAAATTCTGTAGTCAAATAATAAACACAATCTCCTGGTACCTATTTCTGTTATTGAAACAAAGGCAAGAGTATACCTAGTCATTATCCAACACATCATTGTTATGTAGGTACATACATGGAAGCATACATCAGAAGGCGCTACCAATTCTCGAGCAATACAACGACATAGACATTTCACGTATTGGCATCGAGTCTTGGTATGTAGACGGCTAACAAGCCGAACACCTTAGCTTACATCAGCATATTAATTTAGTCAATTAGCGCTCAAGCATTAGCACGTCGTCGGCCGACATCGCACAGTCGTCGCGACAACGCGCGGAGTGTGTTTGACAGCTGTCAAATTGGATTGCAACCGGCTATTAGGGAATGTCGTCGAAGCGAAGGCGTTGCGTGGATGCGCCATGCGGCGCTTTCATTATGTTCACACTTCACAGTCACACACAGTATAATAGTCACGATAAATGTTACGATCACAGATCCTGAATTTTTGAATGAGACTAGATCATCGCGTCTGTAGTAATAAGTTGTTCTATAATAACTCTACTCTATGATAAAACATCATGATCCTTCACCAAGAGCAGTCCGTGCCATTTACAGCCTCAGGCCTAGGGACTCGCTTAGGGATCTCTTTAAGGAAATTAATATTATAACTGTGGTGTCACAATATATATTGGATAATGTTTTATATGTTAAGAAATATTACGATAGTTTTCTTAAGAAGAGTGACATCCACAATATTAATACGAGGAACAAGGCTAAACTGATTGTACCAAATTTTAGACTATGTAAAACTGGTGGCTCGTTCATGGGTACATGTGTAAAGATTTATAATAAAATTCCATCGAAATTTACAGAAATGCCTTCTTACTTTAAATTTAAAACTCATATTAAAAGCATTCTTATAACGAAAGGATATTACAAACTAGATGATTATTTGAAAGACAAGACTGCTTGGACATGAGTTTTATGAATATAGATTGTAGTAAAATATGATAAGTGCTATCTGTAACTGTGAGCAGGAAAAAAATAAACTCGGTAGTTTCTTGCTGCTTCTTCTCCCGGGCCCTCTCACAGTAGGGCCTTGTTGAAGCATTGGCGTAGCTTGCATGACTTTCAAAAAGTGTTTGTAAACCAAACCAATTTTGAATAAAAAATTTTTGATTTGATTTGATTTGAATCCGTACTGGAGCAGCGTGGAGTATGCTCTAGGCCTCCTCAAGAGGAGAGACCCGTGCCCAGTAGTGGGCCATTAATGGGCTGGAGCCATGATAAATCAACAGAGAATTGTGGGACTTTGGTTTCCTACAGGTCGTATGTATAATATAAGATTATTTTTTAATAAGCTTTGGTGGAATTTAGATACTAAATAATGACAATATTAAAAGTCAATAAGACTCATAATTATGTAGACATTCAAATATAAATTGTCCTTCTAAAAGTCTCATAATAAAGGTTTTATCGTAAACATTGTATAAAATTAAGTACCAGGGTGTATCCATGAAATGCTCACAGTTCATCGATCTGCTCAGCTGAAGTAGTGTTTAGAAGCGACTACTGGTACTCAGCACTGTTCCTAACCAGTCCAATTAATTGTTTGAGGTAGAATTTTGGAACCTTCTTTATTGTAAACTGCTTTGTCTTTATCAAAATCTGTGATTGTTTGATTGCTATGCTTGGACCTCCGGACA
This sequence comes from Thymelicus sylvestris, assembly GCA_911387775.1. Classification (NCBI taxonomy): domain Eukaryota; kingdom Metazoa; phylum Arthropoda; class Insecta; order Lepidoptera; family Hesperiidae; genus Thymelicus; species Thymelicus sylvestris. Next base: position 10,516,432 of record OU426900.1, on the reverse strand, counting down.
ATGATGTAAAGGGTAAAACGTTCTATCTGAAGGTAAAACGTCCAGGTAGAATGTGACTTATATGTAGAGAACCTCCACTCTAACAATTTGCTACATTTGGTTTCTAATGTTTACATAGTTTTGAAAACTGAACCACTAACTATTAAAATCAAACACATGCTTTCCTTTAGTTTAAATTTTGTGAAAATAGCCTTTTTAATAAACTGAAATTAATAAACTGGTACTTACATATATTCGTAAAGCATTTTTAGAGGCAGCAGATAAAGTTAAACGAAGCCAACAGGAGCCAGGAAGCTTAAATAAAATATTTCGACGCTGAATCGCTGACTTTTGCTTCACTGACCTCTTTTACCAAAATTCAGTAAAACAATGAGTGTGACTTGAAATTATTCTACTTCAGTGAACCTCATTGAAATTCTATTTTAAAAAAAAACTTGTTTACACTTGTTTCGACTTCATTAAATCTCATTCCACGGGACTCAATCAATTAAAAAATCGTAGCATTATAACATTATCAATTTGACAGTGGAATGTCCACCGCATGCTTACTCCACCCTATGGAGGGGGGGGGGGGGGGGTGACTACCTCATAGAACTACTCGGCTGAAGTTGTGTTATAGCTGACTAGCGGCACTTTGTACTCAGTTCAGTTAACTGTATCGTGGGCCATTTTGTAACTGTATTACTTTGGCGATTACAAAGCATGCGTTGTCGATTTAAACTGTTTTGAGTGTAGGTTTTGTTATCATGATAGAAAACAATGGTGTGATGTCATAATAATAATGACACATTTCTGTAAAATTTTGTTTTTTGTGGTTTTAAATAGTTTGCCCAAGCTTGTAATTTATTAGAAATAATGGAATTTTGGAAAATATACGTAATTCTTAGTGATGTTATAAGTTCATTTTAATTGTGTGGCGGGCTTGAAAAGCTCTTTTAATCAAATAAAGCATGAAAACATTTTCTCGTTAACAATCATGTTATTATTGCCGTATTATCCACTTTACTTTTGTCAATCACGACTGACAGAAAAAGGTAGAGAGATTTAATTGAATCAATGTACAATTAAATTCTGAAGTTCATGAAAGAAAAAAAAACAACCATTTCTTTCGCCATTTCTTGTCCTCCATAACAAATCACCTTTCCGAAATGGTGGTATTTAGCAAGATTTAGTGAAATACGTGCATAAGTATATCAGTGATAACGATTTTGAATTTTGAACCAATACATTAAACGAGATTGCTCAACTCCTTATTCCGTGACAAAACAACCAATAATATAAAACCCCAAATAACAGATAACTTTAACGTCACGTTATAAATCAATCGGTATCGTTTAGGACGTCATAAAACGTTCGCGTCATAGCGACAAGGAGTGAGTGAGGGATTGTTCGCCGTAAAAACGGCGCTATGGTATCGTGATTCGTGTGCATGGAACATTAAGTGGGGTTATTTATTTAGGCGCGGCAACAGCCGTGGCGAGCCGCGACTGGCACGGATCCTGTACATCACTCACTCTTGTCTACCGCCGACCGGAGAGCCATTCGTTTTGTTCTTTGATCGCCAATTTCATGCGAATTATGCATGTGTACGTTTATGATGTTGTAGGTGCTATTGCCATTTATTATGGCCGAGATATGGAAGTTACAAAGGTTCTCACTATCGCGTCATGTGTGTACATGTACAATGTACACTCAGCAAAAGAGTTTTGAATGCGGGGCGTGATATAACTAGTGTACATTTAAAAAACAATAAACCCAACTGCACAAAAAAACATAAACGATCACGATCCTTATGGTGAGCTCTTTAATTTAATACCCACATTGCATTATTCGATTTACTTTTATTTTTTGCTAGTTCAAACAGTGACATCTCACAGTTACAATATTTGTTTTTTTCTAAATGTTATCAAGACGTATCTAACGATATCTTAATTATATAAATTAAATTGCTCCAGCGCGGTTTGAAAGATATGAGGTAGGTAATATAATTTAGTCCGGCAGTGCCGACAGAAGTGAAAAATTGAATAATTACGTGTGTATTATTTGAATCGTCAGGAAATATTTTATGTACAGGAAATACATTTAAATGAAGTGTTTTTTTTATTCAGTACATATTTAGTGAACGGCTGCCAACTCCTCGTAAAGTATATAATTATGTAATCTACAATCTTGATATTAATACAAGCTGTAAATTAAGCAACTATAGTTCTGTACTTCTCTCACAGATGGCGCTACAGGTAGGTGTCGATTAAAATGATTACGGTTATTAAAAATGCTCAACGCACCTTATGAAGTTTTCATTTCAATAACACATACACTCTGTAATATTAAACATTATGGGACGTTTTTGTATCGTGCTTTGCATATCTAAGTCTTTTGCTGATTGTACAATGCACAGTCGGCAATGTTTAATATTACAGAATGTCTGTGTTTTATACAATGTAAAATAAAACATAAACGTTCTGTAATATTAAACATTGCAATACTAATATTAAACATTACAACTGCATACCTAATTCTTTTGCCGACTGTACATACGAGTACATTGTCTTTGTTACCTACTTCCAGTTAAATATTTTTTTACTACTGCGCTTGATTCTCAGCTATATATTGATATGAAGTCGATTCTTGCTCAAATATGACTAACAAGCTTATTCATGTTATCGCTGTTTAAAGTTGTCAGATCTCATGAAAGGCTAAACTACAAGGTTTGATTGCACCAACTTTACCTCTACAAACCCTATATCGAAGCTAAAAAGCTTCTCCGTTACGTCCTTTTGATTCACATACTCGTGAAGGGTTAATTTTTTAATGTTTGTGTGGCCGCAAAACTGTCAAGCCATACTTATGCCCAAGATAATATCGTATCAAGATAATGGCGTATCCTTCCAGCTTTCTAAGACTTCGGGAAAAAAACTAAATCTTGGGAAATAACTTAAATAAGTAGGCTTGCTAGATTTAACCCTTACATATTACACACTAGCAAACTAACGAACAAAGCAAGTTGAATAAAAGTAAAAAAAACTTTAGTTTTAAAATTAGAAATTTATTTATGAATTATAGACTCAGAACAATTACCAAAACAATAAATTTAATCGTCATTAAATGAATCGCCGTAAAATGTTATTAAGCCAAAAAACGTAGAACTTATCGAAAATAAATGAAACATTCGTGTCGTACTCGTAGTTACAAGTATGTTAGGCGCGCTGCATAAATATTGGGAGCAAACGGGTAAGTGTTAACGACGTGAGTTCCTCCCGGGCCACGTTAATAAACTCCGATAGGCCGCAACAAGCCCGACTCGTGTACTGCGTTCATTTTTAACGAGCCACACACCGTGCCCGCAGAAAGTAGCCTACACATGAAATCACGTATGAATGAGGCTTTTTTCAGTTTTTTCGCGTGTAGCCGGCGGCGTGCCGCTTCAGGCCCCATTAAAGCTTACATGTCACTCTCTCGGCCCCCCCTCTCCTCGGGGGAGGAAAAATCACAAAATCGGTATTGGCTGCAACCCGCAGCGCCCGGCAAAGCGCTCTACACTACAGCTTTGACGGACGGTCATTTAATATTAACTGTGGTTTTTCCGCAGATGGAAATGTTTTTTTTATTGCCAGCGTTATGCTGTGATGAAGTGGTCGGCCCGTTGTTTGTGACGTGTTCTGATATGTTGCGGATGAGTTGCTCTTTTATGCTCTCCACTGCTGAATGAGATTTCGTTTTGAGTGCTTATTTTGTTTCAGTTTTTATGGAGGATGCTTCAATGTCATTTCGATGACGGTGCCTTTGTTCTGACTTTTAATTACCTGGCATTTAATTGTATATCCATGTTTGCATACAACGTCCTGAACACTGTGAAATTGTATTGATATTTGACAGACATTTTTATTCCCTCCCATCCACGTTACCTAAACGTGACGGTGAAAATTTCATTCGACACACAAAATTGAAAACAAACTGGCAATAAATTTTTAACTTTTCGAACAAGTGATCAGAATCGAACTACAAAAAGTGGACGCCGGGCGAAAAGAGTATCGACCACAGTTTGAATTTATTGCTTGCATTTTGAGTAAAAAGTTTGTTAAAATATTTTACAGTTGCACTGCATTAATATTCTTCACTTCGAATATGATTGATTAAAATAATATAAAACAATTGCACGATTGGTTATTTTGCGCTGTGAATTTTAAATTAAGATAAATTTCTGAGCAAATATTATTCTCTGCTACAAAAAGTAAAGCTGAATAAAAACTTTTATAAAGATTTAATCTCATCATCATCGCAACTTAAACCCCTCCTTCTGACCTCTTGTTTCTGGGTCTCCTCATGAGCATAATAGGCCGTAGACCACAAGAGCAGAATCCGGTTTGTCAGCCTTTAAAAAACGTTAAAAACATTATGTAGAACCACAGCAAACATAATGGTACTTATTAGAACTAAGGTTTTTTAACTGAGTTTAAAAAGAAGGAGGTTCTCAGCTCGGTTGTATTTTAACCGACTTCAAAAAAGGAGGAGGTATTCAATTCGACTGTATTTTTTATGTTTATTACTTCAGAACTTTTGACTGGGTGAACTGATTTTGATGATTCTTTTTTAATCGAAAGCTGGTGCATGTCACGTGGTCCCACTTAAAGAGCGAGATATGACTAGTTTTTGAGTTAACCTTAATTTTGAAGTCGGTTATTTTTTGTCAAGAATTATGTAACGTATGTTACCTCAGAATGTCATAAGCAAACCTATTTGGATTTTTTTCTATTTCAAAGGATTATACTTCTTAGTCTCGTATTAATTAAAATTCAGTTCCGATGAAGTTATTCATGAGGTAATAAAGATTTTCTCAAATATTATAGGTAATCATAATGCCGATTTTTTTCCAAGAGTATTTTGTAGAGACCGACCGAAGGTTCGGTTTCGGTTTCGGTTTCGGCCAGTTTCGGCCAAAAAATCTAGTTTCGGTTTCGGTTTCGGAAAAATTTGGCCGAAACTTTCGGCCAAACCGAAACTCTGTGTTCGTGAATTGTCGTGCGTCGTTCGGTTAAGTTCGTGGCTAACCCGTGGGCGCTGATATTTTAAGTGAAGTCATTGATTTAACATTTTTATTATATTTGTTCATTAATCTGAAGACATCTGACAGGGTGCTTTGGCGCTTGCTTTTAGCCGTTTTTTGCTCGATATTAATAACGGCTACAGGTAGAAAAAACCTTAATCCATACCGTTAATACCCTTAATGCGGTTCACAGAATACATCTAGTCACCAAGTTTCAACAGTATAGTTCTTATAGTTTCGGAAAAAAGTGGCTGTGACATATGGACGGACAGACAGACAGACATGACGAATCCATAAGGGTTCCGTTTTTTGCCATTTGGCTACGGAACCCTAAAAATTACCTTTGTAAAATTTAAAAAATTCGGCTCTTTTAACCTTATTTTTTCTGTTGAGTTCACAAATGAGCAGCTCAAAAAAATACCCTAATGGTGGAGCCAAACGAGCGTATTTTTTGAGCTGCGCGTCGCATAAAATAGCGTAAATCGTAAAATCGCGTAAAACACAAATTCCAAAGAATTGAATTAGAGCTTTTGTATGAAACCGACTCATTTCACGTGACACACAGCACCAAAAATACGCTCGTTTGGCCTCACCCTAAGTTTCGGTTTCGGTTTCGGTTTCGGCCGAAACTGGACCTAAGGCCGAAGGTTCGGTTTCGGTTTCGTTTTCAGCTGAAAAACCAGTTTCGGTCGGACTCTAGTATTTTGTTACAAGTTAGTTTTTAATCCCCCAATGCGAAAGAGGGGTGTTATAAGTTTGACTGTCTGTTTGTCTTTGTATGCGTTTGTCTGTATTTGTGTGTGTCTGTTGTGGCATCGTAGCTCCTAAAAGACTGGACAGATTATAATGCAGTTTTTTGGTTTGAAAGCTGACGTAATCGAGATGGTCTTTAGTTATGTTTGGAAAAACAAAACTGTCGAAGGTATCTTAATTTTTAAAACATTGTTCCGATGTTTTTGTTTCAATATTTTCTGTTGTTGACCCACGAATTTCGCTTGTTGCAGGCAAATCCTTCACGTTGACGATAACGGTATCGACGACACCGCCGCAAGTGACGACATACAACAAAGCCATCAAGGTGACAGTCGACGGGCCCAGGGAACCGCGCTCCAAGACCAGTTCGTATTGACGTTTGATATTATTAGGAAACAAACAAACAAATAAAGAAAGAATTATGTTTATTTCATATAATGCAGTGAAAAACGAATGCACTCGTGGTAGTTCTTATGTTTCGTTGGAAAAAAAGAGCCTCCAGACCAGGTGGACTGACAGCCTGAAGAAGACAGCGAGTATTCGCTGGATTCAGAAGGTTTAGTATCGGTCAGTGTTGCAAGTTAGGAGGCGTATGTCCAGCAGTGGACCTCCAAGGGCTGATGGATGGAGTACTGTTTAGTTGTTTCTGTTGTCGAAATAAGTAGTAATAGTCCCTTATATTTGACGGAGCAAGGGTCATCTTGTTATTGTTATCAATCCGTAATTAATTTACATTGCCATTTTCTTCTTCTTGCCGCTCTCTCTTTCAGCTAATATTTAAGAACATTTTTATGCAAATTTTTATGCTTAATCTTAATTCTTGAAGAACAATATAATATGCACTTTACCGGAGCAAGGGATTCATTAATTTTAATACGCACATAGTTTGAAAAATTTAAAATGAGTAAGATTCTAACTGTAATCAGTTGTAGGGGAGACCGTCTACCAAACTTCCACCTCACTCCTTATAATAATTAATTTAATTTACGCCTTAATATTATTTGTTTAGGTAATACTCCGTAATAGCAACAAAACATGAAATAGAAAGGCTACATCAGATTTTGAAACAATGAAAAACACAAACGAACTCAACCGCAAAACATTTGAAAACGAGCGCCCTAAATGGAGGCAATTTATAATAATTTTCAAAATAATATTTTTGAGAATCCCACAGCGAGATTTTCTTTTTCATGAAGGTATATTTTTAATTAATTTAAATACACAACTAAATATAGGGAATCCGTGAGTATGTTTAGGTTTATTACCTACGGTTAGGTTACATAGGAGAGTAATACCTAAGTTTGTAGCTATTGGTATTTTGAGTACCTTCCTACTAAACAAAATAATCGAAGGTATTACGCATATTAATTTTTTTATTGTTTTCATATCTTCTAAAATAACTTTTTGGACAAAGAAGTCGAAAAAAAAATAATTCAATTGATACGTAGTAGGTTGGTATAGTAAGTTTTAACGTTAACTTTTACATTGGTTGTCAATTGCGCCATTAAAATATGTACATGAGAGCTCTTTAAATCAATAGTACTTACAGATATTATAAGTATTTTGACATTTGTTCTTTTGTATGTACGTAATGTAAATGTCAAAGTGTAGAAACATACATAATTATCTTTCCTTCTTAATAATACGATAATCTCAATTAGGTCACTCCTAAGATTTATTCCATGAAATTTAATAACACATAAATTATTTTTCATAATTATTTGTACTAACAGATACATCAATCAAATCCTTTTGGTATTCTAACTTTTCAAATCTATAAATGACTGCACTGAAAAACTGACGCCATGTCACACTGTGCTTAACAATAAGGTAATACTTAAACAATAAGGAACAAAAACAATTAGATAAACACTTGTAAGAAATAAACCCCGAAGACAACATAGACGGATTAAGGTCTAAATCATTAGGCTGAGCAATTTAAATCGCCGAGGCGTCCCGACGTTTACAAATGACGGGGCCGTAGGGACGCACTCCAAATCACACCTAATGTTCGATCAATCCTCATCACGTGGAAGAAATTAAAATAATTGCGCGCTTCGGATAGTGTGGGTCGAAGCCAAGCGCAAAAGGGTTGACGTAGCGTACGGTGGAAATAAAGAGTATGGAAATGTCTTTATGTAACGTGTAAACCTAGGTTTACTATCTCTAGAGATTGTACACTAAATGATAAATTGAACAATACACACAGTAGCTGCTTCGGTATTATATTGTCTTATGTCAGCAGTTAATTGTGGAAGAGATGCAATTTATCCTAAAAAATAGGACTGAACTACATTTTACAGTAACAAAGAAAGAGTATAACCTTAAATTAAAATTAAAAAAAAAACCCCGACAGTTGTATTTATACTAAACATAGATAAGATTCACTAGATAACACTCTCGATTAAGTCACCTTTCATACAAAAAAAAACAAAATCAAAATCGGTTCATCCGTTTGGGCGCTACGATTCCACAGACAGACATACAAATACACAGATACACAGATACGTCAAACCAGAGAGGTTATAACACTTCTCTTTTTTCGTCGGGGGTTAAAAAGATGGGCGAACGAAATGATGATGAAATGACGATGTTTTTTTTTGTTATAGTTTTTAGGTTCACAATCGTTTTTAGTTTTACGCTCCATATATAAAACTGAAACATTAATTTTTAATATTACCTATTATAAAATTAATATGAGCGAACAATTAAATTCTGCAATTTTTTGTCAAGAATTAGCAAGCTACGTGTATTGGTCATCAATGGCGCTATAGTAGAGCTCACTACAATGTTCTCATAGGTTCTCATACCTTCACCGAAGCAAACTAGAGAGCCAATACTTAGTATCTTTCTTTTGTCTTTCTTAGCCGGCAACTCATCGTCAAGCCTACGTTGTTGCTGATGTCTATTGAAGAAGGTAACCACTTACCATCAGGGGCATCAGGTGACTCGTTTGCTCTTTTGTCAGTCATTTACATGAAAAAGCAAATGCCCACTTTATTTTAACAATAGATGTTTGTGTGATTCAAACCTTAACTGGTGGTGCGAATGTCTATTACTACTGACAAAAATATGTATAGCTTGTTAAGCCACGCTCTACGTATCGTAACAACCTGAACATGCCTCGAACGTAGCATTGGAATATGGAATAGCAAACGTTGTAATTATAATAATTACACAAGAAAACGGCATACCTACACCAAAACCTAGTACGTACTGCCCGTCTCATTTAAATTTCAACAAAAACGTTAGGTAGTTTAAAATGTAAAACATCCATGCTGTCTGTACCTTCGCTAGACGAATGTGAGGGTACAAAGGAGGCTGCTGTAATGAATCGGTTGTTTAATTAATTAGTCAAGAAAGGGCTCATGAGGCAGGGGGGGGGGGAGTAACCACCCCGCGCGTGTGTGCATGCCCTGCATATTGATTTATTATGGCTTCAACCTCTATACGTAGGCGATAAATTATTTAATTCTAGAAGTTTCAGCGTAGATACAAACGTATAGACGTTAGCTATTGCAAGCCATTAACGTACGGAACCATTCGCTTGTGAAAATGAGATACCCGTTCGTTCACCTTACGTGATTCAAACAACCGCGTATTTTCATGTTGACCCTTAAAGTTAAAATGTCGTAATTAAACAGGATCTTTATTGACCTATTATTGACCTAATATTACATTTAATGAGTAGGTTGGGTAATCTACGTGTTAAATGTAACTCTACTCCTGATTTTTGAATTTTAATGTTATGCCAAAGTACTAAATTATTTCTTCTGTGGTTATGTATCAAAGTTCAGTTTCCTGATGCATGATCTTTGTGTGTGTGAGGGTTAAAAAACTTAAGCAGGCTGCTGTTAAACTAATTATACAATTTTGAAATTATATGCTACTTAAGATTACACAATTTTAATGCAAGATACCTGCATACCCATATGAGAAATGCGTAGTATATGTATAATAATATAAGCATTATACAATTGCACGTTATAATTTTGTCAAACTAATTACATTTTACGATTTCCATACTCTGACACAAATAGAAGCAATAACAGTGCAGATATCCCAAACAACGTTCGTCTTCGTACACCTTATCCTCTTGTGTTTCCTATTTTTACTCAATACTGGGTGGGTGGTTCAGTTTACTGGCCGTGCCAGTAGCCGCCTACTATTTAATATTCGGTCGACTATTAACGATGTTTTTCTTAAGGCAGCAATGGCCGGCTATTTCGGTGCGCGCGCGCATGTATGCAGACCACCCGCGCGCACGCAAGCTCTGCCTCGCTTGTGAGTTGTGACTAACTTCATTGTTTACTTCTCACGTAAACATCGTAATACAGTTAATATTTACATACTATATTCATTATTAATGATCGCTAATTTCTTCTTTCTTCCAATTTGAATATGGAATACTGCGGAATAAAATACTGAGGCTAACTAGTTGAAATACTTGGCATAATAAATCTAACTAGACCGGACGCCACCCCTCGGTGTAATCCTTTAATCAGGTCCACTGTAGCCCTTGCCGCCCGCACCCTATTTTTCCCTCCCATCTGTAACATACCCCCTGCCCCCTCTCGACCCCTCGAACGGTGCAAATGACAGTTTCTAATTCCAACTTGCCATGAAAGTGTGTAATTGTTGTGCCGTTGATTTATACACTCGAACCTTGGCACCGAGGAGCATGTGTGCAACATTTCAAAATTCTCATGTATGCGTGTGTGAGTGTAGGGTGCGTCGACGTGCTCAATTGTTTTTCAATGTGTGCAGCATTTTGTCAATTTAATGTTCTCCGACGTAAATATAAATGAGTTCGTATGGATTAATCGCAGTTGCACCATTTTGAACGGTGTTTTGTATTGGGGATAATGAGCCGAGCTGAAAATATCGAACATCAAGTGTGCACTGCAGAATGCAGATATGATGGATACGTATACCTATATAATAGTCGGTGTGTTGTCTGAATTTTGATGTCATGTTTACTATTAAAGTGCTGAGTTCATTACAAAAATAAGTCAGTGTTACTAATAAATATTCAAATACATTCTAATATTCTGCATGCTGTTTGTGGTTAGAGGTGTTTATTTGTTTTTATTTATTTGTTTTTATTTATAGAAAGCAGTGATAGCCTAGTGAACGTTGGTCTCCCGAACGAAGGGGCCCGAGTTCAAATCCTAGCACGCACCTCTAATTTTCACATATTACGTGCGTATTACATGTTAATTATCACTTGCTTCGGTGAAGGAAAACATCGTGAGGAAACCTGCACACCGGAGAGTTCTCCATAAAGTTCTCAAAAGTGTGTGAAGTCTACCAATCCGCACTTGGCCAGCGTGGTAGACTATGGCCTGTATCCCTCACATTGTGAGAGGAGACCCCGAGCCCAGCAGTGGGACAATTATGGGTTGTTGCTTTGCTTTATTTGTTTTATTTTGATTGGTTTTATTGAATTAAAGGTTAATAGCGAGCGGGAAGATTATAATCGAATTACAAATTATTGCATTATTGCATGAAGCTTAACCATGTTCTTATATTCGAACCGTAAGAGGACAAAAATAGCATAGATGGTTAGTAGTGACAACGCCTACGAAACGAGGGATACTGAGTTTGATTCCTGAGCAAGGAAGATATTTATGTGACCGATAAATGTAGATATACTTATAATGAGGATAATTATGATGTTTCTTTTGCAAATATCCATGCTTCTCATTACTCAGGGAATCGTAGCACGAGAGTTAATATTTTGAATATACTTTATTTTGAATTTAACAAAAAAAATAATTTAAATGAAACATTAATAAATCAAAACACAAATCAATATTGCATTTTTTTTGCGCGAAACTAATTTAACTATAAATGAATGAAACATCTTAATTTCTATCTAAAACGAATTAATCCAGGCCTATGAATAAAGATTGTTTCACATTGCGACGAGCGCCACACGGGTGGCGGCGGCGACAGATTGAATTATGTCGTGGCATAGACGCGCGAGTTGTCGCGTGAATAATTTGCGCAATCCTGATTGATTTAATAGATTAACACTTCCTTACCGTTATTATATGACAGCGTAAGATGGAAGATATAAGTATATTTTACTTTTGTTTCGCATTAACGCAAAATCAATTTAGTATTATATAATCTAAAAAATGCAAAAGGTTTCATAATACTATACCTGAATTATATAATTTTCAGGCATAAAACATAAACAGGATTCAAATTTAGGAATATAAAATTTAAAAAAATGAATAAGACTTATTCGCTTTGCCAATACCAAAAGTAGCAGTTGTAGGTAAATTGCATAATACCCAATAGTAGGTATAAACTTTATAGTATAAACATAATTAATATGTAGAAAAAGAAAAAGAAAATTAAGCACATGAAGCAATTAAAACAACGGACGCAATCATCACGCTCTTTGATGTTGAGAATAATGTGATAACTGAAATCGAAATTTTTAAACCAAGTAAAGCAAGGTTACAACTAAGCATAATAATACATTAAACCGTATACAGTAGATAGTGTAACAAAGACTGCCGAGGCCCACGGTGTAGGCAGTGCGAGCTTGTCACGTGAATAATTTCGCGCGTTCGGAAACGACACCTGCGGGCTGATACTCGGGCTGGTACTCTGGGACCTTGATTACTGATTTCGATTGGTTTGTAAATCGTGTCGGAACCATCCAATAGAGGACAGGAAAACGATTCAAACTTGTTTATGAAATACGGACAATATGAATCCGCTTAATTACTCTGAAATTACAATAGGACAATTGGGCATTATTACATACCTAAGGGTAAAAATTGATGATCATTATGAGTAGTATTTAGTATTGAATTTTAATTTAAAAAAATCTACATTAAAAATAATAATACATAGAGCAGATGAAGTTAAATAAAACAGACTGCATTAAATAATGTCCCTGCTAATATTACCTATAAATGTGAAAATTTGGGTGTTTGTGACTCCATCACGCAAAAACGGCTGAATGGCTATGAATGAAATTTGGCACACGGATAGTTTTTGACTTAACTTACCGGATAGAATACTTTGAGTCCCGAAAAATAGACCTGTTCCCTCAGGATATGGGGATAATATTTAAGTATGGAGGTTTTTTTACAGGATTATGTATGTGCTATTAACATATAATATTTTAATGTATTTTTTTATTAATCACACTCTTTATTTCTCTAAGAACCCAATTCTGAAATCCACGCAGACGGAGTCGCGAGTAGAAGCTAGTACTCCAATAATATTTTCTCAAATTTCAAAACCGTAAGCAGTTGTTTATTTTGCAATTGTTATCAGATGAGCAAAAGCCAATGTTGTAATTGTAACTAGAAGTATATTAAGGTGCTGCTAACGCTTTAATTGCAACAACACAATCTGTTGTTGATGTTGTAATTGTAACCAGAGCTGCATCTTTTATGGAATGTTAAATATGTTAATGTTATAAATGGAAGAAGGAGTAGATAAATATGTATCTGTACTAACATAATCATGTAGGATACTGGAACGATTGATGTGTTGATTGATGTGTAACACAATTCGGATGTACGGAATCAGGAGCAGGAAGCAAATTGCGAAGTGGCTTTCATTGGTTCAGGGCGAATAGTTGTAGTTTATCTTTTGAACGCCTATGAAACTTATATGACAGTCATTGGTCAGGAATATCGATACGGAAAGTCCTTGGTCCAGAAAAGGCAACATTTTTAGTAACGCAGCTTATAACATTCCACTGCGGTCCATAGACAAAATGATAAAAATAAAAATAAAGATAAAAATAAAGATAAAAATAAAGGATAAAAGTATAAAGTATACTATCACGCTAACAAACTGCTCAGTTAATTTTACAATATTTCAAGAATAGATGAAACACGGGCAGAAAAACCATTAAGTTTTTTTTTTAAATACTTTAAAAATTCCAAATGAATCTCAATACCACTTTGTCATATAATATGAGGACACTAATCGTTTGAACATCTCCCATCTACTGACAAGGAGGGTGTCGCGACGGCGTCAATGAATTATCGAGTGTTATCGAATAAGAGAGGGGTGTAAACCCAGTCCTTGACATGCTTGGCCCAGATTTATTCCTCTCCTATCCAAATGTAAGGATCATTTTAAAGTAAAACTAAATAAGGGTAATTATAGTTTAAAATAAATTAGAAACTTTAAAATAAAGTAGTAGACAAAAATTAAGTGGAAATCGCAAGGAAAATAAAAATAATATATGTACTTATGAGTAGCAAACACAAGATAGTCCGATCATAGGGAAATCAAATTAGCCCGATAATAGGGATTATCGGGCTAATTTGATTGGGTACCCCTGTACCCTTGCATAAATTCCCAAGAAGCTGAAAATTTACATTGCGCTACAAAAGTATTTCAACATTGTTTCTCATTTTAACGTATCTACTTATCTCATTTTAAATCCAGTCTGCATTATATTAGCTGCAGTTTTACTACTTAACGCTCTATGGAGAGGGTGAACACTGTACGATGTAGGAATTCTTCCTTCAAAGCTTTAAGCCAAGCCAGACTGCTAAGAATTCATTATACTTGTGCTATTATTGATTAAACGCGTAGACAGAATTTTTGTAAGGCACTCAACAATGGATAATCTGGAAGACGATGTGTGGATATTTTTAACATAAAAGTGATTTAAAGACGCGACATAATAATTAATTAAATAATTCAATAAGTAGGTACTTAAATAAGATGTAACTAGTTTATAATATTTCCTGAACCGAAAGGCCAAATTGACTCACTTTTCACTGATTCTCTTTTTAAGCATTATGCATCTGAAGCAAAGATGATGAAATGATTTAAGTGTAAGTATCCACAATGCTAGAAATAAAGAGCAGCTAGTATCGTACTGATATAGTGTTGTCTCTCCTAGGGCAGCAGCAGCAGTTCCACTTCGCGTTCGGCCAGCGCCCCTTCCCCTTCCCCCCGGACCCGCTCGGCGGCTTCCGGATGCCGCCCATCACCACCTGTCAAAGTAAGTGGAAATTGTTACTTCAGTTATTGTTTTGTATACTCTGTAGCCTAATTGATAACCCTGCCTGCGAAGGAAGAGGATGTTAGATGCCAGGCGAGAACAGACATGTTTTTATAGCCGGAACGAAGTACCTAACAAAAAAAACGATGTTGCTATATACTAGCTAGAATCACCTTCAATTATAATACGACGGCGTAGTATGACATTCAAATCGTGATGTTAAAAAATATGAGCAAAATAAAAACAATGTTTATAACAATATTATGGTAAAGATATATAATATAGATGATATTATATATCTTTACCATTATCCATATCAGATCAACTTAGAATCATCTATCATCATTATCATTGCTCAAATGTCTGTGACAGGAAAACAATACAATAGACTGTTAGCGGTGTAAGGAGCTCCGTCAATCTTTAAGTCCTAGAAAAGCCAAAGCAAAAAGGAAATTAAACTTAATTCTTAACGTCTAACCACATAACGAGAGTATAACATCAACTCCGTTATTAAAACTCGCCTCAGTCCATTTTATTCAACTTAAACTTCAAGGATTACTGACAAAGTTTCATTGTACATTTCACCAAAACCTCCGCAAAGCAATCAAAAGCAAATCGGCCAGTTAAACTGATAACCGGATCACTCAGAAATCTATATCGGAATTCAGGACGCGAACAAACCTTATAACGGCTGCGGCGGTTGAAAAGTGAATGAGTCACCAAACCGTGCGGCAATACGCTAAACTACGTTCACTAAAGCGCGGATTCAATCAGTCGGTCGAAAAAAAATAGAACGAAAGCTGACTGCGAACCCAATCGAACAAGCGTGCATCGGGCCCGCTAAAATCCAGGGCTGCCCAAAACAACTCGTACGGCTCAAAACGGGTAAAAAACATTCACAAATCGGCGCGGCGTGCGCGTATCGTATAAAAACCGAGTTCGCCGATCGCCGGCCAAAAACGGAACCGTGATACCGAAAAATAAAAGCCCATAATACTCCGGAAAATATAAAGTGGACGCAACGTGCGGGCGAGCGACACAGCGTTGTCGCTCCGATATCTTTATAAGTGGAGATTGCGCTCGTATTGTTTTCGATTCTATTCCACTGTTTGCTATTTATACTTCGCTTTCAACAGTTCTGCTTTTATATGTCTTTCGTCCTTACAGACTGCTAATTATTTTTTAATTTACACTGTATCATTTTCATTTTTTGAATTGGGACTTCGTAAATAACTCTGTAATTTCATTATGATATGCATTTTGTTTTTATTATTGTTATGATAAGTGTATCATCCTGTGGGTATTTTCTATTACTGTATAATTATTATTACCACCTACTACTTTCCACCCCCATGGGTTGTAGTTGTATCTGGGAGAGAAAGTCTCTTGACATTAAGTCCTTTTTTTGGTAAACCTATCGTTGGTTATGCAATAAATGTAAATAAATATATGACAACCCGTGTGGTGCAAGGGTAGGAGGCAGGAGGGCCATCTTAAGGGTCGTGGATTCGATTCCCAGCGAGACGGTTATTTGAATGATGAGTTTCAATTTCTATTCTCGGTCTGTGTGTTCTTGTCTTTATTAACCGACTTCAAAAAAAGGAGGAGGTTCTCAATTTGACTATATTTTTTTTTTATATATTTGTTACCTCAGAACTTTGGACTGGGCGAACCGATTTTGATGATTCTTTTTTTAATCGAAAGCTGGTGGCTGTCATGTGGTCCCACATAAATTTTATTGAGATCTGACAATGGCATCCATTAGAAAACCACATAAGTCGTAAATTTGTGTTTAGATGTGCGCGACAAATTGACGAATAACTCAATATCACGCCAACCGATTTCGATGATTCTTTTTTAATCGAAAGCAGGTGCTTGTCATGTGGTCCCACATAAATTTGAACGAGATCTGACAAGTAGTTTTTGAGAATTTGAAGTCGGTTATTTTTTGTTAGTAAAATTTAGATTATGTGTTGTCCATTGCAGTCACAACACCTAGCTATGATTGTGTAGTTATTGTTATCATTATTATATTGTCAACAGACATGAGTCAATTCGGGCTCAGTTCAAGCAACTCGCACTGGGGCTACGGCGGCGCAGGCGCATATCCAGCCTACCTACCGTCGTGCGCGGCGCCCGCTGCGTCTCAGTTCAACCCTCCCGCGCTCGGCTTCACGGGGACTGTGCCTGACCAGACTGCTACACAGGACTTCGGTGGGAATAACACAGGTACCTGATTTTAAGAGACCCGTGCTCAGAAGTGGGCCATTAATGATTTAAAGCCACTTTACTATCTAGTTCCATTAGTATTGTCGAAAGGTATCATTAGGCTGCCTTAAAGAGATTACCTTACGATAAGCTGGGTAACCTTTAGCTTACTTCATCTGTGTTATCACTGATTTTTGATTGTCTAGAGCTACTTAGTATTTGGGTCTTAGTAACAATAAAATGGTCCTGGACTCCTTCCATCTTTGAGTCCAAGCTAATCTTATCTGGTCGTGAGCGGAATAAGGTGAACATTGGCTCTGAAGGTCGTTCGAGAGGCCAAAAAAATGTCAGAAGATATTGTCATTAATTTGTTTTTTTAATATTGATATTAGGGCTCTTACACACTAGTGTGCTATAGTGCAAACCATAATCCCATATCTCTCCTGCTAAATAAAATAAACAGTGATCTATTATTTTTATATCTACTTCAAATTTTACTTTCCAACTATATTTACATTCAATGAAAATGTATTTTTACTTCTTGAAAAATAAAACCTATATAATAAGCAAAGCAAGCTAACTATTTTAGACCGATTTTAATCGCTCTATCAATTCGGTAGTTAAAACCCATAACTCATGCGACCAGAATGGTGAAATTAAATGTACCAACATGGTTTACGACTGACATCCTCCTTAAAATCATACGGGGAGCGTGGGGACAGCACGGCCGCCGACACAGCACACAATAAAGCTAAGTCTCCACTATAGAGGCGTGTTAACTTGTCTTTGTTAATTTAATAATTTATTAATTAAAAAAATTACATTTTTGAAAATCATACGGATGGCGTGGGGATAGCACTGCCACTACTGCACTAAATTGGCAAAAGCCAGGCTATCAACAACGTTTTTTAAAACAATAATTGCAACATAGGCTAGATGAGTGATGAAAAGTGTATCTTTATCAGAATGCTTACAAAAAAGACGTTCATACTGCAAGCTTAAGCAACATTCCAGATTCTGTAATAGGGCAGAATCCATCCACACTTCTGCAATTTAATTGAAGTAACTTCTAGTAGCCTTATGGGAAGATACGAGGCGGAAACATAAGTCTAGCATTCCGATCTATCATTGGTTGGTCAATCTAGGGGCCAGATTATTAGAACTCTGCTTTAATTAGATTACTACAGATAATACTCAGCTATGCGCCACACAAGTATGACAAAGAGTTAATACATTCTTCAATATTTAGCACATCTCGGCAGTGGGAGCCCAGCCTTAACCGGCTCTCATTATAATTTACAGTGGCTCGGACACGTCCGATATGGCCGATGAATTTATTGCCGATGCGTGCCCGAACACGACACGAAAAACAGCGCCATATTAACTACACAAACAACAGATCTATCTAGAATTAGAAACATTCGTTGCGTTTTTGTTTCAGTACTTCCGGACACGACTGGCGTCGACCTGGATCAACAGCTGTCGGGGCTGGTGGGGTCATCGCCCTCGCACCACGGCACGCTCCTTCCCCGGTACAACAACAACGCCGATTACAGCCTCTCAACTGGACCCAGGTCGTTAAGCGACAACAGCTCACAACCCGAATCACCCGTCCAGGATGACTTATTAACCTCTAACACGACGACCAACGTCCACAACCATTCGAACACCTCAAACTTCCCCGCGCTAATGGGCTCACAGAACTCGTCATACGGCAGCAGTAATTGCAACAATTCGCTGTATCCCGTCCTACCGGCGAGTCTACTCTACAGTCAGTTGTATACGGCGGCGAATCAAACTCATAACTTTCACCCGCTTCATTCGAATTCGATACACTCAACGCAGAACCATCATAACGAGTTGCAAACTATGATGGATCAGATATCGTCGACGACGAACAACCACCGTCATGCGAACCACGGGCAGGATTTATTGTTGGGTAGCGGGAACTCGTGTGCGGCGGCGGCGGCCCGGGGGGATGACGGCAGGGTAAATAGCCTGGGACAAAGGGGTAACCCCCAACCCGACAGCAATACTGTGTGGCGTCCTTATTAAACCAAAGTGCAATGTGTCAATATTATGTGATGATACCTCACTCCTAGTCTAATATGGAATCGTATTAAGTTTATAGTAAAAAAATCACGACAAAAATTTATAATTTTGTTTTTAAGCAGAGATTAGATCTAGTGCAACGAAATAGATATTGTAATTATATGTATAAAATAGAGTCTAAATTTATGTGTAGAAATTAACGAATGTTTCACTAAATTTTAATAAATTCATATTCGCTCCCGTCCCGATATTATACGATATTGATTTTAATGACTTAAGAAACGAAAATCAGTAATTAAAGAAGTTCTTAATGGTTTGAATTGTTAAAGTTTTTAATCATTAACAAGTTAAATTATTGTCGTATTCGTTGTAACCGCATTGTACCAAAAGCCCACAATTTCAGGTCTGAAAACAATTCAGTTCCATTCCTATGCTTCTCATGGCTCATTGAATCGATTCGTACGTAATCATGGAATGTAAATCATCATGAGAATACTATTCATACAACATCCGATGACGCAGGACAAAATGCAGTCATGATTTTCGAGCTTCGAGTTCTTCACAAACGCGTGTTTAACTTCAGAATATACGTAGCGGCTAACGATCGGTAAAAGGTTAATACTATCATTTACGATGATATTAATTACCAGAAAATATCATAATCAATGTGAAATTGCTTTAAAAGATAGCATTGTGTGTTCAAATCTATGTAGGTAAGTATCGGGTTTTACTTACATACAATTTCATGTAAGCTAATGTGGACACAAGGTACTGTTAGTTAAAAAACAACCTAAACTCGAAAATCTCAAGTGCTGAACCATTCCTGTCAGAACAATTTCATTTTAACCTGCTGAAAGCTAATAAATAAATTGTAACAATGCTTTGTGATTTTGTAAGCGCATAAAAGTGTGGCTAAGCGACTTCTATTAATTATAACAAGTGATTTAGGTCTATTCAAAATAATCATTCAATTCTTTGTTTGCGGCTGCATGTAAATCAAATATAGTACTGAACTGATGATCATTTATGACGTCCAGGGGGCTTACCATGAACTCTTAAAACAGGTCAATATTAGCCGATAATTGGCCTGTCCTGCTATATCCTACCATGATCTGACTAAAACACAGGGCAGCCAGCGACCACGTCACCGTAACAGGACAGCGGTCACGTGACTTCAAAAATGATCTTCTGCCCTGCAATTCGTGTACCATGACGCGATTGTTGACGTATTGACATCAGAAAGTGGCATATGTTAACGTCAAAATATTACAGCTCACCGAAAGAAACATTTATTGTCCTGTTTCGGCTATTTCGTTGATGATGATGAAACGCGACGGGATGCAGCCATGGCGAATTTCAAATACACCATCATCACAAAATAAATACATTTCATTTGTTTGGAAAATTTTAAAAACATTCATTGTACTTATGCTTTTTAAATTATCGCTCCTAACCCCGGTCACTCACATGCGCGCAAATGTTTGACATTTTTACGAATGTTTGCACATATGTGAAGGCTGGTCAGACAAATGGGTTTGCATATGAGTATAGAATACAAGCCCATTTCCGCTTCCTTCTACACTTTGTTCACGAATGTTCAATCTTGCTGTTGTTATTATGTTGTTGTCATTAAAATCCATTTTCAATACAGAAAATAAATGGTAGTACGATTAGACGCCACGAACCACGAAAAATTAAGAGATACATCACCTTTTTAGTCGTGTGCGCAACTGGTCGCACGAATGTGTGGGAGACTACACGAAGGTTCGAGGTTCGCGCGCTGTCATGTGCGACAAAAAACCGACACAGCTTGGAAAACCCCGAATGCCTCGAAAACTTCGCATAATCATTCGCGAATGTCGTCCCACACTTGTGGGTTCGCGTATTCGCGCGAATGTGAGTGACCAGCATTATAAATCACACATTTTAATAGACATTTAGATATGTCACTGTGTCAAGTGTCAAGTGGTGTAAGATTACGTTCAAAAATGTAAGCATCACTTAGCGATAATTTTTTTTGGTAATTTTAGAGAACGAAAGGTTAATAAATCACAACACTTAGTATTTATAACAAATCTCAAAATCTTCAATTGAGATTGTTATTTTAAACTTTTAAAAACATCAATATTACGCATTCAATTGAAAACCGGTAAACCGATAAAACGCTCTATTTCAGAACATAGTTAGTACAAATCAAGTGTCATAGACTAAGATGCAGGACAGAAGTAGAGGCATTGCAGGTCATCGGTAAACGTTCATGGTACAAAATACACTCCTGTCAGGTTTTAGCTACAAGCTGACCTGTCCTGAACATGACACATTTTATTAGAGTTCATGGTAAGGCACCAGTTCAATTATATCAAACGTCTATTCAGTATAATTTTCCTAACAAAACACTTCGCAAAAATGTATACTTAAGAAAATTGTAAATAAATGTGAATAAGTTGTTGTAAATGCATCTTGTAAAGTGCAATAGTTGTGGAGTTATGACGTTGAGTAGGTGTATACAGATATAGAATAAGATTAACTGTTGAATATGTGAACTCTGTCCAGTTGTAGATATTTATAGGAATCTAAGGACTTTTTAGAACTAATTGATTTATTTCGTCGATTTAATTTATTTGTTATTATGATTTTTTCTTAATCTCTTACTACTCGAAGTGTTCAATAATTTGAGTCTCGTATTTATGTAGGGTAAATGTAATAAACCAAATAATTAAATTACAAAGGATTTTCATATTTGTCGCTTATGAAAATCTAAGTTCATAAATTATAAAATTAAAAAAATATTTACTCTAGCTTCCCAGAGGGTAGTTTCAAAATATATGAGTAAATGAGTTTATTAGTATAAAACGAACCTTTATCCAGTAACAATTTAACAAATTTTACCTTTGTACGTTGCACTAATATATTACTATTTTTTGAGTTAAAAATTATTGAGGCTCATTTTCTCAGTTTCCACTAATGTTGCATAATCTCTTCTTACATAACTTTGACAAATTATTATAATCTTTATTGTTGTGCAGAAGTTCTAGGTTGTCATAGTAAATTAAATACCGTTTATTGATTATTTTTAAACTGGGCTAAAAAAATTATATTTTTCAATACCTACCACACAATATCACAAGGTACAAATTCAGAGTTATTGCTTTTAAACAATATACCAAAATAAGAAAAATACAAAACAAATATTGTTTAGTTGATCAACCTGAAATAAATTTTTGTTACAGAAATCGAGCTCTAAGTTAAAATAAGTTATAAGAAACATACTAAAGATATTTTTATTATTGTTGTCATTATTTAAAAGTGTGCAATATTGTTTTGCTATAAATGTTATACTTCTGTTCTAAGACTATTAATTCAACTTGCGTAGCAATTCATTTCAAACCGCTTGTCGTTTTTTATTTCTGTTGACTACCGTAGCGGAATTCATTTTATATCAATAAATTCTAAATAAATATTTACTGTTGTTGTGTTTTGTATTCGAAACCCTGGAAACCTACCCTTTTTATTTCAGTTCCAACAAATATATCGCATACACAGCAAAAATACAAACTCAACACGATCGCAATAGAAATATATACTCGATCATCATAATAAAATAGGGCTTAGTTCTATCATCATTCTTTTTAGGGTTCCGTAGCCAAATGGCAAAAAACGGAACCCTTATAGATTCGTCATGTCTGTCTGTCTGTCTGTCTGTCTATCTGTCTGTCTGTCTGTCTGTCTGTCTGTCTGTCTGTCTGTCTGTCCGTCCGTCCGTATGTCACAGCCACTTTTCTCCGAAACTATAAGAACTACACTGTTGAAACTTGGTAAGTAGATGTATTCTGTGAACCGCATTAAGATTTTCACACAAAAATAGAAAAAAAATTATAAATTTTGGGGGTTCCCCATACTTAGAACTGAAACTCAAAAATTTTTTTTTCATCAAACCCATACATGTGGGGTATTTATGAATAGGTCTTCAAAAATGAAGTTGAGGTTTCTAATATCATTTTTTTCTAAACTGAATAGTTTGTGCGAGAGACACTTCCAAAGTGGAAAAATGTGTGTCCCCCCCCCCCCGTAACTTCTAAAATAAGAGAATGATAAAACTAAAAAAAATATATGATGTATATTACCATGCAAACTTCCAACGAAAATTGGTTTGAACGAGATCTAGTAAGTAGTTTTTTTTTTAATTAATACGTCATAAATCGTAAACCGCAATTTACCTCAATCAAAGTTACAACGAACTTCAAGAACTTTTATATTACGTTACTTGCTGCTACGGAACCCTTCATGGGCGAGTCTGACTCGCACTTGGCCGCTTTTTTCATCTTTCAGTTCATCTCTCTTTTTAAAGCCGATACAAAAAGAGGGGTGTTATAAGTTTGACGTGTCTGTGTGTTTGTTTGTGACATCGTAGCTCCTAAACGAATTGACCAACTTTTATGTGCTTTTAAGGTTTTGTTTGAAAGTTGACGTGATAGAGATTCTTAGCAGCAATTTATGAAGATGTTCGGGCGCTTCGAGTTCATCTGTTCTTTTTTGGTGAAAATAAGCGGCGAAGATTTTTATACATTAAAATTTACGGAGTTTATGGAATTTTGGAAATTTATGGAGTTCTACTCGTGTATCATAATAAAATCTATATTATTAATCTATTTCTATACCATAATACCTGCGAAACCGGGCAAAATCTGTTGTTTAGATACTGAATTAAAATATTCCCTATTTCTTAAGCACAGCAGCCTAATAACAGTAATATTCCATAATTAATCTTAGCTACACACAATTCGATAATGCTGATTCTACACTATTTGTGCCGCGTCAGCATTTGCATTTTGGACAGAAGGGTGTATGTAGCTAAACGGTCCTTACTTAGGTACATTTGGGTACCTACCTATAATTGACATACTCGTATTACAGTTAACTATTACATATTAATTATTTCGATTACTTCGTGTAATAGTATGTTGCTTCTGAGATCAGATTCACTGGTCAAATATAAATTACTCTTGAATTAATTTTCGATCATATGTTGTCTTTTACCAAATTTGTACCATTAGAAAACTTTTTAAAAGGAGACAATATAATTAAAATGTTTCGTATATGTGAACTTTTTAGCAATTATTAATAAGAGTCTTCAACCCTTCAACCAAACTGCACTGCAAGGGTTTCTCCTCAAAACGACGCCTGAAGAAAAATGTAGCTAATAACAATAAAATTTAACTACTGCACCTATCCTGTTACATATTTATACTATCCATTTTCCGAACATAAACAGAGTAATACAAAAAGGGATTACGCTGTACTATTTGCAACGCCCCGCCACCCCCTTTGCCACAAGTTCAGTAGACACGAGCTTTTTAATGAGCTCATTACTGCGTCGTAGTGGCACGTAACATTTGCATATCACCTGTCATCATTAACTATTGGGAAACTAAATTAAATTTTATCCTGTTAAGTCTGTTACAATAAAAGTATTGCATGATTGAAATCTGTTATTGAAATCAATGTTGACTTAATATGAGAATGTTACAAAGAGATTTGACTCGTAATTGAGTTGAGTAGGTATACAAGTTACCTTAGTTGACAAATATATTTTACTACTAATTAGGCTTTTTCTTGTGTGGAAAACCAAAAAAGTCAAAAGGGGAAGGATGTAGGAAATCGTGACCAAATAACATTGAGAAATGGGCAGAAAGATCATTGAATATGATGCTTTAATATAAATCCTTGTATTTTAATCTATTGTTACTGAATTTTGCTTACGTATGAGACTAGGATACTGAGATATTCATTCCAAAAGTTAAGTAGAAGTGTAAAGCTATAACTACGAACTAAATCAATATGTTTTTGTCAGATCTATTAGGCACATAGCCGATTCTGATAATGAGGAGTAAATTAAAGGGCTTGGATCCAGCGTAGCCAGTCTAGCTATCATGCTCTCTCGCTGAAGTCAGACGCGAAACGTCGTGTTCCGGCTGGGAGCTTGACATGCAATTCTTTCTTTCCTCCTTCTTCTTGCTTGGCAGTGGTGATGGTAATGTCATACTTTCCATCAGCCGGCTCTTGTGCTTGTACGTAGAGTTGGACTTGCTTCGTAGAATCTAAAGTACAAACAAACATTTTGTGTGTTACCAAAAACAGTCATGTTGGTTAAAAGTTAACCAATGATATTATGTATAAACATTATAGACATACATGAATTCGTTATTATTTAAATGACTACCCGATAACCGTTTTATAGGACACAAGTATATTGATGAGCTCATTGTCATAGTAGGCCGAAGTATAATTAATTACGGTTGTATAGCGATACCGTATAGTTAACTGAAAAGTAAGAGCTACATACGTCAAAGAGCGCTTTTATTAATTTTAAATAAAGTTTTATTTTTTATTCATATCGATATTTCTTTCCAGTTAGAGTTAAGTCTACAGAAATCAAATAAACATCATGGGTACTCGTTGCATTTAATATGTTCCAGAACAATATACGAATTAGTCCGCAGGTAAAGTTTATTTAAATTTTAGATAAAACAATATTTATAGTTTTCCATTATAATTTTGCATATTATATTACTGTTATTCAATTGACAACGCAACAGTTTACATTCCCTTATCTAATCTGCATTGTAACAGCGTGGTCGATGGGGGTCTATCACTTAGGTATAGACTTATGAGGGTGTAAGCCAATCGGTTTAATTCTGAAATGTAGCCCTTACATTGTTTTTATGACTGATCACCATTTCTTTAATATCTCATGCTTAAAACATATTATGCCATCAAAATATGACACTTGATCGTGAATCCTAGAGCGAAAATTTACACAATTTTGAATCAAAGTGGATGATAATCGGATACTACTTGATCGAGTGTGGCTACCGTTATAGATCTGATGTGCCCTTAAAATGAGAGGCGAATTGATATTTTGGTGGGCTTTGGCAAACGAAACCTTTAAATAAATATCCCACCCTCATTAATTTACGCCAATGCGATACGATGGACATATGGAGGGTAGGTACGCCAAACGATTACGAAATGAACGGACTAATCATATTGATAATATTTATGCATGGTGTTTGGAAAAGAGTGGTTGAAGCAATGATATGATAATGTAAAAAGTGGTAGATATTTCACTAGCGCGCCGAAGATGAAGAGCGTAAGAAAAGGCAATTGACCGTTCTGCTCGTAGTCAAACGTATCTATATTTTTTTAAATATCACTGGCTTGAAGTCCATAATTACTTACGATCTAATTTTTAATCGACTTCAAGTAGTATGCATAAGTAATGGATGAACTCTACGATTAAAATACAATATATGCTTAAAAGCTATTAAATTTTTACTTTGCCGGCAAAGTTATTTTGGTGCCTAATAATGTCGTTCTTGACGTAAAACTACTTTTGAATTCTAATTATTCACTCATTTGTACACAAACATCGTAAGGTATAGAATGATTAATGTACTTTAATAATATAGTGTACAAAAATGTTTAATAAATAAATAAATTATTTAAAGGCTTATGTAGAGTTTTTAATATGACCCAAATGTATTACACCAAATAGCAGTCCCTACACAGCGTCACCTGAGAGTCGGCTATAATGTATGCACACTCGTGGCATCTGTACACAAGGAAAAATCGATGGCAGACCGATTTGGTGGACAATAATGAGATTTAAAATTGCGAAGTAATTAATGAGGATTAGTCCGGCCCTGGCAGTGATTGATTCAGGTATGCTGCGAGGTAACTATTATGCAGTTCTTTATGTCATTGTGCGATTTGATTCAATTTGTAACACAGGTCAATATTTTTTTTTACTTTTTGTGGGACTTATTTTAATTTGCTACACAGAATATTTAATGCTTAACATTTGTACAGATCATAAGTAATTCATATAGATATCGCGGATACACGTATGCATTTTTTTATTCCGCCACCAGAGATGCTAACGGTTATTCAACTTGGCTTGGCTTGACTTTAACTCTATTGAGCCTAGAGCGTACTCCACCACGCTGCTTCAATGTGGATTGGTGGAGGGGCTAGTGGTCAACCCAAGTGAGCCGTTGTGTGGGCCTCCGATATGGCTTAAAAACTGTTATCTTTTGATAGCAACCAGGAGGAGGATAACTTTACCTATCCTCCGAAGTACGGAAGCGATCACGTTTTCACCACTTGCGGTCACCCATCCATCTAACAACCGACACCGCCCGCCGTTGCTTGACTCAGCCGGTTATAGGGGCGACACAAGCCGACTGGCTACAAAATATTAGCGCTTCTTGGTTACTTTAGTTACCAACTATGAACAACACAAAACAAGTCCAACCTCCCGCCACAAGTACCCAAGATAATCCTAAGTAATGAGCAGTTATTTATGTCTGGTATTCATTTTGTCGGCAACTGTTTGCAATTAATTACTATAATCAATAATTTCGCGCTCGGCCGAGCGACAACAGTGTGCGATAACGTTATCTACTGCCGAAATGCGCGCTCATTATGTATGGAGCAACTCATTATGTATCGCGTTAAAGGTTTAATGTGGCGGTGCTCGAATGTTTTTAATATTAATAGTTGGACGTGATGAATATTAACGTCGATTGTTTTTAAAGTATTTGTGGGGAATATTTTAAAAATGTATAAATTAAAATAATAATATCTACACACTCATAGCCCCACACGAGTATTCCCTGTGTCGTGTGTGCCATGGACAACACAAAAAGACAAGAACATACACACCCAGACCAAGACAGGAATTTAAACTCGTCATTTTTCACCTCGCTGGGAATCGAACCCACGACGCTTGGTAAAGCTGGCGCGCTGGACGCCATACCTGGCGCGATGGCGGTCCGGCATGGTAGCATTACGCGGTACGCCACACGGGTCGCCAAACAAATAAAATTAAAGATTATACATAATATCTACGTCTCGATAAACAGAGATAGGATGTCCGCCGATCAGGTGGACTGGCGATCTCAAAAAAAAGCGGATATCTGAATTAAAAAGACTCAGAACCGCTCAGAATTACGCAAGAAATTAAGGAGAAGCCTATGTCCAGCAGTGGACTTGTAATGGATGAAGGGATGTGAAAATATTACGAATAATTCTTTAATGCATTTTTTGTGTTAACAAACTAAGTAGTAAGTAATTTATTACGAACATTAAATTGGACAGTTAGTTTATTTGTTCTACGATAGCGTCTTGCGCTGGGTTTGTCGTTTTGAGAATGAACGGATCGTTTAGGTCTAATAAAATTAGATTTACCACTTTGAACTCGCGGAATTGCAGATTTTGTTGAAAACACTTTGGGGTAGATTCCGAATTATGTTGTCTACAATTATAAGACAGTTATTATTAATACAGCTTACTTACTAGCCATCACAAAACATACATAAATATTTGAACACGGGTACCTTATTTTAGTACGGGTACTTTAGTTCAAATTCATTATAGATTAGGTAGGTATATCTACATAACCCTTTTACATTATATCTACCTACTACTACATCCATAAATCATAATTAAATTCAAATAACACCATAATAATATAGCGTAAATAAAGTTGACTATAAAAGGTATGTAAACGGCTGGCTTATCATTGCGTCATTTTCATAATGCAACGGGCGTGCATTTTAGCGGTGTTCTATAATGCATCCGAGCGCCCAACGCCAAGCGGACACTACGTATTAATTACATATATCGTTTAATTATTGATTTTTAGCATTAAATACGCGAACATTTTGGCTTCGCCCGCCCGGTGCCAGATTTATGCCGCTGCTGTAATATATTGCATCTAAATAACATTTACGGGTAGGTAATACGGGTATTTCATTGATGCATGGCATATAAAATTTTGCTGTGATCCTTGATGCTTTATAAGGATGTATTGCTACTTTTCAGTAGGTATTTTTGGGAATCGAATCGCCGAATGAGGAATGGTTATCTATACTAATATTATAAAGAGGAAAGATCGGATTGTTTGCATTGAATAGGCTCTGAAACTACTGAACCGATTTGAAAAATTCTTTCACTGTCGGGAAGCTACGCTATCCCCGGGTGACATAGGCTATATTATATTTTCAAAAAAATTAGGGATCCTTAATAAAACTCCAATAATGGAACCCAAGGTGTAAAAAAATAAGAAAACCGAAGCAAAGCGAGGGCGGTTACTCGTATCCATTAATAAGACGTTTTTTCATATAAGAATAGACATAATCTAAATTTTACTAACAAAAAATAACCGACTTCAAATTCTCAAAAACTACTTATCAGATCTCGTTCAAATTTATGTGGGACCACATGACAAGCACCAGCTTTCTATTAAAAAAAGAATCATCGAAATCGGTTGACGTGATATTGAGTTATTCGTCAATTTGTCGCGCACATCTTAACACAAATTTACGACTTATGTAGTTTTCTCATGGATGCCATTGTCAGATCTCAATAAAATTTATGTGAGACCACATGACAGCCATCAACTTTCGATTAAAAAAAGAATCATCAAAATCGGTTCGCCCAGTCCAAAGTTCTGAGGTAACAAACATAAAAAAAAAAAAAAAAAAAAAAAAAATACAGTCGAATTGAGAACCTCCTCCTTTTTTGAAGTCGGTTAAAAAGAGTAGATAATTCACCTGAAGTTAAGTGGCCACGATGGCCCATGGACATCAGCAACATTTTAAGCGGTCAAGAAAGAGAATAAACCCAGTTCCTTTTAGCATTTACGCTAGACAGACTACACAACTCACACACTAATGAACCATCGACGAACACATACCCTCTTCTTGTGAATCGAACCTTGCAGTCATCGACATGTAGAATGTAGAGACAGTAGAGAATGTAGACAGAGAGAACGTAGAGTTTGTTAGAAAATAATAGTAATCCTCAATATTAACTGATTATTATGTTATTTATGTTTTTTCAAGGGGAAAACATTATTCTTAAAAAAAGTATTAAACGTAGATAATTTAAACATGATTGTTAATTTCCATAAAAAAGTAATACCTACGTATTTTTTTACCTCAACACAATACATAAGGCGCTCAACCCACTGCACCGCGTCCCGCCGCGGTGCGCGGGATGGCAGATTTTACCATTTTAGGCAAGTATCTCAATTTATATAGAAATCACGCCTAGCACAACACACTGCCGACGCGGAAACGCGCGGGAAATCGCCCCGCGCGCAGTTGTGTTCGCTCCGCGCACCGCGGCGGGACGCGACTTCAGTGAGTGGAGCGCCTTACCGGGCCTCGAATACCATTATTTTATTGTTACACCCTTACAAAACATAAAATCAACTAGAATAGACTGATTTATTTACTTCTCTATGTTTTGAGGCTAACATTGAGGCTCCTAAATGTCGTCATCTGAAGGTTGTCTAACAAGCTTCAGTGTAACAAACTCTAGAACATTTTTATAATAGTTTTATCGCATAGAGGTACCGAAATTCTGGCCACACTGAAAAGCTGAGCTGAGCATTTTCGGAACACCTTTATTTTTTAATTAGATTGGTCCACGACTTAAGTGGCTTTGTGCTTCTCCTAAAATAACGAGGGTAACTTGGCAAACACCTATTAGCTCGAAATTTATACACCCAACTACTTGTAAGAAAATATACTCTGTTTTTAGGGTTCCGTAGCCAAATGGCAAAAAACGGAACCCTTATAGATTCGTCATGTCTGTCTGTCTGTCTGTCTGTCTGTCTGTCTGTCTGTCTGTCCGTCCGTCCGTATGTCACAGCCACTTTTTTCCGAAACTATAGGAACTATACTGTTGAAACTTGGTAAGTAGATGTATTGAAGCGCTCATAGCCCGGCGGCTTGCGTCGATCCTATGTGATCGACAAAGTTAAGCAACAGCGGGCGCGGTCGGTAGTTGGATGGGTGACCGCTAGTGGCAAAAATTTCTTGAGCGTTTCCGTGCTTCGGAGGGCACGTAAAGCCGTCGGTCCCGGTTGTTATCATAAGATAACAGTCGTTAAGCCATGTCGGAGGACCTCGGGCGGTTTGAAAACTTCCGACACTCGGGTTGGCCACTAACCCCTCCACCAATCCGCACTGGAGCAGCGTGGTGGAGTATGCTCTAGGCCTCCTCAAGAGGAGAGACCCGTGCCCAGTAGTGGGCCATTAATGGGTTGAAGCCAAAGTAGATGTATTCTGTGAACCGCATTAAGATTTTCATACAAAAATAGAAAAAAAACAATAAATTTTGGGGGTTCCCCATACTTAGAACTGAAACTCAAAAAAAATTTTTTCATCAAACCCATACGTGTGGGGTATCCATGAATAGGTCTTCAAAAATGATATTGAGGTTTCTAATATCATTTTTTTCTAAACTGAATAGTTTGCGCGAGAGACACTTCCAAAGTGGTAAAATGTGTGTGTCCCCCCCCCCGTAACTTCTAAAATAAGAGAATGATAAAACTAAAAAAAATATATGATGTACATTACCATGCAAACTTCCAACGAAAATTGGTTTGAACGAGATCTAGTAAGTAGTTTTTTTTAATACGTCATAAATCGTAAACCGCAATTTACCTCGATCAAAGTTACAACGAACTTCAAGAACTTTTATATTATGTTACTTGCTGCTACGGAACCCTTCATGGGCGAGTCCGACTCGCACTTGGCCGCTTTATTTTATTCTGTGTTGCAACTATTGGTTTAAAGAAGTTTATAAACCTCCGCCAGTGGAATAACAACAGCAAGTTTCAGATTGCTTTAATAATTACCGACCTTTATTAGAAGCTGGCACCTTGAGAAGATAATAACTACTTAATTAATAGGTTTGGTTTACCGATGCTTGGCCATGAGCGCACTCACTTAAGAAGCGATATAATATAGCGTGTGGCGAAGTGTAACACTGTACAATGTACCAGCATGATCATGATATCTAGTGTATGTTTGAATCCTCTTCAATTGGGAGGAAAAATCACAATCTAACCAATAAATGAAACAGTTATGGGTTGTGACTTGTGATGAAACGTGAACGAAAAATATTGTCTAGTCTAACCCTATCAAGGGTCATATGTTTTTCAAAACATTTCTGATGAATCGCAGGAAATCCAAGCAGTGGTTTATAAGATATTCGCTTTCAGATAGACGTTGACAGACAGAAACTTTACTTCATACTATAAAGCTTTATTGAACTCCATCCGCGTACGTCTTCCATTTTCACGTTTAGACAGCCAACAGGACTTTGACAGGCTTTTCCTTACCTAGTGATACATCGCAGTATTCAGAGGCATGAGGTACTAGGTACCTACAACACGATACAAATGAAGCTTCACAATTAAGGCGGGCACACACGGGTAGGCACGGCGCATTTGCCGGTGTCACGTGCCGACCGCCTCGCACTTAATTTCGCAGGGGGGCGCGCGGGGCGAGGTGTGGTTTTAAATTACGCCCGGCCGTACCCCCACGATTGCAGTTCGACAACGAACGTCTAGTTACGGATAGTTCGATGATTTGCAACGGAAATGCAGAGTTGGAGGTAGGTGGCATTGTCGGTAATCACGGCTAGGTTAATAATGAGTGATTAGGGAATTGGAATTATTTTTTAAAGGATTTGTTTTGTGCTTTTTGTGAGTTTAGGTGCAAAATTAGTAAGGTACATACATTTTTAAAACTATTTGAAATTTTGATGAAATATGTAGTAAGATTCAATTATAGGTTAATACGGTTCTATTCCTACTGTATGTAGATTATTTTTTAGATTTGATTAATTGTGTGATTCGTGTTTAAAATACAAATTGAAAACAATATAACCTATTAACAGTGTTCATAAGTGTTAGAGACTACTTAACAACACGCGGTCCGTCTGTTAAAAAAGATGCTGGACAGAAACCTCCCCTCATTGGCACCTCTCCGACTGACGCTGAGACCTCTGAATCCAGTGGTTTAATGCAGTCTTCTTTAGTTCTTACCTGGTACCTAGTACTTACTTGGCATCAATTTCTTACTTTATATGATTCCTATAACAACAGGATTAATTGTGTAAATTAAACGTACATTTCGTCTTTCCCCAAAGACATAAGATGACAAAGCAACGTCACAAAACAAACGAAGCGAATACATTTATTGCAATAATTGGCGTTTTCACAATAACAAAAGTACAAAGGCGTAAAGTAATTAGGGGGTCTGTGAGGTCGTAATTGCACACTTGTGTCGAAGAAAGGCTCGTCGGATACAACACGAGTTGTTCTTACGTTGGCAATTATGAGCGGGTTGAAAGGCTTTGGGTTTTACGTAAATCCTATCTCGTATAGGTATAGGACTTATAATATCACTTTGAAAATAACATTTTATGTTTTGAAAATAATTTTGGGATATTTATTTAAATGAAGGCGTTAAAGTCTATAACACAGTGAGTAAGTGACCTTACCAAGTAATCGAGTGGTTGACCCAGAGCTGTAACATAATATTGTAGAGATTTATCTAAAATTTCCAAGAAGAACTTTAGAAATCTTCCTCTGTTAGCTGGCTCTTCAGCACTGCAAGGGAATTACCAAACTAAGCAAAGAATCTGGCCTTTTTTACGAATACCGTCAAAACTCAGACAATTATTAACCTTTGGCTTGAAAGCCAGTTCTTTCTTTCTTTTTCTTCTCTCTTTTTTGACCGGCAACGCATCATTGATGCCTTCGGTGTATCTGATTGCCATGGGGATACATCCATGTTCATGTCCATCCAGTAGCGTCAGCTCGTTTATAGGCTATTTTCATGAAAAAAACAGATTTTACAAAGCTCAGCAGAGTGTTACAGGTAATTTTTACGTTAATAGTGAACAAACCAGCCGACGAGACACCTGATGACAAATGATCATCGTCGCCCATAGATAGTAAATGCAGTCATCAGTCATCACTGATGCGTTACCGATTAAATTTATAAATAGGAAATATGTACGTAGGTAACTCAATAAGTTTTGAGACAAGAAAAACTATACTTACAGTATAATAATAACAATATTTTATTTTACATTTTTTAGAAATCCTCCTTCATTCTCTATGCAAAGTTCCATTCGTCGGTGGATGGAGCAGGAAATTATTTATTTATCTTAATTTATAATACGAGTACTAACGCCCCAACTCAGAGTCACTAACGGTTACTTAAATCCCTCCTTAGTACAAAATTTGTATGGTGATTCTATTCTAAGGAGCGATTAAAGTAACCGTTAGTGACTCTGAATTGGGGCGTAAATGGTCTAGTAATAATAATTCAATGTAAATGGTTTATTTTATTTTTCGCTTTTCAGTTTTTTTTTTCTTTGGTTAATTTTTTTGTTAAAGTAAGTTTTGTTAAGTAATTATTAACTTCTTACTTTGAAAAAGTGTTAAACATTGCATCAAGTAAACTAAAAGACATCGTAAAAGTGCTAATTAGGTTGTTTTAATTAAAGTGATCGCAAACGGGGCGTTACGGTATGAATGGGAATATTTTAATTACGCCAGCCCCCAACGTAAATTTCCCACGACTGCGATAAAGAATAAACATCAGCATTGTCTTAAACCCCGCTAAGAATTACTGTTTCCTAGGGCTGGCCATATTCTATACAATATTTAGAGCATTATTTGTAGACGAAAATATAAGTAGACGGGTTAATCCTTTTTTTATCAAATGTAGTAACTGTACAGTAATGTTTATTCATAAAACCATCTCTGTCTAAAAGTATTAATTAGAAAACACTTGACAAATTTTAATGTAACTTATGCTAAGGTTTTGATTTTGAGGATCTTGAACATTTTATCAGAGAACCACGAAAGGCTGATGGATGGATGGATGGATGAACATTTTATCTATATTAGGTCTTAAATCAGTGATAGCCTAGCGGTTAGAACGTACGTTGAAAATTGTTGTAACATTAAACCAAATTACATAACGCATTGTTAACACAAGAAAATCCTCCACCAATCCGCATTAGAGCATCGTTGTGTATCCTCCAGGCCTCAAGAGGAGAGACCAGTAGCTCGAGCACGAATATTTGCGAGAAAGTATTCGTATGGTTAACGTAAGCAATTTGTCAAATTTGTATGGCATTTTAGTACCATTTACGCACGATAGGGGCGCTTTTGAAAATGCCATACAAATTGCTTACGTTAACCATACGAATACTTTCTCGCAAATATTCGTGCTCGAGCTACTGTGCTCAAAATTCAGCCATTAACAGGTTAAAGCCAATATTAGAAAATAAAACGACGGTGTGGCAGCCCTACGCGGCAATGTCTCAAGTCGTCGCGCGGCGTCCCGACGGGGCCATTACGCGGTCACCGCCGCTGATTACCGCCCGCCAGCCGCCTTGATTCAACCCTTCCTGGCCCCATGGACCTCGCCTGTGACCCTTGTTAACGAACACTGTTTATGTCAATGAAAAATATACTACTAAAATCATAATAGGTATAAATAAGTACTAGATCTTCTATAACGCTACACACTAGGATGCCTTGTCGTGTCGCCATGGAGAACACACAAAGACAAGAACACATACACCTGCTGTGCTGTCTGTGTGTCATTCAAATTTCCGCCTCGCTGGAAATCGAACCCTAGGTACGCCGTAGTACCATTACCATTACGCAAGACGGATTTTCAAATCTGTGTATGTGTACTTCTACATATAATATTAGTATTGACCTTAGCTAAGACCAAAAATATCGTAAATACCGTGCTAGCTATCGTGAAAATCCGTTTGTAGTGACCTGCCTGCGAAGAGGTTACCGGGTTCGATTTCCACCCGGAAGAGACATCTGTTCTATCACATACTCAAGTCAGACTTGTCCGTAAACCTACTTTACAGACAGCCATTTTTTTTAACTATTATCATATTCCCACCACCATTTACTACTACGACGCACATAATATATGATAGACAGTTGGTAGAGTCATTGAATTGGGTGTAGCATTATCATACCAACATAATTAATTTTATCTCCTAGTATACGAAAGAAACATTAATCCTACTATCCTACTAATATTATAAGTAAATGTGAGGATATTTGTTACTCTTTCCCGCAAAAACTACTGCAAAACATATAGGCTATTTATTATCTCGAGAAACGCAAGAAAAGCCGCGGGGCAAAGCGCTAGTCTAACACAAATAAAACTTAAAAACTTGCATAAATAATTCCAGCTTTATTCACTTTAGATTGAACTATTATACTTAAAAGTTAAGATATAATAGATAGACAATTTAGATTTTAGATGTTAAATGAGACCAGTGAAAATAAATAGACCAGAAAATTACAGCAGCTCACAACCCCATCCCTAATTGTACTACGCTTGTGCCTTATGAGCAGACGACATTGAGGTAAATACAAGAGAAGACATCTCAAACAAAATGTGTGTCCCCGCCGGGAGGTTTATTTTCAAAATTGAGTCCCTGTTCTTCTTTCAAAATTGAACGAATCCATTGGAAATTGAAGCCGCGCGGCGTCAATTCATTGGAACATACATTTTGTTCGCGGTGTCTCTTCTATACGCTTGTAGTAATACTTTAATGGCAGACGATAATATCATTTCCTTGCGTATTTTACTTATAATTTTACACCTACCTACCTACTGTATATTTTTTTACTGTTTACACATATGTACATGTAATATTTAAAAAATAAAAATCAAGTGTCATGGTGTTTGTGGTCGCACTCTTTCGAAAAGGCTCGACCGATTGTTAAAAAAATTTGTTGTTTTTGTAGATATCGTAGAGGTAGTAGAAGTCGTAAAGTATATTTTATACCGCTAGGAATTAGGGTTTGCGGGCACAGCTAAAGAGAATATGTGAGTGTTCATACTGAACTCGCGGGCGCGGGCGCGGGCGCGGTCGCGGGCGCGGTGGCGGATTCGTGTTCACACTGGCCGCCAGGCGTTTGCGCGATTGTGACATGTTGTCAGAGGTTGAAAACATGGACGACGATCTTTTTTTAACCGAAAATTCATACCTAAAGTTCCATTCAGGTACTCACCCTCCATATCAGGAAACAATTGAGCAATTTCCTTCCATAGTTTATTAAGAATGTTTCTGTTCATAAGATGCCTGTGTTTACTCTGCCAAATCTGAGTTCAAATCAAATCAGTTCTAGCCTGAATAGTACTAATAAACTCTTCTGTATTGAAGGACATGATCTTAGATGAAAGAACAACCCTTTAATCTGGGGACATAATGAATTCATGTGCTATCGTTTCTAGCGACAAGTTCAAAATGGTTGAACTTACCTGACATAATCGCGCGTTCCGCCGCTAGTTCAGTGTGAACACACTCATACATTCTCATGCGTTTGATATTGCCGCTAGCGGGCCGCGCGCGGTTGTCGCTAGCGTGCCCGCTACTTACACCGCACGTGCGTTTTGTATGTGAACACTCTCATAGTAGTTCATATGTTTGAAATTTCGCGACCGCGCCCGCGACCGCGCCCGCGAGTCAGTATGAACAAGCACTATACCTGCACTATAATGTTCTAGGTTCTAGACTAGACTGTGGTTCTAGAGCAATTTAAGTCGCTTTCAGTTACCTTCTTTGATGATACCAGTAACTCCATCTATTAGCTTCACATAATACTATGAAAACACTAGCGCCACGGCTGTGCACACATAGGTAACCGTGTTTTTACACAGAACCCCTACTTGACGACGGAAAAGTTGCCAAAAATAACGCTCGACGTATTCAGCACAGATAGTTACTACAGACAAGGTAAAACCATTCTCATTACATGGCGTTAAAGTTCTGTTTTCAACGTTGCCAATTTTGAACTAAGTGCTTTTTAACGCATACGACCAAGCGCAGTGCAGGGGTGTTCATATAAGAACGATGTAAGTTTAATGTCTTAAGGTGGAGAAACGACGTTTTAGAATAGAGATAGGAAATGAGAGCCATGGAAATAAAAGCTTGTAAGGGTGTAAGGAAAGGCGTAGTACTTACGACGTTCTATATTCCAAGTAATTTCAGCTTGCCCTGTTTATGTGTGAGTGAAGGAGGGACGCTTTCTTAAGGAGTTTCTAAGAAGGCGAAGAAAGCAAAAGGTTCGCACTTGAAGGAGTTTTGTTAAAAATAGTACCACGTAGTTCACTGGTGTACCGTTAGAGGGCGCGGCTTTTTTTTATTAACAAGTTTACTATACATCTTTATATCAGTAGTTTTAGTACTGAAGTTTAGTAGTATATAATAGTCATAGTAGGACTATTGTTCATTATGTAGCAATGTAGAGTCGAGTGTGTTTAATTGAGATTAGAACAAATTAAGGGAAAGCTTTAGCGGATTGTTGGCGGCAACAAACCCGAATCGACACTTGTAACCGCATTAACCATTGCGCGCTCGCTCCAAACAAACCAATGACAAATCCTTCCAATTGTGTGCGCCCATTATCATCTTAACGAATAGCGTTTCGTGGTTAACCGCAAAATTACAACCACTAGCCAATCGCGGCCCTCGTTTCCATATATTTTCCGCTACCTATTTTTCCAGGGGTGAAAATCTTAGAAACCACATGACTAACCGCAAATCTCTAATCGGCCAATCGGAGGTCGTAAATATAACCGCAAGCCACGCCCATTTAACCGCAAACCAACCACAACGCGAGACGTTCACTCGTTATCGACTAAAGTAACTGATGTATATTTTTTTGGGTTACGCGTCTCACCGTTGGCCGGTTACCGTGCATAGGGAACGGATCCTTTAACCGATTGTATCAACAATGATACATCGTGTTAGTTCAGTGATACGTTTACTTAATCCTAAGTTACGAGATTTAAATCTTTAGAAATGACGATCAAGCTGAAGCAAGCATTAATAAGTTACTACGCAAGGAGATAACAACTCAACCCCAAACTGGTCATCGTCCTTCATCACAAAGATGAAATATTGATTCACCGTCGTTGAGAAAGGCAACGCACACATACGCAACCGCGTGCAGACGCACGGACACAGACGCGACCGCATTATATTCATAATGAATACAGCTATCCCACTCGTCGGTCGTCTTTGACTTTGTATAAATATATTTTGTCTCTTTCGCTCGCCACTTGAGCGGACGATTCTCCCCGGAGGGAGAGGGACGGGTGAGGGTTAGGAGGTTGTCTTCGAGAGGTCGCCAATTTCTATTTCATTAAGTGGCGCGGCTGTAACCGCAGTGGATCGATGGGACTTTGCCACCTGAAAAAAGATGCAGGGACCTTCCATCACATGCATACCTACCATACGATACAGCTCTAATCTTACAATACAATGCAATAAAATACTCATTATTTTTCATCAAAACAACACGAATCATTTAGTTTTTAATAAATAATTGTGAAAAAGCTACAATCTTAAGATGTAGACTCTACATTGTAGAGCAACTGACAAAACTAAAGCAGAAATGTCAATCTTTGCGGTGTGTAGGATATTAGTAAGAAGATAGACCTACTTTAAGTAATGTAAAAACGTATACAAACTTTAAATTGTGTGAATGACGTGTACCTATGATCTATTATTTTAACCTGTATACCACATACCTATCTTCTGTAGGTATCTCGTATTTCAGATGATCAGCAATCTCACTTGCCAAGATTTTGTACACGTCTAAGTCTGTATCATTTATCACCATCACAATCCAACACAGCCGAGTGAATATTGGCAGACTTCACACATCTTTGAGACCTAGGTATCTAGAACTTTTAAGTATGCAGGTTTCCTCACTGTTTTCCTAACCCTATTCATTGCTTGTTGCAGCCGTGTTCATATTGCCTTCGCATCAGCACATCAATCATGCAGGTCCCAGTTAAAGTACTGTAGTCGTCTAATGAATTCTGCAGTATGGAATCCCTCTCTACTCCTCTTACAGTAGATTTACATATGTTTGAAGAGTTGTCCCGAAGGTGACCGTGCCATTCATTATTCAGTACGGTCTAACGGTAATCTGCTTGCACTACACGACGGGAATGTAAATACAAACGTTTTAGGTACGATTCCCGGCAAGTGTTTGTTGCTGAAATCTTTGTCATTTTACTAAATTAATATAAACAATGATAAAGATTTCTGTCACAATGGTTTTTTTATGCTCACCCCATACGTTGCATACAACTACACCATGTTAATTGCCCTAAGTTTTATTAAAGTTAGTTTGCTTGCAGCATGCTTGATACAAGCAGGTAGTTTATGAGATTACTAGAGGTGTTTTCTGTATGCTAAATTTCATAAAAATCCGTTCAGTAAGTTTTTGCGTGAAAAGTAACAAACATGTAGGTATATCTTCACAAACAAACTTTCCGATTCAATATTAGAATGAAGTTCATATCACAGAGACTATTATCAATATCTACTACTTGTCTTGCTTAAATTATATTTTTATGTTGAATAGTAATAGTAGTAGCTAATAACATTAAAATAGAGTTATAAATCCAACTTTCTAACTTCCTGGGGTAATGAAAAGGAATCATCGAAGATCGGTAATAAA
This sequence comes from Thymelicus sylvestris, assembly GCA_911387775.1. NCBI lineage: Eukaryota > Metazoa > Arthropoda > Insecta > Lepidoptera > Hesperiidae > Thymelicus > Thymelicus sylvestris. Next base: position 10,475,980 of record OU426900.1, on the reverse strand, counting down.
TTTAAAAGAACGAGTTCCGCAAACAAGCGTCTCTCAGCGCGCGTAATTCTAGAGTACCCCGCTTAACCCTTATATTAATTAGCGAGAATATTTTGGGGGATATTATTTACGTAATAAAGCCTTCTTTAGAGCCCCCCAAATGAAATATGAGCAATTGAGGAGAGTAAGTACTTAGCACAGCCGTTAACAACGCCTCGCTAAACGCAGCTGAGGGTTTGAGGGAATCTTGTTTGGTTCAAGTTTTTCATGTTCTAGAGACTACATATTGAATTACTAATTAGTGGATACTTTACTGAAAATTCTACTGAATACTGAATATCTGATACTCTACTAAACCTAGGCGAACTAACCGAAACTCAACTTCGTATTTGGATGGGTGAAGTCTAGTTTCAAATTGATCCAATTCATGAAATTTCTGTTTCGATATACTCGTAGGTTTATGTGCATTTAATTCTTACATCGGTCATCATATTTTATAAATAGGTGCTTTAAAGCTTTAAAGCAACTTATAAAAAATTCAATGTCTTCAATTTCGATACTACACATATCAATTATTAGGTATGTTAAAAAGGTGACAAAGGGAATACAATCATACCAATCCGCGATGAGCTAGTTCAAAATTCATATATCATAGGTACTAAAATTGTGTATGCTGGTGGCTGGTGGTTACAAAAAAAAACTCTTTTACAGGCGTTTTAGGTTACAATAAAATTACGGCCTTGTACGAGACACCAAACGTCAATCGGGAAGGGATATCGAATTCTCAATTATCATTATATCGAGGGAAAAGTCGACACATGCGTTATTTAAATACAATGGTCGTTCGTTAGGCCGGCGGCAGGCCTCAGGAGTTCGATGCAAGATTTAATTAAATAGACCCCTGCCCCCTGTATCGCTTCCTCACCCCCGCTATCGTCGGCAATTTCCTCCGAGCTGATTTATCGTCGTACAGCCGCGAGAACGCCGGAGCGTAAAGGATTGAGGTAGTTTTTCTTATGAGATCGATATAGTGGAATTTGTTCATGGCTGGCGATCTCTAAATCGTTGGGTTCCCTTTGTTTGCTAAGTGCAGGAATATACAATCAGATACAGTGCCGTTTTTCTATTGGTATTTTATTTAAAGTAAGTAAAAATGATGTCTTCCTTGTGTCGGCGTAAAGCTGCAAAGGCTGATAAGGCAAACATCAACTGTTCATTCGAAAAAAGCCTAAGTCACTACAAATCGCAAGTCTCTTCTTGTACCTTATGTTTACTAATATTATAAAGAGGAAATATTTGATTGTTTGTTTGCATTGAATATTCTCCAAAACTACTGAACCGATTTGAAAAATTCTTTCACTGTTGGGAAGCTACACTATCCCCGGGTGACATAGACTATATTATATTTAAAAAAAAAATGGGGATCCTTAATAAAACTCCAATAATGTAACCCAAGGTGTAAAAAAATAAGAAAACCGCAGCAAATCGATGGCAGTTACTCGTATTATAATATGTAGGTGTGTATGTTATATGTAAACAACAGTGCCGGCTTTCATTCATTCTTTCCCGATACTATGTGGAGTGCTATGTGTTATAACTAACATACCTAATAGATCATTCAGATTGCAGCAATAACTCTAGTTTTTTTTACCCTTGAGTTATACATATAGCTAGCTACTAAAAAGAATCCCGTGAACATCTCCCAATTTTCGATGAAGCGTGTAAAGTGTATTTCCTCGTCCGGTCGAGGATCGGGTTACTTTTTCTCGCACTATATTAAGACAGGATAACTTCGCCCCTCGCGGCCGTCGGCCGAAAAGGGGCGCCTATGATTTATATCCAACAATTTCTTAATCCCAAACCTATAACTCTAAGCCAGGTTTGCTCTTTTACATAATACAACGTACATTGCTGTTTTCCAATGACAAATCATGTATTTAATCTCTTAAATAACAAGCAACGGTTACGTACTGGTAGTAGTAATCGTGTCCACGCTTTAACTTTTCTTATTAGTCCACAAGTCATATCCATATCGGTGTGTTGTCGACATCTTGACGTAAGGCTTTATAAGAGCCGACACTATCCAATTGCCTATATTTCAGATATTATCAAGTTTCTGAAAATAGAAAATAATTTCGATTGTGTCTCACGTAACTAAACTAAAGATATTCACTATTTGATATACAAAAGTACGATATATTCTATTTTTACTACAGCAGAACTAAAGTTCATGAAAAACGATCACATTAGTAAAATAAGCATGGTAATTGACTACACTGCACATACTTCGTGATTGATTTAATTTAGTGCCGAATTAAAAACAAATTAACACAAATTAAAGGAACAATTGAAAAAGGACTTATTAAATTCTTTCATATTATATGAATTAATAACGTAAACATGTGAAAAGTACCTACGATGCGTTTCAATATGTTTTTAGCTTTGCGGTTGCGCAATAATTAAATCGGAAGGCTCAATCACCGAGCTATTAATTCGTTTTGACCAATTTGTCTGTGTGGACATAAAATTGAAACAGTAGCTATGACGTTTGGAGTGGGAATGGCAATTCTAATAATTTTCTACATATAATGACAGAGAGTTAGCTTAGATTGAGTTAGATTATTTTTTGTTAGTTCTTTCTTTCTTACTCTCTCTTGTTTCTTGGTTGGTCATTGCCATCGGTGATGCCTTTGCAGCTTTGGTATTACATCCATGGGCGATACATACTTACTTTAAAAATACGACTCCAATCGGAAATCGACCTAGGACTCTTCTGTAGGCATGTTCCTATAGTGATACCTACAAATAATTATGTGTGATGAATTTACTGTATGTGAATTGGGTCCAGGGCTTAGGGATGCCACCGCGCAGTAAATCATCACGCATATAACTCACGAACACGCGCCACGCTTGTATTTATCATTTCTTTGTCCACCCTAGAGATTTATCGACTACACTCTGGCCCTCAGAGACGATAACTCAACAACTCGTGTTATTTATATCTTTTCTACGATACCAAACTGTGGCAAATTGTAATAGAATTATCTTGAAAGTCGAAAAATTTAAGGTGTTTTATATTATCTTGTTTGACGAATTATATACGCTTTTGTATGTTTTTGTGCCAGTGCTTACTTTTTCTTGATCAGCAACGCATCTGTGACGCCTTCACTGATGTCCATTAGTGACGATGACCACGCCATTATGTAGCATGTATGTTCATTTGTCGAAATATCACGTTAGTTGTTTTTATTTTGGGCTTTCAGCTTGCCGTTACTAATTTACCTGGATGGTAATGAAAATTTACCGTAATTAACTCGTATACTTACTGGCTAGTAACGTAGAGAAAACGAAAGGAAATTTCAAAAACAAATTCATATCTACTTCTAAACTCGAGATTTATAGAATCTAGAGTTCGTTTAAATACAAATTAAAGATATTAGAGCAACCAACTTGATTTGTAATTAAATACCGTTGTTTGATTCGAACTGATTAATTAGCAGGATGATATGAAAAGTAGCTTCCAGAAGTTTGTCGTCTAATAAGCGAACTTGTATCCGAAACGTCTTTTTGAGTGAAACTTGGCGTCTTTGATGAGACGAGGGTTCTCAATGCGATTAGAAAAGTCTTTTCGAGCATGTTTTCTTGACAAACAACTCGGTTCTATAGCGACGAATTTATTACCATCAGTTTAGTGACGTGGATAGGTATTTTGGACGATAAAATTTGTAAATTTACTTGTGGTGGCCAGTTATTTATTTAAAAAGTTGAATAAAATGTAGTTTTCTTGTTTTTAATTACTTAATTCCAGGAAAATTAAGACATAAAATAAATAAATTTTACATTATTAACGTAATAACTATTAAAATGTTTCTATAAAATATGTATTTTTTTCGATACAAGGACTTCTTATTTCTTCATAACACGTTCGTTGCATTACGAGTTTTACAAAATCCCGTGCAGAGCTTTGGTTTTGTGCGGCGTCAAAAATCGTATTCTTTCACTCTCTATAACGTCTAAAATTCTATGTGTATAAAATATAAACACAACTATACATAATTGCTTCTTGCTTAAATTTCGATTCAATGGTATAATAAAATATATTAGGGGTCTTCGAGGTCCCTAACGCACTGAAGTCGTGAGCCCCGTAACCGCAAGGACGAAAGATCGGGAGGCGCGAGCGCTGCATGTTTTGTTTTAGCACAGAAGAAATAATAGTACCTACATATAATACGTACGATTTAGTGCTATTCATGTATCGATTGTGACGGCTTAAAATTTTTAGTTTAGACAAAACACACTCTTTGTATGTAGTTATGCACTCTCAAGTTTATACATAATGCTCTTTGTTTATTTTATAAAGATTCTTATCCTGAAAATTAATATGTGCGTTATTTACACTTAGTAAAACAATATTGGAAGACCGCTCCAGTAAATTCCACCCGCAGTCGGCGAGTGTTCTATTAGCTTGCACCGCTCGATTGCTATTAAAGGATTAGCGTCGGGCACAAAGCGATGGCATTTTGTTCTCCTTGCCCCTTGTCCAGTCCCCCCCCCTCGCCCCTCCCCCTCGCCTTAGGCGGCCGACCCTCAAGACCTTTGTACATTTGCATAGCTTTATAAAACAAGCTTAGGTTTTTGCTTGTGCTTCGTTCTTTAAGAATAAAGGGAGGATAAGATTTCCACTGGATTTTTCCGAAGACAAGCTTTTCAAGTTAATTTATGTAGGTAGCAGGTGTCTCGAAAGGTTCTTGAATACTTTTTCTTAGGGGAATTTAATCTGAAGTTCGTCTAAAACCTACTTTAAGGTTGTCTGTGCGTCTGATACGAAGGAAGGTCGATGGAAGAGGAGACTGAAAGAGCACTCAAGATTACTAACTCCTTTTAATCCTATGCCAGAGAGATCATTTGTGAGTAATATTTAATTCATATTCTACAGGAGCACTAGGGCAGGTAGAAAACAAAATTACTGATGGCAGGTTTATTTAGCTTAAGAAGAGCTGAGAAATGTTTTATTAATAAAATATTGATAACCTACACATATTCTCAAGCCGGTGACACGGTTGGTCCTGTGTCCTGACTTACTATAACTATCGGACATTGTGTCATATTCATAATACCATAATATCCATGTATCTAATATGCATACCTCTGTTGCATGCCGCATATCTGACATAGCGGGCATCCATTCCACAGGAACGCGCGGCGTCACTGTCGACGCCTACACTATGGCATAATTATGATACCAATGCAATGCATGCCGATCACATACCTAATGGTGAAATATATAGAAAACACTTTTACACATAAACTGAAGTATAGGAGAATTTGGTAAGTAGTTTAAGTACGTGGATGTGATGTGAAATCGCTCGATTCGACTGAGCATAGATAAATATTAGTATTTATGTCAGTATATTATCATAGTAATCATAGTATCCTCCTAGTGGATGCATTGTTTTAGTGGTCTCGAAACTCTCGAATCACCTTCGGAATATTGCCTTTCAAATGAAACCATTTTGAGGCATATCGGTTTGATGGTTGCAGAGTCTATAAAGGACATCCATACAAACATTTTTTGTGTTATATACAATAATATATATACATATATAGATTATTTATTAGAAGAAGCAGCAACAAACTTCCAAGGATATTGTTTTCCTACTCAAAGACATAAAGAAAACGGGTCATAATATGATGGAAACCACCGCCTATACACATCCTCCATCGCTTACGCTCGCGTTAAATTGGCTACGTATATAAATAACACCTTTCTATAAATTAATGTAATCGAATCTTTAATGTGTCCATTCATCCACTTTCATACTTTATCTACTAGTTTTTACAATACATGACAACGCTAAATCAACAATCAGTAATTTATATTTTAGAAACTATACATTCATGTTCCATTTATATGTGAATGATAACATTTATCTTCATATAATTATAATTATGCTACATTGTGGGATTTATGTCATTCTCCAGACACAATTAGCAAGCTAAACAAGCTTAGCCCTTGAGTATAATGAATTATCCTGGACCTGTAATTAGAGTGTTTGCTAATCATAAACCAAAATGTACACGTCAGCAATTACCGCTATAATTACCAAACAATGTATGTTGTATTCACGGTAAATAATTATATTGTCCTGCCATGTCTATGAATTACAAAAAACATTTGAAATTATAAAATTTATTTTGAATAAAAAAATGTAAGAAACAAATAGTGCTGAAAGAAGAAGCGGCAAGAAACTCCCAAGGAGGCTTTCCTATTCACAGTTACAAAGAAAACCGATCATATCGTGGAGACCACCGCCCATACACAACACATCCTACATAGCTTAAGCTCAGCTGACTAACAAGAAGCGATAAACCTTCTCATTAACTGGCTTGTTAAATATGGTTCCTAAAACCACATTTCCTCATACCTATGATGAAAATTTCTCAAAGGTTAAAATAACTATAAATCATACGTACGAAACTTATTCCGGATATCTTGATACTGCAGCAGACGTCGGCGAAGTTTGGATCGGTCCGACCCACGTGTCAATTGCGTGATCACGCCAATGAAGTCCGGCTACCACCTTTCAGGAACACACATGCAAAACCCTACCTTCTGTCAAGGCAATAAGAAACATTGACCAGCAAATAAACTACGATCTATAAAACCTTGCTGCTGAAAATTCAACTCTGCCACCCTGTTTTAAGAATCACCAAACCAGCAGTTTAAATTGCTCTTTTCAAAAACCTTTCCTTTTTATCTACTCACATACGAGTGGTCAGTGAATATCGTTTAATATGGGAAATCATTACGGATATTCGAAATGATTTAAGTAATTTACTTTTGCATATTGAAATGCATCATGCTACAATTTGTAAATCGGATTTATTATTAATCATTTTGATAATAAAGTAGGTAGGTAATCCGTAATAAGGGGAAGAGCCTATATATACGATTTGCGAGTGACTGGACTAGTACGTGTAAGTACCTACTGTATGTGTATCTACGTTACTGACGTTACTGTGAAGTAAGTTACTTCAAGCACAATATAACGGAAAGGTAAAAGTTGTGAGTAGAGTCTAAAGCAAACTTCAGTAGGATACATATTAATTTTCTGTCATCAGACTCGACTACTGTTGCTTGTCTTGAACTTAATTTGTTTTTTAACAAAAATCCCTATTAAATTCCTGTCTCTGAATAAAACAATTTTTATAATTATGTATAAATAGTGGTAACAGAAAACTGAATAAATTACTTTTCATTGACTAAGAAATATGTTTTTTATTTTTTACTCATTCCATAAGTTATGATATTTATTTGGAACATCATGGGCACGTCAATAGGATTATCAAAATGATTTATGTTTCCGGAAACATTAGAAACTTCTAATGAGCAAGGCCTTTTCAAATGTTACTTTACAATGAGTACAATGAAATGAACCTCCCTGAACATGTTGAAATTCCATCAACAATGAATTGCGAATATCATGTTGATCCCTTCACTTAAGTTTTGGAAACTTAGCAACTTCTCGGATATATCGGAATATAAATATCCCGTACCGCCCCTAGCCCTTTCTCAGCCACTTAAGATATCCGCTCTGGACCCTTATGTCCTGTTACCTTGTATTGGGAAGGAAACATCTATTTTGAGTTACAACGCTTATCCCCATGGGAACGTACGCAGAGTTTCAAAGTTTAGAGTCATCGAGCTCTTTAGCGAAAGGGCTCTTGAATTTCAACTCGCCTTTACAATAAATATTTTATAAGACTCAGCGATCCGGATGGTAATGATAGTACAATATACAATACCATTCATGTTTAAGCTAGTCTTTTTATTTATTGATACTCAATCTACTAGGCGTTAGGAGAAGGTAAATGTTTAGGAACGACGTAAGTATGATACGCTACGTAACTTTATGTTATGTACTGTCACAAATTGTCTTATTACATAGCATCTACAAGGACATTTCTTTTCAAAATTTTTATCATTGTTTCATAACCATGTTTATACGTGTACATAAATCATTAAATAAATAAATAAAAACATGTTAATTAGTATAAGCGTTCAAATGGATATAATATTTTTGAAAAAGTAAAAGGTTTTTTGTTTGTTTAAGACATGACAACCACTAACCAGTGTTGCTAAAAATAATTATCCGTTTATACGTATTTTTTGTTTCTATTCTCTCCTATCTCATTCGTAGACATAAAATGTATACCTACCTAAAGAATCGTATAGTTAGGGTCAGTCAGCCGGGAGAGGAAATTACCGTATTACACTTACCTCGGCTCTCGTCTTGCGTCACTGCGAATTGTAGTGATGGATATTAATTCTTTTGTCCTTACCGTTCGTATCCAGACAACCGTTAAATCTAATAAGATTTTCTTATAATTCTTACGGATCGTAGTGGGTTGTTTTGACTTATGACGAAAGGGAAACAGCACTGAATTTTTGGATGTATCGCGGCGATAGATTTCACATGGCTTGAATGATTGGGCTGAAATCAAAGGGATAGTTGGAATATTATTTTTTATTAGACCTAAACCAAGACGATGACCAGATGAGAGCTATTGAACTAAGGACTATTTCACTCAGGTGAAATGATAGGAAGGTTTTTAGAAGTTTCGATAGAAATTCATCGTAATTATTAAATTGTTTTGTTTGAATATCCCCATAATAATTTCAACTAAAGTCATTGTTCGTTTCAAAAGGTTAAATTGAAGAATTCATTTGTATCGTAATACATCCTTAAAATCACTGATAAAATTTCGTACATTTAATTCAAAAACGAATCCTAAATACACTAATAAGTCTGATGAAACTACCAAAAGCAAACCTTTTCCATGAGCAATATCTCGAAGTCACATTAATTTTTCCCTAACGAATGTGACGAGCGTCTCAAATCACGACTGGAGCTGATTGTACAAGTTTTTCCGACAAAGTTATAACTGAGGGCGAGCGAGCGTTCGTTCTTGTGTGAAATTAGCGTCAAACTTGCTCCGCGTTGGACGGGTATGTGTAGTTATGTTATTTAGGTATCATTAATAGTCCATAGGATGATATAGGATGTACTTCATAATATGAAAAGGGATACTAGGTACATGTTGCTTTATAAGACGTAGGGTATACATTTTATGAGCGAGATTGTTTCTCTCTCTCTCGCTTTCTCTTTGTTTCAGTGTATAATCGTACATGTACTCAACCATTTTTATTTCTTTGTAGAAATGATCGTCAATCGAGCACTCCGACCACGTTTAACCACGTATGACAAATGGTTGCCCTTAATTGTCAATCAATTTAAATGAAGTCGCAGTTTGATCTTGCTTAGATTAAAGTCGCAAAACCATTTCGAACTGTCGATAATCGAGGTGAGGAGGTAAAAGAGGTGTTTTCATACGTCTATGTATGGCATACTCATTAACTTCTTATCAGAATCCTATCTATCTTTCAGGGAGCCGTCAGCAAGTCACGAAGCCAGTTTAGCTTACAATACGGTTTAATTTGGAGCACAATGGTCGCTCGTGGCGTTCGTCGCACTGACTGATCGAACCGTCCCAAGGGCGTGACGTGAGTTTTCTAAAGCTGCCTACTAAGATTATTTTCATGATGATAATTGGAAGGATTTTATTAGGTTTGTTATCGAATTCTACGTTACTTTTCTAAAAATTGTCGTGCAATGCTGACGGATGATTATAGGTATTTCGATTTGTAATTCGTAAAAAAGAAGACTCTACCTAAAGAGCTTATCACTTACACTAATATATCGTTACAGCTTCACCAGGAATATGATCCAAAACAAGAATTTTAGATATAAGTAACACACACACACTATTTATTTTATTCAGTGGTATCTTCGTGATGTTCGCACGGACATGCAAAAAAAATATATTTTGTATCTTACTTTGGCCATAATGAGTCCATAAAATATAAAGTAACGACGGCAGAAACTTATAACAATATTTTAACATTATTAATATCTAATTAATTTCCTACAAGACCTCTTCATATTTCCGTGAACAGATGAATATGTCCGGTATGATAATAGGGAACATTTGGCTTGCTCTCACCGGGCGCCCGTGTTTACTTAGTACAACTCATTTGCTAAGTTAGAGGACCGGTTCTAACCCTCTGTCATTTGGATAATGCTGGGCAAATACCTAAAATCCGCCAAGTATCCCTCTTAGTCGACTGACTAAATATTTAATGTCCTTCGGCTATGAGGTCATTTTTGCATAGATGTGAATATTTTAATACTGGATTCAGCGCATAAAATATGAGAGTTACGGTGATTATAATGACATGGCTTTGCTAACGAAATTAGTACCTATGCCTAGATTTACTTATGTGTAAGGTATACTAAACTAACAGCATTAAAAAAACCGGGCAAGAGCGTGTCAGGCCACGCGCAATGTAGAGTCCCGAAGTAGATAGACTGATTTATCGACTATTAACTACTCATTAACAACTTATGCTAACATAACTGTGATATTTTCCTTGTAATTTCATCATATTATGAACTATTTTTGAGATTTTTTTTCGGTTGTCGAACTCCAACCGCTTAGACAGCAGGGGGAGGGCCACTTGACTCTAAACAAAATTAGCACTTTAATATGATACATTTGATTTGCTGGAGATAATGGTTTGAATGCTCTTTTGCTCTGTACGCATAAAAGTAATATTGTTTTGAACCTCCTTGTTAATGCAATTAAACGTTATCTTGAATTAAATTAATTTATATTACCTACACAAAGTAACATGACTCGATCGCTTTACTCGGTTGATCGTTTGGATCGACACAAGCCGCCACATTTTAAATGATCGTCATTATTATTATACAACTACGCCCTAACTCAGAGTCACTAACGGTTACTTAAATCGCTCCTTAGTACAAAATTTGTATGGTGATTAGTGACTAAGGAGCGATTTAAGTAACCGTTATTGACTCTGAGTTGGGACGTTAGACTACTTGTACAATTTAACCACTACAAAAAAATCACATCACAAAATTGCAACTGTGCTGTCCCTGAAGTTACTGCACTCGTAATTTGCATAATAATATGCAAACAAACAAAACGAGCCAGGAAATTCATTTAAACAAAACCAATAGAGATGCAATCTAGATAATAATGTTATTTCCATTCATTTATCTCAAATACTCCATAGCCTGGTAACAGCGCGGCTGGCGCGGCGCCGGCATTCGCGTCCGCGACAATAAAATTTCACGCGACATAAAGCAAAAACACACCCTTGCGCATTACCGCTATACCTAGCGACCACATTAACAAGACCTTCCTACTTCCTGACAATAAACCCCATGTCCTCAAAATTCCCGAACAAGAAACAAAGCTGCGTGTCACACAAACTGGTGTATAAAACACATTTTGCTATGCTATAGCGGATATCGAGAAAGTTCGTGAATGTTGATAACAACTTAAACTAGAACTATCGCAACTACCGTTTTAGGTTTGATGCGTGTATTAATGGTACGCATCGTATGAGTATCTTAATTTTATTGCGTCTTGCGTCGTTTTCGGTAATGTTTGGTAATAACAAATAAAGTACCCATATTATTAAACCTCTAATGCTACGGTTACCTATACATATAAAGTCATTCAAATAATTACATTGAGAAACTCGTCAGAATCAAACGATAGATAGTATATGCCTACATAAACTCCCTGAATAGAACACTATCACTTCATACAGGTCCATGCCATGTTACATGATTCTACGATAGATTGAACGAGGGTAAATTCCTTTAAGACTCCGCTAACTAATATATCTAAAAGCGCTTCAAAATCAATATTTGACTGATAAACTCATCTTATTACGGCTAACGAGGGCAAACGTTAAAATTCTACAGAGTTAGGAACATGCCTCCACATTGTTTGCAAGCGAGAGGCGAATAAACAATAAGTAAATTAGCTAAAAGCATGGCTTCGTAAGACTGCTTTACGATAGTGCTTTCTCGATACGGGTGAGGGTTGTCGCGCTTTTATAGGTCTTCAAACCAATTTCCAGATTTTACTAAACTATTTTAATAAACTATTTTACTACTACATTACCTAGAACGTCCCATGTCCTAACTTCATGATAATTTACAATGACCACGTCATGCGTCGAAATCGAATTTCGTTAGGAAGTTACCTTCTAAACTACAGGTTTCATGAAACGAAAATATTTGACGCTTACATGTTTATCGTTTCCACTGAAAATAAAATCTTTTAGCGTACGTGGTAGAACTCGACTTTATTCACCCGACCTCACCAACCTCACCATACCCCGCATTAATATTTTATATCGTTTTTATTACCTAAGGCAATGTATTTTTTCAGAAATGAACATGTTTTCCAAATTATTATTCAGTATTTCTCCGAGATTACGTAGGTATGTCTAATGTTGTGAATTGTTATTATTAAAATACAGTATGAAGCACGGAAGTAATGTTTTATGAAAAAACGAACTTTATCAGTTTAGTGGACAGTAATGGCCTTACATTTAACAAGAGGGGTTATGTTTTGAGAGGAGACCGTTACGAATTTTGACGACATGTATATAACATACTGGCTACGATTGTTCAATAAACTTATAAAAATATTCAAAGCTTTATTAGACATGATTTAATATTAGTGCTCTTTCCGCGTCTTTTCCCGCGTTTTCCGGGATAATAATTCCCTTATATGTTATTCCAGATCATTATCGACCTGTGTGCTACATTTCATCATCATCATCATCATCCTGCCCATTTCCCAATTTTATTGAAGTGAAAACTTCTTTAGTACGGGGGTGACTTGAAATTCTATGAAACGAAACTGTCCAGTGGAGACTAGAAACTATTGTGCTAGAAATGAGTGGAGACTGGAGTTGATTGGAGACTAGAGTTGAGCGGAGCGGAGCGAAGTAGATTAGTGAAACCTACATTTATCATCTTCCCGAAATTTTACATTCGTCTCATTATCTTGAAAACAAAAATTTTGAAGGTTTCACTTCTACCACGTGTGAATTGCACACATTTAATTTTTTTTTTATTTATTTTACCTGTGTGCTACATTTATTTTTATGAAAATCCATTCAGTACTAAACTTTTTGCATGAACATGTAACATACATCCATGACGACCCTGTAGCCTAGTTGGTAGCGACCGTGCCTGCGAAGCGAGGGGTCCCGGGTTCGATTTCCGGCCGGGGCAGATATTTATGTGACAGATAAATATTTGTACTCGGGTCATGGGTGTTATTGTGATGTGTTATATGTGTCGTCCATGCCACCCGCGACACAGGTGAAAACCTACTGCGGTAGTAGGTATACAAAGTTTATTATTTATTAATTTTATTATTATCCATTAATCCTCACAATTAGTAGGATGGCATTCATTACCTTGTAAATAAACTTGCAAGTCTACCACCTCGCACGATAAGCTAGCATGGTCCTGATATCTCCAAATCTCCATTTAGGTACCTACTAAAAACGCAAGATAATCTCCATGGCCTAATTCACTACGTTTAGTGCTAAATGAACTCCCCTGTCTATGAAACAGACACGACGTGTGAGCCGAGGTGCATTCTCACGGTGATTGGCTTACATAATTAGAACGGACTGCCGCTCTCCGCCTCTATAGATAGTAGGTACCACGGTATGGTAGGTACATTCCAGACCTTCATTATTAAGGGCTGTAATTAATCGTCCCCTAACTATCGAATGAAGTTGTTGTTTGACGCATCACTTTACTACATGTATCATAAAATGAATAAAAAACGACAATTATTTGTTATTCAAGTTTTGATTATTTAATCAAGTTTTTTTCTTTTTTGTGTAATGACTATTCCTACAATTTTTACAAGACACGATAAGTTAATACCAGATACATAAGCTATGTATCTTTTTTCCATGTTAAGTCTTTCCTCTTTAATTACTATTTCTTTAACCATTTTATTAGCTCTTTGAAGGACGAAAGACTTCATGAAATAATAATGATCATTGATTCAATTTCTTACCAGTTGCTTCATTTCATCAACACAACATAGTGGCTTGGAAATACAATAAAAATAGAATAAAATACTCCACTCATACCTGTGTGGAAGACGCCGCATCTCCGAAGAAGCTCCTGAACAGACAATATCCCACATTACGCAAGATTTGAATTAATTAGAAAACATTTTACTAATATGTATTTTAATTTTATTTTATAATATAAAGTACCTATATGGGACAAGGAGTAGCACTTAAGGGCAAACGGTGTCACTGCAGTCACTATTCGATCAGCATAATTTTTGAAAAAGATTCCAATAAATATTACGTGTATGACCATATTTTATTCAAAACATGCAAATTGTAGCTACAAAGTTTTCGCTATTTCTAAAATACAACCCAAATCTCCATTTTTTCTAACACTTAATTGTGGTAAAATGCTTTTTTCTTTTATTAGCAACATTACAACGCAAATGGCAGCAAGTTCAAATCTTACGTGAATTTTGGGACACCCTGTAGTTGAATAAAGAAAGAGTCTGGAAGAGCCCGCGGCAACCTGGTTGAGGCGCGCGGCCAATTTGGGGCGCGTAGCTCTCGTTAGTGCACTGTAAACTGGGGCAGAGTAAGAAGCACCAAGCTTCAAGCACCTATCTTTAACTACACCTCACTTTTGTTGTGAAATACAAGCAAGAGATATTTGAAACCACAACATGGGGAATTGTGCTGCAATGCTTGTGATACCAGAGTTGATATTAGAACTTAATAAATCAGGCAGTGATTTTATTGGATTGAAAGCAAAGGTGTTTTAATCTATACATAATCAAACATTTATAAAATCACTAGCTGCCCGGACACACTTCGTTCTGCCAAAAGTTTTTTTTATTTTGAGATGTAAGCTATTCTATCTTTCAAGTTGGATCAATCTGCACACGGTGTACAAATTTGATTAAAATCGGTTAAGTAGTTTAGGAGTCCATCGCGGACAAACAACGTGACACGTAATTTATATAGGTATACTAGCTGCCCGGACAGACTTCGTTCTGTCAAAAGTTTTTTTATTTTGAGATGTAAGCTATCCTATCTTTCAAGTTGGATCAAACTGCACACGGTGTGCAAATTTGATTAAAATCGATTCAGTAGTTTAGGAGTCCATCGCGGACAAACAACGTGACACGTAATTTATATATATTAAGATTACGCGCTACTATAGTGTGTGCATCGACTATAGTTTTCACTAATACCTGTATGTAACTTTAGTTTATACACGTAAATATTTAATGGCATAAACCAGGTTTGTAAGCGCATTTACTTCTGAATAGTTTCACGAAGTAGTGGTGTAATAAGAGCCGGTACTAAAATATAATACAATATTTGGTCAGCGTCCGCAACGTTCCTTCTCGATAATAACTGGACTTTCCAACCTTGAAGCTGACTTAACCTAGTTTATCCGAGATCCCAGGTAAATAAATGACACGTACGTCAGTCGGCTCCGACAACAAATTGGATTCTTGCCGGCGCCTGACTGCTTCGCACCGTCTTTCGCGCCAACAGATTGCAGTACTGGCCAGCCGTACCATAGCTATTTGTTACTGCTGCTAACTTTAGCAGGATTTATCCGGAGCAATTCTACCTTGGTTGCTTCACTTGACCTGATTTTCAATTCCTATGTGATGTTGTTGAACAAAGGATGTAAACCTTCCTAGCCGGTAAGTTAAGTAGCCATAAAGTAGCTATCTCAACCTACTTTTAAGCCACTGCTGGAATCGCCTCTATTAGCCAATATTAGAGATTAAGGTCAAATAAACTATTGGTAAACTTCACCTTTGATACCCTTCCGGTATGCTTATGTCGTCATGTTAATTATTTTCTTTCGAAGCAACCGAATCCATTGCTAAAAAAATGTCACACGATTCTGAAAATTATGTTTGTCAGTAATTTTATTCAACCAGTACTTGAAATAAACTTATTCAGAGAATGTAACAGAATGAAACCCAAAACAACACAGGCAACATTTTCACAAAGCCTTCATTTGATATTTTATTAATTCGCGAATCAAGGATAAAATGCGCAACCTTTTTAAATATAAATCAAATCAGTATTGACCGAATGCAAATAAATACCCTGTTATCCGGCGTTTGAACAGTGTTCTTGGGGCGCGGAAGTCCGTGGCGAGGGCTACGCTTCCTAATCAAAAAATTGAACTTTCAATAAAGGGAATCATTAATTCTGCTTAGGGAGGGATCCGTAAGATCCTAACGAACTCAGCAACAATCTTGGGATGTTTTTGTCGGATAATTATTTGAAAGAAATACCTTGCCGCACGGAGGGATTTTTAGCAACCTACTTAACTGCCGGATGGACTTATTTAAATATTTTGGTTTTAAGGTGTTACAATAAATATACGAAAGTTAATTACTTAGTAGTAGTAGTAGTTTCATTAAAAACTATAAAACGTGTATTTTGTGTTTTAGATGCATAGGATTCAAGACAAATTATTGTCACAGTAAAATGTGTATGAAGACGAGTCCGTACTCTGTAGACCAGTTGCTAGCCCACTTTCTTCGAAGTAAGGAGTTGCAGGGTTGATTCCCGACCGGGGGTGATATTTTAGTGGCAGATAAATGTGTATTCTCAGGTCGTAGGCTAAGTTAGTGATATTTTGTGTCATAAAAACATACCTACCACCTGCGATATCGAGAATTCCTGTGCAAGGCTACGAGTTTGTAAGTGTTAATTATTTAACCCAATAGCTTATTACTGACATCTCTTTGGTAGTGCTTATTACCCACAACGTTTCCTTAAAATCCGTAACAAAGCTCAAACAACGCAATCAGTGCGGATAAAGGCTACAACGTCTCGGCAGATATTGATCCGTTATTTTTCTCAGAAGCTATTAGAGTAATGCAGGCAATCCCCCAACACGGACGGCGACCGGCGAGAATTAATGATGTCCCTTATTGGAAGCACAATTTTTTGATTCTACCCATCTCCCCTTCGTCTCTGACAAAGCTTAAACGGGTAACAGAAGCGTCAATCCATGATGGATTTTCAGAAAAACTTCGGTCCTTTGCTTCATAGATTAGGCTAAATAATAAATATTATAATGTAAATATAAATAGAGGTAACCTATTATAATCTATGCATTACATCGTTCTTCTTGCTCTACAAGGTTCAACACCGTTTTTCAGCATTTCCTGTACTACCCTACAACCCCACCCATCGGCAAAAAAATATATTCTGATAACGAACTTTATAATGTTATAGTATCTTTACATTCAAATTCAATAAAGTTTTTTCTGGTACCTAACAAACTTTAAAAGTAACTTTACATTCAAAAGTTATGTCATTATTTTAAAGATGATGAAAATGATAACAGTGTACATCGAAGACAGTAGTAAAATATCATAAACTTTTGTTTTTACTGGTGGTGGCAGTTGTGAAAAACGCGTATTGATTACTGAGTTCTTGAAACTGCCTTTAGCTTGGCTGAGATTATTCAAGTTCTGTGCACATAAACTCTAATGAAATCGCACTTCTGTATATTACAGGCTTTGGCATCGCCAGCGGCGTAGGAAGCCAACAAAAGCCTTGTTTACACGAACCGGTTTACATTAAAATAGACCCCAGTCGCTTCAAGGCATTATTGGGTTCTGTTGTAGATTAAAGCATTACATTGTCAAAAGGCACGAAACATTGTTGCTGAATCGCTGTCAATAATTTTTAGACTTCCGAGCGCTGATTTACGAGTATTTGTGGTAGTATCTGTAAGGTTATAGGTCATACATAAGTCATGACTTCTTATTTCTATAGCTGGTTTTACGGCAAAGCACTGAGATATTTGCGCAAAATGATCTAGTAAAGATTTCATCTAAGAAAATACAATTTGGAAACACTACTTATATTAGGTACTAAATGTAGAGCTTTTAGGATATTTCCCTTGAGCGAAAGAAATCGTAACCATTTTCAAGAACAATTCATAAGTTACCTAAAAGTACTCCGACTATCCAAACGATAAACCAGGGCTTTAATTTTATTATTTTCCTAAAAAAATCCTAAAAATAATATGTGAATATTCAAAATTATTTTCTTTGTCTAACGTCACGTCGGTCATAAACCTAATTGTTTAAAGTTCTTTCACCTGAAATCTTAGTAACTTATCTGGAAATAATAAGAGCTCGTCGTTTAATGTAACCTTATCACGTCGTGTTCAAATATATCAAAATTTTCGATCCATTATAGTCAACAGATGCCGTACCAATCTAATATTTATTAAACCTAGCTAGCCAGAGCTGCAGATGCAACAGAACTAATGAAAAGGAGGTCGAGCTAACACGATGTTAATGTCACATTACCTCAATTCCCTCAATTAATTGGAGCCGTGATTCCTGCGGGAGAAGCGATCGGCTGAACGGTTACGTTTGCGTCAGACCTCAGCCGGCGTTTGTCTGGGTAATTGGTCAAAGAGAAATCTGACTTTATCATTAGTTCGTTGCTTGATTGCTTGATTGAGTAGTGTTGGTTTAGGATACGCTATCAACACGCTATGATGATGATAGCTCTAGTTAAGGCAGTACCTAATGTATATTTTTGTATGTGTATAGCTGACAAAGGCGCAGACAGGCCACATAATAATCAGTAAAACCAAAGGATACGTCGCTGCCCAAAAAGTAATAGAGTTCAAATAATGGATTTCACTTTCGTTTACGTATACGTTACGTAACATGTCTTAGGAGTGACGCCTACAATTTTTTTTACTTTCTCGTAGATAACATTCCAAGATTCCGTACATTGCGTGTTTCATGACATAGTGATATTATACAAATTCTGTCGTATTTACCTTCTAATAACGGCCCGAGTGGTGATTATACCATATCACACCATATAGTTTCCATTAGGATACCATTCCTGAACACCGCCGGTGGAAAGGTCCTGGGTTCGATTCCCAGCGAGACAAAATTTAAATGATGACTTTAAATTTCAAATCTATAACCTCGGTGCGATTCAATGATGGTTAAACCACAAGGCTTTACGCTTACGTCACTTATCTAATGTAATATCCTCCTATCAGCTTGTAATCTGTAACTAGCAGACAAGATGTCCTACATTTCAATTAGACGGGGCGCCATTCCCGCCACTATCGTAATCGCGTTAATTATCGGTCGCGACGGGAATCGAACTTACGACCCCTGCCTTTTAGACCAGATTAGCTTTCGAGCAATGCATTTAGCGTAAACAACATCTTTTCGCCTCTTGTTTATGGTCGAGGAAAATTGATGAATGCACTTTAAACGTTTGAGGGCTTTGAGTTTAAGAATACACAGTAATTATATTCATATTGCATTTTTTATTTACAAGCTACTTTCTTTTCGTTGTGGGGCTTTGTTATCGTTGTGAGTGATCTCTTCAACAAAGTGTTTTGGGGTTTTATAAGTGTACTTGGTAGCAACGTTGTCAATATTGGTCATGTCATAAGGTAGGTAAGGTATGTAGTTTTTGTGGACAATTATTTCATTAGGGATGACGTTAAGCCAAAGTACTATAATTTCTTCTGTGGTTAAACATAATTTTAAGTAACTTCTTCATTTTATGTAACACCCACTCGTTATTTTTTTTGGTATTGTAACTGTTATGATGACATAGCGAAAGAAACTTTAATGACCCATGACACCTCACTTTTTATGAATAGTGTAAAGAACTAGACATGTTTAAACATTATTTTTAACAAACAATATGATAAAAATACCAAAACAGTGTGAAGGTAATTACGAACTAGTTATGTTGAAAAGTATATTTAAACGATAGAAATGGAAGCGCAATGTGTCCATTTCAATCAATCTCGTTTGTCTGCAATTAGTGCAACTGCCCGCTGCCCGCTGCTGCTCAAAGTTGAGTGGTAAAAGTTTCGCAGTCCAATTCTGATAAGGGTAAGTAACAAATGATTAATTGAGGAAATCGGCGAGTGTTTTATGGTATTGAGAAGGATCGTGTATCTCTGTTCTGTCTATAATATAAAAAACAAGGTAGTATAATAGAAAAAAGTAACGATTAGTTGAATCCTGGTTTACTAAAGGTGATCTTTAATTATTCTTTGCTATTAACAAAGGTTAATTAAATCACTCGACGGGCATTTGCCTATTTTTGTTAATATAAGCTACGTTTATTTTAATTTTTCGTTAATCATACACTAGAAGAAATAATAGTACTTATAATCATGCCGCAAATAAAAATAAGAGGTAAATTTTCTAATTCAACTTGCAAGATTTGGCCCATCTAGACACGCGGTAGCGTGTAAACCAATAGGACATATTACACACTAACAAACTAACGAACAAAGCAAGTTAAATAAAAGCTTGTAAGTACTAAATATACGAACCAGAATAAATCTCTCCCCATCAAAGAATGTTCGTGGACACAAATGCATTGTTGTCGTAGTTTTCTGCCGGCGGTTTTCTAATCCTGGCGCTAATTTGTTCGCATTTTAGTTCCATTCTGATATTTTACGGCACTAAAAGGCTATTTCAGTTGGACGAGCATAAATAGTTTAGCAGTAGTGGCTAAAGCAGTTCCGAGTTTACGTAACCGTTTGAATATTTTTGTAGAATTTGTAATTTTTAGGATGTACATAAGTACGAATATATCTAAGTAAAATTAGAATTAGATGCCGAAAGAATCAATCAATTTAGCCCTGACAAAGGTGGATCCCAATAACCTTTGGAATCTTGCAACATGATAAAATTACACTTTTAATCATAGTAATTTTAGCTATGAATCTGTGCTACGAATATTGAATGTGTAGATCTTAAATTTTCATACACGTGCGGGAGTTCTCTCATGAAAAAAATAATGCTGCACATTGAGGTACAAGAGAAGCTATCTCAAACAAAATGTGTGTTCCACCGCTGGCTTGCCCTCCGTTCTCTTTTCAAACTAGAAGCCTCGTTTGCACACTTGCCATAGAGTAACTTTGTATATGACACTTGTCGAACCAAGACAAGCAGTCACCGACTCCAAATCTTTACAAGCTCTTACTCCAACTTTATTTAACGTGCAAAAGCGTTTAAACGATTTCAACCGTAATTACCATTGATTCGTGTCAAAAAATCCAACACTTTAAATTGGTCACAAGCGTCCCGTCGGCAAGCTTATTTAGTCCATTACCACGCTAGTGGCTTGCCAAGTTCAAACGCTCCTTATGATTTTTTCATTCAAAATGGCGGGAACATTGCTCAATAATTTAATTAAATTCGTTTTAGTTGATTTAAGTTAAGATTTTGTTTTCTTACTGATGATAAAGTGATAACATTATCTTTTTTGTTTTTTGTCGTGCAATTGTGACACATTCTTATTATGCACGACGGCATTTTTTCAGTTTTTTCGTAAACAATTTTGACATGCGGCCGCAATGAGCGCAGCCGAGTGACAGCTGAGTGACAGAATGAAATGCAGCCGGCCGGCTGCAATGCACACCCCCGAACTATAATTTATGTCAATGCCCCGAACCCGATGTTCGCGGTGTCCCTTCTATACGCTAGTAATAGTAATTCTATGATGCTGCATGATTAAGTTACATACCGAACCATGTATGTTAACATTAACATTGAATGTTTACCCAACTTTGATGACCAGTAGACAATCTGAGATGTACGATTATGTCCTGACTTCCTGAGTAATACAGGATACGTTGCGGAAGTAGATACCTACGCAAAAAACCACCCAAAGTTACATTGGATCAATGGTATTATGAAGTGATTAAGTACTCTGTGATGGAAGTTTTGTATGAGTATCACAGAGTACTTAATCACTACGTTTTAAGACAAACATAAAAAAACCATTAATTTTTATTAAGCATAGATTTTTTTATAGCTCACACCACAGAATACAGCCATAATATAATTAACATTTTGTGTCATCACCTGATTAAGTACTCTGTGGTCATCACATTTCACAATAATGATGAATATCAATATGACAAAATTCACGTACAATGTCGTAAAGCTACACGACTGAAATAAGATTTAGTATAAATATCACATTATTATATATTACATAATTAGTATCATTATATAATGTTTTTAAATTCAACGGTGTTTTAATCAATAAATCGTGAATCGAGAACAAACAAGAACCAAATGGAATATGGAGGCCTATCCTTCACTACTCTCTACAAGAACCTTACGGAAGAACGATCTAATAAGCGATGATGATTTTGATACAGAATCCCTGAAAACTCTTAAGGCTGACAGTGGAACTCAAACTAAGAGTTAGTCTTCGCATACGTTATTTAAATATTTTTTAAAGTATTAAACGAAGTTGACAATTTTGTCTCTCTGTTTCTACCATTATGCCCAACGGGTGTGTTAGTTATATATGTATAGTTAATAGTGTTATTTGTGTTTATAATTTAACTGAGCAGATTATGATCAGTTAGATCGACAAAAAAGAGAATCATATTAACAGTTATAAATATTCGTAAAATTATAAACTGATAGCTACCACCCTCCTATCGAAAATCAAACCGCATTTAATTTTATTAATGGATCGTAAAGTCTATAATACTGCAATTCCCATAAATTTTAATAGTATTTAAATATTTATTTTCAGAACATATAATTTCTAGTGGTATAACAAAAGGTCCGAGCAGAAGCATCAAGCAAATTATCCCAACACAAAAACCAAAGCGGAGGAAAGGTCATAATTTATTTTATTTGAACATCATTTTAAAGAGAGCTCTGCTCCATACTGAATAAGGACTATATTTATTGATTGAATTTCCAGTAAAGTTAATGAATTGGAAGAAATACCACAGGCTTAATGTGATATACTCATTTATTGATGAGTTGGAAAAAGATTATCCAGCCATTTGTACGGTGTCAGTCATCGGTAAATCAGTAGAAGGCAGAGAAATAAAGGTAAAACATAACAATAGCATTATTATTAACATTGTGGCCCATTTTTTTTAAACGCGATGTACTTAGATGTAGTTACAATTGAATTTAACAAGATAATATGATTGTATTTTGTATCATTATAACCATTGACTGAGAATTACTACGTTCATCTTAAGATTACAGTAAGTGTATTATAGATACATTCAATGAAGGTTTGTTCTCAAGTTTTCAATGTCAGTAATATCCATTACTATTTGCTTAGGTATGTTTATGCATTTAGCATTAGCAACATAGAGAAAAATGGCAAGGAAAGGAGCATGTGGTATTTTAATGTAATAGTTTAACTGTAAACTTTTTAGATGCTGAAGATATCAAATAGTGATGCGAGCAACAGTGCCGTGTGGCTCGACGCCTCCATTCATCCACGAGAATGGATCAGCACAGCAGTTCTCACTTACATCGCTGATGTCATCGTCAAGAACTTTCATAATCTCTCCAAGTCAATAACGAACAAAGACTGGTAGCGTCAAAATAACTTGCTTTCACGTCATTATCTGCGTGTTAAACGCGAATTTCCTACAAATTGTTGAAGACAAAGTATACTAACCAGTCAGAGTGAGTTAGTGGAGGGCTTATGCCGCTAAAGTTCGACAAACCTTAACGAAAAATCCTTCATCCCGAAAGGGTAACGTGGCCACATTTGACTTCTTCGGTCGGTTGCTATTGACATAAGATGTAACTAGGTCTTTAAGAATGTATACGAATTGATGTCTACATAATATTAACACTATATTAACTCCACAATTTGCGTCATAGTATGCTTCAAACTTTATGATGTGGTCACTGGTGCCCAATTCATGTTATCGGGTTTGAGGTTATAGCTACTCTCATGAAGCCAAAGAGATTACCTAGCATTGTAGTATCTACCAGTAAAAGTAGAACTTATTCGTCTTATAAATATTTTACGGAGATACAAAGGAAACTTCCAAGTCATAAGAAGTGCTTAGGCCTCTTCCTGTGTAGCAAATAACATGGTATTCGAATATAATGCAACCGAAATTGGAATTTGAACACAATGTCAACGTAGTACGAACTAAGTTGTATTGCACCCAACATGCTAATAATGTAACCGCATACCTTCACAGGCACATTGTACCGGTACTAAATCCCGATGGCTACGAGTACACACACACTCGCGACCGTATGTGGAGGAAGAATAAAGCTGTCCATCTGGGTGAGGTCGTTGGTGTTGATCTGAATAGGAACTTCAGGTATGGTATTTTATGGTGTTTGATCGAAATTAATACGAATCCTTTGCTATAAAACGCAGCATTTCAAAATGCACCCCCAAAGTGAACTCTTTTAAACTTATAAAAATATTTTCTTTTAAACTTGTTTGAATTTAATGAAATCTTCACAGTTTCCATTCATTTTATTCTCATTTGTAATTTTACCAGAGTCATAATTTCACTATAATAGATTGTGATAGAGATTGTTTCTTTGCTTATTTCTAGTTGAAATAGCATTGATAAAAACGTGTTATTAGGTTTTAAAGCCATTATTTTGTACCTTTGAAACCTTTGTACCTTTGACCTAGTAACACTGAGAGCTGACTATTTTCCGTGACGTTGAAATACTATTCATAAAATCGTATTCTTAGGGTTTTAACCATATTTTTCGTTCTTTAGCTATGCTTGGGGTAAAAACGGAGATGAGGGTTCATCAGAAGACCCTAGCAATGTGTTCTATAGAGGACCGGAACCTTTCTCTGAACCAGAAGCAGTGGCTGTAAGGGTACGAATAAAATATTTTTCTTCAGACATTATTCTCGACATTAGTCCACTAAATATAATTAAAATTATAACGCCCTACTAATATCGTAGTCAAGTTTGTCTGGCTTATTTGCGATTAACCTTCAGGCATAAATTAGCAGGCCGCAATTTATAATGACGTTATTCTTAACGTCATTATAAATTGCGGCACCATGCTTTTATTTTGTTTTTATCAACTATCGCCAAACTATAACTAGTAGTAGTAGTATTAACAACTGCTAAGGTCAAAGAAAACCAAGATTATTTACCTTTTTTATGTTTCAGGACACGATTTTGGGCTCAACGATACCCTTCAAGGTGTTCTTATCGTTTCATAGCTACTTTGAGCTGATTATATTCCCGTGGGGTCACAAAAGTGAGCCGTGCGCTGACTACTTGAGCTTGCTCGAAGGTGGAACGATCATGGCAAGGGTAACAAGTTCGTGTAAGAACATACATAGATAGATAAGAAATATGTAGCTATTTATTAAAATAGTTAATCTTTGGTGCATCTTCGGACGCGAGAAATTGTTTTTTTTATAACGCTACACACTTATGGTCTCCCTCTGTTTTGGGTGCTATGGACAACACGCAAAGACAAGCACAACACACCCAGACCGAGAACAGACATTCAAACTCAAATTTTCGCCTCGCTGGGAATCAAACCCAGGACCCTCGGTGCGGGTCGGTCTGGCATGGTAACCATTGCGCCACAGGGGTCGTCAAGTTTAATATAGGTAGATTAAGTTCCAAAATTTTAAATAGGAACAATATTGGGAACAGTGCACAAAATATATTGCATTGAAATTGCCTTACAATCCAAAATACCCGAGCTCTTTTGGGTGTCTAGGAGTAGGAATGATCAGGTAGAAGATCTTCACAAAAGTAAGAAATCTGCATTTCCTGATATCCATTACTATAAATGCTTAAGAAATACCACTTTCATTACAGGCTATTTATGAAACCACAGGGAAGACGTATAGAGTGGGCTGCACGAAAGACATGACTTATTACGCCTGTGGCACCAGTATAGACTGGAGTTATGCCGTGGCGAAGATACCTTACTCCTACATGTTGGAACTGAGGAGCAAACGCCACAAATTTAAATTGCCACGGGACCAAATCATTGACAATTGCACTGAGATTTGGAGTGCTGTGAAAAGCCTGATGGACTTCGTAGATCAATCAACTAAGGTAAAGCATCCAGAATGAAGAGTTAAAACGATCAAGTTTTTAAAGGAATCTAGTGAATGAGGACACTAAAGGACACTACGTTTGTTTTGATACATATATAAAGAACGTGCAGTTACATCTTTAAAATACTATGACTTCAAAAACAAAACCAATTTGTACAATACTAGTTATTGATCTATTGCTTAAACAAAATAATTATACATTTCTAGAAACTAGTCGAAACGTTGAACTTTGTTCATCAAAGAGAAATATTGTGTAACGTTATGAAATTTTGTTTTAGATCGATTGTTACGTGAATGTAAAAATTAAATTGATTAATAAAAATTGTATCGTGTAAAACATCGTTTAATTCCAATTTAAACAAACAATACTTGATTAAAACATAATTCTTTTAAAACTAATACAAAACAATTTTATTTTCTGATCGTCCTTTTTGAAAAATTATCGTCATCGAAACTTCTTAGCGAACAACGTACAGTTAGCGAATTTCTTTTTGTCTACGAATTCTGCCAACGCTTTCACTCCGTTCAATGCTTCCTTACAACAGTCTAGAATTTCTTCTTTCGGTAGTAGAAACTTGTGTTCCTTACTCCTCAGCTCAACGAGGTATGAGTAAGGAATGTGTGCAACGCCATAACTCCAATCTATGCTCGTCCCGCAAGCATAGTACATTAGATCCTTGAAGTTACCTACTTTGTACATTCGTCCATTTGTTTCGTACATAGCCTGCAAATTATTTTAAAAATAAATAATTTTAATTATAAATAATAAAACTCTGTAATATCATGTACCCTAGTACTGTGTTGCAAAATAAGAAAATTAAGAGTCATAGCAGACTTGTACATGTACGACACCGAAAAGTGAGACAGAGTGGACAACACCTATGCACAAGGACATCAGTAACCATAACTTAATATAATAAATTACGTGTCACGTTGTTTGTTTGTGATGGACTCCTAAACTACTTAACCGATTTCAATCAAATTTGCACACCATGTGCAGTTTGATCCAACTTGAAAGATAGATACTTACATTTTTTCAAAATAAAAAAACTTCTGACAGAACGAAGTCTGTCCGAGCAGCTAGTACATTTATAATTATCGAGGTCACATTTCAAATATTACATTCCTATTAATATTATAAATGTGAAGATGTGAATGAAAGTTTTTGAAGATGTTTGGGTGTCTGTTTCTCAATCACGCCACAACTACTTAACCTTTTTGGCTGAAATTTGGAATGGAGATAGCCTATAACCCTGGATTGACACCTAGTCTACTTTTATCTCAGAAAAGTTCAGGATTCCCGCGAGATTTGTAAGAAATCGATATCCACGAGCACGAAGACACGGGCATATAAATCTAAATTAAATAATTAAAAATTTCGTTTTCATTCCGTTTTCAAATTTCGAAACCACTCTACCGCGGGTGAAGCCGCGGGCAAAAGCTAGTATTACTATATATATTGAATTACTTTTGCTATAGTAGTGCCTCCTTCTAGCAGGTTGACGTAATCCGAGCAAGGGTCAGCCGTGAAGCACCATGGAAACGATATAACTTCACTATAGGCGTGGAATGTTAGAAATATCTTGAAAGGAATGCCCGAGTACAAGATCAAGTCCTGAAAACATGATTATAACAAACAAAGTCGTCTAGCAGATACTTTATAGGTATAACGACATACGAGCAACTGACGCGCTATTGCTAAGTAGGTAGTTACCAAGAAACTCATCTTTCTTAAGATATAAAGAATTACAATATATTTAAAATACTGACCTTAACGGCAGCTGACTCTGGTTCAGAGAAAGGCCCTACACCTCGATAATTATTGTGGTTAGGATCATTTGATGAATATTCGAAACCGTTTCTGCCCCAATTGTGTCTAAAAAAATAATAACATACAATAAGAGGTAACAGAAAACTAAGTAAACCTCTATCTATAGAATATGGTTTGAATGAAGTTGAGGAAATCTTCAAGAAAAAAAATATAATTAGTTAACGCGCTTACCATCTTAAACTTCATTGCCACTACCAAAAACCATCAGGCGGAATTGTTTTCAAGTATTAACTAATAAGTAAAAACAAAAAAATATTTAAAAAATCCAAACCACAAATTATATTGTTACCCAAAATTTCTATTAAGATCCACTCCAAACACGGTATTTCCAATGCGAGATCTATTTTTGCGCCACATACGGTCAGTTATATGCGAATAGTTGTAGCCATCTGGATTTACTATTGGCACAAAATACCTAAAATGTAACAAATAATTACATCAAAGTAATCATTAGAATTCAATCAAGTTTAATATCTTTTGTTTAATAAAATAACACACTTCAATCATTCATTCATCGGTCTTTCTTAATTGACGTGACCTGTTTTAAGAGTCAGTTGACAATGACGGGCACACTAATTATAATTAGTCATTGCCATGGGTCAAGAAATAAACCAAGAACACGTTGTTTGACTGACAGACGACTCTTCGATTATTAAAGTCATCCATTACACCTGATTCAATTTTAAAAGTGTTACATTACGTGAATTCACAAACAACTCGCAATCAACTAAGTTACCAGTCTTTATTAGTAATGCTCTGTGGAAGTTTGTCGAAGTTTCTGGCAATGTGATCAGCGATGTACGTCACGACGGACGCACTTATCCACTCCCTCGCGTGAATGGCCCCGTCCAGCCAGACGCCAGTGTTCGTTGCGTCACTGTTGGAAATTTTCAACATCTAAAACAAACACAACTTCCCAATCTTAAAAATGTTTACGGGAAGTTACAAATATTGACCATACGAAAAACCAACGTAAAGGGAGAATTTCGTCGCGCGTCATCGAATTCGGTTTTACACGTCCTTAGAAGATTTTTTGCTGTTCCCTATAGTTTTTTCGCCACTCTAGGCTAATTTCTGTCAAGTTGCTTCTAGCGATTGTCTCGTAGCAAGGATCTCTCCTCGTACGTTGCTTTAGAAGACTTAATAGCAACTCAAGCATCGAAAGTTTTTATGCCAACCGAAGTCTTCGGATATAGTTCAATGACAGGAACATTTCAACGTGCTCAGTCGTAAGTATTTGGAATACTTAATTCGATCGATCACTTTCAATCGACCGAAGCTGTCTTCATCATTTATTATCATAAATAAATATAACTAAAATATCAGGTACAATATTTATTTACCTTTATACCTCTCCCTTCTACGGTATGACCGATGACACTAACCGTACAAGTAGATGGATACATTGTTTCTAAAGCATCCATGAAGTTGTTTATTGTGTTTAGGGGATAAAAATCCTGCCAATCCAATAAACGTTCTGAAATAATGTATTCTATATTATAGTCAACACGTAAATGAAACTTTTATTTCCAGAAACCTTTATTGCCAGACCTAATGGTTTAAAGTTCGTATGAAAACTGTCAAAACTTATTTGGAAGCGATTCAATAAAAATAAAACCACCGCCATACGTGTGCTATCATATATTCTGTGACCATACAAAAGTGTCTTTATAACTCGTCATAATTCATTGTCATTCATCACAACCTAAAAATGTCCCAGTGTCAACACTCTCGCTCGAATTTCTTCTTACAATATGAATTAAGGCTCTCAAAATGCATATTGTACAGGCGGACTTTCTCAAAATGTCTTCTTTCTCCCACGGTAGTGATAATTTATTTAACTTTAAACGTCACATCACATCGTGATGCGATGTGAAAATGCTTGAAGAGGCCAGTAGAAGTGAAATGTGAATTGACCCTTACGCACATAATTTTAAACATTTAAGTTGAGAGCAGAATTCAAACTCAATTCCCTTAAACGAATGTTTCACAAAACAACTAGGTTCACTACTGTACGTTAAGATCACATTGGCCAAAGTAAAACCTATAAATTCTCAATACGAGGTAATAATGGAATCCGGTCCTACATAAAAATTAAGCCACATGGGTTAAGCTACTTTTAAATGAATTAAAACATCGCTTACTCGGTGGTGATCGAGGCCTGGCACTGCCGTAGGTAAGAGGACTCCGAGGCCTGTTAACTCCTGCCATGTCAGTAGCAGTCACTTCAAAGAGAATTTCTCTATCTCGCAGTAGTTTCTGTACTTGCATCGCCCGATTGCCTTCCACCATAATGTCCATCGAACTTTCACTTTCTTTGCTAATACTTATGGCTACAAATTAGATTTTTGTTAAAAATATGATAATGTTATGTACTTGTAACGAGCCCCTCTTCACTTCGGTATAAGATCCTTAAGGACACAAAATAGTCCTCGTACCCAAAAACTATTGTTATTCTTTCATCAGGCGCTTTCATATTAACTCCATCTAACTCGTATATTTTGTAATCATATTATGTAAAATTATTGTACGTACGTAAATTAGTATCCTACCTATAAAACTACCTACTCTCTTTCTTGGCTAGTCAACGCATCAATGTCTTTGATGTCACTGATGACGAGGTCGATCTTCACACAAACAAAAAGCCAAACTGAATAGCAGAAGTTCAGGCCTCAAAATGCCTCTAACAATGCTTAAACTGCAACTAATCGATTCTGGTTACAACGGACTGCTAAACTTGCCCTTCGTAGCCAATGGTATTTAAAAAATATTATAATATCATTTGTTCGTAGCGTGTTAATTATATTATTGAATGATCAAAACTACTTCTTACCGCCTTTTGTGTCTAGACTTTTGAGAAAAATTTTTTGGCCTTCTCTTAAACATTTTACGTCCCATATTTGATATCTGGCGGTTTTTCGCGCCAGCTTGATTGTATTTAACTGAAAATTTTGGTAAAATTACTTGCATTTGATACTGGAAATTTTAGCATACTTATTCTGACATGACGTTTAGGCTTGTTGTCAACTGGCTAATCAAATAAATGTTCTCTCTATATATTATACCTAGATAATATATATATACTAGATATCTGTATATTAGATATCTATAATTGCATCATAATCTATGGAGTTTATTTCATGTGTCGTCATTTAAGAACATGTGCATGAACATGAAATCTTGATAAATATTAATTATGAAAATCAGGGCCTTTTCCCTTTACAGACATCGTCACTACTAACATACATCACCATATTGTTACATCAATGATTGGTCTCAGTCTTTTTTTCTTAGAGGTAATTCGTTAAACCCACAGACATTTTATACATGTCTGTGGTTAAGCAACCCAAAAACTTCCTACGCAGTACTAGTAGAACAGAAGTACCCGCATTCAAAATACGTCAAATCTTATAACAGCAGGGAAGCAATTCGTTAATCTGAGTAGCGCAGGACTCAGAGCTCGCGCAAATAATGGCGATGTAATCAAGGCGCGGGGAAGCGCTAAGCGCTCGCTCGCTCGATAATTAGATGTAATCAGATATTTTCAGTAAACGCTTCCCGCTTCCCGCCCGCCCTCGCGTGCACTCCCTTTTAATGAAATGCCCCTACTACTGAATACTTTTTCTCACTACATTCTCACAATTATTATTATTTTTCTGGAAAAAATATTTAAAGATACCGTTTTGAATTATTATGTGAAAGTGCCTAAGTAGCATAAGAATTATTACTTGTTTGTTTTTTTCAAAGCATGGAAGCGCTCAAGAAATTTTTCCAGTAGCAGTTACCCATCTACATAGAGACCTCACTTGCTGTTGCTTAACTCAGTCGTCACTTTGGATCGATACAAGAGGCAGGGTTATGAGCTCTAAATAAGCACCTTGTGTCTTTAGTTTTGTAAATATAAAAATAGTTTTGTCAAACGTATCATATATAAATTTTTTAATAGAATAAAATACATTTTTATTTCCAAGGCCACGAACACAATTGTAAGAAATTTACACACTTATTAAAAAAAAAAAAAAATACAAATTAAAAAGTATGAAAAAAGCAAAAAATAAGACATACCTACATCTCGTTACAAGGTTATTGTTACATTATGCTCGCATGTGTCCAGTGGATTAGATAAATGATGCTCACTTTCCGACTAACCATCGTAGAGTCAACTTACCCTGATGATGCTCCGTTTCGGAGCGAAACACGTGTTGGTGCTGGTATGTATGTTGGTATATACTTTTAATTATTGTAGTGCCTGTTTCCGTTGTGGGAGGGAGGGAGGTGCCACGCATGTTTTAAAATATATACCATCATACATGTTAAACGCGGATTGTTGCAAAGTAGACTAATACTAACTTAATGATGTACAATCAATAAAGAGTTAATAAATAAATAAAAATAAATTAATCTTGACAAAAAATAACAGACTTCAAAATTAGGGATAACTCAAAAACTACTCGTCAGATCTCGCTCTTTAAGTGAGACCACATGACAAGCACCAACTTTCGATTTAAAAAAAAGAATCATCAAAATTGGTTCACCTCCTCTTTTTTAATACATATAATATCATTGGTTCACCTAGTCGAAAGTTCTGAGGCAACAAACATAAAAAATACAGTCGAATTGAATACCTCCTCCCTTTTTAAATTCGGTTAAAAAAGGAGCTCACTCAGCATAATGCCGTAATGTTGACTACGACGCTGATTTTCAGTGAGTCCTATTATATCATGTCCTATCTAATTTCATAGAATTTTACAACTTCCCCAGTTTAATTCCATTTCAAATTTCTTTATTTTTATAACGTTAGTAAAAAACCGAATTTATTAAAAGCAATAATAAGTAAAAAGCTAAGTGTAAAGTAAATTTTGTGAAGTTCCTAGGTTTATACCAAAAAAACAATATCAATTTCACTACAGGAAATATCAGCAATAATATTATTCGTGTTAATAGTATCTAATAATATATCCCCACGTAGTATTTCCGCTGACTGGGAATCTGTTGACTGGGAGAGAATGCTGTTAGCAATCATTTCGCCTTTTGTTTCTATACAAGGTACGGTAAGGTACAAAAAAGATCAAACAAAATTAATGTGGTGAGAACTCATGGTAGCGCTGCTCTCTCGGTAACCCGCTAACCAGACGGCGGCCCCAAACGCCCCCCGATGTCGCCTCGACTTCGTCTTACACGCGTTTATCTTTTTAATTGCACCCCCTGACCCTGCCAGTGTCGCTTGTTACCGCGCGTTGGATTTAACAACATCTTATAACATACTGCATATCACTTGGATTCAACTTGTAATATTGAATCAACGTGGGATTATAGGTTTTTAAAGTAACAAATTAATCTTTGGATTAAAACTATATTTTAACGTTGAAATTGCATTGAAAAAATAATTTCAAAATTCACATTGCAATTGCTTTGCAGTCAACAGGAATGAAAAAGCGTATTACTAAGAATGTTCAATAGTGCAAAAACTAGGTATCAAAAAAACTCTTTAGATTTTATTTATGTGAAAAACTGATGTGTTGGAAAACAATAATGTGTCTAATTTTGACTCATTTAGTTCATTTTTAATACTTCCCTGCGTCTACAAATTCCACCTCATGGTTAGGGGAGATGTGATCTTGGGTGGCACAGCGCACGAATTTACTTCTTGATTTGAAGACACACCCACATTATAATGAAAAACCGACGCTGACAAATTATTTCAGTTCTTCACAGTAAGAAAAAATCATAAAGCTATCGTACATAAATGAATACATTATTTTTTATGAAGCTCAAAGATTTGCTAGGGACCCACGTCATTATTTCCTATTTTGAAAGCTAAAACCATAATTTCCTTTCCATGTAAAGGACATGACATCAAACTACTTTTTTAAAGTCCAGTAATTACGAATGGTAACTCAAAAAAGTGTAATTCACATCGGTAACCACTGACGTTGGTGAAGGTAACCGCTACGATTCGGTAGCGCCGAATGTGATCATTATCTCCGCGGGGGAAGGTCCACATTACCTTCGAAGATAAATCGTTGGGTTCGGCAATTAGTCGCTAAACGTAGGCGCGCCAGTGTGGGGGCTGTGACGGTTACCAAGATGTAGGACAAATTCAGGATAAGAAAAAGACTTTCTTTCTTTTTCTTCTCTCTTTCTTGCCGGCAATGTATTTTGATGCCTTTGGTGTGCCTGATGTCCATTGCCGACTATAGCCACTTATCATAAAGAATGTGGATCGTATGATATTTCCAAAAAAAATCTTCCATGGTCTAAAGTTGCCGACCTAAAATTAAGCGAAGGGGACCCCATTAACATTACTGATTTTCCGATTGTTTCCGAATAAATCGACTTTTTTCACATAACTAAAACTACTTATTATAAGTACTATTATTTCTTCTGTGCTAAAACCAACCATTCAGCCGGCAAGGGAGATAGACACTTAACTTAAAAGAGGTTGTTTTACGAGTTTGTTGGCGTGTAATTTATGTATGTTCATGCCAAATCACAGCTAACACTAAACGTAACATTTGACCATCTGATGTGTCACCACGCTAACCAGGGATTTTGGTATCCTCTGTCGATAAAATTCCTTTGCTTTAATATTTGTTATATGGATACCCTATTGGGGTGTCTGGGCTTTGTTTTTCATTAGACGCTGCTGCTTATGTCCCGTCGCCCCCACTCGCTGTCCTGACTTAGTGCTTAATACAAAAACTATTCAATGACCTCTCTATTTCAGAGAGGGATTGTCAACAAAACTTTGTAGTCTCAAAAGGTACCTAATCTTATTCACAAGTTGTGTTTTAATATGCAATGACGCGCTTGCATTACTTTAAGCTTTTTTCAAATATTCTTCAATTCTTCAGTTGATAGTTGGTATGTCTGTAACCGTAATACCAAAGGTATGACCACGTATAACGACGTTGTATTGTAATATTATAATTAAATACATATAAGAATTACAACTTAAGTAGGTACTTTCGTTCCTGCTAAGATCGTAATGAATATTTGTGATACCACTTAATATATGGTAGGTATATGATAAAAACCTAAATAACTAACATTCTAATTACATATTTTGTGTTTTTGTTAAAATGCACATTAATTGTTATGCCACCTGTGCCTGTTTCCTGGAAAAAGAAATTTAAATCCATCTTTTCATCGTTCATTATTTCTTTACAAATTTTTTTCCGCTCGCTAGTGTGGAAAACGAATGAAGAGCAAGAGTAATTTGAGAAGGGACAATAATGTCACAAGTATGCACGTCTGTTGAAACCTGGACGTGATAGCAGTTTCATCCCGATTTGTTCCGAGCTTGGTAGAAAAAATGTCTCCAAAAAAATCTCAGTTCATCATATTCTGTGGCCATTAAGTATGCTCTAAGTATTCTGTGTCTTGGCCGTCACACTATAAATGTCACTAAAATCTTTGTGACTAAAATATTACAACAAATTATTTATAATGGTTAAATCAATGTTGGGTTAAATAAATTACCAGTTCTACTGTATCAATATGTTATAACCAAAATTTTAGTGAACTAATAACATCAAAATGCAACGAACAATTTCTTAGATTACTTGAAAACATCTCAAAGTATGGGTTAAAAGCAGAACATTATCTTACAATCAACTTACAATAAATGGTTAACAATAGACGCAAGTTCTGAACTAAATAAATTACATTACATCAACCCAAATGGCTAATATTGAGAAAACAATCGCTATGAAATTACCAATACCACCTTACACTGGAGATGAAGCGACAGGTATTGTATTTTAATACGTATTTTGTATTAACTTTTCGTGTTTTTATTTTTCATTTCAATATCCTTAAATCTTCTGATGATCGATAGTAGCAAAATTTCACGATTGCTTTTGTGCTTAGGGAAAATTTATAGTAGGTAAATAAATCAATCAATCTTTATCCTAATGCTTTGCTTATGATATTATTGCTAAAATTATTATCGCAGATGAAAAACCGGAAAAAACTCCTCCTCCTCGTATGGACTGGAATGATTATCACAGGCTGGAAGTGATACATGCGTTCATGGATGATTTGGAATTAGATTTCCCATCAATTTGCACGGTCGGAGTCATTGGTACTTCTTTAGAAGGAAGAAATTTGAAGGTACTAGAAACGTCTGTAGTATGGTCTTATAACTACTATAGGATACTATACATATTGTTACAGGTATCGATTTAAAAGTAGTGTTTAGTAGTGCTCTTGTGTACTCTTTTTACGATTCGTATGGATTATAGCAAAAAATTACGTGAATAAAAACATCTGTTTATAGAAAAAGACACTTTAGAAAGTGTTTCTATCTATACTTGTGATATTATAAAGAGGAAAGATTTGATTGTTTGTTTGCATTGAATACTGAATAGGCTCCGAACCTACTGAAAAATTCTTTCACAGTTGGGAAGCTACACTATCATATAATTATTATTATTTTCAAAAAAAATCCTTAATAAAACTCCAATAATGTAACCCAAGGTGTAAAAAAATAAGAAAACCAAAGCAAAACGAGGGCGGTTACTCGTATTTCATAAATTTCATGTTTCATCATTCAAATTCAGGTTCTAAAGATATCGAACAGCGACGCAAGTAACTCCTCAGTGTGGATGGATGCTGGTATCCATGCGAGGGAGTGGATAGCACCAGCAGTCGCAACCTATGTAGCGGACCATATCGTGAGGAATTTTAACGACTTGCCCATTAGCATGACGAATAAAGACTGGTATGAAAGATCTACAACTGTATAAATTTAAGTATATTTGAAACCAAAGGTTTGATTTCTAATATGCCAATTTTTTTCGATAGCCTGTTTTATTATTTCATCAATGTATTTTTTATAGTACTTGATTCCATTAAAAAGTATACAAGTTTAAAATACTAAAACATTCAATAAAATCATTTGTGCTCTCGCAAAAAAAAATTGACATACGCCGTAAATTGAACCCAGGGCTCTGTTCTCATTAACACTAATAAAACCATAAAAACCATAAAAAGTCATTTATATTTGCATTATTCCTTATTCCCAGGTATTTCCTTCCTGTAGTGAACCCCGACGGCTATGAATACTCTCATACGAAGGACCGAATGTGGCGCAAGAATCGAGCTTGGCACAAAGGGCAATGTGTTGGTGTTGATTTGAATAGGAACTTCAGGTGAACAAAATATGGTAGAATTACACACTCATAGCCCCACAATAGTATTCCTTATGCCGTGGATGCCATGGATATCACACCAAGACAAAAACACATACCCAGATTGAGAACAGAAATTCATACATATCATTCAAATTTCCACCATGCTGGGAATCGAATTCAGCACCCTTGGCGCGGACGCGCCGGACGGTCCAACATGGTAATCATTACGCCATTGAATAGGCTCATGCCTCATACACACGTTTTAATAACATCTAACACTATATCACGTCATGTGCTTATAGTTCTAAGCCTTCGACATCCAATGGAGAATATCGTATATACTAATCACCACAAATCCCAATTAAGAATTATGGAAAAATCTATTAATAAACTTACTGATAAAATACTTGAAGTTTCACACTTTCACAGGATCACCGCTTTGCTAATCTGAAGAGTGGTTGAACATCAAAATCGATCCAACCTTAACGGAGTCTAACAAAATTACATACATAATTCAATTTCTATGAACTGTTTTGTATTGCAGCTTCGGCTGGGGAGGTAAGGGTTCATCCGATAATCCAACCAACACCTTTTATCGTGGTCCCGCGCCATTCTCAGAACCAGAATCTTCGGCTGTGCGGGTAAACAACATTTATGCTTGTTTGGTAACGTTGCTTTTAGGTTTGGCTTGAACCCATTAATGGCCCACTACTGAGCACGGGTCTCTCCTCTTGATGAGGCCTAGAAAATACTCCGACACGCTGCTCCAGTGCGGATTGGTGGAAAGGTTAGTGGCCAATCCAAGTGTCAGAAGTTTTCATGTCGCCCGCGTGTCCGACATGGCTCAACGACTGTTATCTTAGCAGTTCTCCAAAGCACGGAAACGCTCAAGAATTATTCCAAGATATTTTACTTATCTGTACTAATATTATAAAGAGGAAAGATTTGATTGTTTGTTTGCATTGAATAGGCTCCGAAACTACTGAACCGATTTGAAAAATTCTTTCACTGTTGGGAAGCTACACTATCCCCTGGTTACATAGGCTATTTTCAAAAAAATAGGGATCCTCAATAAAACTCCAATAATGTAACCTAAGGTGTAAAAAAATAAGAAAACCGAAGCAAAGCGAGGACAGTTACTCGTCAGTAATACAAGTATAAGCAAGGCGCACTGTCAGCCGAAATTAAAATGAAATTCGTTGTATTTGACAGCCCCGTACCACAACCTCTATACTCTGTGCACAACGGTTATGCTAGATTCGTAACACATACCAGCACTATTTAATTGTCTCTTTCATTACATTTTGCACGTAAATGCAAATACCACTTAGCCGGAATAATGGCGCTGATACCAAATTCGTGTCATCAGCGATGGGCGCTCAGATTAAACTGCAAACAGGATTTAGTAGTAAATCATTTCGGACGAACAGTTGCAAGCCGTGGCTGGAAATTAATGTGCCATTTACTTCATTCGTTTTCTGGGATCGGTGGTTATGAGATGAGGTTGTAGTCTTGTAGCACTTGTAGCGAACGAGGAGAAGGGAGGCTTATCATAAGAACTTTGAAGGACTTTCATTCTGGACACGACCTTCAGTAATGAAGAATACGATGCAAGAAGAAGCACTTCTAGCTGAGGTTGTAGGTTGCCTGCTTGTCACATTTTTATTTAGTTTTCAATTACTATTTTCGGTGAACCGCTTCGTGGTACTTTGTATAACTACTAATTTTGGTTTACCTACTCTGTGTATGTAATGTAAAAAACAAACGGGTCTCCTGATGTTTAGTGGTCACTATCGTCCATGGAAATTAGTAAAACCTTCGGTATCAATGATGCGTTGCCGGCCAAGAAAGAAAACAGAAAAAAATTAAGGATATAGATCGACACCTGAATAGACAAACCAAGAACATTTCCAATATTTCGGTTAGGTATATAACCTATGGCAACATAACTGTTTTTCAGGACATCCTCTCTGAATCTGGTATCGCCTTCAAAGTATACATAACGCTCCATAGCTACGGACAAGTTATTATATTTCCTTTTGCATATAGAGATGAGTTGTGCCCCGATTACGTGCGGCTTTTAGAAGGAGCTACTATTATGTCCAAGGTATAAATATGTATAATAAAAATTACAAATAGATACTTTTTTGTACATTCTGAATATAGGGGTACGCTTTAGGATTTTTTAATGATTCTGATGTTTCGGTCACTCATAAAGGTTGACGTCCATTAAGACTGATCAATTTTAATAAGATTTTGTCCTACGATATAATGCCATATCGAATTTAATATCCTCTAAATATTGTCATGGTAGCGACGGTTGAGGTCGTTATAACCTCGTGAAATTAAATGGACATAAAATCTTTAGTCGAGTTTTATTAACGTTACATATTTTTTAGTTGCAAGGTATAGTCACTACTGGGAAAGAGTCTCTTGAGGAGACCTGGAGCTTACTCCACCACGTTAATCCATGCTACTCTACTGTTGCGGATTGGTGGAGGGGTTAGTGTCCAACTCAAATGTCGGAACATAATAATATAACATGATAGATGTCGGCTTACATAAATAAAATTAAGTGGCCAATCCAACTGCTGAAACATAATGACTTGAAAAATGTCTTGAAATTTGTAGGCTGTAGTAGCGTATTAGAAAGGCGGTATAATTTTACTTATAGGCAATTTACGAAAGCTGTGGCAATACGTACAAAGTGGGTATATCTCGTGACGTGATGTACGGAGCAGCTGGCACCAGCAATGATTGGAGTTACGGGGAAGCTGGAATACCCTACTGCTACCTGATAGAACTAAGAAGCAAGAAACACAAGTTCAAACTGCCTAAAGAAGAGATCGAAGTTACTGGCAAGGAGATTGTGGCTTGTATTAAAGCTTTGATGGACTTTGTGGACATGACACGTCTTGTTAAAAAAGATGAATAGGGAATGATAAGTAGAAAGGTTAAGATTTTTAAGTTGTTTTAGTTTAATTAGGTATTAAACCACTAAACCTTTACATCATTCTGTATGTTAGTGTTCTGTAAACATGCAATTCTGACATCTATATTTTTATGATTCTTTGTGGTTACAGTTACATTACAGGTCAGTGGAAATCATGAGCCATATTTTAATTATCTATAAAAAATAGACGAACTTGAAAGGAGCATGGATAATTATTAGGTATATGACATTGACATTTAGAACTTTAGGTACCAAAAAAATTTTTCGTGAGTTTCCAAATTATTAAAGTAATTATTTATTAATAAAAATATTTTAGAGAGGGTTTAATAGATTTAATCAAAGTGGCACCGACTAATCTAAAAACGCAAGTATGGGAAGTCAAATTTACTAGTGAAGGTCAACGGTTCTTTGTAAAATCACTGGATACAGTCGGAGGTTTGATAGTAATTATTTATTTATCGATAATGAAGCGTTTCGCAAATAGATAAACTTTAGTTTAAGAAACTATTAAATTGTTAAAATGAATGAAATGAAATGAGAGTTAGACTGATGACCATCAAGCTGATGAGCTAAGAAGACAGCGGGAATTCAGAGGGCCCTGGACCGGTCGGAATGGAACCAATTAGGAGGGGCTATTCCAGCAGTGGACTTTAAAATGCTGTTAGTTATATAGATTAGGTTTTAGGTGCCATATTATAAGCAATTTCTTAATGTCCTAAGTGCGTTCTGTAAAGCCTACCCTCTTGCTCCAGCCGCCAAACGAATATTGTATTGTTATGTTCTATTGTAATTATTGTATCGTTTACAATATTAATTGACGGCTGTTGAAAACGACTTTAAAAAGAGCCTCTCTGTTAATTTTCAAACTATATTTTTACCATAATATACATAACTATTTAGTTATATACAATACAAATACAATACAAATACTCTTTATTTGTACACCAAATACAATGATAAACACAGTCATATTAAAATAAAGTAAGGTATACAAAGGGCGACCTTATCGCTCAGGTAGCGATCTCTTCCAGGCGACCTTTGGGTAGAGGAAAAAAGTTAGAACACATAAAAAGCTATGTTTATAAAGTTATATTTACTAGTTATATTTTAATTTTAAGCAATCAACATCTGGAAAGAAGAACGTAGTACGATGGACATCATGGTGGAAGGCCCTCGGTCAGCGCAAGTGGCTGGCATGCTGCATGAACGAGAGATACCGTACGCGGTAGCCATTGGTGATGTGGGAGGACTGTTGGATAAAGAATTAGGGGGGGCTGCCTCCAAATTCAGGAAGTCATCGGGAGGTAAGTACGTAGGTATCTGGAATTCTTTATGTGTTGTTGTTTTGGGAGATGAGGCTACTGCTTCAATCTAAACGCTGATGGATACATCTGGAAAGGACTCTCTCTTTGTTCCATAGAAGCGAAGATTCGCCATTTCCTCAAAGTTGTAACTTTATTTAGATGGATTATTTTACATACTTAAGATGGATTTTGCAATATGAAAGCCTATGTAGAGTACATAGGGTTCATAATGTAAAATACATAGGCTTTCATGTTGTAAGATCCATCCTATTTACCCTAGATATGAACACAATTCTTTTTATAACTAGTTCAAATTTTTTTTCATTTATATCAATGTCTTGAAATTATTTGTTTATGTTTCAGGAAATTGTAATAAAAAACGATCATACTAAGTAGATACTTAGATAATAATTAAAATTATATATCGATTCTTATTTATTGTTGTTACCAATAAAATGATTGCTTGTTATTTTTTTCAATAATATAGACAATTAGATAAAATAATTATACACAGTAATTAATTACTGAATTAAGTTAACAATTTATTAATGACCCAATATACAGTGATTTAATAAGTTTACGTAGCTCATGTAATTGGCATCATCATCACTACTACCTGGGACCACAGAAGAAATAATAGTAGGTACTTACATATAATAAGTACTGGGACCTAAGATAACATTATGCTATACGGTTTGTTTCATACAGGTCGTCAAATGGATTGGCAAAATTATCACCGGCTTGATGTCATATACGCATTTATGGACAATATAGCCAAGGAATATCCGTATTTATGCAGTGTGCAAGTTATTGGCAAGTCCGTTGAAGGCCGGGATTTAAAGGTAAAATTTTTGTTATTAATATCACCTTTTTTGGGTTTCGCTTAGAGACAGCACAGCTATTAATGCACGGCGCATATATAAATAATAAATCGAGTATAATAATCTTAAAATGGTTCTATCGATTTTAAAAAGGTTTTCGTTTAAAATTCAATCGCCCCAAAAAAAATATAGCTTTTTTTTACTTTAGTGTAAAGTTTCATTTTTCGTAATACGACTACTTTGCTTTTCGGCGTCGAAATTTACATAACATTTCGTTAAATTTCTATTCATAACAGATGCTAAAGATATCAAACGGCAACAGCAACAACAGTGGAGTCTGGATAGACGGCTCCATCCATCCTCGCGAGTGGATCAGCACAGCGGTGGTCACCTATATCGCGGATAGACTCGTCAGGACCTTCCATGAACAGCCGGACACTATCGTTAGCAAGGACTGGTGAGAGATTGTATTATTAGTAATATTACGTTGTAGATTTGCTGTAACCCTTTCAGTTAACTTTATGATTCGCACACAATCATGTATAGAAGGATTTTTTTAATCTTAATATATATAAATTACGTGTCACTTTGTTTGTGCGATGGACTCCTAAACTACTTAACCGACTTTAATCAAATTTTCACACCGTGTGCAGTTTGATCCAACTAGAAATATAGGATAGCTTATATCTCAAAATAAAAAACTTTTGACAGAACGAAGTCTGTCCGGGCAGCTAGCTGACACATATTTTTTGTTTGTTTTCATCGCGGAAAGTTTAATGATGAGTTTGAATTTCTGTTTTCGCTCTAGGTTTATGTCTTTGTCTTTGTGTGTTGACCATGACAACCACGACACAGGAAATCCAAGTGTGGGGCTTTAAGTGTGTAGCATTATTATATTATTACATGGAACAGGTACATCCTACCAGTATTGAATCCAGACGGATACGAATACACGCACACACATGACCGCATGTGGCGGAAGAACCGAGCGAAGTACGGCGAGTGCGTCGGCGTCGACCTCAATAGAAATTTCAGGTTTGACGCACCGGTTGCTACCGAACGGAACATTTAACATTACAGAATGTTATTACCATACTCGTAGTAACTGTTATGAAAAATATTGTTACTTGTTTACTGTTGTACCTACAGTAAAGTGTTATTGTATATCTACCGTTATAATCTAAATTTTACTAACAAAAAATAACCGACTTCAAATTCTCAAAAACTACTTGTCAGATCTCGTTCAAATTTATGTGGGACCACATGACAAGCACCAGCTTTCTATTAAAAAAAGAATCATCGAAATCGGTTGACGTGATATTGAGTTATTCGTCAATTTGTCGCGCACATCATAACACAAATTTACGACTTATGTAGTTTTCTCATGGATGCCATTGTCAGATCTCAATAAAATTAATATGGGACCACATGACAGCCATCAGCTTTCGATTAAAAAAAGAATCATCAAAATCGGTTCGCCCAGTCCAAAGTTCTGAGGTAACAAACATAAAAAAAAAAAAAAAAAAAAAAAAAATACAGTCGAATTGAGAACCTCCTCCTTTTTTTGAAGTCGGTTAAAAATAAAGAAATTCACTATTCTCCTGCCAATACTAATTACATTTTTATCAATTAATAATAACGAGCAGACGTTTCTTTTATATTAAGGTTAAATAGATAATTGTTAAATAGGTAAAATATTAATGATAATATATAGACAAAGCAACAGTTACTTTTTACAGATAATGAGTTGCTTTTTC
This sequence comes from Thymelicus sylvestris, assembly GCA_911387775.1. Taxonomy (NCBI): domain Eukaryota; kingdom Metazoa; phylum Arthropoda; class Insecta; order Lepidoptera; family Hesperiidae; genus Thymelicus; species Thymelicus sylvestris. Next base: position 10,432,337 of record OU426900.1, on the reverse strand, counting down.
CACGAAAAGTCAGAACAATCATAATATTTACGCATGTAGTATAAAAATAGAATAGTTATTACAAAAGCCATTTCATTACCCTGATTAAAATTCCTAACGCCCCAACTTAGAGTCACTAACGGTTACTTTAATCGCTCCTTATTAAAGAATCACCATGCAAATTCCGTACAAAGGAGCGATTTACGTAACCGTTAGTGACTCTTGAGTTGGAGCGTAAGAGATCTTTTATACTTACCATAAATTGATTTCCAGTTATGGTTGGGCAGAGAAAGGCGAAGAAGGCTCTTCAGAGGACCCCGGAAATATATTTTACAGAGGACCTAAACCATTCTCCGAACCGGAAACTGCTGCGGTGAAGGTAACCTGTAATTTAGTCTCTTACACAAATTGGAACAAGTTTTTTGAGTAACGTCAATTAACATATCCTACTAATATTATAAATGTAAAAGTTTCTTTGTGAGGATGTATTGATGTATGGCAGTAGGATGTATTACAGATTTTGATGAAAAGCACACAGGTAAAAAACATACTATGTAGACTATGGAATCTATCTGGAATAAGATATAGGGATATATAAGATATAGGGAGATATATAATAAGATATATTATTTTCTCGAAAAATGCGGGCAAAACCGCGGACAGAAAGCTAGTAAATAAATCAGCCATTCGTTTGAAAAACATTTAAAATTTAAGTAATATTTAACCACACACTAACATTACCATTTTTCATAAACAGCGCGTGATCACGGGAGCTGAGGTTTCATTTAAAGCGTTCCTGTCCTTCCATAGCTACGGTGAAGTCGTCATCTTCCCTTGGGGCTACACTGGCGATCCTTGCCCCGATTATGTAGAATTACTCGAAGGAGGAACAGCCATGGCAAAGGTATGCATCGCATAGGCTATGGTCTTGGATTCATCTCAATACTCACTAATTTTGTTGCTAAATGTCGTTGGGTATTTTTATTGTGTTTAACTAAGGCGACAGCCCAGGGCGCCAGATTAGAGGGGCGCCGCAGATAATCATAACGGAACCCTTATAGTTTCATGTCTGGATGTATGGGTTTCAAGGCAGGCGCCGTAGAAATCTCGCCCAGAGCGCTTGTAGTGCTAAAACCAGCACTGCTTATAAGGATGGCTTTTCTTACTAAGTGTTACCAGTACCTAATCAATTTTTTTTTAATGCACTTTATTTTGACAGGCTATATTTGAAACAAGCGGTCGCACATACAAAGTGGGAAGTACCAAAGATCTGATGTACTACGCAGCTGGCACCAGCACTGATTGGAGTTACGCCGTGGCGAACGTCCCTTACTCTTACATGATAGAGCTGAGAGGGAAGAAGCACAGATTCCTCTTACCCAAGGAGGAGATCGTATCTACAGCTGCAGAAGCTATGGCGGCCGTGATGAGGCTTATGGACTTTGCTGACAGACGTTGTAGAAGTGCCCAGTCTTGTGTATGCTCTAAATGAGATTGAGATAAGCTTGTGATTGTGATAACCACTGCAGTCGTTGAAGAGTTACGAAAATACTGCATTCAATCAGTTATGAGAAAACTAATGATAAAGTCAACTCCCAACCAAATCCCCCGATTTCATTCTTTTGTGTGACAATAACCCGTGATATGTTGATAATATGTTGAAATTAAATAATAAACATTAATCGTTTACTGTCATAATAATTGTGACAACAATAAAAATGTTACACCACAAACAGTAACCAGACTTTTCAATTAACGTTAATTGTAAGATCACCAAATTGGATCGTATGCGTTGAACGTAATTTATGTTGGAACGCATTATATACAGCGGACAAAAATGCCATACATTTTGTTGTGGTCACGAATAATAATATGGATGCAATCCAAAAATTTATCCCTCACACCATGCCATCAAACGAGCTCCAATAATTTAGTTTATTATTTCATATCACCAGTTGCCAAGAATTTAAATTCAGTTATATTTTTTGGACATTTTACAACTGAATCTATACATTCGTAAATGGATGGTGTATTGAGGTAACAAATATATATTTATGTAGATTGCTCGTAAGGCGACGGTTAGTCGGGAGTCAGGTGACTTTAATCGCTCCTTAGTAAAGATTCACCATACAAAATCTGTACTAAGGAGCGATTTAAGTAATCATTATGGGCGCCATTGACATGCGATCGATCGGTTCAAAAGTGCCACTCATACACGAACGATCGGTCGCAACGATCGATCGCAACGATCGATCGCTATCAAACATTTACTTCTTTGACACGGAAGGATAAAGACGTGCTCAAATAATTCAATACGTGCCCTACAAAATGGAAAATGAACTTCTTTTCCTTAGCTATGTGGCAGTAACTTTGATTCGGCTACAAAAGAAAAAAATAAAACTCTACTTGATTACAAAACTACTAAATTATCCGTTTACACGTATTAATTTACTTAAAATTTAGTTAACTACTTAATACGTGTAAGCCGAACATAACCGAACATTTTTTTCTTTCTTTCTTTCTTTTTTCTTTAAATATTGAATTATCATCGGTCCTCGATAGGTCTACGAAGTTTGGTCTTCCAAACTTAGTCTTAGTCTAACTGTTTAAAGCTAATATAAAGCGTTTAACTAGGTTTTTCTTTCTTTCTTTCTTTTTTTTAATATTGAATTGTCATCGCGGCATCGGTCCTCGATAAGTCCACGAAGTTTTTTTTATGGAAATAGCCGACAATCGAGCTGACGATCTACCTGATGGTAAGTGGCTATCGTCGCCCATGAACATTAGCAACACCAGAGGTAAAAGCGAAAAGTAAAAGTAAAAGCGAACCCCATGAAGTAATAACAATAGTAATAATGGTATTAATTAACAATTAAAATCAATATTACCAATATAATCCCTCCGAGGGCCTACCACCAGCGGGCCGGATTTAGTCGCCTCTTACGACACCCATCCAGCGTGGGTTTGGGTTTAGTATTCTAAAGCCGCCCCAATACGGCAAAAAAAATATTTGTTTCGTCCATCGAATGTTGATAGGTACGTAGTACCTACGTAACAAGTACGTAACGCACTAGCCAAGGCATTGAAGCATCATTGAAGGCATGCGATGCGTGCGGTGTGGCGGCCGGCATCAGAATGAGACAAAAATCGCATCGGTGATCGCAAAGGTCCACACACTGTCGATTCATCGGTGCGATATTCAAGATTGCATAGATTTTTGTTGCGATCGCCGATATCGTCTGCGATCAAGCAAATCGTTCACGATCACAACATACACTACCGATCCGTCGTTGCGATCGGTCGGCAACGACGGATCGCACCGATCGATCGCATCGTCAATGGGGCCCATTAGTGACTGAGTTGGGTCGTAAGATACAGTCAAGAGAATTCGGACGTTCGACTCAAGTTGGCCACTATTCGTTCCACCAATGGGAAATCCTCAATTTCTTCTGAATTAGGTAAATTTAAGTAGGTGTAGTAGGAAACCAAACAGAACATTAAAAACTTCATTAACTTTATTTACAGACTTTGCATTATCTTATAATACAGTCAACAATAATTTAAACATTACAATTTGAAATTCACATTCATTTATCTAACGTAAAAACACTTATCGACACATCTATTTACCGAATTCCTTTCAACATGAATGTCCTACGTCAAGAATTCCGAAGTACACCGAACTCGGACGGTTTACACACCGATCACACAATTAAATTCCTGTATTCACGAATTAATAGTTTTAGTATGGACGCCACACATCAACCGGTCGCCTGTCCGAGGTGATCAAGGACTTGCTTCTAGTTCTGACACCCTGGTCGTTCCAATCAGGTGAAGCTGGTCGCTTCTTAGTATTCGATGCTGTAGACCCAGCTTCCTCCTCTCTGTCAGGGCTGGAACCTGAGTCTTCTTGCGTGGGCGGCGGTCTCAACCACCAATCGTATCCTCCGTATAGTTGAGAGTAGAGCCAAGCTGGCGGCGTGGGTAATAACGGCGAGTTGAGGAACAACTGTGCTGCCAATGCGCTGTGGAATAGACTAGAGGGCGCTGGCAGCGGCTGCAGGGGTTTCCTTGACCTGACGGAGGTGAAAGCACCCGGCCGCTCATCAGGTGGAGGGCTACTTGAAGCTGTGACGGATATGTCGTCGTCTTGCGGCGATCCCGGACGAGAGTTGGCAGGACTCGTCGTGCTATGCGCGTGCATAGTTGTAGGGTTGTCTGATGTCACATCTGTAAGATATCGTGAGATTTTTAAAATTGATTGTTAAAAATATTAAATTCACATATTTCTTAATTAACAATTAAAACCCACATAGGTACAGTTAAAACTAGGGTTCCTTCTTAAAAGGCAAAGCGTCAGTTGTGCTTTAAGTGTTATAGATTCACAAGAGCAGCGGTGACAATTTACCACTATCAAACTGTTCTTTACTTTAAAGAATAAAGTTACCTTTCCTAAAACCTTTACCTTTACATAAAATAAAGCTAAGTTATTTTAAGTAGTGGTTACCAGTCTCTTGAGGTGGCGGAGGTATGCTATGTTGATGCTGCGCGTGCGCCGGTGGTAGTACGTGGGGCGTGAAGTGCGGGTGAGTGGGCAGCAATGGCGGCGGGTAGTGGCGAGCGAGCGCCCCCCATTCCCCGCCGGGTAGCCCCGCCAATTGATGAGCTATGCCTAGACAAGAAAAACTACATTTTAGTTTTTTTATTTAAATACCAGACAAATAAACAGACGAGACACCTGATGGTAACCGTAAATGATCATAGTCAACCACTAAATATACGTATCTACTGCTACATTGCAGGCAAGAAGAAGAGAGAGGGAAGTTGCTAGTTGATTTTAGTGGGTGACTTTGTTAATTTTTTAAGTCGTATTATCAACAAAATAGTTTCCGGTTATTACATATTCTAATATAGCGCTCTAATAGTACTCGTACTTAAACATCACAGTACAAAGACAGTTTCGCATACATAGGTAAACCGAGTGCCAGTGACACTTGTGAAGTCTGAGAAAAGATCTCCAACATTTCAAGACTATATTATAGTTCTGTGCGCATTACTTTAAAATACATTAAAGCATTCAAGGCATACAAATCGTTACGCGTAACTCACATTTTCGTGTTTACCCAGCTACACTACAGTCAATAATGCTTAAGTGCGAAAACAAGTCAATCAACAAAACAATAGGGACGCGAGTTATCTCAAACGCTCGACTTGGGACAACGGCCGCTTAGCGCACTCGTCGGAATATTTAAATAATGAGCCATTCTCCCCCACTGTTTCAATTCGCACCTTATCTACCCCGCAACACACTTGAATACGACAAAACTAGAAATAATCGAAATTATAAAGCAATCATTTTATGCTGCTTCTTGTGGAAACATTATTTTGTTCGGTTCGTTTTCGAGGGAGGTATTCCTTATGAACTCATATAAGTTAGCCTAGTTTGTTCTGGCGTTAACCAAAGACATTTTTGTTTTATATTATAATCTCGGAAGGGCTTATGTTTCCTCATAATTGAGGAGGCCTGGAGTTATACTGCGGCGTTAGTCTTGACCGCTTGGTAAGGTTTCACATAAGAATTACATATTTGCTATGGAGCCAGCCAGTTCATTAATTCTATCTCCATTTTCTATGTTAGTCGGCACCGCATCCCTGATGTCTTTGGTGTTGCTGATGTCCTTGGACGAGGGTGGCCACTTACTATGCGCGATAGTTATTTAGTTAGTGGGGATTTGAGGAAAAAAAGCCTCTAAATCCTTACCAGTGGGGCCATTAGCTACCATTGGTGGAGATTTCAGGAATGAACCAAATAAGTGTTATTTAAGAGTGTATGTGGAGACCTGATCCGACAACATCTGGTTCTTATATGAAGAACTGAACGGAATGAACTTCTGGTTATTATATAAAATACTAGCTAACTCGGCAAACGTTGTTCTGCCAAAAATTTAGGGGTGGACCACCCTTAACATTTAGGGGGATGAAAAATAGATGTTGTCCGATTCTCCAACCTTGCCGATATGCACGCTAAGATTCACGAAAATCGGTCGAGCCGTTTCGGAGGAGTTCAATTTCTAACACCGTGACACGAGAATATTATATATTAGATTAGATTACAGTAATAAATGTATAACAACAATACAAAATAAAACCAGGCAATACTATTACAAACACATTTATGAAATAGGAAATGTGTTTCGGCGTCATAATTTTCAGTTGACATTTTTAAGCGCATAAATTAACGAAGTTTGCCGGCGCCGCGACCCCGTATATTCGGCTTAACCCTTTAACACCCACCTTGGGTAATTCCCACCCCGAGCCAACCCAACCCTTTCAGCAATAGAATAAATTACAGGCCGTTTTATGTCGCAGATACCGTCGCTACGAAAATGTAAAACACATTATTTTGAATCCGACCGCTTAGCCTTTATAGTGTTTCATGAGTTTGGTGCAATTAGACAGGAGCTGCTTTTTAGGATTACCTCCTAAGCTCACGCTTTTACGATAACGAGTCAAGATATTGAATCTGAGCTAAACGGATTACGGACACTTTATTATCTCTAAAAGATTTAAGGCACAAGGCACTGATATCGAAGGTAAGCGAAACATTTTTTAATGTTTGATAAAAAAATTAAAAACAGACAATTATTTTGTAACAATATTTTATTTTATTTTAAGTTATCAAAATATAAAAGTACTTCAATCATTAATTAAAAATGACTAGTCGCACTACCCAATACGAATAACCCAAATAAGTAGATATTTATGAGAGATATAAACATAAATATGTTCATGTATTTCAAATCTATTTTAGCTTTCATATTTCTATAAAACAGATATTAGAGTCTTTTATAAAACAGATAAAGAAATTATTTTCAAGTGTGTACTTTGCCTATAATTTTGTAGAATATAATTATGTTGATTTTAATACATAAATGTAGCATAAATTAGAAAAGCGCGTACAAATAGCGCTGGAAAGAATGTTTCTCGTTGGCAAGCAGAGCTTAGAGCTATGTAGTTAAACAAAAGGTTTAGTTGAGATTGTAATAATTTAAAGTTCTAAAAAAGGACCACAGCCATTAAATTTCACGTCAATGAAACTAATAAATTATGACTTGGTATAAAAATAAAAATAAAATCTGTTTGTTTAAGTTAACTGACATCTAAATTACTAAAAATCAAACTTACAAAGATCATTTATATTACTCACTATATTTTTTTATCACAAAGAAAATAGAGAGTCTACAACTCTGGGTAGACTTGTTTGTTTATCAGACAGAAAAAATAGGGAGGCATTGTTTCATTTTGTATTCACAGTTCAAAGATGCAGGAGGAAGGGCAGTTCAGACGATTTGCATTCGTTAAAAATGTTTGAATTCTTTGTGTAGTGCGTTGTGTGCCGCGATTACCGTTATACTGAGATTAAAGGATCTTCATAGTTTCACATTAAACTTATGTTTTAAACTGTTAATCCTTCTATGGTGTAGTTATTCAGTTCTACTTTTAACAACATTCTAAACTACTGGGCTTATTTTTTTCTCTTTAGTTTTTTTATGGAGTCGGGTTTTTACTTTTTTCCTTTTTTTTAATCTGTTCATAAATTGAATTCTATTCAATAAATTACATTTTCAGACAAAAACATTTGTAAACAAACGAACAGTTTAAAACTTTTCTTACATATCACTAAGGGTTTCATAATTTTATTGTACATACTTATATCTTATTTTTTATCTCTAAATGTCTGAAGCGAAACTTGATATTATATAACTAACTACTTTATAAATAACATTGGGATCGCTGTCTACATTGTGAACATTATTTGAGCATCATAATTATTTTTAGTAGCACATAAAGTACAAAGAATAGTGTTTAATGATACTAAAAGTATCAACAATATGTATCGCAGTATAGTAGTACGAATTGGCGTTCGAAGACGTGCCCGTCCGCTACATTGGTTCAAACGAAGGGGTTTTTTCCGGACTTTGAGAAATCGCGCCGCCGCGAGAGGGTTGAACCCAAACATTTTAATGCCATTTGCTAGATTGCGTCTTGCATTTTTCCTTCCACCACTACAACGCTAATCCGCGAAGGAGATCGGAATTACCGAGATAAAAGTATTTGCTTTTTTCACTGTGATCCCAATGTTTGGGATTAGTGTGGATATTTTAACGATCGCATTAAGACCCTTCACGGCGCTTGAAGAAAGGGTTAAAATCACTTTTCGGTAATCATCTATATCTTTTCGAGAATTCCTTTATTGTTTATGAATGAAATTTACATCGATTACATTGATTGTTTTTAGTGATTTAAGTTAACTTAATTAATGATAACAATTATTATAATTTAAAGATTGAGTATCCTTTTCTTTAAACCTAAAAGAACATTGCCTTACCACATGAGAAACAATCTTATCATATTTATATATAACAATAATTGTTAATATAGCAACAAGAAACTAAGTAACAACTCAAATTAAATCTCCAGAGTTCTCGCCCCGCCTGTCACATGCGCGATACGATTCAGCGAGGTTTAAAATTGTTGCCTGTTCAAATAGTTTAGAATATTTTGTGTGAGGTGTATTTTAGATAGCGTTATTAAATTCTTGGTACATTATTCCTTGAAGTGAAATAAAATGACTCATTCGCTCACTAACATGCCGCATTCTCGGCAATGTTTTAAATAATAAAACAGCTGCACATAGGTATGTATCTCATTATAACATACATTTATTTATCTATAGGAGGTAAGTCTAATGGGCGCCATTGACGATGCGATCGATCGGTTCAAAAGTGCCACTCATGAGCGGTAACAATCTTAACATACACTACCGATCCGTCGTTGCGATCGGTCGGCAACGACGGATCGCACCGATCGATCGCATCGTCAATGACGCCCATTAGACCTGTCTTTACCTGTAGCAGAATAAAACGGACATGTAAAAAATTAAAACTTTTTTATTTTTAAAAATAATATTCATAATTCCATTCCATATCTGTTTATTTATCAATAATAACGTTTTATTATATTACTAGCTGCCCGGACAGACTTCGTTCTGTCAAAAGTTTTATTTATTTTGAGATGTAAGGTATTCTATCTTTCAAGTTGGATCAAACTGCATATTTGCACAAAATATGATTAAAATCGGTTCAGTAGTTTAGGAGTCCATCGCGGACAAACAACGTGACACGTAATTTATATAGGTATACTAGCTGCCCGGACAGACTTCGTTCTGTCAAAAAAAAATGCGATAAAATAATATTGCTACTATAAATTGAGATGTAAGCTATCCTATCTTTCAAGTTGGATCAAACTGCACACGGTGTGCAAATTTGATTAAAATCGGTTAAGTAGTTTAGGAGTCCATCGCGGACAAACAACGTGACACGTAATTTATATAGGTATACTAGCTGCCCGGACAGACTTCGTTCTGTCAAAAAAAAATGCGATAAAATAATATTGCTACTATAAATTGAGATGTAAGCTATCCTATCTTTCAAGTTGGATCAAACTGCACACGGTGTGCAAATTTGATTAAAATCGGTTAAGTAGTTTAGGAGTCCATCGCGGACAAACAACGTGACACGTAATTTATATAGGTATACTAGCTGCCCGGACAGACTTCGTTCTGTCAAAAAAAAATGCGATAAAATAATATTGCTACTATAAATTGAGATGTAAGCTATCCTATCTTTCAAGTTGGATCAAACTGCACACGGTGTGCAAATTTGATTAAAATCGGTTAAGTAGTTTAGGAGTCCATCGCGGACAAACAACGTGACACGTAATTTATATAGGTATACTAGCTGCCCGGACAGACTTCGTTCTGTCAAAAAAAAATGCGATAAAATAATATTGCTACTATAAATTGAGATGTAAGCTATCCTATCTTTCAAGTTGGATCAAACTGCACACGGTGTGCAAATTTGATTAAAATCGGTTAAGTAGTTTAGGAGTCCATCGCGGACAAACAACGTGACACGTAATTTATATAGGTATATTAAGATTAAGATTGTACGTTTTGTTATATATTATATTATTGTAAAATGTATGTATGTAAAATGAATTTTCACGTAATTTCTTTACAAAATATTCACGAAAAGCGTTTGCAATTCAAATCTAAAAAAAATACATCAGGAAACCTGGAAACCCAACTATTTTAGTTATCCTCCGAACAAACGTCTCTCCGGACCGTTGCTTACATCACGACGGTCGTACGTTCAGCTTTGGTAATGCGAGCTAGCAAGACAGATGCCCTCGTACATCATAAGGTTAATAAGAGGCCTCGCGAACTAACGACCCCGCTTTGTCAACGCGCCTTAACCCGACGCCATCTTGCGCGCCATGTTGGATTTCAATCTGCTTAACACTTAATGAATTTGCCGCTATTGATTTTGTTAAACCCCTTTTTGTTTAGCTTAATTAACCTTTCGCTGTTAGGGTAAGTTGGAAGGTTAGATTGTGACATATTTTGTCAAAATAATGTTTGTTAAAATACAACCTTTAAATACCTATAAATCTACAACGTTATTTTAAATATTTGAACGTAATTATATTAAAATGCTTTGTAACCAAATTCGGATAAGTAGATGATAATCAAATACATATTTAACTGCTCATTTAAAGTATGTGATAAACATTGACTGCCGAATAAATACAATGTCTATAGGGCAATCTGCTGGCATTTATTAACATGCATATGGAGGCCGTGAAAATTGCTCGTCGCATTTAGAGTTAATCGTGCTCGCGTCATCATCATACGAATTCATTTGAAAGCGTTTAAAGGCTCGGTAAAAGCGCGAATCACGCCATACAAAAGGCTGTATGAGGTGGGTGGGACATTTAAAATTTACAAATGCGTAATTATGCACCCGTATTGTCGCGTGGCGCGGAAGGGTTACCCCCCACTCTTTCTTTCCCCTCCCTACACAATCCCGGGCTTCCGGGCCTAATGCTATATTTAATTTTCTCTAAGGCTCCCTCATTAATAATGTGAAGGCTGCGACTTTAAGTGGCGCTCACACGGTGAAGTAACGCGCAAGGATATGTTAAGAATGGATCACCTATCTTTTCTAAAAGGTACAAAGGCGCTTTAATAGCTCGGTAAGCCAAATATGCAACTGCATGCCAGCAAAATCATTTCTTATACGTTAGTATTGTTAAACTTTGTTCAACTTTGTTTAAAGGTTTAATTAGGTAAGGTTTAATTAAGGTTAAGATAAAATCAACTTAACCTTGCCATTGGAAAACGCTCGTCCCCATAAATCTCACGATGTTTTCCTTCACCGAAGCAAGTGATAATAAACTTGTAATACGCACATAATATTTGAAAAGTGGTGCGTGCCAGGATTTTAACTGGGCCCCTGTTCTGGAGTCCAACGTTCTAACCGCTAGGCTATCACTGCTTAATGCATTCTCGTTTAATGCCGTCAAAATGCCATATCCATATTTCCACGGATCCGCGTTCAAGTCATTGCTATTGAACGCGTGAACGTGAGTGTGGATAATTTATCATGATTTCACAAGGGTTATTTACTGGTTCTTAGGGCAGCGGAGACGCTTCAGTCGTGGATCTCACGGAATTTACATATTGAAGTGAGCTAAATTGTTTCTAACAGAACAAAGCGAACAACCCGCGCGCTCTTGAAAAAGCCCCGCTCCCTAATGAGAATACTTGTATCGGAATAATATGATGCGCAGTTTCTGGATTGGAACTTTAATTCCTCAGTTTTATTGTATTCGATGCTTATTATTTCAGTTTGTTATTATGTTGCTAATAATAGTTAACTTAAACATTTCTTTGTCTATATTACAATATCTTTCTTATTTTTTGAAAACGTGTTGGTAACTTAGGAATTTTGTCGTAAACAAAGTATTTATCGTAAAATAATACAAAAATTTAAATAGGAATCTCAATTGATTATACAGTTTTAATTTTTCATAAGTAATTAAAATAAATTCAATACGATTGGTTTGATATAATTATTATTACAACTTAATAATTCCAACACAGAGTCACGGTACGGTGGCAAGTGTCCCAAGTGTCGCAACACGGGCGCAACGTATAATTGAGTTACAGGCCTTTGACACCCACTAAGGTCATGAAGTAACAAGAGGGCGAAACATGACGATATCAAACAAAGTTTCAATATGATAAAACTAGCTTTTGCCCGCAGCTTCGCCCGCGGTAGAGATCAATTTTTTACAAATCCTACTTACTTTTACTTAGTTAGATTTAGTATGTATCATTTGATAGCGTGATTCAGAACTTGCAAATGAATTTTACTAACGCCATCTATTAACAAAGTCTGGAACTAAATATCTAGCAACTAACAAAACATCGATCTTTCCATGGCCTGGGGATGTTTTACTGTGGTAAAAAGTAGCCTACGTTACTCTCCACCCTCCTCACTATCTCCGCACACAAAAACCATACCATATAGCAGCTTCGTTGCGACGTGAAAGCCGGACAAACAAACAAACACACTTTCACATTTATAATATTATATATATATATATATATATATATAGTATATATATATATATATATATATATATATGTATATATATAGTATGGATGGATTGAGCTCGTGTTAAAAATATGTAACGAAATAATAACTTGTAAAGAAATAACTAAGTATAAATTTTGACATTTAAAAATCACGGTAATTTAATTTACACTAAGAATAATCTCGATCACTTCACCTTTCGCACAAAAAACCGAATCATAATCCGTCCATTCATTTAGGAGCCACGATGCCACAGACAGACGTACAGACATGTCAAACTTATAACACCCCTGTTTTTGTATCGGGGGTTAATGAAATAAAAATACGTAAAAAATATTTTTGTGGAAACTACATTAATCATGGAAAGGAGGTGGCCAATATTTACCCCGGAAATGGTTAAAATACGTTTTTTTTGTACAAGGTTTTAGTCCTCTGAAAAGACATATTTTCAATTTATTATAACATAAACTAGAATTTTAATTTTCTTCTGAACTCCGCCGTGAGTAGTTATAATAAATTAACAATAATAATAAGTTGTATTGTATACAAATATACTTTTACTACCTCCATTGCTATCACCCCGGTCACTCACATGCGCGCAAATGTTTGACATTTTGTACGAATGTTTGCACATATGTGAAGGGCGGTCAGGCAAGTGGGTTCGCATATGAGTATACAAGCCCATTTCCGCGTCCTCCTACACTTTGTTCACGAATGTTCAATCTTGCTGTTGTTATTATGTTGTTGTCATTCAAATCCATTTTCAATACAGAAAATAAATGGTAGTACGATTAGACGCCACGAACCACGAAAAATTAGGAGATACATCACCTTTTTAGTCGTGTGCGCAATTGGTCGCACGAATGTGTGGGAGACTACACGAAGGTTCGAGGTTCGCGCGCTTTGATGTGCGACAAAAAACCGAAACAGCTTGGAAAATCCCGAATGCCTCCAAAACTTCGCATAATCATTCGCGAAGGTCGTCCCACACTTGTGGGTTCGCGTATTCGCGCGAATGTGAGTGACCGGCATCACTGGAGGTTGACAATTGGCTGACAGAAGTGCGAATGTCTACTATATTGTCATTTGCCAAAATAATATTTTTCAGTTTCATTTCTGCAAAATATTAATTGTATTTGATTTTTTGCCATGAGGTGCATTAATTGCGCGGTTGATATTGAGCGCATTGCACGTCACTCCATATCTTCCTTAGCAAGAAACGTGCAATCCATATTGGTAGAATGGATCACTGCAGTACAGGTATAGCAATTTTCTTTACTATTAAGTTGTGCTTACTACGACTAGGTTCACGCGGCAATGTACAATATTCCTGTTTCTTTTTTGCAATACGTTTAGAAAATAAGTTCTATTTTATAATAGGCTCCTAACATTTTTTCTTTCATCTTTTAGGCAAAGGCTACTTACTATACCTACTGTAGATGAGTACATAAATGACAAAGACGCATGGAAATGACCAGCTCTGCAACCAGTTCTGTACAAGCTGTATATTTTTTTGTAATAAATATATCAATGTATTTTTATTTTTAAAAGATGTGTTGAGGAGATTTTTTACAGCTTTTCTTGTCCTCCATGACAAAGCACCTTTGCGAAAAGCTGGTTGATTAAAAAATTACGTGCATAAGTGTATCAATGATACCTAAACGAATAAATGATTTTGAATTTGAAAAAATATTGAATGCATCACCTTATTTGCCTTATTTGGTACTATTATTATATTTTATTCCTTAATTTTTACATATGTGTACCTAAATGTATATAATGAAACAATTAATAATATCAATATGCAGTTTTATTTATATTACGTTTGCTTGTGAATATTTACAGATAGGTAGGTGACAAGTTAATACGTATATTTTATTTAGTACTGCTGGTACTTCTTTTTGTAGGATTAAGTTCATAAAGTCATAATTAAAGTAAAAGACATAATAATTAATAATAATTAATAATTAATAATAGATATTAATTAATTATCCAAAAGATAAATAGTATTTATTTAATACAAAAATCGCTCTTTAAAATACTTTTTCACGATTACATATGTTTTGCAGAATGTCAAACTACAAAAGCTAAAACTGCCCGTAAAAGGAGAATCCCGAGTTCTAGAGATTTTTATTGATAAAATTATCAAAGTAGATATTGTAAGCTTTAATGTAAGGTAAAAATTATATGTGTACATTATACTTCACAAATGGGGCAAATGCCCATACAGATGTTGGCCACCTCCTTTCAGATTTTATTAGATCTGATATAGTAGCATCATTAAACGTTAACTTTATGATTGTTTAAAAAATATCTGGCAGACGTAAAAATGCTGTATCTACTCCGATTGAACAAAGAGACCCTTTTTAACAGACTTAAAAAAGGAGGAGGTATTCAATTTCACTGTATTTTTTTTATCTGTTACCTCAGAACTTTCGACTGGGTGAAACGATTTTGATGATTTTTTTAATCGAAAGCTGGTGCTAGTCATGTGGTCCCACTTAAATTTGAGCGAGATCTGACAAGTAGTTTTTGAGTTATTTTGAAGTCGTAATTTTTTGTCATATAACATTAAAAAAAGATAGGCGACAGACAGATAGGCGTGGAAAATCGGTAAGGAAAAGGTATCAAGGTAAGGTATCTTTTTTTCTATTTTAGCTTGCAGAGACTTACTGGTGTCCGTGTCGACTTGCGTACCAGAACGCTGAGTTCCTAATTGCGTTTGGGACTTGACACCCGCTCAGTTGGACTTTGCGCAACTTGTGCAGCTGATCTTCGCTATACTGCTTTAAAAGTAGTGTCAGATAAATCCTTAATTCAATTATACATTGTTAGCAGTATGTATGTATATTATCTTCCGCTTTTAACATTCATAAACATTGAAAACCAATCCGAATACTTAAATACATTTATTATGTAGGTATTTTGATAATAATTAGGTACGTGATTTACAATGTGTGATAGCTTAGCAGTTGGAACGTTGATTTCCTGAAAGCAGGGGCTGAATTTTGATCGTATATCATC
The DNA here is from genome assembly GCA_911387775.1 of Thymelicus sylvestris. Classification (NCBI taxonomy): domain Eukaryota; kingdom Metazoa; phylum Arthropoda; class Insecta; order Lepidoptera; family Hesperiidae; genus Thymelicus; species Thymelicus sylvestris. Next base: position 10,416,831 of record OU426900.1, on the reverse strand, counting down.
GTTATTTAAAAAAATTATGTGCGTATGAAAAGCTATTTATTAATTTAAATTTTATGTAACTTCTCTGAGAAAATAGGAAGCTATTCACAGCTGTTGGCAATTACCTGATATTATTAGCATAAACCATGAAAAAGTTCGAAAAAAGGAAATATGTTTTTAATACTAAATATTTTGTATAGTAGAACGCACTGCACTATTACCACAGAAGAAATAACGTAGTTCTTGTATAAGTACCACTAAATGTGTTTCTAGTGATCACAAGAGTGCTAGCTGCGTGATTGCGTTACAGCTCTTTGACACCCGCTCTAATGAAGTTTGCGCCATTTGCGTAGTTTGTGTGCGCTGCGCTGAATTACAGCTTATAGTCAAGGTATTAGATGTGTTCATTCTATATGAAAATATTAATATAACAATGTATTTATAAGAATATTAGTATTAGTATTTAGAAAGGTAAGTTCCCTTATACTTGATAAATAGATTTCAAACTTGTCCTTTTAAATACCCATTACACACTTATAGCAGTCAATATACGTATACATTAACAGTATACACAATGTACCATCAAACATATACTGCCGTGTCAGCTCGATGTGTGTCAACTGTGCACGCAAGAGCGCTCTGTGTGTAATTGCGTTAAGGCCCTTTGACACCCGCTCTAATGAAGTTTGCGCCACTTGCGTAGTTGCTATTCCGTGTACCAAGTTTCACTGCAAGTGTTAAGTTATATCAGTTCGAAGGCAATACTTTAATCTATGTTCGAAGGGATGATGAGATGCTATGTAAACTTCACTTATTACTGCTAAATCTGAATTGTAAAATTGATATATAAAGTCATGCTTAGTCTCGCTTCGAAAACATTACAAAAACGATATTACAACTGTAAATTAACTTACATGACTGACTTTAGCAGTTAAAAAGTACTCTTTTTCTGAAATCTTAGAATCGACTAATCAAGAAACTGGGTCTATATATTTCTGAACAAAAAAGTTCACTAAACGAGGTATAGGTAGGATATTGTTCGTTACAAACTTACTACGTGAGACTCACACAAACCAACATGGCAATTACGTAATACCTACAGACTATATTAAAGTTAAATATTATGACATCCAATTAATGTGACACAATTCCATGCGTTCACAAACAATCGCAAAAGGTAAACACGTAACTGCTGGCAATGTTCACGAGATGCACATAATAATTTAATGCGAAATATTTAGTTTGTCGATGCGAATCGCGTCGTGACCGCGGCCCGTGTAATGGGATTAAAATATCGGCGAAGTAAATATGTACTTTGACTGGCTATCGCATTAAAATGTTCATTGCTTTCGTGAATGGATAAAATAGTAATTACATACTTGCTTTTTAACCGACTTCAAAAAAAATTAGGAGGTTCTCAATTCGACTGTATTTTTTTTTTTATGTTTGTTACCTCAGAACTTTGGACTGGGCAAACCGATTTTGATGTTTCTTTTTTTAATCGAAAGCTGGTGGCTGTCATGTGGTCCCACATAAATTTTATTGAGATTTGACAATGGCATCCATTAGAAAACCACATAAGTCGTAAATTTGTGTTAAGATGTGCGCGACAAATTGACGAATAACTCAATATCACGCCAACCGATTTCGATGATTATTTTTTTAATCAAAAGCAGGTGCTTGTCATATGGTCCCACATAAATTTGAACGAGATCTGACAAGTAGTTTTTGAGAATTTGAAGTCGGTTTTTTATTTTTTATTTCGATTATTTAAATACAAGTTTAAATACAAGTTTGTCGCTTTAGTGAAAAAAATCAAACCTCAAATATGCATGCACCTCAAAATATTTTTAATGATGTGCGAAATAGCAATTAATGATCACTTGTTTCAGTGAAGGAAAACCTACACACTTGAGAGTTCTCCATAATGTTCTCAAAGAAGTGTAGAATTTGGCCAATACGCACTTGTTTTTTCTTTCCAATATATTTTTATTTTTTGATACTTCATATTTTTCAATGTTGATTAAATAAGATCTCGTCCCGATCCCGCAATTAAATAACATCTCGTCATCTATTTCGGAACGAAGAATAATTTCTAGTTCTTCAGTATTCGGTGACTATGATCAACGTCCATTGCATTGAGCAAGTACGATATCACATGAGTAAACAACACAGCTTAAAGATCTTTTACGCATATTACAAGTCCATCATCCCCTACAAAGTTTTTTTCTCAAATTTAATGATATTATTATATCTTGGACAAAACTGCCATTGTTGAAATTACCCAGCTACCTCTTAAATTAAATGATTTATCTATGTACATATTTCTATTCAATTAGGTATAATTATCTCAGTGCTTAAACATAACTAAAAATTAATAAAAACAAGCATGCACGTGTAATAAATAGCCCTGGCAACGTAAGTTAAGATCCCTCGTACTTGAAAAGCCCGATATTTTGTTGGAAAGCGTTTATTAAGATGTCACCAGGTGCGCTGAGCAACGCAGGCGGTGCTAAGCGACGCGTCGCGACGGCAACCGTCACGACAGACGCCGCACCGACATTACTATAAAATGCTCAAGTTATATTACGTTTATTATCAAGCAATATAGGCAACTACAAATGTAATGTATAACGGCAAATGTAGGATATTATTTCCATTTTTAGCGCTTAGATTTTGGACTTTCAGGATAAAAATGGGCGAACACAAAGATAACAAAAATCTTTTATCTCTCATGTCACTTAATCTCAGCACAAAAATAAAATTGTTCCTAATCTCTGACTGGTTTACCAACCGAGATAGGATCAGCATAGTAAACTACGCCTACAAATAAATGGTTATCTTTAATTATTACTTAATGAAATTTATTTTATGTAAAACTCAATTTGTTAATAGTTATCGAGAAAAGAATATGCACTCATGACTGTTTACAGGTAAAGCAATCTCTGTTTGTCTCTCAAAGTACCTATTTGTCTTGATATATGAAGTAAACTAATAATAATAAATAAATAAAACTTGTAAAAACTACTAACGCTCGATTACTGAAAACTGGCAAGTTTTACCAACATGTTTCTTCGCTTATAAACTAAGCAAAGACGGGTAAAGTAATAAATAAAATAAAAATTCTGTACGTTATGACAATAAACTCCATAAGAAAGATGAACCAGCCCCTCACCTATTTCTCACAAGTGTCAAAAGAGGGTGGAGATCGATAATTAATTGTTTCGTGAAAGTTCTGGGCCAAATTAAATCCCTTTAGAGGCGTCCGACAGGACGGCGGGACCGTTGTCACTTGCCGACGATTTAATATCTGTCTAATACGGATTGGCCAGGATAGAGAGTTGACGTGAAAGCAACACCTCTCTGTTACGTAAATATTTCTATCCATACTTGAATTGTATTTCAATCCAAAGATAGTTTCTAACAGAACTATTCGTGATTCTGTCAAATAGTTCATAGTTGACACTTTCTAAGGACATCACCCGGTACTAACAAGAACTGGGAAAATCGACATTATAATGTTTTATCTACCTTTATTTACGTACTTAATATAAAACACCTAAGTTTTTTGTCTGAACGCGACTACCGAGCGGATTACAATTCACTAAATATTTACGTATATTAAGGTGTAATTGGCTGAAATCCTACCAAAATTTTTAATGTGAAATGTGAAAGTTAGTGAGGGTTAGGTACTCTTTCACACAAAAACGGAACACACACAGACGGATTTCACACAAGTACACCATGACCTGGAATAGGACATAGGGTACTTATTATCCCGGAAAATGCGGGAGAAACTGCGGGCAGAGCACTAGTATGACGATAATTTGAAGACTTCGGAAAAATCGTGCTTACTAAGAGCTTTACTGGCATAAATATATGAAGTTCTGTCTCTGCGTAGCCGGGACGAGTTGTTAGTTAATTAGTTATGTTAGTTAGTAATAATAATGTTATAGTTAAGTATAGTTATGATCATGAAATGTTACCTGATAGTTTAAAAGGTAGGGATCCCATGAGAGGATCGGGAGCGAACCGCGGACCGAAGTGGAACGGATGGAATCCGTGGTGCCTGGTCTTGGAGCGCGGCTCCCGGGGACCGTCGACCGTCACCTTGATGGCTTTCTGGTACGTCGCCACTTGAGGTGGTGACGTGGCCAGCATGATGGTAAGGGTGAACGATTTACCTGAAAGAATTAGTGGCATTAGATTCTTATTATGTACAATAATGTAGGTACATACTTTCACACGAGAAGTCTTGATGTTGCTTCAACCCTATTGAGTACCTACGGGTCTCTCCTCTTAAGGAGGTCTAGAGCATACTTCACTCCGCTGCTCTAGTGCGGATTGGTGGAGATCACTACGGACCCACGATACCCCTGGCGATAACCCTGGTGGTATCGTGGGTCTTTTAAATCAAACGATACCCAACAAATAGTGTTGCGACACTAATTAATAAGAGCTTTATTATCTCTTGAATTTTATATTTACAAAAAAAAACCAAGTCATATTACAGTTGGTTTCACATACGGTAAATCCGCATTCTGTACATATTCGTCGATATAGACGCAGGCAAACGAAACAACTCCAAAGCTATAAGCTTACAGCCTTGGTTTAGAATCTAAAGCACGTTCCAAGATCACATTGCAAGCAAGGAGGAATGCGAGAAGGCATTAAGAATTCGGCGAGCAGTTGTCAAGAGTTATTTCTGTGACGCAAGCTGCGGCCGTCCCCCGACGTCGCGTGCCGACTGCGACATTCCGAAGCATTCGGCTTTGTGGAGAGGAAGAGGTTTAGTTGCAGTTTACAATAACCCATAATTAAGATGATTCGTAGAAGTATCATAATATTCCCTTATGAAAGAAAACTACGAGTAGCAGACGGGTAACAAAGACATAAAATTACATAACATGGCATTTAGCTGTACGAAGACATGTGTGAGTACACAATCAAAAACATGTAAAGTAAACGAGGCTCGTTCGATACCTAAACGCAGTTAAGAAAACCACTAACCAGGATGACATGAGAGACCAACAATCGTGTGCACGCAATATTTAGGTAATGACTGTCCCGTGGCGTGGTGGCGTGGCGGAATTGCCGTCGTAACACATCCACCGCAGTCGGCCACAAAACGCAAACGGTATTGGTAGCGCGATAGCGGATAAACTCATCTCATGTTTTCTGGTCCATGATTGCTGGTTTTCCATCCTAGACCGCAAACACATTGTTCTGTTATCTTTGCTTTACGTCTCACACATTTATTTGTAGTAATTTAAGTGCGAATTTTGGTTATCTACTCTTTGTAACTTTAAATAAAAGCTACTCCTTGCATTTTTTTATTGGAGTAAAACAGCTTTAGGTGCGACTTGAGAATAACTCAGATTATTTTTCGGACGAAAATAACGCTCTATAGTCTGTTGACGGAGTTTCCGCTATTTAAAAATGAAAACAAAACCATAAACAAAATTGATATACATAATAAGATACGCACACATATACTATAACGCCGAAGAACGGTTGTACCGTTAATTTGTAAAACCAACCCAACAATATTATTAAAGTTCAATTAAAAGTATCGAGGCATTAGGCGATACGAAGTTCGCCGGGTCAGCTAGTTGCTAATAAATATGAGTAAGTGTAATACGATATTTTATTTTAAATTAAGTTAATTTTTTTTGGTAATACGTGTCACCAACGTCAAATAAGTTTTACTTCAATCGCGCGTAAAGATTACACGCACACACTTTTAATATTATTGGATATCAGTTTAATACAGTACAAAATGCTTGTAATCTACAAATAAATAACTACAGTTTTTAGCGTACATTTTCCTAAAAACCAACTTTTTATTTCATTAAACCGACTTCTTTTCTTTACTAACTTGATTTTTGTCTTGTATTTTTTAATTATAATGTTATTAGCCATAAACTACCTGTCTAGTGGGTACTTTGGATAACAGACTTGTGTCCAGTGTCCATCCAGACCGAGAGTAGAAAAACTCATCATTCAAATTTCTCAACCGAACCCTTAAGGCAGCAGTCCGGCATGGTAGCGTCACACCGTACCTTCACAATTCAATGCTAATCTCATGCACCAAGTAGCTCCTTCATTATATAAACTATAAAAGTCATGTGTATATAACCGGTTGGAGAATTTCAGTGGAGAACAAGGGAAAGTAGCTGGCTGCCATCCAACTGTCTTTACGTGGAAACGACATGAACCTATGCAGCTTAATGATGGAGTCTTCGAAGGAGGTACCTCTTTTGTAGTGGTTAAATAATTATGCATTTGTTAGAGTTATCTATCGTTAATCGTACAGTTAATAATAGTTATCAGCCGTAGATTTCACTACGTTTATTTCTTCTACATACTCAATTAATTTGATTATTTGATATTTTAATAGAGATTTCCCTCGATTTCCGGCAAAACTACAAGTCCTATGGAAAATAGTAAAAAAATGGCAAAGTTGTAGGTAATAGAAAGATCTACAAGTTTTCGATTAACACTTTTTCCATATAATCTCAAAATTTATGTAAAAAGTTCAAATAACCAAGTTTTTGGGTTTTTATTTTTCTTTTACAAACAAACAAATTCATGAAATTTGGTGAAAACTTAACTTTTTATGTTCCAAACACTGTATTTTTTTTTTATTTAAAATATTTCTTATTTCACCTTATTTTGACTTAACATCGAAAAAGCACCGTAATTATTTTCATTAATTATTTCATTAATTCTCACGTCAAAATATCTGCTTTTTTAAAAAAGTCTTTGGGATTTTTTTCTTTGAAATCTCTACCTTTTGATGGTATAAAAATACAATATTATGGTAGCTGCTACGAAATAACAGGTGGTAAGGCCCAACCATAGGCCATATTGTATTAGGGTCTGGGTTGGGTTGGGTCTGGTGGTGTATCTTAGAGACAGACTATGTAACTCCAGAATGGGGGAGAATAACAGTTTTAATAATCTAAATTTTACTTACAAAAAATAACCGACTTCAAAGTCTCAAAAACTACATGGTTGTCAGATCTCGTTCAAATTTATGTGAGACCACATGACAAGCGCCTGCTTTCGATTAAAAAAAGAATCATCGAAATCGGTTGGCGTGATATTGAGTTATTTGTCAATTTGTCGCGCACATCTTAACACAAATTTACGACTTATGTGGTTTTCTCATGGATGCCATTGTCAGATCTCAATAAAATTTGTGGGACCACATGACAGCTTTTGATTAAAAAAAGAATCATCAAAATCGGTTCGCCCAGTCCAAAGTTTTGAGGTAACAAACATAAAAAAAAATACAGTCGAATTGAGAACCTCCTCCTTTTTTGAAGTCGGTTAAAAATATTTGTTGACGTTGACATAGCAAAACCAGTACAACATTGAACAATTCAAGATCTGATGGTGTACGTATATAAAATCCCACTAATATATTTTCTTAGGCGTACCTATAATAAGATATTTTTTTACTCTCGCTAAAACGGCTAAATGGATTTAGATGAATTTTGGCTCATAGATATTCCATATCCCGCATCAAAGAACAGGGTGCATGTTCGTCGGGATCAGGTCGTTCGAGTTCGGAGATGGATCAGCTTCTTCATCAGGTCAAGGGTATAATTTAGTTTGGAAGTTGGGTTTACAGGTTATTTATTGTTTTAGGGTTTTGTTCCTCAAAAGAAAAAAACATAACCCTTAAAGGATCACTTCGTTGTCCGTCTGTCTGTCTGTCTGTCGACCTTATTTTCTCAGGAACACGTGGAGATACCATTCCAAAAAACTTAAACTTATTTGTATTTGGTTAATTGGTCACTATGTCCAAGCATAGGAACGACAGTTTTACAGTGGCAAAGTTAAGTTTGTTACTGAATCATTTAATATTGCTCTTATGTTCGGTTCTCTAAAATACAAAACCCTCAGTGCCAAAAAACTCGCATTTACCGGGATGTTTTTTAATTACTTTAATTTCATTCTCAAGTCCACGCAGACGAAGTCGCGGGTAAAAGCTAGTCTCTACAATAAAAGAAAATTTTAGAACATTCTGGAGAAAACAAAGAGTAGCGTAGAGGTTGGCTGGATGGCTGGTTGCCAAGAACCCCGCAGTATGAACCATAAAAACGACATAACACCCCCACGGACCCCCGAAATGAGTGGCCGCCCGCTTACTTTAATAAAACAGTCATAAACACTTTGACTCGAGGAGATAAAAATATGCTTTGTCTATCCACAGAGATATTACATAGCTTAGATCAACGACCACTTAAATATATCTTATTAACATAGAAATGGTCGTCTAGAAGAGTTTCCATTTACTGAGCAAAAGATCTTGGGTTCAATTTTATTAATGGGGATATATTGCTTATTTCTTTTATTTCATAATATTGGTGACTCACACATTATGAAATTAAATACTAAAAGAATTTTGCTTACACCTAATAGGCTACCTGTTATTCCCTGTTATTCTTCAGTATTCCCTGTAACTTTTTTGCGGCCTTGTAAATCAATCCTCCTCGATCTGTTATTTAGACTGAAGAAATATATTTTTTTTAAATTACAATATGGCTCTTTGATAAAACTTATGCGGTCTCTTTTATTATGGTGAAACTGTTCGCTATCTTAAATATAAAGTTTTAGTAGTTTTGAGGTCTCATTTTATTTATATTTTACATTTGTAAAACTTGTGAGTGAAAACATTTATTTATTCCCTGGTATGTAAAGAACCCATATATTAACCTATGTCCTTACCTATGCTAAACATTGTAACAATTATAAGGAAAATTCTTTGATATTCATATTTTACTCACAGACATGTTTTTCACTCCTCACCCTGTTCAAATTATTCACGTCTTGCTACCCACAGCCAATCGAAAGGGCGAGTGCAAAGAACGAAGGCATTCAGCATACTTCATAAATCATTGAAGTTATTCATAAAAAGACTTTCGTCTGCGCCAAACATATTGCATGCACACACGTGCGACACGGTTCATACGATATTACCGCTAGGGGGCCCCTCTGCCTCGTAAAAATATGTTTGCATGAATAACACCAATATGCGATACCAAATAGACTGCCGTATTTTATTTTAATCCTTCATTTGGTAAACAGATACGATGGCAGCATCTGTGATATAAACAGAGGAATTATTAAATGTGTTATATTTTAATTAGCTCATAAATCTTTACAATGTAGTTTTCACGTGTTTATGAACTCGTACATTTGTGTTAAAAACCCTGTAGTAAAAATCTTAATTTATACAATTTCGAGCAATTCACGAAGAAAGGTCTTCCTTGTTGACGTTTTCTTTCTCCCAAGCGAGTAATAAATAACTGCTCATAAGAAAGGTAAAAGTATCATCTCAAGGTTCTCCTGAAAATTATACTAATCAATAGTTAATTTTCTAGTTCCAAGGTCACTCATATCATTCCATGGTTTATCATACAAAACAAACGAAGGTTAATAACAGAAAAACAGAAAAAAAGAAAATGTATAAAGATCCTCTTAAGAGGGAAAAAATTCAACCGAAATTGGAATTGTTACCCAATTCGGGGCACGTTAGATTAAAAATCAGCTTTATAACGTCATAAAGTAGGCAGAATGCGCGTTAAGATAAGAGTTCTCGGGATCTAAATAAAAAATGAGCCACAATCGTAATGGTAGCGAGTTCCTTTGATCTCGGTTTCAGAGCTTACCGGGGATTGCCGGCTTAACGGGGCAATTTGGATATAAAACGTAATGCGGATCGAAACGCATTAGCGACATTAGCCAACTGACTGTATGGTCTCCCCTACAGCCTCCGGTCATAGCGCTGTTGATACAAGGCTTTGTTTGGCATTTTTGGCACGGATTTTTAATCTACGGCGGAACTGTACCGGTATTCTGTTTATTTAGGCTGTGAATAATACGCAGAATCATGTTGGGTATTGAACTGAATTTTATCTTTATCGTGGGTACATAATCATCGAATGCTTTTTAATGTAATTTTTTAGTATCATTGTATTTTATAACAATAATAGTTCGAATATTTAGTTACATGTAATATACTCACAGCATGCGTTTAGATATTTAAACATTATTCTTAACTGCAATTATTGCTACTTCCCAGAACCATATGAGCTATTTAAAACATGATAAACTTATTTTCTAACTTGTCTCTACAAAACTTTGCTCATCTCGAAAACAAATAAAGAAACCCCCACTAATAAAACTTAAACGAGACACCGTAAAATTCATGTTTATTGAAGCGTCTCAAAGAACAAGAAGAAAGTCAAAAGCTGGTACAATTAAAATTCTCCCCCGAGACGCGCCTAAACCCAGCGGTCAATATTACTCGACGAGACCCTCAATTTTCACCACTCTCCCCCGTGCTAATAACAATAATTAGGAATGAGTGGTTCAATAATTAAAAACGGAAAAGAGCACGACTTGAAAAAGATTCGCAACACTAAAGAAAATGATCTCTCCTCCCTTTCTACCACTGAGACAATTCATATACCTTGTTCTATCGCTCATCTCAATTTCCTTTATTAATTTTGTCTACATTCCTCGTCTTCATGTTTAAATTAATCTAAATTGCAATAAATAAGTTCCTGAATCGAGAACAATTTTATTCATCTATTTTACACATATTTTGCGAATTGCGTAGGTATAGAATAATTCATAATAATAAAATTAAGCTTAGCAATTTCTGCATTGAAAAATAAAAAAGAATTTCTTTATTTAGTTTACAGTTAACACCTTTGAGTAGTCCTCATTGAAACGTCGTTTTCAATTTGTTTACGATTTTATGATTTAATTAGAACTCCTATATTTTAAAAACATAACACAAACAATAGCTTAATTAAGAGAACTTCAATTAAATATATTCTTAATACTGGCAAATGGTTAGGTAATACGCTACTAGCGTTAAAACATTCTAACAAAGATGGGACTTCATATCAAAGTTTAACAAACACGAGCATTCAAAATGAATATTCACACTCGAGCCATCCCCACAACATGGCCTCCAAGAGGTTTTGAAATAACAGGGCAAATCAATTTAATTTAAAATAATTTAATTTAATTTAATTTAAAATTAAAATCATTAGTTCTCGAGAGGGCAGCCCTGCATAAAGGGGCTCCAGTTAATAACGAAAGGTGAAGCTAAGATATTTTTCTCTCTTATACAAAAATAATTTTTTCACCTCATAGGGCGTGCAGGGGTAAGGGCGAGCCTATTGTGTTGTTTCACCAACAATGTTTGACTAACAAGCTGCTTTTACGTATTCTCGGTAGTACATTCATCATTATAAAGATGTATTCATGTTAGGTACTTAGCTATGCTAATTTTGAATCAATTTTGCGCCTGGCTTCTGTGATGATCTTGGTTCGTATTTTTGATTTCAATCATACTTAATTTTTTTATGTAGTATGACAATCCAGCTAACGTTTTACCTACTTAACTACGATTTACGATCAATTACGTAAGTGGTACCGTCGCACATAATTATATTTGTAACATAAAAGTCATTCTTTCGTTCCGCGTGGAGCTGTAAAGTCCGCTAGGGTCAACAGCAATAATCCATTCGAAAAAAAGTCATCATTAATAACCTCTTTTTTTTTCAAAGTAGTTATCGTGCATTAGTACATAATATTTAAAAAAGTAATTTTTTATCCAAATGTACATATATGGGTGATTCTACAAAAATTGGGTAACTCGATGTCATCAGCCAATATATACAAAGTCATATTATATTTTATTGAGATTACAATTTATTTTAAAGCAATGAAAAGTCCTTTATTTGGTCACCCAATTTCAACTCTTAATTTTAAATACAAGTTAATAAAAAGACACAATTAATGCTTAAAACGTCAGTCCTTTGGCATGTCACAATCCCGAAAACCAAGAATCAAGTGAATATCTATTAAACATTATCATTGATTTAAGAAAACTTACTCATTTACTACAATCTGTGATGTACATAGTAATATATACTGTAACTTCCATAATGCTATGTTTTCCACATTATTTAAAAAAAAAAAAGAAACTTTGTCATTAGTTTTATTCGTCAGTCCGTTGTGTGTTGTTTAAATTTGAAATTCGCGCAAAATATCACCAAATCAACGTCAAATCCCTGTTTGAATTGTAATGTTGATTATGAAGTTACTTGTGGACCGCACAATTTGACGGCAGCCATAACTGTACCAGTGCTTGGGTTGTATTTGTCGTCTATACACGTGCTTAGCCAGTCAACATTTCAGTCCTGTGGTGAGTCGTTATTTTCTTGTTAATCTGAGGTTTATTTTCATTTATACATAGTTAACTACGATTTGTTAAAATGTAGTTTGTTGATATTTGAAATTACCAAAAGAAACAATAGTTATGATTATAGCTTCAAATTATGTCTTTTTCGTCAGTCCGTTGGCGTCAGTCCTTTGTCAGGTATCGCGCCAAAGGACTGACTTGTTTCCATGGTACTGATGTTTTTTGTTTTAGAGCACTTTTTTATCTTAATTGCTACCGTGTATACTTATATTTCAGTTTAAAACATTATGCGGCACGCTAAAAGCAAATTGACTAGCATTAAATTAGCGGAATTCGAAGAAGAAGTAATAAAATCTGTTGAAAAAACGCCAAAGACCAGAATTGAAGACATGAGTGAAGATAGAACTAAAAAGAAAGAATTAGTGAAGAAGGCCCTTATTGGGGAAGTTATTAAAACACAATTGGAAGAAAACTACACTAAACTCATGAAGAAAGAAAAAAATTTAAACAAGTTATATCTGGAAATGTAGTTGACAAATACAAACTTTTAAGATTAAAATTGTTAGATTTTTGTTTCTATTGTTTATTGATTCATCCATCCATCCATCCATCCATCAGCCTTTGTAGGTCCACTGCTGAACATACGCCTCTCCTAACTTGCGCCACTCTGACCGGTCCTGAGCCTTCTGAATCCAGCGGATGCCCGCTGTCTTCTTCAGGTCGTCAGTCCACCTGGTCGAGGGCGTCCTATGCTCCTTTTTCCGAAACGTGGGCGCCTTTCGAGGACCTTTCTTTCCCAACAGTTATCGGTCCTTCGAACTATGTGGCCAGCCCATTGCCACTTAAGCCGGCTAATTCTTTGAGCTATGTCGGTTACCTTTGTTCGTTTACGGTAGCGTAATACCGAGCATAGCCCTCTCCATAGCCCGCTGCGCTACTCTGAGCTTGTGAATTAGGCCAATAGTGAAGCACCACGTCTCGGATCCGTATGTCATCGCTGGCAACACACACTGCTCGAACACTTTCGACTTCAGGCACTGAGTGTTTTGGACAACAAGATTTGACGCAGTTTCCCGAACGCAGCCCATCCAAGTTGGATTCTACGAGTGACTTCTTTCTCGAAGTTGGACTTATCCATCTGGATCACTTGTCCCAAGTAAAGGTATTCGTCTACAACTTCGAGAACAGCGCCATCAACAACAACCGGTATGGGTGTGACATGGACATTCGATATGATTTTCGTCTTGTCCATGTTCATCTTAAGACCCACCCGTTGCGGGGCGCTGTTCAAGTCCACGAGTATTGTACCAAGTTCTTCCAGGGAACCCGCCAGGCAGCGGCGTAGCTAGCCCTTAGGAGGCCCCATATCAATATTTGTTGTGGGGCCCCCTCAACGTCAGCTGTCAAATATAAAAGGAGTGCCAACTGTCAGTAGCAGTTGTAGGCCGTTGGCGAGCATTTTTTGGGAGTGTTAGTGGGGGCCCCTATACGCTGGGGGGCCCGTATAATTGATACGACTGATACGGCGGTAGCTACGCTCCTGCCGCTAGTATAACTATATCATCGGTATATCGCAGATGTGTGATGTATTCGTTTGTTGATTACATAGAAATATTAAGTAAAACTAAGTCAAAGTAGTAAAAGTTAAGTGAATGACGTTACGTTAAATGTCAAAAGGCTGTTTTGAAAACTGAGAAAGTATTTTCTCCCAGTACTACATATTAATAATTATTTTTTATAGTTACTAAGTGATTTTAATACTTAAAAGACATGTGCCATTATTAAATCCTAAGAGATTTGTACAAATTTTTATTAAATTTCATTAAAATTCTTACAAAATTGTGTATTTTATCAGTACTATGTTAGCCTCGTCAGTCCCATGGCAGTAAAAATCAGAAAATTTTAAATATCTCACTATCTACTTAAAAAAGTGACTGGCCCGATTTGGAACAGTATATTCATTAGATTAGCCATCATATACACCCAAATTTGTTCAAATTTGATTAAATAAGTATAGTAAACAAAATATCCTCAAAAGTTACCCAACTTTTGTATAATCACCCATATATATTTTTACAAGTTTGAGCACTATTTACTGCATGTTTTGTTAATTATAGTCCCATTGGATAAAAATAGTAGTAGAAAAAGTAAATAAATAGATCTAATTCTATTTTAACCTGTCTAAAGTAAGGGTCAAGCCATCGATTAGCCGATGTCGCGTCTTGTCTACTGACGCGCTAAATTGGCCTCTTACTGCTCGGCGGAACATAATAAGGTGGCTCGAATCACGAGAGCCAATTAGATCGCAACTCTATTTTACAGGCCTAACAAGAACAAAATTTGTCCTGGTTTACTCGTTTCACGTTCAATTGGTTGTTGCTTATTAGAATTTTATTCGTCTCCGTTAAATGCAAGATGATTTATAGTAGGATAATAAACAATGATATTATAATGTAAAAAAGATAGATATGTCACTAGCGCGCCGACGAAGAAGAGCGTAAGAACAGGCAAATGACCGTTCTGCTCATACTCGCTCTGTCTTTACAAGACGATACGCACGTTTTTCGTGTATTATACCAATGTGATTGGTGTAGTGAAACAAAAAGTAAACGTGTGTGTGTTGTAGCTCTTCTCGTAACAAATTTTTGATGGATTTGTAAGGGTATAACGTATCTATATTTTTTAAATATCATTGATAATAAAGGAAAAAGTTTGTTTGGATGTTTATTACTCCTTCACGCAAAAAGTACTGATTTACGTACGGATTTTCATGTTTAGCACACAGGTAGCATGACTTGGAATAATATATAGCATACTTATTATGTATCTAAGTATATTATGTATGTTACTATGGTTACGGAAAACGCAGACAAAGCCGCGGGCAGGGTGCTAGTTTAAAATATGTTCATTGTCACATAATATGTGACCAACGATATTAACGTAAGAATAAGCGATTATTTACTTACAAATTAATCTTCTTTGCTTATATCAGTCTGTCTAGTTGCTCATTTCCATATTTCTCGCAACTAACACGGCAGACTAAAAAAGCGTTGTGGGCCCTCATTAAATTTTTCACTTATTAAAAATTCCCCACGCCCGTCCGTCAACATCAGATACGCAACTTTTTATCCCGAAACAAAAGTTATGTTCCGCGGGACCGCCGCGCTCCCCTCCGTCCTTTAGCCCGATAATTTGAGTGAGATTTTCTCGCAATTTAAGATAAACAAAGAGAGCGCTTACCCTTAATTGGAAAGCAGAGCGTTATTCAGGAAGGAACGTGACAAATAGACACCTCTTAACTTCTTTTCCACTTTCCTGCCATTCAGGGCTATATTGGTTTTTTCCGTATACCTGCAGCCGAAAGCTTTGTTTGTTTAACGAAATGTTAATGAGGATTACCTCGGCATCGACTTGGGGACAGTAATCTAATCATGTTTTCTTACTCTTCCATTCTTGTTATACTTCCGCCACTGCTTAGTGAAGGTACCCCTTAATAAGTTGGTGATATTTTCACAAAAAGTGCCAATAATATACCTCTTTTCTTTTGAATATTGAAAAAATTGTTAAACATTAGAAGATAAATACTCGTAAGCCAAAGGATATTACAGGAGTTGTGACTCAAAGTACCTACTGTGTCAAAGTATTAATCTCAGATATTGCTCTTTAATCTAAGGTATTGTTTAATAAAGTACAACTATACTAGTTATGGATTCTAGCCTTATTTTAAGACTTACAATACATAACTTAACACAATTTAGAAAAAAATACGAAAAATTACTTTGGTTACAATACAATCAATACAAAAGCAATAATTTAGTAATAAGTAGCAAGTATTCTCTATAAAATAAAACAAATAAATAGTACTAAGCTAAATAATGAATAGGAACCATTTCCCGTAATGAGTACGCCCCCATACAGTTGCGTAGTGTTGATATTTCTTACAAGTTCCCTCGTACAGTTCGTTAGCCCCTACACTATTTGAATATGAGACGACGCACGTACAGTTCCGATGGCGGTACAGAGGCTACGAAGATATTCCTCTCACGATTTTATTATAAACTCGGTTTGCGCCTTCTTTACCTAAAGTAAGATGAAAGTTCTTTTGCTATTATCCAAATGACCAACTACGAAACTGTATTAGGAAATCTTCACCTGCATTAAATAAAATAAATAAAAAACATTTTATTGAACGCTTTTTTTAGCTAGATCTCTTTGTGTGGTTCAAATGTTGTATAGTTAATTGCGTAATCTTGCAATCATATTAGAAAAAAAAAGGAATGATGATAAACGCTTTAAAAACGGTAGTAAAATAATAAAAATATTGTCTCCTAATTACTTGCGTATTTTTACCATTACGTTGCACAGGTTACGGTAGTTTTCAAATAGCAAATTTGTAAATTAAGGCATCCTCTACTTCTATAAGCTCTGTGGTGTAGACGCTTCGTACATTTCAAACCTTTAAACCTTTAAGTTTTACATGCTTACACAACGTTGTGCTACTATTGAAATAGTTTACTATAATACCCTCCCTACTAAACTACTTCCTTCACTACCCAGTACAGTTTTCGTCACGTGCTTCCATCCATCCATACTCTTATATTATAAAGAGGAAAGATTTGTATTTTTATATGTTTGTAATGAATAAACTCAAAAAGTACAGATACCTGACTGATTAAAAAAAAATATTTCATAAATAGAAAGCTACATTATTTTTGAGTAACATGAGCTATATTTTAGTGCCCTACCTCACCGGGACGCCATGGCGACGTCGCCGGCGTAGTTGCCATGGCTACCGTTGGCGTCCGAAGGTAGCCAAAATAGTAGCCATGGCTTCTCTTCACTCAGTTTGATTATGATGTCAAGAATGGACGTAGAAGAGATCGCACTCATTTGTTACGTACGTCGCTTAAAAATACTACAAGAAAAGAAAAAAAAAAAGAACAAACTTTGGATTCATCGTTTTTTATCAAATCGAAGCCGATGTGGTGTTTTTATTAATCTATATTAAGAATTTTTATAAAATATCCAATGCACTATCCCACAAACACGGACAATTTTGAATTTTCACAATAAATTTTTCTGTATCGAAACAAATTTTTCCATACATAAATTGACCAAGCGCCCGAAATGGCGGCCGGTTGGCTACTCAGTGAGGGAGGTGTAACCTACACGCATACATTTTACTGGCGACGTCGCCAGCGCGCCACAGTCTCCAGACTCCACATAGCGCGCTGGCAGTTATGGCTACGCTTCCGAATTTTCTACGTTGCCACAGCGTCGCCAGGTGAGGTATCCGCCATACATTTCAATATAAACTGTTTGGATACGTGGCCGGCGACGTCGCCATGGCGTCCCGGTGAGGTACCGGCCTTATTGTAATTAATAATATTTTTTACTAGATCACAAGTAGAAATGTTTGACGCCAAGTGAAGTGGCTACGGTTCAGTAATTCATTATTCATTATAATATCAACGGCACTGATTTCGTAGCTGTGAAGCTACGGCGTAGCAATAACTAATTCTCATAATTAATTTATTTTCTTCTTGTTTCATTAGGGAATGGAGAAATATAATTTTTTACAACAACTTAAACACATTGCACATTTATTTTCATTTTGATTAGGTAGATAGATAGCTTATTTACACATTAATAGATTATTTTAATTTATACTAGTTAGCGAGTGAATTGAGAACTATTGTATGTTAGAATTTTAACAGTAAAGAAAGAAAACAAAACTTAAAATTACTATGTGCTGAATAAATACTAACTTCTAATAAATGGTTTATTAGTTAGTTAATTATGAACCTTCTAACATTAATATCAATAATATATAATTATTCTAAACATTTTATAAGACCTATGCGGTTTTGGCGAGTTGAAGGGTTAAGGATAAGGTATCTATTACCTAATGGTAAGGAGATCCGTAATTACGAAGTGCTATAAGTGCGCTAATCGATCTAGACTGCTGAGTAGGATAAAGAAGTTTTAGAAATGGCAGTCACTTCTCATAATAGCAAAGTTGCTACAATGCGATAAGGGTTAAAACATTAAAAGTAAATCTTTAACTAATTTAATCTTCGACGGTGTCAACAAAAAAGTTGCATTCTCATTAACCAAAAACAGTAAAAAATATTTCATACTTGTCAGATTTTGGAAAGAATATAATGGTGGTTACTGGTTAGTATTCAAAATTTACTAACAAAAAATAACCGACTTCAAAATTACTCAAAAACTACTTGTCGCATCTCGTTCAAATTCATGTGGGACCACATGTTAAGTCGATTTTAAAAAAATCGTCAAAATCGGTTCACCCAGTCGAAAGTTCTGAGGTAACAAACATAAAAAAATACAGTCGAATTGAGAACCTCCTCCTTTTTTGAAGTTGGTTAAAAAGTTAAACAGTTTCTCCATTATGCACGAATAAAATGTTTCCTAAACAGCACTCTAGCACAGACCTCGACAACCTCCGAAAGAAGCGACCAATGTGTGATATATACCTACTAGGATAATATTAGGTGTTTTGTTTATTTTATTAACCTTTTTTTACTCTCTATTTACAAATAATGCTAACAAAGTACAGCGCTAGTGTAATCGGCCACTAATCACCACTTGTTCGGAATCACCACAAGTGCAGACGTCGCGACTTGGCTAATGCAGCTGATCGTTTGTTTTGATGCAAATCTCCTCCTTATTTCAATAGGCCATAAACATCAATTTGGCTTACAGAAAACTCTCGCTAATCGGTTAGGTTAAAGACAAGTGTTTTTACGTTGGGGTAGGTTAATTCAAGCACTTTACAGGTGATACTAATAAGTCGCCCTCACTTTGCTTCAGGAAACATGATCTACACGTTTACAATTTGTAACCGCATAGGAATGGTCTACGTTTTTCGCTGCCACTACAATTAAATAAAATGCACAGAAAATTGTAGATACAATACACAACTCACATTTTATTACCTTTGGTATTTTAATAGTACTATATTTTAATTTACTAATTAATAAAATCATTTCAATGTTAGACAATAATGACATGTCGTAGCGAATCAAAAAGTGGACCTCGTAATGTATGAAAATTATTACGTATCTACGGTTAAATATCTTTATCACTACTTATTATAAAACAAATTCCCCCACCGCGTCTGTATGTCTGTCTGTTCGCGAGAAAGTCAAACTCTACTGAACGGATTTTCATGCGGTTTTCACCCGTGAATAGAGTGATTCCTGAGGAAGGTTTAATTGTATAATTCATTTCGGTTTTATGTAAATTGACCGAAATCCACGCGGGTGAAGCTGCGGGAGAAAGCTAGTTGACATTATTTAAATAATAGACAATGTTTTGTAACTTTATTATAGCAAAATTTTACTGTAGCAAGTATTTTTAAACATTTAAAAAGCCAACATAATAGGTACAACTCGACACCTACGTGATTTGCATTTAGTTATAAAATGTTTACTATGACTAAACGGACTGAATTCGTGACTTTTTTTACAATAATTTTCCAAAACTCCAATTGAACATACACAAATTTAATCATCTCAAAATGAAAAAAATCAACTACCAATACACGATATTTAGGGGAACATAAATAAATCAATGTTGTTTGGGATTAGGCTACAAATATTCCACGAGCAAAATATTTCCACGTACTCAGAAATAGATAGAAGCATATATCTGAATATTTACGATAATGCAGACGTCAACTCATAAAAACCCCCCTCCCTTGGGCGAGCACTCAAAAACAAAGCCCGCGCTCCTTGGCTACTGAATATTTCAACAGGTCTTCTCTTTGTTAGAATATTAATTCAACGGGGGTAATTGATCTGTTAAGAATCAGTATACACGCGCCATGTGTTTATAAAATCAATTACCTTTTATTTTAGCGGAGAATTAGCACGAAAATTAGTGAGTATTTTGCATTATAAAATTATCATGTTATGACTAACTATTTTTTCTTTTTGTATGATTTGTTGTAATATATTTAAAATCTGATATAAAATAACTTATAACTAAACGATTATACTTTCCACCCATGAAATATCATTCACTGGCGAACCATAGCATTTGTTGTTTTATTGTAAATCGTTATGTGTACATATTTTATGCCTTGTTTACCTTTACCTTTTTACCTATAATGTTTTTTCCTTTACAAGTAAGTTTTTAAGTTCCTCAACTTGTCATCTGGGCTAATTACCACTGAACACTAGAAAGATATTAGGTTATTAGTTTTTTGCCAATAAAATTATATTAAAACGACGTGTTTGTCTATATGCGTGTTTGACTTTATGCATCTTTGACTTCATGCGTTTTTGACCTTAAGAGTATAATCCATTTATTGTGCTTGCATTGCATTCGATTAACTCTTTACCCAGGCTTTAATCCTGCTCAGGAGAAGAGACACATGCCCAATGGGCCATTAAAAGGTTAAAGGTTAAATATTAAACGAACTCACCTCGCCCGCTTCTCCCCACGAATCTGAGATCATTGAACTTAGCGACTTGGTTCTTCATCACAGCTGTACAGTTCCTCAGTTCGGCGGAGCAGTTCTCGTCGTTCCCCGCTCTCACCGTCACCAGGGTACCGTCGCCTACGTCACCCAGCGCTACCACTTTGAACGCTACTGGGAGGGTTTTGTTCGACCGCCAGTGCGGAGGCAGGACTGTACACACCTGCCCATCAAAATATCGGTTAGTTTTCTAATCGTGTGGGCGTGCATGCGTGTGCCTGTGTGCGAGTGTGTGTTTTGTATGTGAGAGAGAGAGAGTTTTTCTAGATGAAGTGGTGATTAAGCTGTAATAACTGTTATCATAAAGGGATCGTAACATGAATGACAATGAAATGACTTCAAGACCAAAATAAGTGACATACGTTAAGTGTTTTCGTCTACACAAGGACCTTCTGGATAAAATCCTACAATATTTAATTGAGATTCTTCCTTAAGTTTTTTCGAAACTACTATAGAGCAGCAGTCTAAACTAAAACCTTCCGGCTCTACCAGGGTCGTAGGCCGCTTAAATGTTTTTTTGTATCCTCTGTGCTCGGCGTTTGCCTACATTAATATTGGACATTCTCACGTTATTTATAAGAAAAAATAATATAAGCAAATATTATAACTTCCAACATCAATTAAAATAAATATTATGGTTAATACCTAAAAAGGTACCTGAATAAAAAAATACAATCCATTACTCACAACATGAGGACTGCCAGTCTTCACCAGCTCCCCAGGGTGGTCAGCCAGCAGACCCTCCAGAGTTCTCTCAGCCAGCAGTTCAGCCGTCAAGGGCTGGCTAGGTAAGCTCCCGTAACTAGAAGATGGCGCCTCATGGCCCAGCCCGTTCGTGGTCGAACTGACTTCACTCGATAGATGCATCGTCCATTAGTTTAACACTTTACACTTCAAGTATTCACTCAGTCATCCTTCATATTAATACACAATCATGTTTAATTAATCAGTCAAAGAAGAAAAGTCAAACAGTTCCCTACATCCGTCACGTCGCTTTGTGGGGCATTTTCCAATCAGTGTCTGATTGTAGAATACATTTGATTGATAAATATCCGTATTTTGGCAACGGCATGTTGTTCAATAGGATCTGAAACAGAAAGTTACTTAATTTAGGTACAGGCTTTAGAGCTATCTGTTTGGATGGGTGATACTATATACCTATTATACTAATGTTATGTGTTTATTTGCAATATCTTAATTAATTCAAAAACTACCGTGTGTGTACGACCAAATTGATATTCATTAACAGTCTCGTTTTGCATATCATAGTTTAAGCGGACGTCTGATGCCAAGACCACACGGAAATCTTCTTGAAAAACTAGAGATTCATTTTCAATCTAACTACTCATTTTCTAGCTCTCGTAGTCCATTAATTAGAATAGTTGAAAAGAACATCGCAATAAGCAGAATAGATAACAAAGAACGCGAAATTTCTAATAGTTGCATTGTGGCTATCCTTATAGTTTCATTCTCGTTACTGAGAAACACTACTGAAGTAGCAATTAGTTAGAATCGAGCTAAATTAATCATATTTAATGTTTACACTTTTGGAAAAGGGTGATTATTAAAGTTTTTATGAATTTTTCAAACCTGAAATGGACCATTACATTCTGAATCCTTTGAATAAAATCAAAGCAGTTTTGTGGCGCACAATCAGACGGTGAAAGAAAAATAGGGTAGTCATTCAAGTGGAATAATGTATGTCAATATCAAAGAAGAAAAAGTCAAAAACTAAAATATATCAGCAAAACGGTTCGCTGTGGCAGCGGTAACCATGATAATGAAAGTAGCAACTTCACCAAATTATAAGTCTGTATCTTTGGTTTGGTTTCATTAATGGCCCACTACTGAATACGTATCTCTCCTCTTGAAGAGGTCTAGAAGGCCTTTTTTTATGCTGCACAAAGGCCTCCGGCCCACATGGCTTAACTGACAGTAAGTAAAAATCACTATAATTATGTATTTATTTAATGAAACCCTATTAATGGATTCCAAAACACGCATTTATTGTATTATTATGAGCGAAATTTGTAATATTTTGATAAAATAAAACTACAAAGTACGGCAAGCCGCCATGATTATATTGAATGCGAATCAGTCTCAATTAGAGAAATTTACGTCACGCCTGAGTAAACAAACGAACAATATGACAATACTGACAATGACATCTTGTCTATAACTTTACTCAGGCGTGACGTCACAAGCGACGCCATAACACTTTAAAGTGTTTTGCCACGAATTTTAAACTTATAAATTAAAGTATACTATTTTATACTAAACCTGACTTTTTTGCGGAAATATACGTTTTAATTATAATACTTAGGTATACAATCAATATAGAACAGTACTTCAAAATTTGTCATCATACCTATTGTCTTAAAAACATAACATTATTAGTTTCTGACATCACTAACTGCACATAGTAACTTATACCTAATATTGTATGTTATATGTTGTTGCCTGGTATAAACGTTGTTCGCGCCTCTTCATAATAAATTGACAGTCAAACGCGACATCAAAGCAACTTCCGTAACAAGCATGCATAATCGAACGACGGGACAAATTGAGAAAGGTCGATAGAAACCATATAGAAACTTATAGATATGCGTGTTTTGTACAGGCTTGTCGATTGATATTAGTATTTTTCCTGCTGAATGAGGAGATAGTCTCAGATTTCGATCGATTTCAATGATACTGGGGAAAATTAAACTCATAAATCGTACCAATATTATAAATGTGAAAGTTTGTTTTGTTTGTTTTTTAAGGATGTGTAGTATGGATGTGTAGTCTGTTGCTCCTTCACGCAAAAATTACTGAACAGATGTTCATGAAATTTAGTACAGAGGTCACATGATCTAGATTCTAGAGTAACATACAGAGTACTTATTATCCCTATTACTTACTTATAATATTGACGACCCTGTAGCCTAGTTGGTAGCGACCCTGCCTACGAAGCTCTCTCTTGCTCTTATGCGTAAATATTTGAAAAATAATATTTGAAATACTTAATTCAATTTCTACCATAATTTATTATTAGTACCATTTTTTCGTAATTTGTTACGGAAATCCATAAATTAACTATTTAAATATATTACACACCTTTATCAAATAATATTTTGACCAGCACTGTCGTAACTACTTTAATAACACTTTTAACGATAACTGAAATCATTCAAAACTCTCGGGCATCTGAAATAATTGTACTAATATTCGCATAGACTGAAATGGATAGAATTATCCTTAAAATATTCAAAATCAGTACCGATGTCTCATAATTTTAACATTAACTAACAGAAATGTTAGTATGGAGAAAAACCTCGAATAAAGTAGACTTACACCCCAACTCAGAGTCACTTAACGGTTACTTTAATCGCTCCTTAGTAATGAATCACCATACAAATTCTGTACTAAGGAGCGATTTAAGCAACCATTAGTGACTCTGAGTTGGGGCGTTAACTACTTATATTTACTTATTTTATTCAAGCATACTAATTTAAGTAGTAATTCTTTACTATACAAGTTTTTGATGTAAAATTAATACTTCAACTAAAAACTAAAATTTATTATCTCTAACTTTATTCTCAAATGTAATGCAAAACATCATCACTTATAGCTAACATTTCATTAATAATTCCAGTAATGTACAGTTCATCCGCGAGTTTCCACAAAAGGCTTTGCGATAGGAATCAAAGCGAATACGGTGAAAGGCAGTAAAAGACATGTTGGGGCTCACCCCTTGTAGAAATTAAGTTTAACATCCGATCGACATATCGCGTTTCGCAAACATGTTACAGATAGGGTGGCCGTGAGTCGGGAATTTGGCGGACTAAATTAATTTTAATGTTAATTTATTGTTACGTTGTTTTGTTATTACTCTTTGACTTATAAATACGTCTGTATCTTCTGACTTAGGTAAGTGATTCTTGAGTAATCCAGTACCTTCCTTTTGAAATTAGTTAAGAGGAATGAAGTTCTAAACGCTAAACCCTACACACTCATACCCCCGTAGTAGGTTTCAATACAAATTAGACATCACTATAACACCCATGACCCGAGAACAAATACTTACATCAATTATAATTGCTTAAAAAATAAATAATCTGCATATTTATTTAATACTTATTTACCATACAAATGTAATAGACCAAAAGGCGGTTTAATGTTAAAAGCATCCTATGCGAGGCAACCTTTTGGCCATAGGAAAAAACTATATTTGTCAGTATTTATGCTTCAATACTGTGAGATTCGTAAGTGTCTGAATACATGTGCGTTAAATTACGGCTTTCTCACGTTTTGATCTTGCATTCGCATTCAAACATTTGTACTGAAATCGCGAGAAAAAGTTTGGTATACGATATTTATGACTTAAAATTTGTACTTACTGAATTTTATGAAATGTTTGGACACACTAGTTACAGCCTATTCGCCTGTAGCCGCGTGCCCCGGGGAAGGGGATGCTACCATATCAAAGTATTATTGCCCATACGTTATCCACTGATAAATTTGTTAGTTGTAATATCAATATAAGTATACCCCACCCCAGTCAACAATCAAACAAGCTACGGAAATAAACTTAAAAAAAAAATAGAAAACCTTTAAAATGCATAATTTAAGTCATAACATTAGCAGGTTATTGATACTAAGTATGGAAGCAAACTATTAATAATTATTATCAACCCAACGCACTTATTACTCTTTTATCAAGCGTGTTAGTTAAATATATACTGTAGGTAAAATATCAGTAATATATTTTACCTATAGTATAAAATCCGAGCAGTAGGTATTTCACTTTTAGTAATAGATGTCACTATTATTATTATTAAAATGTACTATACAGCGTCTTTCAATTTACAAATTATTGTAAGTAATTAATTTTCGTAGTATAAGTTTACGCTCTAGGTATTAGCGTTCACTTCCTCACTCCATCATATTAAAATAAATGTGCCTACTTAATTTAAAATGAAACAAACCACGCCATCTATCTGTAGCCCTCGTAACTAATTATACATGTTCCTCAAACCACTCGCGCTCTGAGATTCAGTGGATTTAGCTCATGAATAGGGCAGCAATAAAATCTTAGCGAAAAACATACAGAAAGGGCGAAGGTCGTAAATAATAAAGCATGTACGGCCGTGTAGGGTACCTTACAAGTGGGTAATGCTCGTTACCGGCCTCGCACCCTTCCACAAAGGAACCGTCGATGGGGTAAAGATACATTACACCCCCATTTCTATTTCAATGCTCGCCATTACTGCTACTCAGACTTTATTCTGTAATAAGGCAGTTTTTTCTTCATATCTTTGTTATGTAAGTATATTTTTTATTTTTTTGTTGACAACAGAATAAATACGTATACCATTTGGTACTGAGTGGTCATCGCCATCCATGAATATCAGTAACATCAAACAGAGCACCTACGCGTTGCCAACGCGAAAGCGATAGGCAATTATTTCGATAGGCAAGTTATCATAGGCATATTTGTTTATAAATTATATTTGATAAAAAATATGTCTCATCGAGTTATCAGATCGGTGAAGGTCGATCTTCAGCGGCTCTTAGACCATAAGTCAGACAGCGTCGCCGCGATGTACTGAGCATTGGTCCAACTGGACCAATTTAAATGCCATGTTTTGAGTGCGCGTTGGCCCTATCCTTGCGTAGTAATAAATATATAAGTCAATGTCAATACACAAATTACTGACTTCTACTTGGAAAAAAACTGTAACAGTGAAAGGAAACAATGTTAATGTGAAAACTCCGTACGAATGACATATTAAATAGTAGATAGCTTTTCTCCATACCAACGAATATTCCTTTACAAAAAGTACCTAACATTTAAGCCTCTATATAATTTGACTCTCCAGACATATCCTTTTTGCCGTCGGTATGCTCTATTTTTAAAGGTCCCGGTCTAAATATCTAAATCTAATTTACGCGTCCCAGCTGCAAAAAATTGGCAAACCCTTCGCTTTCGAATAACATCTATTATCGGGTCGTATTTTAAAGAGAACATAAAGGGAATCAATAGCGTTCGAGTGAGGGACAGGAATTCCTGAGGGTGTCCCTGGAGACGGGTCGGACATGGATAATGATCGTCGGACGACCAACGACGGGTACAAATAGGTTAGCAAATGTAATATCCGATTGTCCTAACCCTACGTGGTTCAAATACGATTGGACAGTCTTGTCTTACAGTGTCATAACGAATAGTTCAAGAAACGCTTCTTGAATTTATTAGCCATTCTAACAGTCTAGGAAGATTACCTGTTTATGAACACGTAATATTAGTTCAGCGTGTAACTCACAACTACCTTCATCAGCCATTTAAATATGTTAATAAACGAAAATATCGTAAGGGGATATCGACTCTTATTGAGATTAAGTATGATTCCTGGAGAACACAACATTTTTTTTACAATGTGAAAATAAGATACAGTAGATTTTAAAGAAATTATTTGCAAGTGGTAAAAATATATCCACGTTTCGAATACAATATTGGATGGATTTTTGCGTTTTCGTTACATCTAAAACTATCGTTATCATTATAATTTTAAACTTTAACAGTTTCGTAGGCATTCGTGGCGGTGTCTTTCAGCTGAAGCTAAAATTTCCATGTAAAAATACGGAATTGGTGATTCTTACGAAAGAAAGAAACTTTAGATTCTCACATCTATGTATAACAGCAATTTTCATTTTTGATGACAAAATGGCGGTGTCTTTCAGCTGAAGCTAAAATTTTCATGTAAAATTATTGAATTGGTGATTCTTACGAAAGAAAGAAACATTTAAGATTCTCACATTTTTAATAGCAATTTTAATTTTTGATGATAAAATATGAATTCAATATGTGACTGCAAAAACTCATTCTAAACCATTGACGTACTATACATAGACAGGCTATCTCAAACAAAATGTGTGTTCCACCGCCGGCTTGCCCTCCGTTCTCTTTTCAAAATAGAAGCCTCGTTTGCACACTTGCCATAGATTAACTTTGTATATGACACTTGTCGAACCAAGACAAGCAGTCACAGACTCCAAACCTTCTTTCTTTTATATTTAACCGGTGTTCTTCTAATATTAATTTAATTAATACCGGTATTTCTATTATTTTTAAATGGTAATAATTGAACGAAAATTTATTAAAAGCAATCTAATTTATCACAAATCATTCACTGCAAATCAACACATACGTCTGTCTGCCGTAATTACTATGTACCTATGTATATTAACCGTGCAAAACAAAATTAAAAAAACGTGCCTTTTTGTACGTTTTTGAATTATTTTCAATCGTTTACCATGGATTCGTGTCGAAAACCCAACACCATAATATATAGATATAATTGGTCACAACTCACATCACAAGCATCGGCAAGCCTTATTTAGTCCATTAACATGCAAGTGACTTGCCAAGTTCAAACGCTCCTTATGATTTTTTCATTCAAAATGGCGGGAACATTGCTCAATAATTAAATTAAATTAGTTTTAGTTGATTTAAGTTAAGATTTTGTTTTCTTACTGATGATAAAGTGATAACATTATCTTTTTTGTTTTTTGTCTTGCAATTGTGACACATTCTTATTACGCACGACGGCATTTTTTCAGTTTTTTCGTAAACAATTTTGACATGCGGCCGCAATGAGCGCAGCCGAGTGACAGCTGAGTGACAGAATGAAATGCAGCCGGCCGGCTGCAATGCACACCCCCGAACCCGATGTTCGCGGTGTCCCTTCTATACGCTAGTAATATTAATTCTATGTTCTAAACTGACAATTTGTACTACAAGTAAAAACATAGCGCCATCAAAGGGTCGACCCTTCTTGATATTGGTGACAATAAACAACATCAGGCACGATCAAGCAGTTAAATAAGAATCGCGAGGAATGCGACGGGTGGAGTGACGTCATTTATTAAAACCCGCCTCGGAGAGCTGCGGGACGAAACGCGAGGCCTTTGATAACATGTCAAAAGGAATTGTTTAGGATTTTTTAATTTAGGTATTTAGGATTTCTTAAATTTCAGTAAAATTAAAGTCTTTAAGACAAATATATCAATGTATGCTAGTACAATACTAGCTACTTAATTTATTTTCTATCGTACTTAGCGCAATATCATGTTAAGCAAACCTGATATTGGCATACATACCTGGAAATATAATAAGTTTATAATTATTATCCCTAAGTTGAATGTGTGTATATTATGCTGTTGGTGTGCCTAATAAAGAAATAATAATAATGATTTGGCATAGGTAAATAAGAAAATAGGTAATGAAGAAAAAGTATAATTTAAAAAATAAAAAAAAAACCCGCCTGGTATCAAAAAAGCTGTCATGATATAATACTTTTTTGAAATCCCTATGGTGAGCTCTTTAATTTGATACCCATATTATTATTCAATTTATTTTTATTTTTTGATCTCTTAGACAATGGCATCTCACAGCCACCATAGTTATTTATTTTTAATTTCACGCATCTAAGAACACGTCTTGGGTTGGGTATACAAGATACGCGCAAAATACATAAACCTTCCCAACAGTCGGGTAAAAATTTAACAAAGCTTAGTTGTTTTTATAGTATTTGTTAACACGTATGTTACAGCCACTTTTTTCCGAAATTATAGGAACTATACTAAGGTAAGTAGATGTATTTTGTGAACAGCATTAAGATTTTCACACAAAAATAGAAAAAAAAACAATAAATTTTGGGGGTTCCCCATACTTAGAACTGAAACTCAAAATATTTTATTTTTTCATCAAAGCCATACGTGTGGGGTATCTATGAATAGGTCTTCAAAAATGATATTGAGGTTCCTAATATCATTTTTTTTATGCACGTAATATCTAGTAAGTAGTTTTTTTTAATACGTCATAAATCGTAAACCGCAAAAAACATTGATCAAAGTTACAACTAACTACAAGAACTTTTATATTATGTTACTTGCTGCTACGGAACCCTTCATGGGCGAGTCCGACTCGCACTTGGCCGCTTTTTTTTTAAAGACTGTGGTATACCACATAGGTAGGCATACCTTTCCTTATAATATTTTCCTACTCCAAAAGGAAGCGTTAAAGACTTTCTATTAAAAGCACAACTTTCAAAAATAAATGAAAATATAGCTTTACTAGTAACCGCCCTCGCTTTGCTCCGGTTTTCTTATTTTTTACACCTTGCGTTACATTATTGGAGTTTTATTAAGGATCCCTAATTTTTTGAAGTGAAAACTTCTTTAGTACGGGGGTGACTTGAAATTTTATGAAACGAAACTGTCCAGTGGAGACTAGAAATGAGTGGAGACCAGAAATGAGGGGAGACCAGAAATGAGTGGAGACCAAAAATGAGTGGAGACCAGAAATGAGTGGAGACTAGAAATGAGTGGAAACCAGAAATGAGTGGAGACCAGAAATGAGTGGAGACCAGAAATGAGTGGAGACCAGAAATGAGTGGAGACTAGAAATGAGTGGAGACGAGTTGAGTGGAGACGAGTTGAGTTGAGTTGAGTTGATTTTACAATCGTCTCATTATCTTAAAAACAACATTTTTGAAGGTTTCATTTCTACCACGTGTGAATTGCACACATTTTAATTTTTTAAATATAATGTAGGCTACATGTTACCCGGGGATAGTGTAGCTTCCCGACAGTGAAAGAATTTTTCAAATCGGTTCAGTAGTTTCGGAGCCTATTCAATGCAAAAAATCAAATCTTTCCTCCTTATAATATTAGTATAGAATATGACGATCCATCTGATGGTAAGTTGCTATCGTCGCTCATGGACATCAGCAACACCAAAAGCATTACTGATGCGTTGCCGGCTAAAAAAGAGAGAAGAAAAAGAAAGAAAGCACTGGCTCTCAAGCCTCCAGCCAGAACACGACAAGTCGTTTGGCGGCTGACTCAAGCAAAAGGGTAGTAGACGGACCCCATGGGGAAATAATAATAATAATAATGGTATTAATGAACTGATAAAATCAATATTACCAATATAATCCCTCCAATCGGCCCTACCACCAGCAAGCCGAATATAGTCGTCTTCTACGGCACCCATCCGGCGTGAGATTGAGGTTAGTATTCTCAGCTACCCCAATATGATTCAGTATTAGGAAACACCTGCTATAAGTACATATAATACGTGTACGAAAGGTTTTGAATATCAGCAATACCAACTAGCGATCGCGGTGTGAAGCGCGAACTATTCCCGGCGAGTGTCGATTGTTCCCCTCGCATCACATTCTTCATTCCTACGCCGGATTGAACTTGAATAATACATTCTCATTATGGCCCGTAAATCAGTTAATAACATGTGCGCCTTCCCGCTTAAATATATTAATGAAGGAACAATAAAGCTGCTTCGGTACTGCCATTATTGTTGTTTATACTTTAAAAGGAATATACATTGAAAGGAATATGCATATTAACGATATTTTTGTGTAACGATATTTTCCAATAAATATTAATATTGCATGTATAAAGTTGCTACCCAATTTTTGATGCCAAATTCTTTTTTTTTAATCATGTACAGAGTTCACGCAAAAACTATTGAACCAATTTGGGCTTACGTTTCATCTAAAATATTAATCCGTATGATAAGACTATACGTGACTATAGTAGATATACCTAAGTATATAAAGTGTAAGTCACAAGAGATCTTATAAAAGTACAATTTTATTTTTGAGTGAAATAAGCTATACCTTATAAGTAGTTTTTTTAGAAAATAGCTCCTGCGTTAACACGTCTCAGTAGGAATTTTAAACTAGGTTACAAAGTTGCTTATTTGATTGCGATAACTTGAAGTAATTTTGACACGCGCGTGTAACTTGAGTGTAACCCTCCGCACACTCCACAGAGCGACAATTAGACGAGAACTTTACTTTGCTGTTTTCGTGATGAAATGTATTATCTTTATTAAAATTTGTGAAAATAAATTCTACTTATTGATTACAATGCACTTCAGTATTAGCACATCAGTTGTTTGGTATCCTTACGTATGTATATATGTTATGATATTATTGGTATTTTAAGTATTATAATAAATGTCAAATTAAATGAATTTATGAAGACATGCATTCCAGTGTGATTAGTTCCTTGTACCATTATACAAATTTTTCAACTTCTTCATGATAATGTCACTATATTTTGTTCCGTTTATTTCTAAAACTTTTGGATTCAAGGTGGTGTTAGGTCAGAAAAGTATCGCATAAACTAAACTTATTTTGATTTTCTAACAGTACCTTTGCACCGTCACAAACTAAAAAAAAAAGTCGCTGCACCATTAGATACACCTTTACAAACAATAAAATGTCACTTGTCATTTCCGGTAAATTATCTTAAATCAAAGTATAGCAAAACGAGCATATTTAATTTGAAGTAAATAAATAAAATAATAGCAGAAATTTTAATAAAATTTTAAAACATAAGTTAAGGTAATTTTAAATATGTTTTATTACAAACGGGGCCTTGTCAAACAAAGCAAATTCGTCACGCTGGGCGGCAATTAGGTGCCAGTAAAAGTTAGGGCGGGCGGTCTTCATTAATGGGAGTTCACACTTACTCTTTAACAAGTTTGCTATTCAGTTAAAATTTAAGAGAAGTATAGCTCTAGACTTCTGCTGAAACTAAAGGGGTTTCTTTAATTTGTATTACGCAAAAATAAAAGATGAAATATTAACTAAAATTATAATAACTAACTTACTTTTAACATTTTGTTCAAATCATTTTTTTTATGGTCACAACAAAAGTGCAATGATTTTATTAAAGGAGTACATAATTGATTGCAAATTAACAAAAATTTGAAAAGAATGTCTAGGATAATGACATAGACCTACCTACAAATAAATGAACAATGAAATTATTATGTTACAAGGAGATTTTCATAACACATTTTTTTCAGATCATTCGTAGGTTACAATTTTGTAATAATTGCTTATTCATTCAAGTAGATATTGTTTTATTTCGTTTTAAAAACACAGCTTCGACGCTCTTAATAACAACTAATGAGAATTTCATTTTATATTAGCGAATTATAATTATAGTGATACTAGCAACGTGACAACGTAAACATAACTTAAATTAATCAGATTGAGATGTAGGCCGTAGCGTGTAACCCGATGTTATCACAATATGTGCCGTTATCTTCAAAGTTTGATCGTCGCGGCGTAGTGTGAACGCCGGCTAATGAGCCTGCGGTTTTCACGAAAACAACATGCAGCGCCCGCCCTACTTCAACCGACTTCGGTCTTACAAACTTTCAATTAATTAATTCCCAACATTTGCACGTAAACCGAAAACAATTAAAAGATACTTACTTCCGAAATAAAAAAAACTAGTTTTCACTCAACCACTAAACACTCAAGTCGGCACTGAACTAAAAATTGAGCAAAAAACTTTCTTTGGTAACCGCGGGAGGCGCGCGTTCGCCGCCGAAACGTGGTCGACATTAAAACCTTAGCGGGAAAGAAACGGTCCCCTTATTACGTCTCGAAAGAAATTCGCCCGCACACAGGGGCGCTCGAAAGAAGTCCACCCACACAGCGACAGCTGTACGCGACACGGGGGGAGCGCGCCAGTGTGTGGGTGAGGTACAAATAAGTATTAAAAGAGATAGTTAGGTGCGGGACAGCCATGCGAAACATATACGTCCAAAGCTCTTGTATGCTAGAATCCTCATCTCTATGTGCATCCTGAACCAGTCGGTTTATCCTTGCAGAAACTTCTTAAGATACGGCCTCGTAATAAAGATCTCGTTAGGTATAGGCGTTTAGTTAAAATTACGAGTATAATATTAGCCGTAACTTAAGTTTAATTATCTATTTACCGAAATGTTGAAAGCGTATAATTAATAACTAAGAATACGTCTATGAAATATGTGCTAAGTTGCTTGAAGCAAGTAGGTAAAATCATTTGACGATGGATTCCAGAAGTAAAATGGTAGCATATCAAACATATAAAGAATCCTAAAATATATGGGCCGTCGAGCGTTCAAGATTATGCTACAGAGCCAAACGATCTTCAACAAAAGAGATGGTACTAATGTCTCATTTTTCAGCAGGTTGTTTCACCATGAGGGTAGTTTTCGCTTTGATTCACTTTGATACAAATAAAACTTTAACAATATGTTTCTGCAAATTTCATCTAACGCTTTCAAAACTTAGAAGTATATTAATTGAAAACAAGATGTTACGTAAGCCAATGAGAAAAAAAATCTTTAATCTTTTTTCACCATATTTTTATGAATCCCATAAAAGCACGTAAGTAATAAACAAAACGTGAAGGTAAAATTAAAGCATTAAATTTTAAGAAAATCAACGCAAAAAAGTTCACCGAAACATTAAAATGAAAAGATTAAATGGAGCTTTGACTTTAGATGTTCGTTCATTGTTTAAGGAGACCGCACGCTCGGTCAACTGAAACCGCGTCGAGAGTAATGTGTTCGGATACTCAGATACTCGGATACTCGGCTCACTCTACTTTGTGTTCGTATAATTGTTATTACAAAATACATTGATGTATTATTATACGAGTACCTGTATTTTTTATTGATGTATCTAAAATAAGTAGAACTACGCTACGAAATGCTTTTTGCTACCCATTTAAGATGTCTTGAGAGTCTTGAGACTCTTGAAGATATCCATAGAGAATATATGATATTTAAAATGATTACTTCAAAGCATTAAAATTATTATTTCAAAAACAAGTAATCTAAACATTTTTATTAAAACACAATAAAGTTTTGGTATCACATGTATACAAAACAACAATTATATGTTTGTCATAAGTGAAATGGACATGGAAGTGGGGAGTCCAAGGACATTTTTCAAGAGTTCCTTGTCGACATAGACGCCCGCCAACAATCGAAACATGCGGTACCTGCGCGTGCGCAGCCTCCAGGTATAGATTAGCCGTAGATATATTTTCGAAGAAAAACATCTTTCTTTTGGCAGTGGACCAAACCACAGAAGACATAATCCATCCATACTAATATACTTTATATTATTATATTATTTATTATTTTACATTATTATAAATGTAAAAGTGTGTTTGTTTGTTTGTTTGTCCATCTTTCACGTCGCAACGAAGCTGTTATATGGTATGGTTTTTGTGTATGGATATAGTGAGGAGGGTGGAGAGTAACGTAGGCTACTTTTTACCGCGGTAAAACATCCCCATGGGAAGATCGATATTTTGTTAATTGCGAGATACTTAGTTCCGGATATTGTTAATAGATGGCGTCAGTAAAATTAATTTGCAAGTCTGAATCACGCTATCAAAATGATACATGTAAATTACTGTCATAGGCAACATCTAACTAAGTAAAAGTAAGCAGGATTTGTAAGAAATCGATCTCTACCGCGGGCGAAGCTGCGGGCAAAAGCTAATAGTACATAAACCAGTTGTGCTAACAATCTTAACCTACACACCCTGTTATATGATGACCACCTGATTTATGACTCAGTATGACGTTAAAAACGTATGAGTATAACTTTTAAAAAGTATAATGTTATCTTTTATCACTAACCCTTACCATGAAAAATTATAATGAGAACTGACGATGTGCTCCTCCGAAATAACCCAATGAGGGTATTTTATTACAGTGGAATATAATATCGTATATAATATTGGATCTGCTACGACCACTTTTTTAACCGACTTCAAAAAAGGAGCAGGTTCTCAATTCAACCGTATATTTTTTTATGTGTGTTACATCATTACTTTTTACTGGATGTACTGATTTTGATGATTCTTTTTATATTCGAAAGCTGGTGCTTGTAATGTGATCCTATTTAAATTTGGCGAGATCTGAAAAGTAGGTCTTTTTGAGTTATCCCTAATTTTGAAGACGGTAATTTTTCAACACCTTAGGTATTATCAACATCTTAGGCATCACTGATGCATTACTGCCAATAATGACCACCCACCATCTTAGATAGAGAGCACGAACTTCGCTAAAATTTACTCAAAACAAAATGAGACTGAGAGGTACTGGACCTTAATTCGTAGCACATAAAGAAATCTTTGTAGCATCTCTTCTAGTACTAATAGATACGTGATACTTTAGAGGTTCGCGGTCTAAATTCAAATTTAAGAAAAAAATCTTTATCCTTTAAAAAAATAAATATGACGAAGGAAGAAAATCAGTAAAACAAAGCAGACGACTCAAATAATATCTTCTTAATATATTTTACAATATAAATATTTAAAAGAAAAATATTACTTACGTATAGAGATAATAATAAATGAGATGATTAATATTAAGGTATATAATTATATTTTTGTATCAAAATGATGATGAATGATGAATGTCAACATGATCACAAGTTCATAAACTTTTCTTTGAGATTGAACCCGAAACATGTCATAAGGAACAAAATTATTATAAAGTAGAGCACCTGAATATATTAAAACCGAAACAGGTTTATGCAAATTTTACTATCTTACTTACAATGCAAGCACATATTAGTAAAAGTACTTAGACTTACAACAAAAGCAAGCTCTTAAACTCAACGAGCTGACAATGAAAATTTAACGTCAACGTAAAATTTAACAGTACACTTTAATAAGTAAAGCCTGGAGCCGATAGAACGTCGTAACGTTGACAAAAAGATGAGTATGTCGAGAAACCTCTTTGCCCACACCAGCCACGTCTCACCCACACACCTGCGACCGCAGAGCCACACGCCTGTACACATTAACCCACACATCCACATCTCACCATTACTAGCCCAAAACCCATACGCCCACCCGCCAAACACGCCCAACGTCTTGGGTTTTCTTATAAACCACGTTGTGTTCGACGTCTCACTCCATCCTAAGACACTATGTCGCATCCTCTCCCTCTAACGCAATGACGAGCTCCACATAAAGCGCCGCCGCATTCCCGCCTTTTTTCCCACTCCATTTTGACAGCTCGCGGCTCCATATCTGGCCGGAAACTAAGACAGCGTTCACAGACAAAATACTTCCACATCACCTTTTAAATAAAAACTTGTAAACATCCATGCATCTGCTGTATATCTCATCAGTAAATATCATTAAATTCCTTAACAATGTCCTTTACAGTCTTCGTAGACTCTCGTAAAGTCTCGTTGTCAAATATCTACTTAATATTTCACAAACAGATCATGGTATTCAAATTACTATATAAATATTATGGCAATGACATTGAAGCTACGACAGCTACGACTGCTACGAAGCTACGACTTCTCCACTAAAATACTAGTACGTTAATATAATCCTAATTAATTATAATCTCTTTGTTCCAAGGAGATAAACTGCCGTATTAATTAATACCTTTCGGCAATTCCATTAAATAACTTTAATAAGAGCCGTCAGTATCGTAGAACGTACGAATCCAATCCTTCCAAAGCGAAACTCAAAACAGATTAAAGCTGACGTAATCCAGTATCTCGGTGCAATGTGTGCGTCGTCTTACCGACTAAGTGGCTCAAGACGCGTTAGGGGCGCTGGGCGGGGCTGGGATGCGGCGCCCCGCTATCGGCACACCGAAACACACATTTTTCCCGCCGCAAACCTCGCGCCGGGGTTAGCCGCGACCCGCAGACCTCGTTCGGCGGGAACGAGACGGTGAGACGGTCTTACTCCGCGCCTGCGTGTTAAGACGCGCGCCAATTTTGACAGCGCGCCTCGCAGTCGGAATGCGGAAGCTGACGCAAGCAGACTGCACAGAGTACTTAAACAATACGTTTTGCAGCCTGCAACTAATACTCCTTGAATACAGGAGTCTCCTTTGTATCCAACTGTAATATTTTCTATATATAGAGACACATCGAGGAGACGTTGAATTATTAATTTATATACCTAATTTAGTTTACCAATTATCGTTCTTTGTTTAAAGCATCGAATAAAAAATTGCTCATTACTAATAAATAAATGTAGAGTAAAATGATCACGCAGCACTAACAGCAACGATGTCTACGTTATTTTATGAACAAATAGTTCTTTTTAATATTAAATACTTAAATAAAATTAACAATCGCAATTTTTTCAATAAATCATTCGGTTCCTTCCTTCGAATATATCTTACAAAACAATTATGAGCAACTGTATAAACGCGGCAACCGCATTGTAACGGAACACTCGAATTGTTTCGAACATAAGCTCGGGTATCGGCGGACCGCACCTAACTTGGGAGTTGATAGCGTCGACCTCAAAAGTGGTCGTAATAGTAACCCGAACTTGCATGGCGTGTGGCCACAGGGTGGGGTGAGGTGGCATATCAAAACAAAATGGTTGAGTCTGGGTGAGGTTGGGTGAAGCCGGGTGAGGCCGGGTGAAGCTAATCACGTGGTCGCGGCCGCTGACAATTTGCAGGTTACCCGCGCGACCGCCGCTGCGGCCGGCCCGTCAGCCAACGATCCTTCGCGTACTAACTATCATATTAAAACGTTATCAAATCATACACAAGTGGTTAGTTTAATAATATTGACATTGGAATATAATTCAGATGCAAACATTCTAATGCAAACTCAATTTTTGTCTACGGCTATTATAATGACTGATTGGTCCTAATATAACGGCTCATTATACATATACAAATAGTATTTTATTATAGTAATGACTGACCAACTGACCGGTTGGCCACCTGATTGGACGTGATCACCAAGGCTCATAGACTTACTAAGACGACTAATTATAAGAGGAAGATGGCCCGCTTGCCGATTCCTTCCTAAAGACCACAAGAAGACAATTAAAAGATTTTATGTAAGAGACTTTACAAACAACAACAACACGTTACGTGAACAAACGATTCACATAACAGAAGTCTAAATTAATTTAGTGCATTAAAAGAAGGTATTTTATTACATTACGCTATCAAATTACCTTAACGTAAATACAAACGAATTGTATCTACAATTTTACGAAGATCATAAAAACAAAGCAAGAGCATGTCAGGCCACCCGCAACCCCGCATGATCTACAATTTTTGGCTGGGGTACTTTATGATAAAACTCACCGTTTTGCTGAAAATCGCGAAAAACTCATTTTTTTGACCTTTGACCTTGAATAAAAAAATTCCATACACGGGAATGATGGGGAACTTAAATTTTTTATTTATAATTATGTTTTGAACAATCTTACTGATTTTCAGCTTGTTGGGAATTTATGCACCTTACTATCACTTTTTGGTCTAAATTGACCGGACTACTAGTCCAACTCCAACCGTTTAGCAGGCAGGGGGGACACTTGACTCTAACCAAAATTAGCACTTTAAAGCCAAATATTTCGCAAACAGACCCCTAATTACAAAAATGGTATAAGACGACCTATAATATTTGAAAGACCTTTTTAACGATACCCCACACTATAGGGTACGCGATGAAAAAAAAATCATCCTCACGTTACCTGTGTACCCTGAATTTTTTTTTCTATATTTTATTCTACAATTCTAGAGTTTTAATAAATATGTCAGACAGACAGACGGGCAGACAGACGGACAGACGGGCGGACAGACGGGCCGACGGACATGACGAAACTATAAGGATTCCGATTTTACTTCAGAACCCTAAAAATGGAGAATTAAGTATTTTCTACTATGTCATTGTTGTTTCTCAATAATTTTACCCTCTGTTAACAGTCACACGTAAGCGCAAACACCTTTGAAATTGGTTGTCAAGGAACATAATGTCGAAAGGAAAAGGGTTCGCATGCCCTTTCCCTATTCTTGACATTTTAAATTGTTTATTTCGCAAACAAGTGTCAAGTTATTTATTCAGTGATGTCGGTACTGCTCCCATTTACACATGCCTTTACTGTGTCGAATAATAAATAGTAGATGAGTTCATAGGTAAACAGGTGACGACATTAGGTTTTTATACGATCTCTGATGTTGATGAAATTGCTTTGAAATTTGTGATATTAACCATTTTGATTATCATGATGTCAATCGTCGTTATTACTATAACAATATTTGGAGGATAATATTACACTTAAAAAACTTTGAATCAGTCTGATCTATAACATTTAATGTTACACATACACCGCTAAGAAATAATTCTTTAGTATTGTCGTATACCAAAACTTAAAAATAATAAAACATTTCATACGACAATAGCTGCAAAAGCCTTGACTAAAATTACTCACAGATAAACTGAAAACTAACGCCCCAACTCAGAGTCACTAACGGTTACTTTAATCGCTCCTTAGTAAAGAATCACAATACAAATTCTGTACTATGGTGCGTTTTAAGTAACTATTAGTGACTCTGAGCCAATTCCCAGGCAAGAAAATCTAGTATCTCCTTTTAACTAAAAAGTTACTAAATTGTCTGTTTACTTAAAATTTAGTTATCTATTTAACTACTTAATACGTGTAAACTGAACTTTAGTACAACAACAGTCTGCTTTAAAGTAATAAACTTTTACAACAATTTTTTTTACAACAACTTTTACGACAATTTACAAATCGTCTGCGCAATTTTTATCTTCTAAAAGTGATACTTAACTCAACTACCTAATTTACATCTCTTTCGTCTTTTTTCCTAGTCTTTTTAGGGACGAAAGTTAATAAACAATAATAATTGGTAAATTTAAGAATTTCAATGTGCATGGGATTCCCCGTGCGCTAAGCTAGTTATAATCCACAGGCTACCGGCTACAGCTGCGTTTGAGGAACGAGGTGAATAGGGTTGTGTGACGTTGTATCGATTGTCATATGCATTATTCTCTGAAGAGAATCTACTGTTCTTTATTTTATTTAGTAGATCAGTAACGACGGTTGAACATTAAATACGAAATATAATATAGTTATGAATTTAAAGACAAACCTTAGATGGAGAGAAAATTGCATATTATAACTTACAGATCGATACAAAATGGCCTTACTGTATCAACTATAAGTAGTAATAATGATCAATTTTATTATTAAAAAGAATTATTATACCGGACATCTTTAAAACAGTTTTAAAGATAATTTAGTTACTGCTACGAAATCGTAGCGCTCGTGTAGACGCTCTACGAATTCTCGTAGTCTTTGATTACTGAGAAACTTTCATTCACACCTTTGTACGTCGTCGAAGGTGACAGATATGAGACATCACCTACTAACACCTGGTGCTTTACCATGAACTCTAATAAAATGTGTCATGTTCAGGACAGGTCAGCTTGTAGCGAAAACCTGACAGGAGTGTATTTTGTACCATGAACGTTTACCGATGACCTGCAATGCCTCTACTTCTGTCCTGCATCTTACCCCGGTCATTCACATGCGCGCAAATGTTTGTCATATTTACGAATGTTTGCACGTATGTGTAGGACTGTCATCGCGAAGTCAGCTGGAATGCAAATGGTTCGCATAAGAGTATGCGAACCCATTTGCGCTTCCTCCTACACTTTGTTCACGAATGTTGTCTCGCTTGCGATTTTGTGAACCATGGACGGTGAAGATGATTTTAATACTGCGGTTGGA
This sequence comes from Thymelicus sylvestris, assembly GCA_911387775.1. NCBI lineage: Eukaryota > Metazoa > Arthropoda > Insecta > Lepidoptera > Hesperiidae > Thymelicus > Thymelicus sylvestris. Next base: position 10,375,699 of record OU426900.1, on the reverse strand, counting down.
CTGTTTTATCTGAGTTCATATGTTTACTTATATTATATGCTGCATGAAGCGGGCCACCGCAATTGCCAGCCACGGAGGAAAAGACGTATTTGGATGAGTAGATTGTACAGCGAAAGAACTAGGTAAGTAACCTACAATGCACTTTGTTGTTTACATGAAAGAACTACTTAATTATTATTAAGTTGAAAACATACTATCGGATGCGGTTCACGGACGCGGCTGACAGCCGCGGCTGATTAGTGTGCACAGTTTTTAAGACGTGGCTTGCGGACGCGTCCCAACGCCTATTCTACAAAGAACTATAGACGAAGAAACATGTCGAGTAGTAAAAGTGAGGACGATTTTCTCGAATAATTGTCTACCCAGTATATGTTGTCCACTCAGAAAGAAAATAAAAAGAAGCGTTTGGGTCCATGACATAAATAAACAAAGGATATTTTAGCTATTTCCTCTCAAACTTCTTGTTTTTTGAAGAATGTTTGTTATCCTTTAATTTATAATTATACAGTAATTCCCTGTTGCGAAGACACTTAATAATTCATTCGTACTTTTTTACTTAGATACGTACACGACATGCAAGCTCTCGCGTAGTCCGCGTCCTTCTGACGCATGGACGCGTCCCGCACCCCGTGCATACTATGAAATACCGTCCGCGGACGTTTTCGGCTGACGAAAACATCCAGCGCGCCAGATAGGTCTCGGACGTCCGAACGCCTCAAGGTCACGTCCGCGACTTACCTCCGATAGTTTGCACAGCTCAGTGTACATTCATTAACTAGATACCTATTACGTCACGTCCTTCAGCCGCGTCCGTCAGCCGTATCCGATAGTTTGTTTTCAGCTTATTTAACAGCCTTTTTAAATTATTTATTTATTTCAGGTACTCCTTGGACAAATCATTAACTGATTTGATGCCTGAACCTGTCAGTCATTTTGGAAATTTTTGTAGGATGTCTAGTGTTGATTTCGAGATATTGCTGCAGATGGTCGACCCGCTGATATCCAAAAAGGATACTAAATGGAGGCAAGCTATTCCTTCTAAGCACCGCTTAGCAATCACTTTAAGATTTTTGGCCACTGGTGATAGCTACATGAGCATGCAGTATCTCTTCAAAATATCAAACCAAGTAATTGGTGCAATTGTGCCTGAAGTTTGTGAAGCTATTATACAAGTTTTAAAAACAGAAGTAAAGGTAAATGAAACAAAGTCTCTTTTTTAATTATTTATATTTATCAAAAGAAACCAGATCAAGTCTTAATTATTATTATATCAGCTGATTCGAATCATCACTTACACCCGACATGTTATAAGCTTCTTTTAAAATATTGTTTAATTGTCGTGGTGGCGGTGCGATTACTTGTGAAATTATTTTTATATTCTTTTTCGAATTGGCCTGTAATGAGTTCAATTTAATTAAATTTTGATTAGACAAGTTTTTGGGCTGTAAAGGGACAGATTCATATTGTGTAGTGGATGACTTCGGTATGTGGACAGTGTATAATGGTTTAGAGGCTGTTTTAAAATCAGATGGAGTATTAATTAATGTAGAATGGCTTGACGATAATTCTTCATTTATTCTGGATCTTGCTTTCATTTCATATTTAAAAATTAAATTATGTATGTCATGTGTTAACATTAGTCTATCATCTTCATTCATTTTCTTTAATTTTTGCGCCACGAGTTGGCCAAACAAATCATTTTCATCGGCCTGTTTTTGTAAATTTCTCTCTTTTACAAGGGAAAACGCCTCATCCATCTGTTTTTTTACTTGCAATAACTCTGTTGTTCTGGTAGTATTTTTGCGCTTGCTACACCGTTCATTCTGTGGTGATTCATTTCCACTGCCCATGCCCATGTCTGAGGTTCTGGACAGAGGTCTTTCATAATTTGGTGTTGTTTGTTCCTGAAACATCATAAGAAACCATTATTAATACAAATAAATACGATTTTGTGAAAAATATAATGCAATGTCTGGCTGGCCGTTGTCAGAAAAAGAATGTATTCATTATTTGAAAGTTAGAATAATATAGAGCGCTGTAACAATAGAGAGTACAAGCAATAAAAAGATGGTTCACTGAAGAGCGTGTTTTCCTTAAAATAAAATCTTAGTAAATATAATGGAATTTTTTTGTTCCAGTTACCAAGCACTGAAAATGAGTGGCTACAGGTATCAGAAGGCTTTCGAAATGTATTTCCACATTGCTGTGGTGCATTGGACGGCAAACATGTGGTGTTGGAATCACCGATTCATAGTGGCTCTGACTATATTAATTATAAGAAAACTTTTAGTGTTGTGCTCCTGGCTCTAGTTGATAAAAACTATAATTTCTTATTTGCCGACATAGGATGCCAAGGGAGAATGAGTGACGGTGGGGTATTACAAAACAGCATTTTATGGAGAAAAATGAATAATAATACAATAAACATGCCACAGCCCAATCCTCTCCCGGGAAGAAATATGAATGTGCCGTACGTATTTGTTGCAGATAGTGCATTTTCATTAAGCGAACATGTCATGAAGCCATATCCTGGTAACCATAGCGAGAACAGCACAGAAAGAAATTTCAATCGCAATTTATCCAAAGCCAGAGTAATAGTTGAAAATGTGTTTGGTGTTATGTCATCAGTATTTAGAGTTTTTAAAAAACCCATGTTACTTCAACCTGAAAAAGCAGCCCGTATCACAATGACATGCGTGCTTTTACATAATTTTTTGAGGAGAAGTAGAACCTCATCGAGAATATACACACCCAGTGGATCCTTTGACCGCATAGAAAACGGTCAATTACGTTCTGGAAGTTGGAGAAATGACAGCGCTAATCATGGACTCCTACCACTCACTGTAGTTCCCAGGCGAGGCTCAAATGCTGCTCATATGATAAGGGCTGAGTTTGCAGAATATTTTATGCAAATCTAATAAACTGTAAACAATGTTTTGCTAAATAAAAGTTTAGTTAATAAAATTAAAGTAATGTTTTATTTTGTACTTACCTCAGTATTTATGGTGTTGTGGTATTCATATACTGGACCCAAGAAACTATGCATTGCCTCAAATGCAAACCATGTTGGCTGGTACACATCCTCCGTACTTGACCCAGTTGTGTAGGAGTCTTTAATTTTTTTTAAGTGCTCCCTATATGCAGCCATTAAAGAATTTCTCTTCTTTTTAAATTCTTCCACTGAACATTGAAGCGAAAATATATTTTTTATTCTCTCCCAGGCATCATTTACCACCATCCTGTTTTTATGGGACTTATTTTTAGGATCCCATATAGAGGGTTCACTCTGTAAAAGTTCAATGAACTCCAATATGTTGTTGTTATTCCAATCCATTTTCAATCCAGAAAAATAACTACTACAATTACACGCTATGAGCCACGAAAAATTATGACATCCGTCACCTTTGCAATCTTGTGCGCAAATGGTCGCACGAATGTGTAGGAGACTACACGAAGGTTCGAGGTTCGCGCGCTTTGATGTGCGACAAAAAACCGACACAGCTTGGAAAACCCCGAATGCCTCGAAAACTTCGCATAATCATTCGCGAAGGTCGTCCCACACTTGCGGGTTCGCGTATTCGCGCGAATGTGAGTGACCGGCATCACAAAAAACCGACACAGCTTTGACAGCTTGGAAAACCCCGAATGCCTCGAAAACTTCGCATAATCATTCGCGAAGGTCGTCCCACACTTGCGGGTTCGCGTATTCGCGCGAATGTGAGTGACCGGCATTAGTCTATGACACTTGATTTGTACTAATTATGTTCTGAAATAGAGCGTTTTATCGGTTTACCGGTTTTCAAATGAATGCGTAATATTGATGTTTTTAAAAGTTTAAAATAACAGTCTCAATTGAAGATTTTGAGATTTGTTAAAAATACTTAAGTGTTGTGATTTATTAACCTTTCGTTCTCTAAAATTACCAAAAAAATTATCGCTAAGTGGTGCTTACATTTTTGAACGTAATCTTACACCACTTGACACTTGACACAGTGGCATGTCTAAATGTCTATTAAAATGTGTGATTTATAATGCCGGTCACTCACATTCGCGCGAATACGCGAACCCACAAGTGTGGGACGACATTCGCGAATGATTATGCGAAGTTTTCGAGGCATTCGGGGTTTTCCAAGCTGTGTCGGTTTTTTGTCGCACATCAAAGCGCGCGAACCTCGAACCTTCGTGTAGTCTCCCACACATTCGTGCGACCAGTTGCGCACACGACTAAAAAGGTGATGTATCTCTTAATTTTTCGTGGTTCGTGGCGTCTAATCGTACTACCATTTATTTTCTGTATTGAAAATGGATTTTAATGACAACAACATAATAACAACAGCAAGATTGAATATTCGTGAACAAAGTGTAGGAGGTAGCGGAAATGGGCTTATATTGTATACTCATATGCGAACCCATTTGCTTGACCACCCTTCACATATGTGCAAACATTCGTAAAAATGTCAAACATTTGCGCGCATGTGAGTGACCGGGGTTAGGAGCGATAATTTAAAAAGCATAAGTACAATGAATGTTTTTAAAATTTTCCAAACAAATGAAATGTATTTATTTTGTGATGATGGTGTATTTGAAATTCGCCATGGCTGCATCCTGTCGTGTTTCATCATCATCAACGAAATAGCCGAAACAGGACAATAAATGTTACTTTCGGTGAGCTGCAATATTTTGACGTTAACATATGCCACTTTCTGATGTCAATACATCAACAATCGCGTCATGGTACACGAATTGCAGGGCAGAAGATTATTTTTGAAGTCACGCGACTGCTGTCCTGTTACGGTGACGTGGTCGCTGGCTGCCCTGTGTTTTAGCCAGATCATGGTAGGATATAGCAGGACAGGCCAATTATCGGCTAATATTGACCTGTTTTAAGAGTTCATGGTAAGCCCCAAATATCCATCATTGAAATGTGGCCGGGAGAAACCTGGCCGGGAACCGAACCCGGAAACTGTTGCTCAGCAGGATTGTAACTATCAACAGTCTAATTAAAGATCAATAAGTTTTCTACTTAAATGGCTGCTATACAATAAGTTTTTACTTACAATAAATGATTTGATAATAAATTGGTTGGTATATTAACTAATTTAATAAATTAGCCGTAATAATTAAAAAACTAAATACATTAATAATTAAAAAAACTAAATACATTCAGTTAATTATGCTAATAATTATAACAGAAATACACTAATAAATACTACTACATTACTGCATATTTTAGTATTATTAAGAGTGATTACAATAGAAAGAGTCGATATAATTACCCCACAACACAACCCTTGCAGCCGCCATATGCCGGTACGGCGCTGCGAGCTACCCTTAAATTACAGAACTTCCCGCTCATAATAGAGAGATATGCCTTTAATATCTGCCGGAAACTGCTCTTGTGCTGTATTTGCTTTTTGCCTCCGTTCTTATATTAGAAATTGTGTAAAGCAATACTGTTGTACATCAACAAACATGAAATAGAATTATTGATACGTAATTATTTTCATAATATTCATTTTTCTTATCTTTCATTTATTGACGACCTAAAGTAGACAGAGACAAAATTAATAATCTGAATTTTACCAAGAAAAAAATAACCGACTTCAAAATAACTCAAAAACTACTCGTCAGATCTAGCTCAAATTTAAGTGAGACTACATGACGAGCACCAGATTTCGATTAAAAAAGAGTCATCAAAATCGGTTCACCCAGTCGAAAGTTCTGAGGTAACAAACATAAAAAAGTACAGTCGAATTTAATACTCCTCCTTTTTTGAAGTCGGTTAAAAAGGGTTTAGGGTTTAGGAAAAATAATCACGGATATGTAAACTTAAGTAGTTAGTGAGTAAAAGTCGATGAACAACTACGGAACCCTTTACTGCGCGTGGCCTGACATGCAGTAGGCCGATTGTCATATTTGATTTTCTCTTGTAGCAAAGCTCAATTCGATCAAAATACAATCTCCAAGCAGTTACTTTCATAACAGTAGGAAGACATTATTTTCCCACATTCTGATCCTAATTTCACCTAATACCTACATCAGAAACATTACCTTTCAACGACGTACAATGCGCTATAGATAGAAACCTACCATTATCGTAAAAGGCATAAAAAGGACAGTACTAAATCGACCCTTATGGATCCCCTGCAAAAACCAGATGCAATTTCAATCACAATTCCGGGGCAGTATCCGTGACGCACCTGCTGACTCCGGGACCAACACGTGCCCGGGAAAGAGGCTACTTAACGTAAGTGACCCCACTTACCGAATCCCAACTGTGCCGTCCGAGACACTCCAATGGCCAGCAATTTCACGAGCTACGCCCGCCATCTGCGACCGACGCCAAAAAATAACATTCCCCAAAAACATTTGCGAAAGAAAGGGATATTAGTCTCCGCGGGGCCATAATCGAAGCCAATTGGCTCACCGAACGTTCCAACACGACACTTTACCTTATTTATACCGTTACTCTGTTCTAAGGTAATATCATAAAAACTACCCATAACCGTATAAGCAGAGTCATCGATGGATTTTACAGTACTGCGTTTTTGATTTATCACTACCAACCAGTGATTTTAATAAAATTATTGTATCGGCGTACGATGAAATATTTGGTGTAACCTGTGTAAAATTAGAAGAACCGTCAAATAGCAATATTAGATACACATACACACTTAATTAACATTACAAGTAAAGCTTGTATTAAAAATAAGAAGCTAAGTTAAAAACTAATAATAACCAGATACTTTACGCCAACTAATTACAAGGTCAATAATACAAATATTTCGTAAATATTATGAGATTTCATATTTTCTTCGCAGGAAAATATTTGGTCTAATCCAATTTTAAACTTATAACCATTAAATCTCTCCGAAACCGAACCTTGCATCACTTGCTCAACAGGCAAGTTCAGTACCAACCGGGCTACAGGATCTTCAAATATTTTGAGAAGTGTGAAGTGCTACTGACGTTCAAATATCATGAAATGCATTATTTATTACTTTAGTGAAACAGACGTCGTCATAATATCACGAACGCACATAAAGCGCCGGTCGCGTTCTCGCCCCGGCCAATTTCTCTCTCCATTTCCCCCGATTTTTTTCAATACGCGTTCAAGATCATTTAACATTTTTATGTGTAATCTTGCTTGGTGGCGATAAGACAAGGAGATTTTTGCGCGCTTCTCAGTTTATTTTATCGGCGACGTTTTACAGCGCGCTCTAAACAGATTAAATCTAAAAAGTAGGGAGCTTCAGATACGTTTTCCATTTATTCGCTTTCTGGTTTTATAAGATTACTTGCATATTTCTCGTCTACGGTTTTATTTATAGCATGTTTTTATATATTTTTACGTGGTGTTTTTGGAAAATGCAAAGCTTCCCATAAAAACAGGTTTCTTAAAGGATTCTTCGTAATTTGAATTAAAAACAATACGTAACTTACGTTTTGTTTTATGTTGTATTTGGGTATTATTAATTAGTTATGTGGGTTGATATCAAACCCAATAAAGAACATTGTTTTCTGAATAAAGTGCTCTTTTCCTATCTGTAGCAAATGATTTGATAAAGAAATAAATACTATTTTTCCAGTCTTGCTTGTTTGTGCCTCAATTTATCATGTGAATACCACAAGGAATCCCAGCACATAGCTATATCAGTAGTCAATGATTTAAAAATGTATGGTGAAAAGGTCAGCCAAAGTGCATAATGAATTGTATAAAATTTCTGTTTTATAGATCAAACGTCGCATAGAGTCGTCTTGTTTAAATTATGCAACATTTGTATGGAAATATAAACGTAGCTCCGGACCCTCCTTCTTAAAAATACATCCCGTATTATTTGTTGCCACGATTTGACGTTTACTCGCGATTTCATTGCTTTTTCATGTAGATCTTAGATAGTGTTGCTTGTATTATTGCGACTTGAATGAGGCAGATACTCTGAAGAATGTTCATCATTTGGAACGTATACTTTGGTCTGGTCTATTGCCTCCACAGTCAATCATGCATTGTTAAAAAGAGTTTTTTTATGTGACAAACCGACAAACGAGCCGTTCTCTTGGTCTCACCGTGCATAGAACAAACTATTAACCTGTTTTAGAATCCTTAGTGGTAACTATAGTTTCCAAAGATCCGACCTTAACACTTGCAACAAAACCAACGGAAGTAGTGTGAAAATTGACGCTATTTAGCTTCAGAGCTTTGAGTCGCGCTGATGTTATGTCAATAATTCAAGACTGCTTTTTAACCATGAAGATTATCTTAATCATTATGACTTTAAAAATATGTACACTTACAAAAACGGCCTTGTCAGAATATTTTATAACGTAGCTCAAAATATTTTTCTTCTTCCCTCCTTTTTATTTCATACTTGACAGAGACGTCGAGTACCTACGTTTAGTGATGTGTTGTGTTGTAAGCCTGAAAAGCAGTTGGCGAGAACGCACCTGCGGGGACAAACAGCAACAGCAATCACTAGTGCAAACATTTACCAATGTGCCACTACTGCACGCCCGCGCCGCGCCGCACGCACGCACTGCGAACAAACAAATAAAACAACCCAGTTGCTACACAAAACAAAATGTAAAATGCTTTCTTCTGATCGACAACACTTCAATCTTCGGCATTAATGTAACAACAAAGATTCTTCTTTTAAAGTTTGTTACTTACTACTCGGTGCGCGATTTCATTTCTCACTTGGTTGGTTTTTTTTTTTTTCAAATTAAAAGACATGAAATTAAATATGATTGATTTTAATAATTTAATGTAAGCCCCACATTCTTTCTTTACTTTATAGAAAATATGCTTAATTAAGTATACCTCATATAGCCCCAGAGCTACCGAACCATTTGACCATCCCACTTCCCACAAAGCTAGAAATTTATTAAATGATATTTTATTATCAGTCATTTAAGAAAGTACCGTTCTGGCAGGCATCTCGCGGTTGCGTCATGGTCCCTTAAATTTTTGAAAATGCAAAAAATATTTTTTTTTCATCCCACTCCCACAAGGCTACAATTTTAATATGTTGCAATTTACATATGTTTAACTGTAAAAAAAAATTGCCAGAACATTTTGAGGGTTGCAAGTATGTGCCAGAACATAGCAAAGTTGTCATCGGGAGAGCAATTCGTAACCTACTCGCACAAGGCTCAAATTTTCAGGGAACATTTTTTCAATAGTTTAAAAAATATATGTAAACAGCCAGAACATTCTAGCGGTTGCAAGTATCTGCCAGAAAAGTATACAGGGTGAATTTTTCAAGTGAGCGTGGATGGACAAATTCAAAACTATGAGGAATAGCGAAAAGTGGTCAAAGGAGTCTCAGGGCTGATTTTGACGAAAACCAAAACGGCATAATTAGATTTTTGAAAAATCAATATTATTAGCCAGTAATCAAACCCGCTGATTTTGCCGCATGATTTTTTTTTTTGTAGGGTAATACTGCTTTCCTCCACCAAAGTGAGATCTGTGTCACAATCTGTGAGATCCAACGATAGTCCTGTACATTTAAATGACATCAAAAGCAGGCTAGAGCTTGAAATTATGCATAGAAGGATACATTTGTATGAAAATTATTATTTTTTGTATGGCCATACTGAAATTTATTTCCACCAAAATGTACGATCTGTAAGATCCAACAAGAGTCCTGTACATTTAAATGACATCAGAAGCAGGCTAGAGCTTGAAATTATGCATAGAAGGATACATTTGTATGAAAATTATTATTTTTTGTATGGCCATACTGAAATTTATTTCCACCATAATGTACGATCTGTAAGATCCAACAAGAGTCCTGTACATTTAAATGACATCAGAAGCAGGCTAGAGCTTGAAATTATGCATAGAAGGATACATTTGTATGAAAATTATTATTTTTTGTATGGCAATACCGAAATTTCTTTCCACCAAATTGTACTATCTGTAAGATCCAAGAATAGTCCTATACATTTAAATAACATCAAAAGCAGGCTAGAGCTTGAAATTATGCATAGAAGGAAACATTTGTATGAAAATCATTATTTTTTGTATGGTAATACTGAAATTTATTTCCACCAAAGTGTACGATCTGTAAGATCCAAGGGTAGTCCTATACATTTAAATGACATCAAAAGCAGGCTAGAGCTTGAAATTATATTATGCATAGAAGGATACATTTGTATGAAAATTATTATTTTTTGTATGGCAGTACTGAAATTTATTTCCACCAATGTGTACTATCTGTGAGAACCAACAATCGCCTTATACATTTGAATGATATCAAATCAGACTAGAGCCTGAAATTATACATAGAAAGATAGAATTGCAATCCCGATGACAACTTTGCTCTGTTCTGGCACATACTTGCAACCCTTAAAATGTTCTGGCAATTTTTTTTTACGCTTAAACATATGTAAATTACAACATATTAAAATTGTAGCCTTGTGGGAGTGGGATAAAAAAAAATTATTTTTTGCATTTTCAAAAATTTAATGGGCCATGACGCACCCGCGAGATGCCTGCCAGAACGGTACTTTCTTAAATGACTGATAATAAAATATCATTTAATAAATTTCTAGCTTTGTGGGAAGTGGGATAGTCAAATGGTTCAATAGCTCTCCAGCTAATATATTAATATAGGATTCCAAAATTAAAAACCAATAATAGGTACAGAATATTACTTAATTGCTCTATTACTTCGTTCTTCATTATAATGTTAGTACCCGTATGACCGAGCTTAGCTCTGTTTTTTTTTTTTGTAAATCGTGTTTTTTTGAAACAATTGATTTTCTTGGACTAACCTCAAACCAAACACTCATTTGCTTAGTGTTGCTTAACAACGCCATCTACTGAAGTAGCTTTAGTGTTGCTACTCGCCAATAGATGTCAGTAAGACTCTATTATAGCAGTTTTTCATTGCCTGAAAACACGGATAAAACGACATTTTCTGAAAACGAATCCTAACTATATCGCTCTCGAAACCCCCTGCATACTAAATTTCATGAAAATCGTTGGAGCCGTTTCCAAGACTCGGAATATATGTATATGTACCTACCTACAAGAATTGTTTGTTTAAAGGTATTAGATAGATACGTACGATATTATGAAATAAATACAGACACGATACAAATACATAAAAAACAACCGCACGTGTTGCCAACTTTTTGGCCAGTTTAAAGGAACTTATTTTATTATTACGCTATTTTATTTCGATAGGTTGCTACTAACCTCGTTGGCTACCGAGCGGGAGCAATTTCAACCACTACAACGTCTGACTACGTATAAAATAGACTCTAAAGTGGCCTAAATAGAGCCTAATTTTACTTTTGATTACGATACCTTTAGGTGCGATCACAATTCATACGCTAACCTTATATTCTTGGAAGAATGGTTGGTAAATTTTCAATACTCACTTTATTAAGGGTGAGAGCGGAAGGAGGGTGCGCGAAACGGGCTTTATTAGATTCTCTAGGAACGCAAGCACGAAGCCAATTGCATAGGCTGCGACCGACACCTTGATATTGAAAATTTTCAATCAAATTGTTTGGGTGTCATTTTCATTCCACCGTGTATGAGCCTATGAGGCACTTACGTTAGTTAATTGATTTTCTATTGTGATCAAAATGCAGTCATACATAAAATATCTAGAATAGGTAACTATGTAATTTAGTCATTGAACTAATCAATATACTTAAAGTACCTACCAGAATCGCCAACTAAATTTTTTGTCGCGCCGGGAGACCTCTATCTTCTCTTTTCAAAATCGACTGAATTCACTGAAAACTGTAGCCAATTGGCTTCAGTGCGCAAACATCGGGTTCGCGGTGTCGGTTCTATACGCTAGTTATGTCTTCTGTGACGCTAGTAATTATTAGGTACATTATACCTATTTCAGTGGCTGATAATTATAATGTAGGTAGGTAGGTACCTACTACGGTCTCGTAGCTACCATCTTTAGTTTCAACGAGACGCTAAAATCCCAAAAAATAGTCGCAAGTGTATTAGTTTCTTGAATTTAACTTGAATAAGTTGAAAAAAAAATCTCGTTTAAAGTTATCGACCATTAAATTATTATTATTTACTTCTATATAGTCCATAAATACTTGTGCTCTGCCCACGTTTTCCGGATGTAGCCTTTATCTTATTCTAGATCATTGTCTATCTGTATGCAAAATTTTACGAAAATCCGTTCAGTGGTTTTTGAGTGAGAGGTAACAAACATTTATTATTTTATAGTTATTTCTCATTGTGGCACCCATATGAAAATAAAAATCGAGCTTTTTATGCTCGAAATTTTTTTTACTGAACCAATGGGAACGTTTAATAAGAATTTTATTTTCCTTTTTTTTTGCTTCTCACCCCAAATGTGGCGCCCCTCCAAATTTGGCACCCTAGACCGTCGCCTCACCGAGCCTCCTCCCCCCTAACGCCGGCTCTGAATTTCATGTTAAGTTGACCAAATTCGAAACTATGAGGCATAGCGAAAAGTGGGCAAATGAGTCTTGGGGACGATTTTGATTAAAACTAAAACTGCATCATTAGATTTTTGAAAAATTAATAACCCTGACCAGGATTATTACAGTTATTATTACACTATTCGATAGCGTTGATATCAAGGATTAAATTCTGGAATACGGCAAACTTAAGGAAAGAGCACACTTTTCCCATACCAACAAAAATTTGAAGATAATAATTTTATTACAGTGCCATCGACTTATCTGTGAAGTGGCGAAAATTGGAACTAATGAAAATTTAATCATCTGTCAGTTACTACCTCTTGAATTGCGTCCAATGATTGGTCCAATGCGTCCAACAGCGCCCTCCTTCAATTCAGAAATAAGCACCCACCGTATGTAAAGATGACGCATAAACAGACTGTCAACAGAAAAATACTGATCTGTCATTGTCTTCAGATTTTTTAGCGTAGTCAATTGAAAAACGCTGGGTAGTACAAAGTAATAAAAAAAAATAGTGATCAAACAATAAAAATAATTAATTGAACAGGGAGTGACTTATCCCTTATAGTAGCTTAGCACCATCTACTGGAGGTCCGTATAACCAAATAGCATAAATTTCCTTAAATATTTTCACGGTTGAAGGAGCTTCTACCAATAAATCAAAATGCAAATTCTCATCGCTGCGCGCGCAGAATGCAATTTAAAAAATGCCAAATCATAATATTATTACCCCACGTAGGTACACATACCGAGATAAAATCTATCCTATTTTTTTAAGTCTGGCCAAGGTCTGTGTGTCAAGTTTTATGTTAATCCACAATGTTAATCCATACAACGGTTAGCGCGTGTTGGTTACCCAATACCCAAATATCTTCACTCTACTTTTCTCTTTTCTTATTAAGTGCTTTAGTGCTTTGGTGTGCATTGCCATCTCTTATTAATTTTCAAAAATGTTAAGCTGTATTTCCACAAGATGTCACGTGATCCGTCTTCAGGTACTCCTTCGAAGCTTGGAGTCCAGTGTGCTTAGCACGAGCTTTATTTGACATAACGGCGGCCGGCGGCGTAAAGTAAAACGCACGTGACGTGAACTAAAATTTGTATGGGACCAAAGCAGAGCCATCTAGCGACAGAAGAAAGAAAAGCTTCGGTGCCATACTAATTGTAGCCAACTCGCATTTACGTTTCGAGCCCGTTATGTCACGTAAAACTCGCACTAAGACCTCAGTTCTAATGTATATAAAAGTTCTTGTATAAAAATAAAACAAACCACACATATTTTATTAAAAGAATGCTATTTTTGTCTATTTTTGTTCGTAAAACGTAGTATAGTCTGCGACGTCCATCATTGTCAAATTGAGCACTGTCGTCTATCACTGACTGACATCTCAATAATGTCACTGTGACATTATTGTCACTAATGTGAGCGACAGAGCGTCGCCGTCGCCAGTGTTGCCAGATGGAGCTATTTAGCGCCAATGGGGCTATCTCCGGTACCGAGCGGCGATAATATTTTATCCATTGGCTACAGGTAGCCGATCGGCTATATTCAGTGTACTGTGGGCCGGGTCCAGTGCTGCCAATATATTTAGTATCGGTTCAGCGCTCGGACTTAAAATAATCTAAACTTTACTAATAAAAAATAACCGACTTCAAAGTTACTCAAAAACTACTTGTCAGATCTCATTCAAATTTATGTGGGACCACATGACAAGCACCAGATTTCGATTAAAAAAAGAATTATCAAAATCGGTTCACCCAGTCCAAAGTTCTGAGGTAACAAACATAAAAAAATACAGTCAAATTGAGAACCTCCTCCTTTTTTTGAAGTCGGTTAAAAACGGTCATTGGGCTTGGCTTTCTCAAGAAAGAGATATGAAATTAACTGCCGATTACCTTTTTTTCTGCTCCTATACTTCGAACTCTAGATGGGGCTATCTCGGGGCTACACGCGCGCTCCGGCAAGGCTATTGGAGAAAAAATATTCCGGCAACACTGGCCATCGCGTCAAAAGCAAAATTTTAGGTTATCCAAAATGTACGCAATGATGTGTCAACTTTAATAATTTACGTAGAAACAATTTAGTAATTTACAAGGAAACGATAAATAAAAAGCTTAACCTGCCTTAGTTAAAACTACAGAATGGCTGTCGTGATAGAAACTACTCTCGGAGATATTACTGTGGACCTGTATTTAGAGCAACGACCTGCGACATGTTTGAACTTCTTGAAGCTTTGCAAGATGAAATATTACAATTTCAACTTATTTCATACTATCCGAAGTGGATTTATCGCACAAACAGGTGACCCAACTGGCGAAGGATCGGGTGGAGAGTCTATTTGGGGCCTTTTGGAAGGCTCCAATAAAAGATTTTTTTCTGGAGAAAAGATGCCTAAAATACGTCACACGGATGCCGGCTTACTTTCTATGGTATGTACTGATAATATGATGGTCGGCTCACAATTCTTTTTCACTCTTGCTCCTGACTTAGATTCATTGGATGGTGTGCATTGTGTTATAGGAGAAGTTACGGAAGGCCATGAAGTCCTCACCAAGCTTAATGAGGTGATTTGTGATGAAACCCATCGGCCTTATCAAGACGTGAGAATTACTCATACTGTAATACTTGAAGATCCTTTTAATGATTTGCCGGGACTCAGGCCACCGTCAAGATCACCATCACCAAATGCTGAGCGTTTGAAAGGAGGCAGAATAGCACCAGATGAGGAAATAGATGAGACACAAGGCAAAAGTCATGAAGAAGTTCAGGAAATGATTGAAGAAAAAGAGGCCAAAGCCCGTGCTACTATCTTGGAAATTGTAGGGGACTTACCAGATGCTGACATAGCCCCTCCTGAAAATGTTCTCTTTGTTTGCAAACTTAATCCTGTTACAACTGATGATGACCTTGAAATTATATTTAGTCGCTTCGGTAAAATTGTTAGTTGTGAAGTAATAAGAGATAAAAAGACTGGAGATTCTTTACAATATGCTTTTATTGAATTTGACGACAAAAAGTCTTGTGAAGATGCATATTTCAAAATGGATAACATATTGATAGATGATCGTCGTATTCATGTGGACTTCTCACAATCCGTATCTAAAATGAGATGGTTAGGGAAAGGAAGAGGTGTACAATATTTTAATGAGAAGGACTCCAAACCACCTGAAGTAGTCAATAACAGATCCAAAAAGTCGCATAGCAGGGAAAGAAATGAAAGACGACAACATTATAGAGATAGAGAGAATAGGGATAATGATAATTCATATAGAAATGAGAAGAAACCTAACAATCTCTCTAAGGAAAGAGAAAGAAGCAGAAGTAGATCAAGGAGAGATATTTCGAAAAGCAGTCACAGTAAACATGAACGTAGCAGAAGTGATAAGGATCATTCACGAGAAGACAATAGCAAGCACAATAAAGATGATTATTCAAACAAACACAAAAACGAGAAGAGACATGATAACAATTATGATAAACGAGAGCATACCAAAAATAACAGAAGAGAACATTCAAGATCTCCAGTTAGAGAAAAGAAGAATAATGATAACCAAAATAAATATAAAAGGGACAGAAGTAATGATAGACCCAGAAGTAATGACAGACACAGAAGTAATAGTCACAGAACATCTAAAAGAGATGCTAGAGATGAATCACATCCTAAAGAAATACAACACTCTAATAATTCTTCTAGATCTAAAGTACAAAAAGAATACTCAAGGCCTAATTCCACAGAGGTAAGTGAAAAACGAGCACACACGCCTTCACCTGTGGAAGATGAAAGAAATAATAAATCAAAAAAGAGTGATAAAGTAAAGATGCAGAAGAAACTCAAGAACAAGGTTAGGAAAAATAAAAAAAGACGGAAACCATCTACTTCTTCGTCTGAAAGTGAAACATCTGACTCTAGTTCTTCAAGTAGTGAATCCTCATCTTCAAGTGACAGGCATAAGAAAAAACATGTATCAAAAAAAAGAAAGAGACGTCATTCTTCTTCAAGTAGCAGTAGTAGCACTAGTAGTACAGATTCTTCTACTTCATCTAGCTCTAGTAGTAACTCGTCTGCAAGTAGTTCTGACAGTGATGATGGAAAGAAGAAACGTAAAAAGAATGTCAATAAGAAATCTGGAAAAAAAATTAAAAAGTTATAGTATCTGCTAATATTACATTTAAGTATTTAATTAGTACAATAAATTAGAACATATTGTTTTCTCTTTTCTGTTTTTGTTATGTATATGTTTACTATGTAGGATTGTTTGATTTATACACGCGGCAGCATGTCCAGCCAAGTTCAAAGCAAAAGAACTGGTGATGCAGCGACATCTGTAATATTACATATATTATATTATACTTACTGTAAAAGTTAGACAATTTTCTTATATTAATAAGAGTTACATGATGGTGTTTGGGCACTGCCATGGACATTGCCAGTCAATGAAGACTTTGGAAAGTGACTACTTAATAGGGGTTGTATTCACAGCATCTGTTTTTGAGTTTGTTTTGACGGAGTATAATGAAACAATGATGTTACAAGAAACATTTTATTTTGAGATGCATAGAAATAAAATTTTACATTAGATATTTAGGGATGAATATGACTAAGGCATCTATATCTAAAACAAATTAAACAAGTAATAAAAGCATACACAAATAATTTAGATATAGTCTATGTTCAACATATTTATTCTATAGGTAATTCAAATACTTGCACTAAAATATAAAAATACAAATAAAAAGTAAAAATGAGTAGGCTTTATGGCCTAGAATTATTAATTAGAATTTTATGGCAAAATTAATCAGTATTAATGGGATCAGGTCCAGTAGAAACCACAAAATCCTGGTAAAGAAACAACTACATAAGAGAAAGCAATAATCGTAAATTAAAATTTAAGAAACCCCCCACAGGTTTATTTACACTAAACATAGCTAAGAACACTAGATTAAGTCACCTTTCAAACAAAAAAAAAACTAAATCAAAATCGGTTCATCAGTTTGGGAGCTATTAATACAGATACACTTACACATCAAACTTATAAAACCCCTTTTTTCGTTGGGTGTTAAAAAGAAAATTTTGCTCACTTTATCTTGTTCTAATCATTCTCCAGCCATATACTTATTCTTAGACGTCAAAATTCAATTGGAAGTTATTTTTTTCCTTAAAAATATTTTTTCTTTAATGGTGGAATTTTCAAGAAGGTATGTAGTTTTTAAATTTTGCAATAAGGTGTAAGGCTTGTCAGGTGTATCTTGTAAAATTTCTTCTTTAGTCCAGTTGAGATTCCAATTATCATTTTTTGTTTTTAGGGTTCCGAAGTAAATTTGTGAGAAACAAATGATCGTATAATTTTATTAAGTACTAATCAACATTATTTGGGAGTTTTGTTATTATTCAAGTGGTTAAAGGCTTATTTAAATACTTTATTTATTTTCTAAGTTTACTGGCAAACAACATAATTTTTTTTAATTGGTTTGAAGCAATTTTCTTTAAAAATTAACTATGTTTAAATTATTATACATTTTAATGTGACATATTAATGTAAATAAAATTAAATATTATGTTTACTTTTAAAATATGTCTATTAAACTAAAATTAAGATGGCATTTTGTACCAAGAATAGAAGCAACTCCAAATTGTACCTATCTTCATAAACATAAAATATTTATATTGTTACAAATGTACCATGTAGTATTTTATATGTGGATGCAGTTATAGGTTTGAATGTCGGATCTTCTAATTTGTCTAAGTTTGAGAAATAAATTAATACTAGCTTGAGATTGAAAGATCTGAGCTCAGATATGATGAGTTGTGATGTGATGAAGATGATGTTGGTTCTATGATTTTTTTTACTTTGATATAGCTTATTGCCATTATTTCCGTTGCATGTTAAAAATATAAAAATCTCCCAATTAATATTGTTCAATACCTAAACTAATTTCCTGTATTGTGTAAAAATATATTATTAATCAGGTGTAACTTTATTTGTTTGAGTAGGTACATCTTACTTAATCTAATTATTACATTAATCTAGGATAAAGATATCATTAATTTTATGTATTATCCATACTATATACTTACTTATATACTTATTACTTATACTTATTAATATTATAAATGTGAAAGTGTGTTTGTTTGTTTGTCCGTCTTTCACGTCGCAATGAAGCTGTTATATGGTATGTTTTTGTGTGTGGAGATAGTGAGGAGGGTGGAGAGTAACGTAGGCTACTTTTTACCGCCGTAAAACATCCCCATGGGAAGATCGATATTTTGTTAGTTGCTAGATATTTAGTTCCGGATGTTGTTGAAAGATGGCGCTAGTAAAATTCATTTGCAAGTTCCGAATCACGCTATCAAAATATTATGATACCTACATGTAAATTACTTAAGTCATAGGCAACTAAATCTAACTAAGTAAAAGTAAGTTGCATTTGTAAAAAATCGATCTCTACCGCGGGCGAAGCTGCGGGCAAAAGCTAGTATAAAATATGAAAACATAATTACAAATTAAAATTGGAAAACTGATTAGGTATTACAAGGCGCAAAAGTTTTATTGCACCTATATTAATAATATTAAACATCAATAAACTTACGCCCCAACTCAGAGTCACTAACGGTTACTTATATCACTCCTTAGTAAAGAATTGCCATACAAATTCTGTACTAGAATGAGCAATTTAAATAACCGTTAGTGACTGAATTGGGGCGTTAATGTAGCACTAATTGTAAGATAAGAAGTTACGATTTTCATGTACCTACCTAATTAATTTAAAATTGTAAGATAATAAAAACACGATAAGGAAATATAATATGTTTTATTTTCTTTTTTAGCCGAGACCAAAATAAATATCGTAAACATGATATCATTTCTGACGGACGAAATGTGGAAGATTGAGTAGTGTTAGTGTGTACTACGATCGTATCCCTACCTGCTAACTTGGTCAAACGGCCAATTTCCAGGTATCAGGTGATCAAGGTACATAAAAACATTATAAACTTCACGTAAATTCTGATGCTCCATTTTTATATATGTTCTCCAGACAACTATTTTAAAACCTTTGACAAGAAGACAGACCGATCCAAGGGGCCAATCATCCCTTAAACTAAATTCTAATATCTCTGTGGATGGGAGCGCGAGAGCAATATCTACGAGCTTGAGACAGTGAAACCGACCGCGCTGTTAAGGCTACGAAAATTAATAGAGCAGTTATTATAATTTTTAGAACTTTTGTAAAGTAAATGATTACAACAAAAAGAAGAAAAAAAAATTACATGTTATAGGCAATGTTATAGGTAAGTAGGTAGTGTAGTCAGGCAATTGTGTTACATGGGCGTAGCCAGGGGGGGGGGGGTTTCGGGCGTTCAAACCCCCCCCCCCCCCGAAAAGTTAAGGACTGAAATTTTTATGTGCTAATAAACCCTTAAAAACATTTATCTAGACGTCATTCCGAATCGAATGAGCTATAGCACATATTTTTAGGAGCTTTATTTCTATTAAACAGGTTTTTGAACTTTTTGACTAAACTAATAATAGATGGCACTACTAGAGCTTTCATCGAATATTCGAATATTCGAATAATTCGAATAATAAATTCGCTGAAATACAAGGACCGAATATTCGAATATTCGATCAATTTCTACAAAACCTAACTCGACACCAAATTCGGATTCCAATGTGCACAAAATAGTCAAAATACAATTTTAAAGTTAACGAGGTGGCGCGTGACCTTCAAAATGTCGTTTTGGGCGGTGAGAGTGCGCAATTCTTCAGAATATGGAAGTGTTCGGACTTCGGAAATACCCGGGGCGTCGGTCGGCATCGCGTTGCGTTTGTAACCGGCATTGGCGTGTTACATCACTTGCATAGAGTAACTTTGTATATATGGGAATAGAGGTCTATCTCAGCGCGAATTATGAGAACATGGAAAGAGTCGCCCTCTGGAAACATGATTCGGAACTTCGTAAATACTCAAAGCTATGACACGTAGGTAAACCTCCGCATGTTAGTCACGAATGAGCCTCGGCCCCCGGTCCCCGGCAGCCCCGCTATTCCTAGTTACGGTAGCGGCTATGATAACGGTGGGGCAGGGGGTGCTAAGAATCGCCGGTAGAGATCGGGCTACCAATCCAAACGACGACTTCTGCACCTGGCAACATATAACACCAGGACACTGAGGACCCACGACAAGGTAAAAGAGCTGAAAGAAGATATAGACAAGTCAAACTGGAGAATTGTGGGTTTATCTGAAGTCCGAAGACAGGGGGAGGAGGACACGATAATACTCAAATCCGGAAACTTGTTCTATCACCGGGAGGGCGAACACCTGTCCCAAGGTGGTGTCGGGTTTCTCGTTCACAAGTCTCTCCAGCGGTGCCGGATCGACTACCGCTATATCGAGGTGTTGAAGTGTTTATACTCATCTGCCACCATGTCCGTCAGAGTACAAGACACAGCAACGAAGCCCATCCAACTGCAGAGAGGTGTCAGACAAGGGGATGTCATAGCCCCAAAACTGTTCACCGCTGCATTGGAGGACGTGTTCAAGCTGATGGAGTGGAAACGACGTGGCATCAACATTAATGGCGAATACATCACACACCTGCGATATGCCGATGATATAGTTAGCCTATAGACCGAGTCCGGCACCATAGTCTCGACGAAGCCCGAAGTTCTGAGAGAAACTGAGAGATTCTACGGACAGCTGTATGCCTCCTCGCAAGCTCCACCTCCCCAGGAGGAGAGAGACAAGCGAGCTCAATTGACCCGGCACTATCTAAGATACTACTACTACTAACTAAGATACTACAGGCCCATCGCACTTCTGAGCCACGTTTATAAGCTGTTTTCTAGGGTCCTCACTAATCGCATTGCACGCAGGCTTGACGACTTCCAGCCTCCCGAACAAGCAGGATTCCGAAAAGGCTACAGTACCATAGACCACATACACACACTACGGCAGATTATACAAAAGACCGAGGAGCATAATCTGCCGCTGTGTGTTGCCTATGTGGACTATGAGAAAGCCTTTGATTCTATCGAGACCTGGGCAGTACTAAATTCTCTTCAGCGGTGCCGGATCGACTACCGGTATATCGAGGTGTTGAAGTGTTTGTACACATCAGCCACCATGTCCGTCAAAGTACACGACACAGCAACGAACCCTATCCAACTGCAGAGAGGTGTCAGGCAAGGGGACGTCATATCCCCAAAACTGTTCACCGCTGCATTGGAGGACGTGTTCAAGCTGATGGAGTGGAAACGACGTGGCATTAACATCAATGGCGAATACATCACATACCTGCGATATGCCGATGATATAGTCATCTTGACGGGTTCCCTGCAAGAACTTAGTACAATGCTCGGGGACTTGAACATCGCCTCACAACGGGTGGGTCTTAAGATGAACATGGACAAGACGAAAATCATGTCCAATGTCCATGTCACACCCGTACCAGTTGTTGTTGATGGCGCTGCTCTCGAAGTTGTAGACGAATACATTTACCTAGGACAAGTGATCCAAATGGGTAAGTCCAACTTCGAGAAAGAAGTCAATCGTAGAATCCAACTCGGATGGGCTGCGTTCGGGAAACTGCGTCATATCTTGTCGTCCAAAACACTACCTCAGTGCCTGAAGTCGAAGGTGTTCGATTCGAGCAGTGTGTGTTGCCAGTGATGACATACGGATCCGAGACGTGGAGCTTCACTATTGGCCTAATGCATAAGCTCAAAGTCACCCAGCGGGCTATGGAACGTACTATGCTCGGTATCTCTCTACGCGATAGAATTAGAAATGAGGAAATCCGTAGACGAACGAAACTGACCGACATAGCGCGGAGAATAAGTCGGCTGAAGTGGCAATGGGCTGGCCATATAGTTCGAAGGACCGATAACCGTTGGGGAATAAAGGTCCTCGAATGGAGACCACGACTCGGAAAAAGGAGCACAGGACGCCCCCCGACAAGGTGGACTGACGACCTGAAGAAGACAGCGGGAATCCGCTGGATTCAGAAGGCTCAGGACCGGTCAGAGTGGCGCTTGTTAGGAGAGGCCAGCCAGGCTTTGTCCAGAATTGGACTTCGAAAGGCTGATGGATGGATGGATGGATGGATAGTTATCCTGGCGGGTTCCCTGGAAGAACTTGGTACAATGCTCGGGGACTTTAACAGCGCCTCACAACGGGTGGGTCTTAAGATGAACATGGACAAGACGAAAATCATGTCGAATGTCCATGTCACACCCATACCGGTTGTTGTTGACGGCGCTGCTCTCGAAGTTGTAGACGAATACATTAACCTGGGACAAGTGATCCAGATGGGTAAGTCCATCTTCTAGAAAGAAGTCACTCGTAGAATCCAACTCGGATGGGCTGCGTTCGGGAAACTGCGTCATATCTTGTCGTCCAAAACACTACCTCAGTGCCTGAAGTCGAAGGTGTTCGAGCAGTGTGTGTTGCCAGTGATGACATACGGATCCGAGACGTGGTGCTTCACTATTGGCTTAATCCACAGGCTCAGAGTAGCGCAGCGGGCTATGGAGAGGGCTATGCTCGGTATTTCTCTACGTGATCGAATTAGAAATGAGGAGATCCGTAGGCAAACAAAGGTAACCGACATAGTTCAAAGAATTAGCCGGTTGAAGTGGCAATGAGCTGGCCTCATAGTTCGAAGGACCGATAATCTATGGGGAAGAAAGGTCCTCGAATGGCGCCCACGTCTCGGAAAAGGGAGCATAGGACGCCCCTCGACCAGGTGGACTAACGACCTGAAGAAGACAGTGGGCATCCGCTGGATTCAGAAGGCTCAGGCCCGGTCAGAGTGGCACAAGTTAGGGGAGGCCTATGTCCAGCAGTGGACCTACAAAGGCTGATGGATGGGTGGATGGATGATGACACGTAGGTGACGTAGTGAGTAGTGAGTAAGTACTCTCAGGCTATGGCTGGCTACCTTGGTATACTTGAAAATTCACAAAAAATTCATAAAGTTAGATAAATTAACGAAATCATAAAACTTGGTATTTTTCTTTTCCTTAAAAACCATAAATTTTCAGAGACAATCAACTATTTATTTATGGAAACTACAACATACATTCGTTCATTTAACACGAACAAAATCAAAATATTGTATGTACTTGCAAATTACTCCTAAGTTTAATAAACACGTGATTTTTAAAGAATTTTTTGATGTTCGAATAATATTCGAATATTCGAATAGTTCCCAAAAAATATTCGAATATTCGAATATAAATTTTATCGAATATTTGGAAGCCCTAGGCACTACATACGTCGTGAGAAAAAATAAAGTCTCAAATTTTCTTTAGGGTTATTTTATGTACTTTTAGTCGTTGTATTTTCTTTCTTTTCTTACCTACTAATATCTGCCCCCATCAAGATCGAACCTCTCTCTCCTCGCTCCTCGCTCTTCAGAAAAGGTCCCTCCCTCCGGGCCTCCCTACAAACTTAACGCAGTTACCTGAGGTTGACAATAACACATTCTATTCTCAGTGGCGGATTTAGGTTTGATGTCGCCCTAGGCCCCTTAAGATATGGCGCCCTTTTTGCTCTGTGAGGACGTGATTATCGAAATTAAAAATGCAATTTTTAAAAACCTAAATTATTATGTATCAAATATTAACTTGAAAACGTTTTATTAGTTAACATAGAATTATCGTTTATAGTTGCCAGTTAATTGAGACAACCATGAAAAATTTATGCTGACATTTTTTGGTTAAAAATGTTTCTCCTACTTTTTATATTTTTGAATAGAGTTCAAAATATCTATCAGTGAAAAAAAAAACGTAACTTGGCAACACTTAAAACCAAGTCCTAAAACCGCCCCATACATTGCCGCCTCAAGATATTTCAAAAATGCAATTTTTTGAACATTTTGCAAAATGGTCGGGATCCGCCATCTTGTCGAAAAAATAAACACAACCCAAACGTCAAAATTGCGAATTGACCCGTGTCAAAAGAGAAAAAAAATAAAAATATCTTAAAAATCCAACGCAATCCGACCCTGCAAAGTCAATTCAAAAATTTGAAAAATTTTAAATTAAAATATCTCGGCGGCCATCTTATTTTGTCAAATTTTTCCAATTTCATCGTGACACTTTTCCAAAGATTAGCCGAAAACGACACTAATCTTGGGTAGGTGCATAATAAAAAAAAAATTGAACTCGGCCGCCATCTTGGATTTTCAAAAGGCCGATTTTTCCCATAGACACGGAGGCAAACCAAAAATTTCCCCCATACGTCGTATCCACCCCCCACCATTCTTTCTCGGAGACCAATTCGACTTGTGTTGCCAGGTGACATCGACGAAAATGGTCAAACGTCATTACGATGACCACGACACATTTGCCTGTGTGACTTTTTGATTAAAAATATAGCTCCTTCTATTTTTTCATATTTTTGAATAAAAAGTCCAAAACAATGTATGAACGAAAAAAACTTAACCTTTGCAACACTTTGCCTCGATTCCCACAACTTCCCGAAACAAGGGATCTGCTCAAATGTTGCCAACCTGAAGAAAAATGACAACAAAAAATTTCATTTTTCGTACATTTTTCAAAATGGCCATGACCGTTTCGCCATCTTGTCGTAAAAAAATATATACAAAACTAGCTGCCCGGACAGACTTCGTTCTGTCAAAATTTTTTTTTGAGATGTATGCTATCCTATCTTTCAAGTTGGATCAAACTGCACACTGTGTGCAAATTTGCTTAAAATCGGTTAAGTAGTTTAGGAGTCCATCGCGGACAAACAACGTGACACGTAATTTATATATATTAAGATATTAAAATTAAGGACCTACACTCAAGCGAACTTAAAAAAGAATTGAAAAAAAGTTGAAAATCCACCCCGATGCTACCCCGCAGTCACCTCTAAAATCGAAAAAAATCAAACTAATATCTCAGCGGCCATCTTGTTTTTTCAATTTTTGTCAAATTTTTTCGTAATTCTCCTCATAATAATTTCGTAATTTACGAAAACCCCCAAAAATATTGGGCGAAAAGTCATAAACAAAAAAGTTGACAATCTCAACTCGGCCGCCATCCTGAAAATGTGAAATGTCAGATTTTCCCCGAGGTCACGGGAGGGGAAGGAGAAAACCCGCCATAGACAACAAAATCCCATCTCACTTCCTTCTGGGAAAACAAAATATATAGGGATAGTTATCACGGTGGTAAGTCTAGGATTACTATAGGTTGAACACTTTTAAATTTAATTATAATTTATTCATAAAGGCTATTGAGAAATAGCAAATAATATTTAACTGTCCGCTATAAAAAATAATAATTTTCGAAAAATCTGAAAACTATTGTTTTCAAATTAATATAGATTAAAAAGAATCCATATTGCACCGACAAATTAAAAGGTAAACTCAATATTAAAAATATTTTATTTTGAAGCGAAAATAATTCACATAAATATTTTAGGTTGGTACAAATAATTCTCATATTTTACCTTTTTTAAGTTTTTAGGTTTCTGAAAATTTTTCCGCCCCCAAAATCATGGCGCCCCTAGGCCCGGGCCTCACGGGCCTAGGCCTAAATCCAGCACTGTCTATTCTATACAAATAAGTAGGTAGTCTTTAGAGCCCAGAATAGTAATTGAGTCACGCGGGTACCTTAGGTACCTAAGCAAAAGATTCGAAAATGCGCCGAGCCAGAAGCGAATATTTTGTGTCGGATTTAGCTTGTTTATGCTCACAAGGAGTGGTTCAGAACTACAAGTATTATAGTGTAAGTTAACTGTTAACCTACTATAAGATGAAATGTTATATTTTTAAACGACTTACGTAAGATCTCTCATAATGCAGATACAATGTAGGTAGTTATTAGACGCACGAAAGGAAATCATAAAACATGTCAAAATTCCGAATGGAAGGAAAGAACCACCTGATTACAGGACGTAGTTAGCTCGCGGGAACATTCTATTGCCGGGCTCATTCACCCATTGTGTTGTAAAGTGACCAGCCAAGATGATAGCCGTTAACTTGTGCCATTGTCCGCCTTTAACAGTGATCCAGAGTATCCAGACTTACTATGTTGCATTCTTTATTTAGCGCATTTTGACCAATTCAATGTTTGGTACCTTAGAAATAAATATTATTTTTAGTCCCCGTCACCGTGGCCGTCGTGGCCGATTACATTATACATAATTAAGTATTGTTTGTCACAAGTGCAAACAATGTGTGAGTTGTGACCAGAGATGTAACTTATCTAAGATACAAGTATCTGAAATACAGATACAAGATACAAAATACGTATTTTCATCTTGTATCTAAAATACTTTTTTAAAATTTATTTTGTATCTTGTATTTAAATACCTTTTCTTTGGTATCTTAGTATTTTGTAGATACTATGTTTGCTAAAATACTTTTACGGCCGGTCTCAATAATGTACTAACAGATGGAAGACTGTGGATAGGGCTACCATTAGTATGTCATCTGTCATATTTTGACAATTTTTGCGTCTGAAAAATTGACAAATATGATAGATGACATACTAATGGTAGCCCTATCTACAGTCTTCCATCTGTTAGTACATTATTGAGACCGGCCGTTAGTAATAGTGACGGAACTCAGTAATAGTTTAATACTTGACATTGGCAGAATCACCGCACGGCTAACAGCGGGATCGAAGCTCACTAATGGGCCCCATTGACGATGCGATCGATCGGTGCGATCCGTCGTTGCCGACCGATCGCAACGACGGATCGGTAGTGTATGTTGTGATCGTGAACGATTTGCTTGATCGCAGACGATATCGGCGATCGCAACAAAAATCTATGCAATCTTGAATATCGCACCGATGAATCGACAGTGTGTGGACCTTTGCGATCACCGATGCGATTTTTGTCTCATTCTGACGCCGGCCGCCACACCGCACGCATCGCATGCCTTCAATGCCTTGGCTAGTGCGTTACGTACTTGTTACGTAGGTACTACGTACCTATCAACATTCAATGGACGAAACAAATATTTTTTTTGCCGTATTGGGGCGGCTTTAGAATACTAAACCCAAACCCACGCTGGATGGGTGTCGTAAGAGGCGACTAAATCCGGCCCGCTGGTGGTAGGCCCTCGGAGGGATTATATTGGTAATATTGATTTTAATTGTTAATTAATACCATTATTACTATTGTTATTACTTCATGGGGTTCGCTTTTACTTTTACTTTTCGCTTTTACCTCTGGTGTTGCTAATGTTCATGGGCGACGATAGCCACTTACCATCAGGTAGATCGTCAGCTCGATTGTCGGCTATTTCCATAAAAAAAACTTCGTGGACTTATCGAGGACCGATGCCGCGATGACAATTCAATATTAAAAAAAAGAAAGAAAGAAAGAAAAACCTAGTTAAACGCTTTATATTAGCTTTAAACAGTTAGACTAAAACTAAGTTTGGAAGACCAAACTTCGTAGACCTATCGAGGACCGATGATAATTCAATATTTAAAGAAAAAAGAAAGAAAGAAAAAAAAAAATGTTCGGTTATGTTCGGTTTACACGTATTAAGTAGTTAACTAAATTTTAAGAAAATTAATACGTGTAAACGGATAATTCAGTAGTTTTGTAATCAAGTAGAGTTTTATTTTTTTTCTTTTGTAGCCGAATCAAAGTTACTGCCACATAGCTAAGGAAAAGAAGTTCATTTTCCATTTTTTAGGGCACGTATTGAATTATTTGAGCACGTCTTTATCCTTCCGTGTCAATCAAGTCAATGTTTGATAGCGATCGATCGTTGCGATCGATCGTTGCGACCGATCGTTCGTGTATGAGTGGCACTTTTGAACCGATCGATCGTTGCGATCGATCGCACCGATCGATCGCACCGATCGATCGCATGTCAATGGCGCCCATAACAATATAATAATTAATATTATGTTGTTATAAATGTAATATTACGTTTGCGCGATCAAACGATAAAATAAACTTTAATTAAATAATTACTTTTTAACAAAAAATAAAACAATGAAAAAAAAATTAAAATGTGTGCAATTCACACGTGGTAGAAACCTTCAGAATTTTTTAGGGCATCGAAACTCGGTTCAATTTTGAAAACCCGGGTTTTCGGGTCTAAGAGTAATCAAAACCCGGGTAGACCGGTTTTTTCGAGCATTTCGGTCTTTTTATTGTAATTTTTTAAAATACACTAATCTGCGTTTATATATCGATTTCCTACAATGAGTACAAAATATAAAGGATGAGGAAGAATTTAAACAAATGAAACAGTACTTTACAAATTACAAAAACAGTTTTAATTTTTAAAAAAGTGATAAAAAATTATTTTTTCTTCAGAATATCTTAAAACTAAGTAAGTAATCAAGTCTTTTTTAAATCACAGACTTGCAGAGATTAGTTTTAACATTAAATGAATTATTTTGGTAACATCGCTTGCCGTTTCCCTTGACATCTCGAAGGCTTTTGACAGGGTTTGGCACACTAGCCTTATTGGCAAGCTTCCTGCGTATGGCCTATCCCCTGGCCTGATCGACTGGATCAAAGACTTCCTGAGTGACCGTTCATTCCGAGTGGTTGTCGGAGGTTGTTCGTCGCAATCAATGACAACCAATGCCGGAGTTCCTCAGGGGTCTGTTCTCTCCGCAACACTATTTCTGCTGCACATTAACGATCTGCTTATGCCCGGTATCTATGGGTACGCAGACGACAGCACGCTTGTGGAGAGATACCTGCCAAAGGGTCGGGCCAATAAATACCATATACAGTCTGAAAGAGAGGCTATGGTGGAGCGTATGAATCTTACACTTCAGGCAGTCTCATAGTGGAATTCAACGCCACAAAAACACAAGCGTGTCTATTCACCGCTAAAAGAAGTCCATTCATCTTGACTCCTACTCTCCGGAATGTAGCCCTAGATTACACCGACCGCCTTCAGTTACTGGGCATTGAGATATCCTCGAACCTTAACTTTGGGCGGTTCATTGAATTCAAAGCTAAAGTAGCTGCTAGGAAGCTTGGAGTCCTAGCGAAGGTGCGGCGGCACTTCACACCACAACAGCTTTTAACCTTGTATAAAGCACAGGTTCGGCCTTGTGTGGAGTACTGCTGTCACATTTGGGCTGGTGCTGCCAAATGCCACCTGTCAGCATTGGATTCAATGGAGAGGCGTGCTAAGAGGCTTATTGGTGACCGTGAATTGGTTGAGACCAATCTTCAGAGCCTCGAGCACAGGCGCAGAGTTGCCAGCCTCTTGGTGTTCTACAGGATACATTTTGGAGAGTGTGCGCAGGAATTACATAATTTGATTCCGCCATCCCCTTTCTATCATCGAACGTCCCGCCCGACGCACGGCGGGTATCCATCCCTTCGTCGTGAACATCCCCCCTGTACGGACGGCGCGCTTCGCCTCGTCATTTATTATACGTACAGCGAAGGATTGGAATAAATTCCCGCGTCGGTGTTTCCGCTCGATTATAATGTAAGTGTCTTCAAGGCAAGTCGCGCGTACCGAGGCTTTTACTAAGTTAATGCGTTTTACCAACGTTTATTTTGGATATATCGTAACGTAACATAAAAATAACAGAAATCAGAACTGAATTATTAGAATTTCTTCTTACTTATGTAAAATAAACGTAAAAAATTGGGGCATCCAAAGTTTTGTCACTCAAAGACGAACGCAATCTATTGCAGACAATTCCAGCCGAAGAAAATATACGCTCCGAAAAAACCCGAAAAACCCGAGTTTTAAAAATCAACTTTAGAAACTTTAGAAAAAAAGAGATATTCATATAAAATAATAACTAATACCATTTTGGATATATCGTAACGTAACATAAAAATAACAGAAATCAGAACTGAATTATTAGAATTTCTTCTTACTTATGTAAAATAAACGTAAAAAAATTAGGGCATCCAAAGTTTTGTCACTCAAAGACGAACGCAATCTATTGCAGACAATTCCAGCCGAAGAAAATATACGCTCCGAAAAAACCCGAAAAACCCGAGTTTTAAAAATCAAACCCGGGTTTTTTTGTAATTCTCAGAACCGGGAAAACCCGGGTTTTTTCGGTCCGGGTAAACCCGGTCTCGATGCCCTAGAATTTTTGTTTTCAAGATAATAATGAGACGAATGTAAAATTTCGGGAAGATGATAAATGTAGGTTTCACTAATCTACTTCACTCCGCTCCGCTCCGCCCCACTCCGCTCCGCCCCGCCCCGCTCCGCTCCACTAAAAACGCTCCACAAAAAAACTGAAAAACGAAAAATAAGCCATTTAGTATTATAAATTAAGATCCTAAATAAACAGTAAATAATAATTTTGAGACGGAGCCACACAAACAAGCAAAATTCATTACATAAAGCTCATTTTATGAGGGCAGCGGCATGCACACGGCAGCAGTAGTGCGGCGCACATCTTTTCACAGTTTGTTTTTTCATCTGTTTGGCACCGCTTCAAAATTATTTATTTAATAGTGGTTTATTTTATTTTTCACTTTTCAGTTTTTTTTCGTTGGTCAATTTTTGTTCAAATGTAATTATTTTTGAAGTGAAAACTTCTTTAGTACAGGGGTGACTTGAAATTTTATGAAACGAAACTGTCCAGTGGAGACTGGAGTTGAGTGGAAACTGGAGTTGAGTGGAGACTGGAGTTGAGTGGAGACTGGAGTTGACTGGAGACAGGAGTTGAGTGGAGACTGAAGTTGAGTGGTGACTGGAGTGGAGTGGAGACTGGAGTTGAGTGGTGACTGGAGTGGAGTGGAGACTGGAGTGGAGTTGAGTGGAGACTGGAGTTGAGTGGAGACTGGAGTTGAGTGGAGACTGGAGTTGAGTGGAGACTGGAGTGGAGTGGAGACTGGAGTTGAGTGGAGACTGGAGTTGAGTGGAGACTGGAGTTGAGTGGAGACTGGAGTTGAGTGGAGACTGGAGTGGAGTGGAGTGGAGACTGGAGTGGAATGGAGACTGGAGTGGAATGGAGACTGGAGTGGAGACTGGAGTTGAGTGGAGACTGGAGTTGAGTGGAGACTGGAGTTGAGTGGAGACTGGAGTGGAGTGGAGACTGGAGTTGAGTGGAGACTGGAGTTGAGTGGAGACTGGAGTGGAGTGGAGTGGAGACTGGAGTGGAATGGAGACTGGAGTGGAGACTGGAGTGGAGTGGAGACTGGAGTAGAGTGGAGACTGGAGTGGAGTGGAGTAGTAAAACCTACAATTATCATCTTCCCGAAATTTTATTCGTCTCATTATCTTGAAAACAAAATTTTTGAAGGTTTCACTTCTACCACGTGTGAATAGCACACATTTTAATTTATTTAATTTTTAGTATATTTATATATATATATATATATATATATATACGTGTCGAATTGAGAACCTCCTCCTTTTTTCTCGTCGGTTAAAAAACATTGTTTTTTTACAAAAGTATTTTATCTATAAAAAGTATTTAAAAGATACGTATTTTATATCTAGTATTTCAGATACCATTCTAGAAAGGTATTTGCATCTGGTATCTGAAATACTTAAATTGAAAGTATTTTGTATTTTGTATTCCAAATACTTTATTTAAGGTATCTTGTACATCACTGGTTGTGACAAACAATGAAGAGTGATAGAGATTTAAAGTTTCAGTTTGTTTTCCAAGCAGAAAATCGTAGTAAGTTTAAGTATATAAGTATAAGTACGATGGTGGGTAGCAGTATTCTGGGCTGCTCGTTAAATGTTACATTTCTTTTAAAATAACCTCAAAGAAACGTAAATTCTCTGTCTCATGTGCGGCCATGCCGTAGCTTAATCTATAGGTACTACATCTATGCCTATTAGAGACTTGCTACTAACCAAGTTGCCACTAACCAAGTGGCCAACTTGAGCATAAAACTATCCTATAATATAAATATCCTAAGTATTATAAATAAAAAAGATGTCGTAACGCCGCGACGCGACACGGCGACGACGCGACGGCGCGGCGGCGGCGCGGGGCTCCGTGACACTCTCAGAAAATAACGAGTGATATTATGAGATTAAGAATGATGTGATCTATCCCCTCTGAATTACTAATTATTATTAATAATACCTAATATAATAGTAACAAAATCTCTACAATCAATAAAATAGGTTCAACTGTAGGTAGGACCTATTTTGAGCAATTTTTTATCAGCCAGTAGGTATTGACTGTCTACACTCAAAGACGACGATAACGGATGTTAGTTGTAACTTGTATTGCTGATCACTTCAATGAAAAGTTGAAACCCATAATTTTATGAGTAAGTATGACCAACCCACGAATAGACCGATTATGATGCGGTTTTTTTGTTTGAAAGCGGGTTCTATAATAGTTACCCACTTATACTTTCTAGAATCAGATTGTAGGTACAAGTCTGTAATATGAACATTTAGCGTTGTTTAGCCGACGTTTTTACTGAGGTTGGAGAGAGTAATGAGACTCTTCAGAAGGTTGCAAGTAGAATGATTTTATTTACAAAATGTATGCCTATTTATACAAAAGTTGAGATAAGGAACAACCAATGAGAAAATAGTATAAAATAATACACGTAAAATATTCGACCAATCAGAAGAAAACTGCGACGCACTCGGTCCTCGATGTTCGCGTGACGTCATCACCCTGCGACGCAGTGTACTGGCGATGTTGAATTATTTAATATTTATTTTGTATGAAAAGTTTCACTTTTCCAATTTTCATGGGAAACATTTTCTTTTGCGTTGTAAAGTAGTTGACGATAGCGTAGGTAAGTACTGCTACATAGGCCCCCTTCAAGCGAAGCGTACTGGCAGCTTGACGGAACGGCCGCTTCGTGTGTGCGTAGCTTTAGGTTGTGACGTCGGGCTGTTCGTCGTATTTGGTAACTGAGTACTTGAAGTTGAATCATTGCTTCTCGTCTGGGACATCTGGTTTTGAGGTGACTGCGAAATGTTCTCGGTGTCTTCTAGAACGTAGGCAGGTTTCAATCGGTCGATAGATATATTTGATTGTCGTCCTGGTAACTGAATTGTGAAAACTTTATCCGTTCGGTTCACAACTTTGAATGGACCTTCGTATGGTGTTTGAAGTGGAGTGCGTACTGCGTCTACTCGTACAAATACATGGGTGCATGTCCGTAGGTCTTGATGTACGAATATTTGCCTGTTGTTGCGATGTGAGTTGATAAGGCGTGGCTTGTTTTGTGCGATGTTTGCTCGGAGTTTTTCGACGTAAGTATGATCCATAGGCGCAGTGGATGTAATTGGTACGAAAAAATCTCCTGGTAATCGTAGGTTGAAGCCATAAGTGAGTTCTGCAGGACTGGTAGAGGTGTCAGTGCGTAATGCAGCTCTCAAACCTAGTAGAATGGTCGGAAGTTCGTTAATCCATGAACTATTGGAATTTATGAGTTTCGCGCGTAACGCAGCTTTGAGAGTTCGATGCCATCGTTCGATTTTTCCGTTGCTTTGCGGATGATAGGGCGTAGTGCGAATTCTATTTATTCCCATTATTTTCATCAGGTTAGTAAATAGACTGCTCTCAAATTGCCTTCCTTGGTCGGTTGTTATTGTAGATGGACATCCGAATCGGCAAATCCAATGGTTGTATATGACATCGGCGACTGTTTCGGCAGAGATATCGCTTGTAGGTATTGCTTCGGGCCAATGACTTGTTCGGTCGCAGATGGTTATTAAATACCTATAACCTTGTGCTGTAGTCGGGTCGGGAGCGGTCCGACGATATCTGCGTGGATATGTGCAAATCGTTCTGTAGGCGGGAACGGCTGAAGCGTGCTGTAGGTATGACGTTGTATTTTGCTTTTTTGGCATTTAATACATGTCTTCGTCCATTGACCGATGTCGGTATTCATTGACGGCCAAAAGTATTTTCTTGTTATCAGTTTGCGCGTAGTTCGCGTTCCGGGATGGCTGATATTATGAATGGCGTTGAATACTACTTGTCGAAATTCTGTAGGTATGTAAGGTCGTACAAATGATGTTGATGTTTCGCAATATAATTCAATGTTGGTATTCGGAATGTTGACTTTCTTCAATGATAGGTTTTGCTGTTGTAGTAATTGTTGAATGGTGATATCTTTTTCTTGAGCGGTTGCTATATCTTCGTAATTAATTGTTGACGGACAGGATATGGTTTCGATACGGCTGAGTGCGTCGGCGACGATATTATTCTTCCCGCTTATGTGGCGAATGTCGGTTGTAAATTCGCTGATGAATAATAGTTGTCGTGTGCGGCGTGGCGTCTCATTGTTCGATATCGACTTCTTCATAGCGAATGTTAGCGGCTTGTGGTCCGTGAATATGATAAGCTCGCGTCCTTCAAAAATTTTACGAAAGTGTTTTACTGCCATGTATATAGCGAGTAATTCACGATCGTATGTTGAATATTTCGTTTGCGCGTCTGAGAACTTTTTGGAGAAGTAGCAGAGTGGTTGCCATGTTCCTTGGTAGTATTGATGTAGTACTGCACCTGCGGCTTTATCGGATGCGTCGCTACATATGGCTAGGGTTGCTTGGTGTGACGGATGGGCGAGTAAAGTCGCGTTTGTGATGCTAACTTTACATGCTTCGAATGCTTGAATTGCGTCGTTGTTCCACTCGATGATTGTTTTGTCGCGCTTTTTTGTGTCGTGAAGGTATGCATTGAGCGGTGCTTGTATAGTCGCGGCGTTAGGCACATGATCGCGGTAGAAGTTTAGCATGCCTAGGAATCGCCTGAGTTCTTCAACGGTTTTTGGACGTGGATAGGCGTTTATTGCTGTGATTTTTTCTTCAGGCGGTTTGATTCCTTTGTTCGAAACGGTATAGCCTAGGAACTTGACTTGCGGTTGGCCTAGGACGCATTTGGCTGGGTTGATAGTGATGCCGTTTTCTTCTAGTCGTTTCATGACGGTTCTAATGTGCTCGCGATGTTCCGTGTCGTTTGATGAAGCGATTAAGAGATCGTCGATGAATGGAAATACGAAGTCGAGTCCTCGGAGTACTTCGTGTATATAGCGTTGGAATGTTTGGCCTGCGTTTTTTAAGCCTGGACACATTCTCGGGAATTCAAATAATCCGAATCCGGTAATTATTGCTGTTTTTTCGACGTCTTGTTGCCGGACGCTGACTTGTTGATAGGCACGGTTGAGATCAATTGTTGAGAATATGTTTTTCTCCGACAGATGATAGGTGAAATCTTTTATTCTCGGAACCGGGTAGCGATCGGGTATGGTTATCGCGTTGAGTCGGCGGTAATCACCACACACTCTTATATTTCCATCCTTCTTTGGTACTATATGGAGCGGTGATGACCACGGGCTTTTACTGGGGCGGCACAGTCCTTGTTGCATCATGTTTTCAAATTCCTTTTTGACAGCTTCGTATCTATGTGGCGGCAATGGACGTGCGCGGCAGTGAACGGGTTGACCGGTTGTTTCTATGCAGTGTTCGACGTTGATTTTCGGTTGAAGTTGCATTGCAGTGAGCCTCGTAGTACCGGGGAATTCTGATAAAATGGCATGGTACGAGTCGTGAATGTCGATACTGCGAATGGTAGGTATATTTGTGGATCTTAGTGGCGCGTCGATTCTGAGTTTTGTGACCGAGTCAATTAATCTTCGATTTTTGACGTCTACAATTAATTGATGATGGTTGAGAAAATCGGCTCCTAAGATCGGCTTCGAAACGTCGGCTATGATGAAAGTCCATCTGTACGGTCGTCGTAAGTTGAGGTCAAGTTCGAGTGTCTTTTCTCCGTAGGTTGATATCGTCGAGTTGTTCGCTGCGTAGAGTTTGAATGCAAGTGGCGTAGCTTTCTGGCCTGGTCTTCGAGGTATGACGGATATGTTAGCCCCCGTGTCTACCAAGAAAGAATATCTCGTCTTCCGGTCGGTGACGAATAGGCGGTGCGATGTATGAGCGCTGGAGTCTGCCGTGGCCAAGGTTCGGTCGTGTGGCGACTGCTCTCGTTTCGTGAAACCACATGGAGTAGTGCAGTGCTGGGCTTGGTTACCAAAGCGACGATGGTAGTAGCAAGCAGGTGATGATGCAGCTGGAGAGGTCGTGCGTGAGCGTGAGCTTGAGTGACGACGATGACGTGGAGATGATGACAGACGGTGACGTGTGTGGACGGAGTGACGACGTTGATGGGCATCGTGTACATCGTGCTGCGATTTCAGGTCCTGGACCTCACGGGATAGGCTTCTGATCTCGTTGAGAAGTTGGTTGACTGTGGCTGATGTCTCGTCTGAAGTAGGTATGCGCATAGCGAGCGCGATGTCGGACAGCTGACGATGATGATGTGATGAGCTACCGGCCGTGGTGGCAGTGGCAGCGACCTGCAGCGTGGCTTGGGCGACTTCGTGGACCATGGTACCGGTAGATGGCTTGATGGTGCGAAGGTGAAGAATGTGACGATGATGAATTCTTCGTGCAGCCGGGCAGGGATTCTACTTACGTTGCTCAGTCGGGTCACCAATTTAGCGTTGTTTAGCCGACGTTTTTACTGAGGTTGGAGAGAGTAATGAGACTCTTCAGAAGGTTGCAAGTAGAATGATTTTATTTACAAAATGTATGCCTATTTATACAAAAGTTGAGATAAGGAACAACCAATGAGAAAATAGTATAAAATAATACACGTAAAATATTCGACCAATCAGAAGAAAACTGCGACGCACTCGGTCCTCGATGTTCGCGTGACGTCATCACCCTGCGACGCAGTGTACTGGCGATGTTGAATTATTTAATATTTATTTTGTATGAAAAGTTTCACTTTTCCAATTTTCATGGGAAACATTTTCTTTTGCGTTGTAAAGTAGTTGACGATAGCGTAGGTAAGTACTGCTACAAACATTAACTTAGATAACAAAACTATAATTTTAGAAGTCCTATAAGTACAGGCATCAACACAATGTTTTATGGTTATTAAAATCCGAAGTGGCATAAAATAAAAGCTGTTTAATGTGGTGAAATTAATGGGTACCTACTGCTGGCGCTATTCTCTTGTCTGTATTCATTTTCCGAGCCATTTATCACACTTAATTAAGTATCTGGGTGTCTGTGTTAAAAATAATGGAATTCAGTGACGTGACGCAACACATCTATCCTAGAGTTCCTAGGGGGGGTTCAAACCCCCCCCCCGAAATGTTAAGGACTGACATTTTTATGTGCTAATAAACCCTCAAAAAACATTTTTCTAGACGTCATTCCGAATCGAATGAGCTATCGCACATATTTTTAGGAGATTTATTTCTATTAAACACGTTTTTGAACTTTTTGACTAAACTAATAATAGACGGCGTCGTGAGAAAAAATAAAGTCTCAATTTTCTTTAGGGTTATTTTATGTACTTTTAGTCCTTGTATTTTCTTGAACCCTAAGAAACTTGAACCCCCCCCCCCCCCACTAAAACCTGGCTACGCCCATGGTTCCTAGAGTTATCCTATACTAGAGTTAGTGAGGATGTACGTATGTTTGTTACTCTTTCACGCATAATTATGAATTTTACCAAGAAAAAAATAACCATCTTCAAAATAACTCAAAAACTAGGTACTCGTCAGATCTA
Source organism: Thymelicus sylvestris (assembly GCA_911387775.1). Classification (NCBI taxonomy): domain Eukaryota; kingdom Metazoa; phylum Arthropoda; class Insecta; order Lepidoptera; family Hesperiidae; genus Thymelicus; species Thymelicus sylvestris. The sequence continues at coordinate 10,337,770 of OU426900.1, read as the reverse complement.
ACTCTTTAGTTCATATTGGTTAAATGCGGATTGGTTATGCAAGAGAATCAAGATAGATACCATCCATGGTGATGTAAGCTTTGAGAATGTTTTTATTAAAAACACAAACTAGGTAGGTACCTACGGTCCAAAACTCTTCTTAAATTAAATAACTTCGTAGCTACGTAGCATTGACCTTGAATGTAATTTTGAAAAATAAATCCTTAGGGAAAGATCTCTACCTACTAACATTCAAATTGTGTTCACAGTTCCAATGATTGTTCATAGTAGAGTTAGCTCTACCATGCGTTAAATACTCGACGATCTCTATCCAGACTCAGACGTCATAAACACAGGGTTGAACTATGATTTTCAATATTTTTCCTATAAAGAAAATCTATAGATACTGTAGCAGTACTTACCTACGCTATCGTCAACTACTTTACAGCGCAGTAAGTACTGCTACATAATACTATAATAAAACTCAAAGGGAAAATTTTCGGTACATTGAATATTTTTCAAAAATTTTGATTAGGAGGCACTTCACTAGCGTGTTAGAGCACAAAAATATTTTTTTTAGAATTATTGTCTGTCTGTCTGTCTGTCTGTTTGTTTGTCTGTCCGGGCATCACATGAAAACCCTTGAACGGATTTCGATGAAAATTGGTAAAGTTGTTACTAATACTCCGGGTCATATTTTAGGGTACTTTTTATCCCGGAAAATTAAAAGGTTTCCCCGGGAAACAGGATGAAAGTTTGTATGGAATATTTTTAAAACATCAACCGATTTGCTTCAAATTTGCAACAAATGTTCTTTGCTTAAATTGAACATGTATTTTTCAATTTTTCAAAATTTTGCAAAAAAAAAAGAAAAATATACAAATTAATGTGAATATTGCTTATTTTTCAAAACCCGCTCCTGGAGGAATCCTTTGTAATTTTATCGTGGGTTTCAGTATATAAATTACTAAATATAAGTACTTCAATATAAATTCACCGTTTTTTTAATTTCCTTCTGCAAGAGATACAAATAAGGTAAAACATAATTTCCGTATGCGAAGCTGCGGGCAACAGCTAGTAATTGAATTAAATTACCTTTTCAAAATAAAAGCACGTCTTTCTTATCACTTTGAAACAACAGTATTTCATAAAAAGAGGAATATAAAAAAAACACAATTTCAATCCCAAACTTGGATCGATTTTGCAACAACTCTATTAAACGATTTTTTTTTCCTTACTTTGACTCTACCTACATTTTCTTTTGATGTTCACTCTACAAACATTTGATACCTAATCCAATATGTTAAAAAATTTATACCGTTCATAAAATTGATATCAAAATAAACGCTGTATTAAATTCCTTGTGCAAAAGTCCATCCCTGTGGTCTGGACTGCGCATGTCGCAAATGTATTGACAGGAACCTCGGCTTTTCTCTCCAGCTAGCTTGAGCAGACGACACTCGCTCCCTGAGAGCCGAATCTTTATCAACGCAGATATTTTCTCTCCAACATATTATCTAGTTAACTAAATACTAGTCAGCAGGAATACCTAATTAATATGTTACTGGTATACTTGACCGCGGTTTTCGCGGTGTTTCTGGTGACCGATGCGGTGCCAACGCCTACTAACAATAAAGGTAGGTGCTACTTTAATTTTGTCCTAATTGTTGGTTCATGTTAATTCCTTAAAGTAAACCAATTTTATTTAACATTGATAGACACTATTTTGCTTGTCGTTAATTTTTGTCGCATGCTGCGGTATCATGATGATGTTTAAGTTGTTTTGTCTCGGTTATCGATCAGCCGCTAGCCGGCGAGGGATACAGGAGCGCTATATTTAGCAACAGGTTGCTTTCTGCGCCGAAGCTACGGCGTAGAAGACTGTTTCTTTGCTGCCTTTGTGTATTTTACCTTCTTATTCTTTAATAGTTTCGATGTAAGACACCTTCAATAGTTATATTTGTTTGTATATTAAAAATAAAATTATATAACGATTAAAATATTTACTTATATCTTCTTTGGGGTATATATTTGCTTTCAGTGAAATATGATTATGCATATAAATATAAGCAGGTGCCAAAATACGTAAGCGCGACCAGTTAATTTAACGACATTCTTAAATTAAAACTTTAAAACAAATTTAAACTAAAAACTGAAATATTAAAGAAAAGCAATTAATAGATAAGTACCTAATAGTCGCTGATTAAATGCGGCCCTGTACTGTAATGTCTTCTTAAGTCAAGCGAAAAATAACTCTACCTGTGAACTCTACAAACTCGACAATGTTTGTTGAACACATCTCGTGGTGGTGAATGCAATCACGATCAATTTATCTCACCAATTTTACTTGATTGATGAATTTGTTATGAAAAATTCTCAGTAACTAGTTTTTTTGACCAATTTTATTTACATTATGTAGGTAGCTACGGGCTACACAGCTGCATTTTAATTTTGTGCACACAATGTAACGTTACAATAAAAATAAGGTGCGTAACGAGTCGACGCAACGATTTACTCATGAAATTTTACGCTCATAATTTTCAATATCAGTACTTATTATAAGTACCTATTATTTCTTCTGTGATATCAGTTATTTGTTGCATAATGGCAACGCTGTAAATAACCCTAGGTAGATATATTTTAACTTAAACAATTGATAGAAATTAGAAAATATAACACTGGTGCGTATGAAATGGGTAGATACCTAATGTCGTAATGTTAAAATATATTCTTGCATAAAAAACATTCAATAACTCTTCCTTTACAAAAAATGGTTAAAACGATGGAAGTTGTTTGCAGAGAGTTTGATGATATTTATAATTTTATATTGATATACTTACATCCTCGTAAAATATAACCCGTAGCTAGGAAAGCAAAAGCTTTTCAAATGTGCATTTTTATATTTTATTGTTAACTAGCTTTTGCTCGCAGCTTCGCCCGCGGTAGAGATCGATTTTTTACAAACCCTACTTACTTTTACTTAGTTAGATTTAGTTGCCCATGACTTAACTAATTTACATGTATCATTTGATAGTGTGATTCAGAACTTGCAAATGAATTTTACTAACGCCATCTATTAACAGCATCCGGAACTAAATATCTAGCAACTAACAAAATATTGATCTTCCCATGAGGATGTTTTACCGCGGTAAAAAGTAGCCTACGTTACTCTCCACCCTCCTCACTATCTCCACACAAAAACCATACCATATAACAGCTTCGTTGCGACGTGAAAGACGGACAAACAAACAAACAAACACACTTTCACATTTATAATATTAATAATAAAAAATAATAATATAATAATATAATATGGAAGTATGGATAGTACCTGATACTATTCATAACTATATTTATTATCTAGGTATACTAATTAAATAACGAGGAAAGCTTTGATTTTATGTAATGGATAAACTCAACTCACTCAACTCACTTTCTGAATTACAAGGGTTATATTTTATTAAAAGAAAATTAGGGATCCAATGCAAAGCAAGAACGGTTTATGGTGAAAGATATTTGAAAAACTATTAATACTATGACCATTAATTAACGCAAAAGATTCTGTTTTAATAATTTCATTTATTATAGAAAGCGGTTCAATCGGAGAACTACCAGAAAACTGGGATCAGACGAAAGATGACAACCAGTCACTGTTTCTCAACAAAAGTGACAAAAATGATCTGGAGCCCTATCCTCTAGCGCTCAGTGAGGAAGGTAAATTCAAATATTTCTAATGCTTATAATATGATTCTGTATCTTTTGTGGATACTTGAAGATAATTTTATACAAAATTTAACTTTTGACAGGTAACTCAGAAGGATACGAGCAAGGAGTGGAACAAAGATTCGATTCTCCTCAGTCTAATGGGGAACTTGATAACCTGATCATGAGGCCTGAATTGTACGGGGAGCCCCCGGCTATGGAAGGCTTGTCCGCCGGCTACGAGTCGCGCCGCCGCAAGCGCGGGAGTGGCAAAATTGGAGGCGCAGGCGCTGCTACCAAAGTGGCCACTAAGTCTGGATCTGGAAAGAAAAATCTGAAGTAAGTTTGTGACTGGTGCATAGCAATGATAACTGCGCGTTATTAAATATTGATCAACAATGCCCTTGTTACTAAATATTAATCAACATCGTCCTTGTTACAGACCAGAGGAATCTTTATCTCCAGTAGATACTATGTCGAACGAACATGACACGCTTCGTCGCAAACGTGGAAGCGGTACTAAGGTAGGCGGGGCAGCTGCTTCTGCGAAAACTGCATCTACTAAAAACTCCAGCGGCAATAAGAAAAACTTCAGGTAAAATTCTGGCAATGTATAAGCATAATGCCTACTTATTCAGATATTGGCACAATTTTCCTCTAAATTAATAAACCTCTTTTAGGCCTATTTCGGACCGTCGCAAGCGAGATTCTGGGCTTAGCGCAGCTGATGTTCGGGCTCTTCTTAACTTGTGGGAAGCGCAGGAACGCAGGAAGCAAGAGTGGAACGCTAACCAATGGGCTGCCGATCGGTACTACGGCCGCATGAGTTCCCTAGAAGAAGATCAGCCCGAGGTTGACGAAAACGGAGACCTGTGGTACAATGAACCGATGGTGATCGGGCCACGGGTCCGAGACTATCCCCACCATTCCTCCTTCTCAGAGCAGAATCGCATGGCCCTAGCTCGAGGTGACGCGGCCGACATCTACCAAATGGAGCCTAATGAACTCGCTCAGAGATACGAGGAAGCTCGCCGCAAGAGACAGTATGCGAATAAAATGAAGCGTTTCATGGTAGCACGCAAGCGGTCTGACAACATGATGCAACAGAACAGCTACCGGCCCCGCGACGATCTCTACACCTTGGCAGAACTGCTCCGCTCCGCACCCCGCGTTCAGGAGCAGGACATACCCGTATATCGACGACTGATACTTTAAACAGTTCAGATTCATATTGAGACTTAATGTCATTCGTCTCTTGTAAGTTTATTATTAGTTAGGTAAGCTGCTTCTGTATCCTTATATTTTAATGAATTGCAACGCACATTTCTTTAACCTCCGTTTATCCTACTCACAATATACAATATCATGTAACAAGTTCTGGATAACATATTCATCGTTGCCACGAATAACAAATTGAAGATCTTTATTTATGTAGCAGTTATTAATTAAATTATTTCTTTCATGGATTACATTGCATTAACATGACAAGAATATGGCCTACGATTAATCATACCATGTAGTGATAGTGCTAAAGTTCATTCTCAATAAACATATTAATGTGACACAGTTATAATCAACTTTATTGTCCTACCTCAGTTTACAGCATATCTTTTAGATCGTGTATTGTACCTAGTATAGAAATGTAGGTAACACGTATATACTTAGGTAAATTAAAATAAATTTAATATTTCAGCGGCTACTCACTATACAGCCTACTTTTTCCCTACCTATTTATAACCCGTAGTGAGGTCAAACTTCACATTTAACATTAGAAATAATATATCTAATTGTACATGGTATTAACACTGGTAATTGGTGTATTAAATTAGTGTTATCAATAAATGGAGTTTTACTGACCCTAATGAAAGAAAATAATTATGTTACAAACATGCATTTGTAAGTAACCCAAGTAGCTACTACTCTATAATGATTTTGAAGTTTGATGGTTTATATTATGAAGTATGAATATTAATGAATCCAAATTTTTAAAGTTCCAAAGCAGCAATGAACAGCATCGAGGAGATAACGTCTCTTTACCTGACACCTCTCTGCAATCTGCTCTCTGTCTGTGACACTGCAACGTGTTTCACGTCAGGAAATGACAAAAAATCTTAAAATACACGCGATGAACGTGTTGTTTAAATCAATTTGTAACATTAGGATTTTTTTACCCATTTTTTTCTTGCGGCCTGCGACACCATAGTTAACACGAGTTTGTGGCCGCGTGACTGCGTAGATATCAACAGTGGGCGCGATTGGTAGGTAGTTGGGGAGGGCACATACAGAGCGTTTTCGTACGATAACAGTCATTATGCATTGTCGCAGGCCTTCGACGGCATGTAAACAACCTGCACTTGGGTTGGCTACTGATCTCTCTACTAATCCGTATTGAAGCAGCGGGGTGGAGTATGCTAGTATGCAGCCTCTTCCAGAAGAAAGACCTGTGTTCAGTAGTGGACCAATGGGTCCACGCCAGAGGAGAGAAGAAGCCAGGAATAACAAGAATGATAATGTTCAGTTAGGAAACTTTCTTGTCTTTTTTGACGACCCGTGTGGCGCAATGGTTACCATGCCGGATCGCCGCTCCGAGGGTCCTGGGTTCGATTCCCAGCGAGGCGGAAATTTGAATGATGAGTTTGAATTTCTTTCTCGGTCTGGGTGTGAATGTCCTTGTCCGTGTTGTCCATGGCACCCACGACACAGGGAATCCTAGTGTGGGGCTATGAGTGTGAAGCGTTATTATTATTATTATTATTGACAGTAGAAGTGGAAGATTGTTCCACGTTATCGGAAACTATTGTGCTGATTATGAGATTTATGAGTTGACAAGCTATTACCCGCGGCTTCGCCACCGTGTTCAAAGGGAAGTAACAATGAGTTGTTTAACATGCATGACTCTTTCCTAGATATAATAACATAATAATTAATAACAAGCTATTACCCGCGGCTTCGCCACCGTGTTCAACGGGAAGTAACAATGTGTTGTTTAACATGCATGACTCTTTCCTAGATATAATTACATAATAATTAATAATAATAATTCATAAATAAGTAACAGATCCAAAATCAAATTAAGTATGGAAGTTTGGAAGTATGGATAGTATGGATGGATATGGAAGTATAGAAGTATGGGCAAATACGCATCGTAATGGATCTTTCCATGGGAATGAGTTGTTTTACTGCGGTAAAAGTAGCCTACTTTACTCTCCAGCCTCCTACCTATCTCCACACAAAAAATCTTACCATAAAATCTCTCCGTTACGACGTGAAAGACGGTCAAACAAACAAACACACTTTCGAATTTATAATATTAGTATGTATAGTAAGGATACGCATTATAATGGATCTTTCCATGGGAATGAGTTGTTTTACTGCGGTAAAAAGAAGCCTACGTTACTCTCCAGCCTCCTAATTATCTCCACACAAAAAATCTTACCTTAACATCCCTCCGTTACGACGTGAAAGACGGACAAACAAACAAACAAACAAACAAACACACTTTCGCATTTATAATATTAGTATAGATTATGTTATTATATCTAGGAAAGAGTCATGCATGTTAAACAACTCATTGTTACTTCCCTTTGAACACGCGGGCGAAGCCGCGGGTAATAGCTAGTGAAAGTATAGAAGTATGGACAAATACGCATCATAATGGATCTTTCCATGGGAATGAGTTGTTTTACTGCGGTAAAAAGTAGCCTACGTTACTCTCCAGCCTCCTACCTATCTCCACACAAAAAATCTTACCATAACATCGCTCCGTTACGACGTGAAAGACGGACAAACAAACAAACAAACAAACAAACAAACACACTTTCACATTTATAATATTATTATTAAATATTATTAAATTATTAATTATTATATTATTATATTATTATTATTATGAGTTGATAATCAAAGAATGATTGTTTCTTAAATTCGATGGCTACAAATGTTCCTCAGTATTACGTTTTCTTCACAAAAGTCTTCTTTCTTTTTCTTCACTTCGGTATTTAAATGAAAAAACAAAAAAAAAATGCCATGTAGGTAAGTATAAAAAGAAGGTTATATTATAAGTACTACCTACTTATTTGTGGCAAGTATTTTTTTTATTTTTTACCACAAAGTATCAGTAGATATGTCATTGTTTGCGTAGATACAGGCATGCATCTCTTCTAATTTTATCCCCAAATAAAAAATAAACAACTTTCATCATAATGTCAGTTCAGACTTCAGCTATTTAATGTTGAATTAAATGAGCAAAGCAGATAGTTTTAAGTAATATGAATGAAGAAGACGAGGTCAATGTAACAAATAACTCCAGAAGACCGCTCCAGTCACCTGCACAAATTAGTAAAACAGAAACAGAAGATGCCGAATGTCCAACATGGTCAAAGTATGAAATGTTTTTCTGTATCATAGGTTATATTGTAATGTTTTTAACTCGGCTGGGAAAAGACTTGTACAGATATGTCTTGGGTCGTTTATATTTCGAGCAAGTGATACCAGACCATATTTTGGATCTTACCAAAACTTCGGAAAAACTACATTTAGAAAAAAAAACACGTACTCCAGCCATCAGGTACTATAACATACAACAACCGTCTGGTAATAACAATATAAAGGAACGTCCTATCCATATTAATTGATTACTTCCAGGCACCTAACTTGGATACAGAGACAAAAAAAAACTTTAGGACAGTACTTCAAAGCTTTAAAGTCCTACATGGTATCAAGTGAAGACGATCGAAATATTCGATCTTCCGAAACAGTATTACTGGCAAAAGATAAATCCTATTTGATACCAGAATTACCAAGAAAATTTGGTCAAAATGGTGCAATTCCTCCGAGTATTGACAATACGTTGCCCTCAACAAGCAAGACGCAAACGGAAAGTTTTACGACTAAATTAAAAGAAAATGATTTAACTACAGGACTCCAAAATATTAATCTGAGAATTGAAAACGTAACATTAAGCGACAGTGATGATGATGATTCCATAGTTATCGCTTACCTAAAAGATAAGGACTTAACTATAGATGTAGAAAATTCAACACGTAAGAAAATATCTGTCTTAGAAAAAGTTCCTAAAATGGAAACAATACAAGAAGGTGAACAATTTGCAGCCTTTCGGGGCCCGTCGCTCACATCAAATGAAGAAAAATCGCCAAGGTGTATTGACAAGGCTGAGGATAATAAATTACAATAATTTGTTACTTTCTGAAGACCCTAATAAAATAGTTATTTGAAATATGAATATTTTTATTTACATAAATTAGATAATTAGTATTAAGTCTTAAACCGTAACCGTAAGTCGAAAACTATTTTAATAAAATTTATATTTAACGTAAAATCCATAAAATCGTAAATGCTATGAAAATCACACCCGATCAAACACAATAATCTTATAAAGTATCGTATAGCGATCATACGATTTTTTTTTCTTCTTTAAATAATATTTTTTATTTCTTTGTATGCAGAATTATCGGAGAGCTCACTGGATGTCCATATTCCCTCTTTCCCTGGCTCACCCAGATCACTTAATATTGGGTCGGGGCACTCGTTACATTCGATTGAAAGTCATGACCCATACTTTGCTGAAGCTATAGAGTTTCTCCACGAAGACAAAGAATTTTTGATCGCTGCAGAAACAGGCAATGACAAGGTTCTTGAAATACTTATAAGGTATTTTTACTACACATTTCTGATGACCAAATTCCAACTCATAGAGCCGTCACCACGACCATTAATGGCCAACTACTGAGCAAAGGTCTCTTGAGGTTTACCACTCCCTCATATTGCTCCAGAGCAGATTGGTCGAGAGGCACACCCAAATGTTGAGTTTTCATGCTGCACAAAGGCCTCCAACGTAGGGTTACCAACTGTCAATTTGAAAAGTCCGGACAATTTGAAAATTGCATTTTCACCTATCTATACTAATATTATAAAGAGGAAAGCTTTGTATTTTTATATTTTTGTATTTTTGTATGTTTGCAACGAATAAACTCAAAAACTACTGAACCGATTTTCAAAATTCTTTCACCATTAGAATGCTACATTATTCATGAGTAACATAGGCTATATTTATTACTAGAAAATTAGGGATCCTTGCTAAAACATCAGTAACGTGAACCAAAGTGTGAAAAAATTTGCTTAAAAATTTCTTTCATCGCATACGCTGCGGAAACTATTGATGATAGAACAAAAAAATGTTCTACAATATTGTAGAACATATCAATATCTACAAAAAACCTCGCGATAGTATATGTCCAACTATTGTCGTTATGTCACTATAACCACTTTTTACATTTTAAAAGTTAATAAAAAAGATGACCAAAATCAGATCATGAAAACCATACCTTCGTATTAATCCTTATCCAAATAAATCATTTCATATTCAAAGCTGTTTCAATACCTATAGATAACTTTTTGAATTACTCAAATCGGACATTCCATTCGGAAGATATTACGTAGTAAAGAAACTACGTGACAACGTGATTGTACGAGTAGTACAATCATCACCGGCCCCGCGGCCGGACAGCTCGCGCATGTTCCGCGGATCCCGATTATGTAACACGGGGAGGGGAGGGGAGTGGAGTGGGAGCGGGAGCGGGAGCGGGAGCGGGAGCGAGAGCGGGAGCGAGAGCGGGAGCGGGAGCGAGAGAGGGAGAGGAAGAGAGAGAGGGAGAGGGGGAGGAGGAGGGGGATGGGGAAGGGGGAGGGAGAGGGAGGACACGGAAATAAGAACGGCTGTACCGATTTTAATGATCTCTGATTTGTTACATTCTTAGGCGATACGAAGTTCGCCGGGTCAGCTAGTATACGATATATTAGGTACATAATATATTCCAACGTATTTGTAGAAAAGAAGGAAATATACAGCAAATGGACCATCTAGGCCGCAATGCACTTCATTTGGCAGTCTGTTCTGATAGTGAGGCTGCTGTAATACTGCTTCTGAAAACAAAAATTAAAACTAATGTGAAAGACAACCTCGGAATGACTCCACTTTCTTTGTGCTTGATGAGAAGGTATTTATCAGAGACTAAATGTCAGTAACAAAGTACCTACCTACCTAACAATAATTATTGTAGTATCCGGTTATTTTTTATATTTTTAAATGTCCTAAATAAATTAATGCTGAGTATGAGAAATAAATAACCATAATTATAGTACTTAGCATTGTAGGTGTAGCTATCTTTTGCAAATAAATGCATTTTCTTTCTTTCGTGTTTTAAAATTTAAAAAATGAAATGAAATATTTAATATTTCAGGCCTTCCTACAAAATAGCAAACCTCTTATTTAATCATGGGGCAGAAATCACTGTACGGTCTAATCCAGTGGATACAGGATTGTTTCTCCGTTAGTATTTTTTCTATTTCTTATATAATACTACTTAAGTTAACCGATATTATTATACCACTGGTAACACGGGCAACAAACCATATGTATGATGGTAGATTGTTATGATGATAATTTAAAACGTTCACGGCAATCTAAAAACATTTCGGCAAAGACTTGCGATTTTAGGGTTTGGTAGTCAATGTGTAGGAACCCTCTTCCTCCCTCCTTCTACCAGCTATATGGTTGGTGTTACCAAAACTAAATGGTTTCAAAGAATTACTTTTATAAAAAATATTCTTTAGTTATCATTTCATTTAAAAAATTTAATGAAAATTTTAATTTTAAAAATGAAGTACATATGCAATATTATTTCTTAACATTTCAAATAGCAGAGCAGCAGAGTTCGAGACTGTAAAGAGTAGTTTCGAAATAGTAGTTAGAGGGTATAATCAACCTTAGTCAAGCAAACTTTTATGAACTAAAGGCAAAGCCTTTGACTTCATAGAAACTTGGATGGTTCTAAAAGTCGAGCAGTTGACCTCAATATATACATACGTTATTTATTATTTCTACTACGCTGAAATTTCGTACATTCATACATACTTACAATACAATGTGGATTCCTTTATATACCTACCTACGAATCAATAAGCTATTCATTCGTATTAATCTAGTCAGTCAGAATTTGTAATTTGATTAAAAATTAAACTTTCAGAATTTGTAATGATGTGTACACCTACGAAAGAAGATGCTAGAATACTTGAACTTCTCGTACAAAAGGGTGCCCTTGTCAATGATCCCGAGGCACCAGGTGGACGCCAAGCCCTCCATTTTGCAGCCATGAGTAACAACTGTCGACTTATCCGTATCCTTGTTCACTTAGGTGCCGATCTTACCCTAACCAACCATAGAAACGAAACACCAAAAGATGTGGCTGAAATATTCAAATGTAAAAACGCTTATGAACTGTTAGCAGATCTTGAAGATGAATGCGATCTTTGCTCTGAACCTACATCTAGTAAACAAAGCAGAGAATAATGTGTGTGACACATATTACATAATTATAATATAATTAAATTAAATTTAATAAAAAAAATATCTTAATTTTTTCCATGTTATGGTAAACAATGGTTTGATAAAAGTAGAACTGCCCAGTGCCCCCCATGAATGTTACTATAGTGCATTTCAACTAAATCTGCAGGTGGCTATAATGTTGGTGGCATTGAAATAGGGAGAAAAAAATATCTCGTTATTACCTTTAACACCTTAACAGCGCTATTAATATGTCCTTACCCTTTTCACCGCCGCCTTCTCTAACAGTTGTCGAGCCCCCAGCGCCGGCAGCGCCTGGCATAGTGAATCGTAATATCTAGACACGTGGTAGCGTGTCAAGCCAATTTCAAGCTAACAGAACTGGCGAGCAGCACCGCACCGTGTGTAATATCACACGAACCATTTGCAATATGCATATGCAAAACAACAAGGACCTTCTCATAATAGCCCCAAAAGTGTAGATTGCTAAAAAAGGTCACTTTGTTCTCAAAGAGCACTGACACATGGATACGAATGTTATTATTGTTACAGAAATATTCCAAACATTTTATAAATAAATCAACCATGTATTACAAGGTTATTGGAATTTTTCATCACAACCGTTATATTGTCCCACTATTGAGATATCTCAAAAAAAATCTGAAACATTTTTAAAGTTGCGCGTCCCTATATTTCACCGCAACCTCACCCATGTAACTGAGCTCGCGCACTTACAAACTTCTGCAGGTATGTTTGAATATATTTGGTATTTTTGAAATAATGAAAATAAAAATGTAACGTATAATTAATTTATATAATGATATAAACAAGGCTACGTAAGAAATCATTTTTTAGAAAACGAAGTGAACAAATTAATCAATACAATTACAGTAATCCTTTTTTATTGTAAAAGCGTATTTATATAGGGGAAATACGGACAAAATGACACGGTGTTTTGTTTTTTAAACATATTTATTTATTTACCGTAAATATAATCGATAAACATTTATTTAAATCTTAGCCTCATCTGCATCGGCTAAATGAACAAAATAATACAAGAAAGTTTTCGTAGTGTTTACCTCATTACAAACGATTTTATAATCGATTAAATCGATTGAACTTAATAATATATTTTATGAATTATTATTAATTGTAAGTACAATATTTAATCCGGTTTAGGCGCAAAATGTCCTTTTCGCGAAATGTCCGGCGGACGCAAAATGTCCTATTCGCAGAATGTCCGATTCGCAAAATGTCCTTTTCTCAGAATGTCCTTTTCTCAAAATGTCCTTTTATCAAAATGTCCTTTTCTCAAAATGTCCTTTTCGCATAATGTCCGATCGTAGGCGCGTTATGAAATAAATGGAAAAAATGATGAGAGTGAAATTTAAGATTTGTAACACGTTCGGTGACACAAAAACGACGGTCACGAAAAACGTCACGCGCGTTTTTAAAACCGCTCGTTTTGAATAAATGATTTATTATTATATTTATTACTAGCTGACCGGGCAAACGTTGTTCTCCCAAAAAAATTTTAGGGGTAGGGGGATACAAAATAGATGTCCGATTCCCTACACCCTAGCCGATATGCTCGCAAAGATTCACGAAAATCATGTGACGTCACAGTGTGACGTATAACGCCAGAGCGTACGAGGTTCGATTCCATCGGTGTACGTGTATGTGTATGTACAGTCACGAGCAATAATATATATACATTGTCACGTTTTCAAAAATATCTTAACATGTACCAGTCCAGAAAGAAGTGAACGACAATTCGTTCTAAATTAAGTAACCATTATACGACGTCAAAATAAGGTATATACGTTTATTCCACATTAATATAATCAAAACAAAATCATAAATAAATTCACACTTCGAATATCATTTTTAACCATCTATGACAATTTATATAATATGTATATGAAGCAGAAAGGGTATTCTACGGTGTTGGTTATTCAATAATATTCCTTTTACTTTGCTCCATGATATTATATTTCCAGGTTTCCTAACGTTCACATCAATAACAATCTGTACTAGTCCGTGATCACTATTCGAATCCCCATAGAATGTCCCACACGTATTGTTCTCAATAGATTGACACATTCCTTATTCTAAATATTATTTAGTTTTCTTCATGACTTCTAGTATGACAGCATCTCGTTGTAGAACCAAAGAGGCCGCTCGCCGTCACGGCTATCCTGACGTGCGCTCGTCCTCGAGCGCTTCCGCTTCCATGCCTCCGGTGGACCCCTTTGTTCGCTGGGTGCTCGTCATGGACTCCATCGGACGCCTTTACTTCTGCTGTGGCTGCACACCGACACGGCCTCATGTGTCGTCACTCTGCAAGGAAATATCCTACGACAGTACTTGTTCGCTCGGCCGTGCCTGACCTCAACAGGGCAGACCTCAACAGGGCAATACTTTACAAGTTTACGATATTACCTTGAGCCATGTACCATAGTCGTTTCCGACGTAACAACAACAACACATCTTGAGTAAGTCTCTTAGACCACAGGAGTGCACCGCTACTAAGAAGCCTGATTACACTCCCCTTCTATTCATTCGACGTCATTTCACCACAACAAGTTTCTTACTCAAGTTCTCATCTCCAACCCAATTCAACATAGGTAAATCACATCTTATCACAGTTAATATCCGCTTCGACTGGTACATGACTTACAGGCATTCATGAAAACCTCAAACAGATTATATGGACCTTTAAATCTCTTTCATTTGGAAACTCAATTCAACAATTTGCAAAAGCTCATTATTATTTTTATCACTCAAGACAGTAATGACAGCTCTCAAACGTTTCTTTATCATTTAACAAATTCACAAAATCACCTTTCTAAATATGCCTGAAGATGGTTGTACACCGAATACACATCAGCACTCGCTCTCTCCCGGCCGCGTTCATTCTGCCGTCACCTGGACTGCCACCGCTTGAATGCTGGTTCGCTTGTTTTGTGATGGCACGTCGTTATATCGTTTTCCACAACTGAAAATTACAAGGAAAGTTATTTTCACATGTACGATGTCACAATTTACATTTCAAACTACACTAGAGCTACTTATCTGCAATCCGCACTCCTTCGGCCATCTTGACCATCAAACACGACCTCGTGTTGTGTAGGTACTCAAACCCAGACGCAAACAGTGTGCATCTCAAGTCTGCACATCTTACTCCGCAATGGTTTTACATTTTCCACGTTGATCATATTATAAACTTCCATGATTCTCGCTTCATCGCGCTTTGGATTGTTTCATTTCTCATTGCAAAATTTTCTTCAAATGTCATCCGAACTAGTGTCATTCCTCATTTATTTTCCGACCTTTTCCGATATTTTGGGCGCCTCAGTTCGTCCAACACTTCTGATGTAACAAAAGGGGTATTCTACGGTGTTGGTTATTCAATAATATTCCTTTTACTTTGCTCCATGATATTATATTTCCAGGTTTCCTAACGTTCACATCAATAACAATCTGTACTAGTCCGTGATCACTATTCGAATCCCCATAGAATGTCCCACACGTATTGTTCTCAATAGATTGACACATTCCTTATTCTAAATATTATTTAGTTTTCTTCATGACTTCTAGTATGACAGCATCTCGTTGTAGAACCAAAGAGGCCGCTCGCCGTCATATACAAATTATAAATGTACACATGTAATAGACATTGTCATGGCTACATTAAAATGATATTGGAAGTGCATACTTACTTTTGCCGTTTTTGTAACTTTACTCGTTATTTTAGTCGAATTCAGTGATCATGACGAATACAGTCATACGCAATTAAATTTTTGAAGATACTTATTTTGCAAATAATACCCTAACAAGGTGTTGTGATTCAATTTATATTGAATCAATAATAATTTATTTATTTATTTATTTTAATTTGTAGCGGAGCTACTTCGTAGTTTTTACTTAATACTTTTAATTATATCTTTGTTAAAATCTATTAACTAAATTCTAATGTATTTTGAAATCTATGTTCGGTCAGACAAACACATCGTTTTATATTGTAATATGTCATCGATGCGTTTTTTCCCTCGGCTGCGCGAAGCCGCCCGATCATTGCCGAACAACAGCTTGCATGCTCGCTTTGTTCGAGAGCGATCGGGGACACTCGGCCGCAATCGGACGGCAGGACACGGTCGTCTTGGATACAAAGAGATTGTTATTTTTTCGTTGGATTTGAATTTTCACATCAAAATTTTTCTCTATCATTGCCTTTGTAATTTTGCTTTGTTTTCACTCCCTCTTGCTATTTGTTTATTTGATTCTCCATGTAAATAAACCATTAACGTTTCGGACTATTTTACTTCCGACTCCTACACTGGCGAATTCTACAAGTTTTTTAAAATTACTCTTATTCATCTGCAAAACACTGAAATCATTTTATCAACATCATCTCAGCCTTTCGTTGACTACTGCACGGCGACCGAATATAACAATAAAACAAGAGCTTATATAATTTTAATACATATAATATCATTGGCCCTACCTCACCGGGACGCTATGGCGACGTCGTCGGCATAGTTGCCACGGCTACCGCTGGCATCCGAAGGTAGCCAAAAGAGTAGCCAGTGGCTACCCTCTGTCAGTAAATTTTCTCAGATCTCATATCTTTTTCAAATTCTTTAAATAAATTGACTATTTCGTCCCAACATCTTATTTTTAAATATCCTATTTATTTTAGGTATCCCATAAACATGGACGATTTTGTATTTCTACAATAAACCTTTCTGTATCGAAACTCATTATTGAAAAATGGAACCGTGTTAAGTGAAAAACTTAAATAAGAATAATTAAAATGTGTGCAAATCACACGTAGTAGAAGTGAAACCTTCAAAAATTTCGTTTTCAAGTTAATGAGACGAATTTAAAATTTCAGGAACATGATAATTGTAGGTTTTAGTAATGAACATAGTGATGCAAAGTTAGATAATTTTTTTACATTTTATTGGCGACGTCGCCAGCTCGCTATTTTTCCAAATTGGCGACGTTGCCAAACCGCAAGCTGCCTAATGCAATGTCTGGCCGCAAATAAAAGTATAATATTATATGAAAATGTAACAAGAACATAGAGTAGTAACGTACCTATATACCTTATTTTGACATCGTTTGATGGTTACTTAATTTAGAACGAATTGTCGTTCACTTCTTTCTGGACTGGTACATGTTAAGATATTTTTGAAAACGTGACAATGTATATATATTATTGCTCGTGACTGTACGTGTTGTGAATGTGATAATTATATGTATATTAAATAAAAAAAAAACTTCCAAATTGCAATATTCAAAAAAAAAATAAACAAAAAAATCAAAGAAATTTAAAAAAAAGCAAAAACAATCCAAAAAAGAAACAATATTTTTTTCAAAAAACAATATTTGAAAAGAAATAAAAAAAACAATATCCAAAAAAAGAAATTAAAAAAAAAACAAAAAATTTTAAAAAAAAAAATTCTAAGCAATAAAAAAAAACAAAAACGAAATTCAAAAATTTTCAAAATAGCAAAAAAAAAGAAACTAAAAATTTTTTCAAAAAACAAAAAATCAAAGAAATTTCAAAAAAAAAACTTTTTTTTCAAAAAACAATATTAAAAAAAACAATATTCAAAAAACGTAAAAAAAATAAAAAAACAATATTAAAAAATCTATATTTAAAAAAAACATTAAAAAAACAATATTAAAAAAAACAACATTAAAAAAAACAAACGGAAAAAAATGGATGATGGCCCCTAATGATAAGTGAAAAGGACATTTTGCGAAAAGGACATTTTGCGAATTGGGACATTATGCGAAAAGGACATTTTGAGAAAAGGACATTCTGAGAAAAGGACATTTTGCGAATCGGACATTTTGCGAATAGGGCGATCGGACATTATGCGAATCGGACATTTTGCGCCTAAACCTTTAATCCTTTTATACATGTTTTCTTATTCATTATATAGCTAAACCATGTAATATATTTTATAATTACCATTAAATCGTTACGCTAATTAAAATACATTTCGAGTATTTTGACATCGATTTCGAGACGTTTGAATCGATTGACAACAAAGATCTCTAGTGTAATCGCTATCACCTACATAGTTTCAACCATTACAGCTGTTTAAGTAGTGATATTTTGTTAGTGTTTATATGTAACTTTAATTTTTATTGCGTCTTATGATCATGATTATTCCTAATGCTGTCACTATTATAGTAGGTGTTCGGTTTGAGGTAGTAAGTGCCTAGTAACACGCATAATATATAGCACTGGACATGAGTGTGACATAATCATAACCTATAATTAAGGTGGAAATTATAGGATTTCATTAGTTGGCCATTGCTAGCTATCGTGAAAATTGGAGAAATTAAAGCTTTTACAATGATCCAATTGTCCACCTATTTTCAATCTTGTCTATCTAGGCCTGAGTTTCTATGGAAGATGGGTGTCTCCTTCATTTATAGCCATATTGGGGCGGCTTAGAATATTAACCCCAATCCCACGTCGAATGGGTGTCGTAAGAGGAGACTAAATTAGGCCTGCTAGTGGTAGGGCCCCTCGGAGGGATTATATTGGTAATATTGATTTTAATTGTTATAAATACCATTATTATTTCTCCACGGGATTCGCCTGGATAGCTACCACCCTTGAGCTTGAGTCAGCCGCCAAACGACTCGTCGTGTTCCGGCTGGGGGCTTGAGAACCAGTTCTTTCTTTCTTCGCCGGCAACGCATCAGTGATGCCTTTGGTGTTGCTGATGTTATGGGCGACGATACATACCATCAGGTGGATCATCAGCTCGTTTCCCGGCTATTTCCATAAAAAAATCACAAATATATCGTTGGGTCTTGGGACATTAGCATATGAAGCATGAGCCCAAATTCTTGGCTCCAAGACTGCCGATTACTATTTTTTTGATAGTTTCGAGGCATATCACCTAAAAACAATATAATAATAATAATGGTATAATATTACTACATCATTAAATATTAAATAAAAATCAGTTAAATAATAAATAAAAGTTACGGACAAAATGACACACTATGTCGTTTTGTCCAGTGTATAAGACACATGAATACAGAATGTTAACTTCATACTACCGCCACGCGCGAGGACACTACTACATGCACAGCTATGTGTGCGTGACCTGTCACCGACAAGACGGGGCAGCGTGCGCCGACCAATCAACTAACGCGCCGGCGCCCGCTAGGGTACAGTAAGGTGACAAGTTCAGGTGTGCCAGCGGCGCGGGCGGTGACACGGGCGACGTTTTGTGACGACGACGCGACGTATTGTTTTTAAAGATGCCAAACTGTTGAAATGTTTGTTTAAATACCTAATGGGAAGAAAACCAAATAGATTTCTTTATTTGTATATCCAAAGGATTTTGACAAGTAATAATAGTACCTACACATTTTTATGCTTATTAAAGAAGACTAAAAAAGTATTTAGTTAATAAGTAGGTACCTAATATCCAAAATAGTTAAAGTGGCGGTAAGGTTATTATTTATTATTCTTATCGTTTAAGTTCGGATTACACGTATTAAGTTGATAACTAGATTTTAAGCAAATTAATACGTGTAAACGGACAATTTAGTAGTTTAGTAATCAAGTAGACAAGTAATTTAGAATTTTTTCTATTTTCTGTTAATAAGGTGGGCGGGGCTTATCACTATATTTACCTATACATACAAATTACTCGATTTTGAAATGTGACGTCACGAAATTTAGGACCCCTACCCACCCCTTATTTTGTTTAAATAAAATATTTTGCTTCGAAAGTTTTTTTTCATTTCTAACAATAAAGTGTAAGTACCTACCTACTTAATATTAAACAAACTGTAACATAGTCAACCATTTCATCTTTCAAAGCTACACCGTTTTTAATATAGGTACCAAAATTTTAAAACGGAACACATAATAATAAAATAATGTCCACACAATTACTGTCCATCCGTCTGACCGTCTGTACTCATTGCTGACTCTCGCTCGATACGTAGGGTACTTGCCCGTTTTATTTTTATTTTCAGTAACCAAGTGACAACCCTATGAAAGTAGGTATGAATTTTTGTGTCTGTTAGGAAGTTAACATTCTGGTTGTTATTTATTCATGTGGTATAAGACCCTCAAAAGAAAAGCTTACTTTGCGAAGTCTATTCTAGCGGGACAAACAAAATAATGACGATTGCAACCCGAATCAATCAATGAAATATGTATATCAAGACCCGCGTAGTTCCCACAAATAAATAACGTGTCTCGTATGGCTGTTAATGATCCACTGCTTAACGGTCACAGAATTTGTGCAGCAAATATTGTCCCATTGCGATTTGGATGAATACATACATACATTACATACCATTGAAAGAAGTGGGACATAGTCACTTTTCAGACGAATTTTGAACAAGCGTCTTAACTAATGTCTGTAATGAATTGAGTTCCTGTTTATGGTCTCTGTGCAGTGTGGTATGGCTCAAAGCAAGTAAAAACGCACAAAGCTACAATGCACGTCTTGCAATACGTATTGGTGCGTTTTGTACAAAACTTACATTGCCGCCTTCTACGTTCGTGCTGTTGTCCGGCGACGAAGTCATATTGTGCCGGAAAATGGCCAGCTGTTATGGGCAGAGCCACTTTAGGTGAGGGTGAGGCAGAGTGTTTTGCTATTAACTGCCGCACCAAAGTTTTGTAGAAACCTCGGTGCGCAATATCAGCATTATGCTTGAGCAGTATGAAAGCGTTAAGAACACTAACATTCAAGAGCCGCCTAAAAAGCTTTTTGTACCACACTTGACTGTGCCTTCTTTCAATGGGGTGCAAAGCTATCATCTCGTTTTTACGGTCCACTTCTGCCATACGGTAGCTGTAATCAGCTATAATAGACGGCTTCAGCGTGTCGCCACACTTCCGAGTTGCTAGCCCGTGGTATGTTGAGATAAAAACAACGCGTTTCCTATCTCGGCATAATACGAGATCCACATCTCCTGAAGTGCAGCCATACACTTGACCTACCATCATCTGATTCTCCGAAGGTACAAATGTCCGATTCGTACGCAGCATGCCTACGCAATCGAAGCCCCTAACTTTTAACTCTCGCGCAAGTGCGGGAGAGGTACAATAATTGTCCATCCAAACCGTATGGCCCTTATGCTCAAGACCATTTAAAAGTCTGAGCACAAGTGCCGGAATGGTTCCAGAAACGGGATCATCTGGTTGGTTTGGGGTGCAAGGTCCTGTGTGGACTTCAAACCTCCACAGATAACCCGTCTGGGACTCATGAATTTCGTAGGTTTTTATATCTACTGTAGCTTCTTTGTTACGGATGAACTGGTTAATATCTAACCAGCCCTTCCACATAGTCAGACTTTCGTCTAGAACTATGTTTCGTGACAAATTATATAATTGGGGGAACTTGTTGTTTAGGTGGTCCAATATTGGCCGCACCTTAAACAATCTCGCTTCCGACCGCGTCATTATCTCGGGATTGCAATCGTCATTATTTCTAAAATGGAGACATTTGCTCAACAGGTGGAAACGACGATAACTCATCACTGCAGTAAAACCGACAGTGCGAAAAATATCATTGGTAGTAGACCAGTACTCCTCTATACATGATTTTACTATAATCCCGGTAGCCAGGATTATAGCAAAATACACGTAGAGTTCGTCTGGGCTAGTGTCGGTCCACTGAATCAGGCTACAGGATGAGCAAATAGTGCCCTTCTTCCGCATCGCCATTGCCAACTGTTGAGCATACCGGTTGGTCTCCATCGCGATGTGCTCCATTATTTTACGATCCCATATAGCAGTAAATGCTTCATACGGGTTCGAATATGGAACATTGGGACCACAATTAATGTCGGAGAAAGGTTCTCTTCTCAAATTAGGGTCAATTTGAGATTTCGAGAATGCTCTCCACTTAAAATCAAATTTGGAGCATGGCTCCACTACGGGAATCGGCGTCGGAACCGGCGCGGAGTTTGGCACCGGGATCGGCGCGGAGTTTGGCACCGGGATCGGCGCGGAGTTCGACGCGGAGTTCGACGTCGGGATCGCGACGGGCACGGGCTGCGCGGCGACTTCTGAACGGAAGTGTGATGACCACTCGGAGTTGACTTGAGTGTCCCTCAATGGCACATCTTCTTCCTCTTCAAAATACAATCGCGCAGTCTTGGGACCCATCAAAGGTGTAAAATTTTCCATCTCTTCCTCGTCGGCATTGTCGGAGTCCTCATCGCTGCCTATATTATAAATAATGGAAAATGTTAGTATTGATTAGGGCGGAAAACCAAAGCTAGGCTAAAGAGCCTGAAGTCTGAAAAGTGTAAAAAATGCACCTACCATAAAACAAGATGTAGCACATTTCGTCATCCGGTAGAGGACTTCGTCTTATTGCGGACGTTGACGACGAGGCAGAAGTGGAGACTCTGTAAAAAAATGCTAGTTGAATTATCACAACCCTTATGATTCCGCCATACACATGTTTTTATGCGCGTGCGCGTAATTGTTATACAAGTGAACTAATTCAACTGGCAACAATGGAACCTTTATCCTTCGTCCCTTTCCTACATATCCGCAGACCCGTATAGCTAAAGCACGCGAGAAGAAGCAAGCCGCACACATCATCCCCAGTTCACCGATGGACACCACCCGTGCGACTAGCGTACGTTAGGCCGGTACCTCACCGGGACGCCATGGCGACGTCGCCGGCCACGTATCCAAACAGTTTATATTGAAATGTATGGCGGATACTTCACCTGGCGACGCTGTGGCAACTTAGACAATTCGGAAGCGTAGCCATAACTGCCAGCGCGCTATGTGGAGTCTGGAGACTGTGGCGAGCTGGCGACGTCGCCAGTAAAATGTATGCGTGTAGGTTACACCTCCCTCACTGAGTAGCCAATCGGCCGCCATTTCGGGCGCTTGGTCAACTTATGTATGGAAAAATTTGTTTCGATACAGAAAAATTTATTGTGAAAATTCAAAATTGTCCGTGTTTGTGGGATAGTGCATTGGATATTTTATAAAAATTCTTAATATAGATTAATAAAAACACCACATCGGCTTCGATTTGATAAAAAACGATGAATCCAAAGTTTGTTCTTTTTTTTTCTTTTCTTGTAGTATTTTTAAGCGACGTACGTAACAAATAAGTGCGATCTCTTCTACGTCCATTCTTGACATCATAATCGAACTGAGTGAAGAGAAGCCATGGCTACTCTTTTGGCTACCTTCGGACGCCAACGGTAGCCATGGCAACTACGCCGGCGACGTCGCCATGGCGTCCCGGTGAGGTAGGGCACTTAATCGCACAATCGCAAACCACGCCTTGTATACGTACTTTACGTACTAAGTATCTCCATTAGGTCTTTGTCCACCGCGCCGGGTTCATAGGAGCTAGGCATCAGTAGTACGGTTCTAGACAGCCGTACACTACCCGCATAGGCCAGATGGAGAACTCGCATTCGGGTGAAACCCCCTCTCGCCTTTACACCTTATGTGATTATGATTCGAACTTTCCACCTTTCGAACTTTCGACTTTGAAATGAGTTCGAATGGGAAATAAAACGTAATATCATTATTGGAATGTTACTCACAAACATCGTTTCGACTTCGGCTCTGCCGGGACATCCTCGCTGCTTTCGTGATCCCTAAAAAAAATAGCTTTTAAACCCATACATATTTAAATACAAATAAATATATTATTAGTGATGGGCCTATGGGTTAAGTAAAGTACATTTTTTTTGGCGGAGACCAAACTGATAAACAAAACACAGTCCTGGGCCATTCTCATTTTTGCGGAAAAAAAATGTGCATTGGTGTTAAAAGATGAATGTTGAATTACTTTGAATATTTTTTATTGTAGAATTAATCAAAGTAGTTAATATTTTTAGGATTTTTAATAAAAATAATAATATATAAATAGATTTTTAAATAATCTTCAAAAATGTGACGAAAAAGTCACCTCCATGTCGTGTGCAAAGTCGATTTACGATGACACAGACCTGAATAAAATATATTTTTCTCTTTTAAATAAGCTAATTTATATTCTTCCACGATACCCTATGAAATAAACTTTATAGAAAACATTAAATAATTACAATTTATATAAAATATTTAATTTTACGCAGTGTATAACATTTGTGCATGGATGAATGATCACCTCCATGGGTAAACTTTTTGAACGCAGCTATTATTCATTAAATCTGTGAACACAGTTTCTGAACGACTGTAGACAATCAACACAACGCCATCTTGAAAGTTTTTAACAGTTTGACATTTTCTGGATAATAATTTTGGAGCACGGACCCCTAAAGTAAGAGATTTCAACAAATTGGCACGCTATTTTGGTCACTTTTGTGGATTACATATGGGGCAGTGTATATTTAATTAATTACTGTCGGGTACTTTAAAATGTTGAGTTATTGTAACGGTTATCTAAATACATCATCGTATTTTATAATCAGTAATTGAGGTTTTGATAAAACGGCTTTTACGTTAAAAAAGTCACCTCCATAGATGTCACCCACGTGGATTGCGAATATCCACGGAGGTGACAGACTACCATGGAAGTGATAATATTATGAATTATTTTTATTACTATATTTGATTTTGAATGAATTTGATGAGAATACATATTTTCGACACAGGTTGAGATTATGGCATCCTCGAAAAGAAGCCAGGAAGAGACTCTTCGTCGATGATTCTCCGTGAATAAGTATATTTTCCTATGCCACAATTAGAACAATCTTTATCACATTTTGCACAGTTAAGTCGTCTCTATCCATCCATCCATCAGCCCTTGGAGGTCCACTGCTGGACATAGGCCTCCCCTAACTTGCGCCACTCTGACTGGTCCTGAGCCTTCTGAATCCAGCGGTTGCTCGCTGTCTTCTTCAGGTCGTCAGTCCACGTGGTTGGGGGGCGTTTTATCCTCCTTTTTCCGAGACGTGGGCGCCATTCGAGGACCTTTCTTCCCCAACGGTTATCGGTCCTTCAAACTATGTGGTCAGCCCATTGCCACTTCAGGCGGCTTTTTCTTTGAGCTATGTAGGTTATCCTTATTCGTCTACGGATTTCATCATTTCTGATGCGATCACGTAGAAAAATACCGAGCATAGCTCTCTGCATAGCTCGTTGTGCGACTTTGAGCTTGTGGATTAAACCAATAGTAAAGCACTACGTCTCGGAGCCGTAGGTCATCACTGGGAACACACACTGTTCGAACACCTTCAACTTCAAGCACTAGGTAATGTTTTGGATGACTAGATTCATATCTTGCAATTTCCCGAACGCAGCCCATCCAAATTGGATTCTATGAGTGACTTCTTTCTTGAAGATGGACTTACCCATCTGGATCACTTGCCCCAGGTAAATGTATTCGTCTACAACTTCGAGAGCAGTGCCGTCAATAACAACCTTTACGGGTGTGACATGGACATTTGACATGATTTTCGTCTCGTCCATGTTCATCTTAAGAGTTAAGACCCACCCGTTGTGAGGCGCTGTTCAAGTCCCTGAGCATTGTACCAAGTTCTTCCAGGAAACCCGCCAGGAGGACTATATCATCGGCATATCGCGGGTGTGTGATGTATTCGCCATTGATGTTACTGCCACGTCGTTTCCACTCTATCAGCTTAAACACGTCTTCCAACGCAGCGATGAACAGTTTTGGGGATGATATCCCCTTGTCTGACACCTCTCTGCAGTTGGATGGAGTTAGTTGTTGTGCCGTGTACTCTGACGGACATGGTGGCAGATGAGAATAAACACTTAACACCTCGACATACCGTAGTCGATCCGGTACCGCTGTAGAAATTTGGTACCGCCTAGGTCTCAATGGAATCAAAGGCTTTCTCATAGTCCACATAGGCAACACATAACGGCAGATTATACTCCTCGGCTTTTTGTATAATTTGCTGCAGAGTATGTATATTTTTATGGTCTATGGTGCTGTAGGCTTTTCAAAATCCTGCTCGTTCGGGAGGCTGGAAGCAGTCCAGACTGCATGCAATGCGATTCGTGAGCACCCTCGAAAACAGTTAATAAACGTGTGACTTAGAAGTGTAATGGGCCTGTAGTTCTTCAAAAGGGCTTTATCGCCCTTTTTGAAGAACAGCGTCACCACACTTCTGCCCCACGCTTCCGGGGTAGTTCCAACTTCCAGTATTGATGACGGAATCGAACAGTTTTTGGAGCGCTACTAGAAGGGATATCCCTTCAGCTCTTAGTAGCTCGGTTGTGATCACGTGAGAGAAGAAGACTGATTAAGAATTGATTAGAGATAATTTGAGTTCCTACTTCCGAGAGTTGATTAGAGATATTACAGATATTACTTATTAAGATGTGTTATATGTACGTACCATAGTTTAAAAAAGTAAATGATTAGAAAAATAAAAATATGAAAATAAAATGTAAGTTTTATTCAATAATACCTGATAAAATATGCCAAATAGAAAAAATATGTCACTACCATGGATCAGTGTCACATCCATGGAGGCGAGTTTTCTTTTTTTCTTATTTTCGCGAAAAATACTGTGAAAATAGCTCGGCTCATAATTGGTACAGGTTATGGGATATGATACCTTTCATTTGAGACCACTTTACATCATATCAAAAACAACTTTTTTTTTTAAACTTTAAAGTCACTATTTGAGAATGGCCCTCCTACGGAAATCTTACTAGTTTCACGACACGCACACGCTTTGAGAGTTGTATACTTTAAAGATATGTTTATTACACAAACAACTATTGATATCACACTGAAACCATTGACGTACTATACATAGACAGGCTATCTCAAACAAAATGTGTGTTCCACCGCCGGCTTGCCCTCCGTTCTCTTTTCAAACTAGAAGCCTCGTTTGCACACTTGCCATAGAGTAACTTTGTTTAAGACACTTGTCGAACCAAGACAAGCAGTCACCGACTCAAAATCTTTACAAGCTTTTACTCCAACTTTATTTAACGTGCAAAAGCGTTTAAACGATTTCAAACGTAATTACCATTGATTCGTGTCAAAAAATCCAACACTTTAAATTGGTCACAAGCGTCGCGTCGGCAAGCTTATTTAGTCCATTAACACGCTAGTGGCTTGCCAAGTTCAAACGCTCCTTATGATTTTTTCATTCAAAATGGCGGGAACATTGCTCAATAATTTAATTAAATTCGTTTTAGTTGATTTAAGTTAAGATTTTGTTTTCTTACTGATGATAAAGTGATGACATTATCTTTTTTGTTTTTTGTCGTGCAATTGTGACACATTCTTATTATGCACGACGGCATTTTTTCAGTTTTTTCGTAAACAATTTTGACATGCGGCCGCAATGAGCGCAGCCGAGTGACAGCTGAGTGACAGAATGAAATGCAGCCGGCCGGCTGCAATGCACACCCCCGCATCCGATGTTCGCGGTGTCCCTTCTATACGCTAGTAATACTAATTCTATGACGGAAACTTCATTAAATTCACCGTTTAATCACTTAAACTTCTCTAAAACACGAAACATTGTCAAAAATTCTTTGCACAGGAAACAATATATCGCTGACAATTTGACAGCTAAGAGACAAATCGATTTTCTAAATCGTTTAAATGATTTCTTGATCGATATAATAATATTTTAACTTTACGCTTGAAAAATTAAAGACATATTTTTAAAACTGTGTTATGTTATTTTTATCTCTTTCTAGTGCTCAAAGTTACAATGAAAATGATTTTTCGTTCGTATCATGGCAAATAATTTTAAACAGAATTATTTAAGTAGGTACTTATCAATTCAAATAGTCATTTTTTTAATAGACAATGAATTTTAGTCGCTGTATCAGATAAACCGACTCCAAGTTTCATTATACATATACTTGCCAGAATCAGACAGCAATAATGAATGAACTTAATTCTCTAAATATATATTTTTTCAATATCTTGTATCATTTATTTATGAAATATGAAATATTTAATTTAAAATCCATTTTAAAAGTATAATTATATATAAATATAATTGGATTCAATTAATCGTATTTGTTAACAGTTAATCGATTTTAATTCGATGGTTCCAAACCTTATCCAATCGTGAATATTGTCTATGGCAAATTGACATTAGAAGTCGGCCATTATTGTTTACCACTTTAGACTCGACTAAAAAAATGGACTATACAAATAAAAGTACAAACTTATAAATTATTATTGCCACATATTAGTGACGTAACGCATACAAATATTATTATACTAACATAGTTTATAAGTAACTGTTACTAATTTTATGGCTAAAGTATATTTATTTTTTTACCTTATTTGATTTTAGACAATACTGAGAAAGCTATAAAAACTTGCCTCAGACGTTTTCTTCCAGATGGTGTGGACGCTCCACTGGCGCCACGTTTAATGTGTCTGAAAAGTAGGGAGTACAACTATATATGATCTGCATGACAATTTAAAACAATGTGAAAATATTAATACGTTTAAAAAGAACAGAAAAAAAAACATAAAAAATAATCTTTAAATCCTAAGATTAGTAACTAACAGCGTAGGTACGTAGAATGAAAACAAACTGCCGCTTGCCAATAAATATCTCAAATAAAAAAAATATGGTAAGGTGCGTGTCGGATTTTCGTCGAGCATATTATGGTAAAATTAATAATAATTACAGAGTAGGTGAAGGGGCAGAGTATATTTCCAGCTTCAGCACTGGATCTTCCACATTGGTTACTGCAGTAGGCGAACTGCACACCGTCTCCGCGCTAAAAAAAAAACAATGTTTATGTATGACATAATAATTATACACAAAGGGTTAGTAATATGGTAAGGTGCGTGTTGGATTTCCGTCGAGCATAATGTTAAAATGAATATGTAAGATGAATAAATTACAGAGCAGGTGAAGAAGGAGCAGAGCATATCTCTAGCTTCGGCAATGGCTCTTCCACACTGGTCACTGCAGTAGGCGAACTCCGCACCGTCTCCGCACTAAAAAAACAATTTTAGTTACCACGTTAAACGTTATTTTATGGAAGGTGTGGACGCTCAACTGCCGCCACATTTAATGTGTCTGCAATGTAGGGAGTTCAATTGTATACAATTTGCATAACGATTTAAAACAATGTGAAAATATTAATATTATGTTTAAAGAGGAACTAAAAAACATAAAAAATAATAAACATAAAAAATTATCGTTAAATCTTAAGATTAGTAACTAACAGCCTACGCAGAATGAAAAAAACTGCCGCTTGCCAATAAATAGGTCTGGTAATTTCAAATAAAAAAATCGTAAGGTGCGTTTTGATTTTCGTTGAGAATATTATGGTAAAATGAATAATTACAGAGCAGGTGAAGACGGGGCAGAGTATATTTCCAGCTTCAGCACTGGCTCATCCCCATTGGTGACTGCAGTAGGCGAACCGCACACCGTCTCCGCACTAAAAAAAAAACAATTTTAGTTAACACGTTAAACCTTATTTTATGGGTAATGTGCATGCTCCACTGCCACATTTAAATGTGTCTGCAAAGTAGGGAGTATAATTATATACAATTTGCGTAACAATTAACAATCATGTGAAATTATTAATATATTTAAAAAGGAACTAAAAAAACATAAAAAATAACCTTTAAATCTTAAGGTTAGTAACTAATAGCCTACGTAGAATGAAATCAAACTGCCACTTGCCTATAAATAGGTCTGGTAATCTCAAATAAAAAAAATGGTAAAGGTGTGTGTTGGATTTTCATCAAGCATATTTATATGGTAAAATGATATAATTACAGAGTAGGTGAAGACGGGGCAGAGTATAGCTCCAGCTTCAGCACTGGCTCTTCCCCATTGGTGACTGTAGTAGGCGAACTGCATACCGTCTCCGCGCTAAAAATATATACAAAGGGTAATTGTATGGCATAATATGGTATAGTCAAACGCTTGCACATAACCGCTCATGTGCTCGGGCAATCTAAGTCTCATAGTCTAATTTTTTGCCAAAACAGTGTGCACTTATATCAGTTTGCACAAAATTATCTCCAAAATTATAGCAGATAAAAGAACGTGAGTTAGACCAAAAAAATCGTAATTTTTTCTTATACATTTCTATGTTAAAATCACAAAAAGGGTACAACTCGACTTAGATCACTTATGACAGGAGGCACAGAAATATTACATCCAGTCATTGAGGTAATACATAGAGACGCTATCTCAAACAAAATGTGTGTTCCACCGCCGGCTTGCCCTCCGTTCTCTTTTCAAACTAGAAGCCTCGTTTGTACACTTGCCATAGAGTAACTTTGTATATGACACTTGTCGAACCAAGACAAGCAGTCACCGACTCCAAATCTTTACAAGCTCATACTCCAACTTTATTTAACGTGCAAAAGCGTTTGAACGATTTCAAACGTAATTACCATTAATTCGTGTCAAAAAATCCAACACTTTAAATTGGCCACAAGCGTCGCGTCGGCAAGCTTATTTAGTCCATTAACACGCTAGTGGCTTGCCAAGTTCAAACGCTCCTTATGATTTTTTCATTCAAAATGGCGGGAACATTGCTCAATAATTTAATTAAATTCGTTTTAGTTGATTTAAGTTAAGATTTTGTTTTCTTACTGATGATAAAGTGATAACATTATCTTTTTTGTTTTTTGTCGTGCAATTGTGACACATTCCTATTACGCACGACGGCATTTTTTCAGTTTTTTCATAAACAATTTTGTCATGCGGCCGCAATGAGCGCAGCCAGTGACAGCCGAGTGACAGAATGAAATGCAGCCGGCCGGCTGCAATGCACACCCCCGAACCCAATGTTCGCGGTGTCTGTTCTATACGCTAGTAATATTAATTCTATGCATCCAGTAACGTAACTCGGCCCTATTCTCGAAAAACTTGCCTACGGCCGCGCAGAAGTAGCCGCGTGCTAGGGCTGTCCGCCGACATCAACAGTATTTTAATTTTATCAAACGACTTGAGTTTCTTTGTAGTTTTGTATTTATATTGTATTTGAGTATTTGAGTAATACCTACAACATGGAGGTATAGTAAAGTACCATGACGGAGGTCGCCAATCCAATCCATTCAATGACCAACTTCTGCAAACGTTGCTTAATAAAAAAAATTATGGAAATAGCCGGCAAACGAGCTGACGATCCACCTGATGGTAAGTGAATATCGTCGCCCGTGGACACCAGCAACACCAAAGGCATCACTGATGCGTTGCCGGCCAAGAAAGAGAGAAGAAAAAGAAAGAAAGAACTGGCTCTCAAGCCCCCAGCCGGAACACGAGTCGTTTGGCGGCTGACTCATCATGCTCAAGGGTGGTAGCTATCCAGACGAACCCCATAGAGAAATAATAATAGTAATAATGGTATTAATTAACAATTAAAATCAATATCTATACTATAATAAAACTCAAAGGGCAAATTTACTGTACATTGAATATTTTTTTTAAATTTTGATTAGGGGGCACTTCAATAACGTGTTAGAGCACAAAAATATTTTTTTTAGAATAATTGTCTGTCTGTCTGTCTGTCTGTCCGGGCATCACATGAAAACCCTTGAACGGATTTCGATGAAAATTGGTAAAGTTGTTACTAATACTCCGGGTCATATTTTAGGATACTTTTTATCCCGGAAATTTAAAAGGTTTCCCCGGGAAACGGGATGAAAGTTTGTATGGAATATTTTTAAAACATCAACCGATTTGCATCAAATGTTCCTTGCTTAAATTTATGGAACATGTATTTTTCAGTTTTTCAAAAATTTGCAAAAAAAAAAGAAAAAAATACAAATTAATGTGAATATTGCTTATTTTTCAAAACCCGCTCCTGGAGGAATCCTTTGTGATTTTATCGTGGGTTTCAGTATATAAATTACTAAATATAAGTTCTTCAATATAAATTCACCGTTTTTGAAATTTCCTTCTGCAAGAGGTACAAATAAGGTAAAACATAATTTCCGTATGCGAAGCTGCGGGCAACAGCTAGTTACCAATATAATCCCTCGAGGGGCCCTACCACCAGCGGGCCGGATTTAGTCGCCTTTTACGACACCCATCCGGCGTGGGATTGGGGTTAGTATTCTAAGCCGCCCCAATACGGCAAAAGTAGTACTTAATAATCAAACCATTTGATTTTTTAGCCCCTTATTTATCAATCTAGGCATTTTACTCGGTGGACTTATGAAAAATAAACAATTTAGGTACTTATTGCAATACGTACTTAGAGGTAGGTATATAAAAATAGTGAAGAGTTTGTTATTTGTACAGAGTTACCGACCGTGGCGAAGCAGTGATAGCCTAGCGGTAGAACGTTGGTCTCCCGAACGAAGGGGCCCGAGTTCAAACCCTGGCACGCACCTCTAATTTTCAAATATTATGTGCGTAAAGCAAACAACAACCCATAATTGTCCCACTGCTGGGCTCGGGGTCTCCTCTTACAATGTGAGGGGGTATAGGCCATAGTCTACCACGCTGGCCAAGTGCGGATTGGTAGACTTCACACACCTTTGAGAACTTTATGGAGAACTCTCCGGTGTGCAGATTTCCTCACGATGTTTTCCTTCACCGAAGCAAGTGATAATTATTAACTTCTAATACGCACATAATATTTGAAAATCAGAGGTGCGTGCCAGGATTTGAACTCGGGACCCTCCGTTCGAGAGACCAACGTTCCAACCACTAGGCTATCACTGCTTTTATGTGCGTATTACAAGTTAATTATCACTTGCTTCGGTGAAGGAAAACATCGTGAGGAAACCTGCACACCGGAGAGTTCTCTATAAAGTTCTCGAAGGTGTGTGAAGTCTACCAATCCGCACTTGGCCAGCGTGGTAGACTATGGCCTAATACCCCTCACATTGTGAGAGGAGACCCCGAGCCCAGCAGTGGGACAATTATGGGTTGTTGCTTTGCTTTGCTTTTTTACCGACCGTGGTAGAAACTCCGCTCAATCGCCAATCGCCGCAGTTGCCTCCTTTTCGCTTGCTTATTCCGATGTGCGTAGGTATGACGCGCGTTCCGACCGTTTGTATGAAGAGCGAATACTGGATGTAATAATATTTATACTGTGGCTATACAATGTAATCTGTAGTTTTTCAGATTACGACTCTGGTGATAAGATTATGCTGCGTTGAATTTCGAGAAGTGCGATTTATAGCGGGTCTTGTATTGAAATAATAGGGTTTTTAACTGATATCTACGTTACCTATGTAATAGAAAATAAGATGAGAAATAAAAACATACACATGTCCATACAAAAATATTTATTGAAACCCCTTTGATTTCAAACAATAATCCGGCGCCGCGCGGCGTTATTTATGTTAAATTCAACAAGGCCAGGATGCACAAATATCACTTTAAGGCTTGAAATAAAAGTATTACAACATTAGTAGTCTAATATGCTTTTAAAATAAACAAAAACCATAGCGATATCATTCACCACTACTGAGAAATATGAAAATTAATACAACAGTGCCCATTCCCGCAGTGACATCACTTGAAATTTTCAAATTTTTTAGTTCTAAGTACTTACTATAATACAAAAATAGTAATTAGCCTGCCTCATAGTGCTTTACTGCTCTTTCCAAAAAGGTATCAAACTTGCACATTGTAACATTTTAAACAAAATATGTTTGGAGGTAAACAGAAATAATCTAAATTTTACTAACAAAAAATAACAGACTTCAAAGTCTCAAAAACTAATTGTCAGATCTCGTTCAAATTTATGTGGGACCACATGACAAGCACCTGCTTTCGATTAAAAAAAGAATCATCGAAATCGGTTGGCGTGATATCGAGTTATTCGTCAATTTGTCGCGCACATCTTAACACAAATTTACGACTTATGTGGTTTTCTCATGGATGCCATTGTCAGATCTCAATAAAATTTATGTGGGACCACATGGCAGCCACCAGCTTTCGATTAAAAAAAGAATCATTAAAATCGGTTCGCCCAGTCCAAAGTTCTGAGGTAACAAACATAAAAAAGTCGAATTGAGAACCTCCTCCTTTTTTTGAAGTCGGTTAAAAATTGGTAAAAAGCTCAGAAAAAGATCAGGTGATCCTGATCCATCGATATAAGGTTGGGGAACACCAAGCAAATTCTTTTCGAGATCATGAAATGAAATTTCGTTTATTGTTGACTGTTAGATTACAGAAGATGTTTTGCATTTATTGTTACGAACCTGGGGTTCAGAATTTTGATTGAAAACCGTCTACTTGTTGGAAAGTTTTATGAAGCGATGAACATGTCGCAAACAAAAACACCGTAGCCACATAGTCGTTCTGATATCCGTTGATATCGCCGAGGTCGGAGGTTACTTCGCACTAGAACACTATTAATCACCTCAACTCGCCCTTCATACATATGTACATACCCCGATATTAGGTATCACATTATTCCCATTGTATTCGGTAACCTGTAAGCAAAGTCGTAAAAAAGACAGTGCGCATGCCATTTTGCATCTTAAGATATAGACATAAAGTTCAATAGCGCTGGTTCCAATTTTTTTTTAATGTAAAAAGGACCAAATAAAAAGCGAACGGGCCACCTGATGGTAAGTGGCCACCGTCGCCTATGGATATGGATATTATGGTATTTATGGTTAACTACTACTATAGTCGACGCATTATGAACTGAGGCTTCGGGTCATAAACCATATTTAGATATCTGTTTCTCGATCGCACTTACAGGTCTTATGGAGAGGTGTAGTGATTTGCCTAAGAATTGTAGAAGTGCATATCGATAACGGGATAGGTACGATTGATATGCTAAATTATGTTAAGTATTAACTCGGCGTCATGGGGGTGGAAAAGTGTTACACGGACAAGTGTTAGGGTGGGTCTTACAGACCCGTTCATTAATGTCAAAATTATTCCAATACTTTATAAATAATAAAGTATTTATTCGTGTTTAGTTTATTAGATATTAATTTAAAGAAATGAAACACAAAAATCATATTAAATTATGTTTTAATTATATTTAATAGAATTAAAAAAAAAGAACGACAAATGTCAGCAAAATTTTTCTCTTCTACTTAAATGTAATTATTATATTATTAATTAACAATCAGTCTTAATGTTCTAATGGCACTTTTTTGGAAGAAACTAAATAAACTTTAGAAAAAAAAAGAATTAATCACTCCAAGTCATTATCTTTGGTACAGTCAGCACAGAAAGGTACTATATGTTATATGTACTCAAATTTTGCCAGCCTGATCGGTAAAGACTAAAGAGTAAAGACCAGCTAGATAAAGAAGGCCTATAAAAGCTTTCAATTCAATCATAGTATGTACATTCCTTTACATGGGTGTACTTAGATAAATAGGCGATCGTTCTGCCTCTTCTCGATCCATTTTTACTAAGTATCTAAAAAAAATACAAATAATATACATTGAACTAAGTATATATCAGCAATTACAATTGTAAACAATAACATAAAATTTAAAAAATTAAGTATAAAATAATAAAAACACAGATAATAATTAAAACAATATCTATACAAAATGGCGCGAAATTGTTACACTGACTGCGGGGATGGGTCTCACATACCTTATTCAATTTTGTGCACATGTAACTCCCACTGCGGCTGCGGGCTGAGCCACGACCAACGTGTTACTTGTGACGCATCGAACAACTCAACAGCTCCAGCTATTGAGAACGCACGCATAGTAACCGAACTATAAGCGAAATAAAATGTGACGGGTCACACAGACCCAACCCCCATGACGCCGGGTTAATAGAAATAAAATTTTCGCTATCTGAAAATAATTCCGCCCGCCCGAGTTTGAGCTTGAGCGTTGACGTCACCATTAAATTCCTATAAAACCACGTTCAAAAATAAATTATCCACTGTGCGTATTGCGTAACGAAGCGTAAGTAATGTAATGAGTGTCATTCATACTCGTAGCTAAAAATCTTATATTTATAGAAAAACAACAACCCTTACTCGTAACGACCAATCAGGACTCAGCGTGCTAACGTAGGTCACGATGAGGCATCGACCCGCGTGCGCAGGTAGCTAGCTAAGTATCGTTAACAGGTTACAGTTATTTTTTATAGGTGGTAAGGCTTCTATACAGTCCGCCAAAAAGTTCAAAATGCGCTACATTAAGTCGTTGCGACTTTAAGACCTCTAATGTGTAAAAAATCAGGTTTTTGAGGGAATCGATAAAAATCGATAAAATCTTGTTTAGCAAGCACATAGGTGATTTTGAATTTTGTGAATAAGTTACGATGGAAACGTCGTACACACATTAAAGTTTTTGAATTCGATAATGCTTCAAAATGTAGAATCATTTGACGTAAAAAAAGTGATTTTGCCAAAAGTGGCACATAACACATAAGAGGTCTTAAAGTCGCAACGACGATTTACTTATTTTTCGAGCCGTTCATGGAATACGGTGTAACAGCCCTCGATACACAAGTTTATTTTGCACGATCCACACATCCACACCGTGCTGCGCCGCACATTTGCCTCAGCGCACAATCTGCACCGCTGGCTCTTGGTATTTTTTTTTGGCAAGTGCATTTCCGCCTTGACGGGTGGTGGCGGCGGTGGTGGATTGTGTAATCGAGGGCCGTACACGGACAGCATCTCCCTAACCAATTCCATGCGGAATTGCCGATTCCCATACGCACCCGAAGTGCGCCCGTGATTAGATATCACCAGCGCATTGTGTATAGACACATTCAGAAGTCGGCGGAAAAATTTTTTGTACCAGGAACCGTTGCGTCCCCTCTCTATGGGAAACGCAGAGAGCATCTGGTCTTTGTGGTCGACGCCTCCCATATAGAGGTTGTAGTCGAGCACAACACTTGGTTTATATTTATAATTGCCATATTTTTCTTTTCCGCCGACTTCTGGTTGGTGATACGTCGATATCAAGGCCACAGTGGTTCTGTCTCGCCAGACAACCACGCTTAAGTCCTTAGTAGTACTAAAGGCAACTTCGCCGGGAGCCATATTTCTTTTGTTTTTATCTTTTAAGCCCTCCGGGACATAGCTTCTATTGAGCCGAAGAGTGCCCATAGTATCAGTATTGTGTTTACGTTTAAGTATTCTGGATAACAGCGGCGCATTATAAAAATTATCCATTATTATCGTATGGCCTCTGCCAAACAATGGCCGCATTAACGAAAACACAATCTGAGATGTGGCACTCTCCGGCTCATCGTCTTTCACACCTTCACTTGTTAGTGACTGCCCCTTGCCCGCATACACCTCCATTTTCCAGAGGTAGCCTGTCCTAGATTCACAGAGTTCATAGCTCTTTATACCTGTCTTCGCTTTTTTCGTTGCAATCAATTGGGCAAAAGATAGTCGGCCCTTCCATAATAGAAGGGACTCGTCGATTGCAACGTTTTGGTCGGGTAGATACAGCGAGCTAAACTTTTTATTTACGTGTTTAAGAATAGGCATGAGCTTATGGAGTTTGGAGGCATTTTTGGGCAAGAGGGTATTGTCTACAAAATGCAGACACCTTTTTAATAAAAGGAACCGATTAAATGGCATGATTTTGCCGAATTCCCCACACCTTAAGAACTCGATAGTGGGATACCAATACTCCCTTTCCACATTGTTCACGAACAGTGATTGAAGCATAAGTATGCTCAGAAATCGCCACATTTCTTGGACATTTGTATCTACCCACCGAGTCATGCGTGAATTAGCTTTTTTATCTTTTTTTTTTATTTCATGAGCATACCTATTTGTTTCGTGAACAATGAGGTCCACGATATCAGCATCCCAGATCTTTCTGAATACATCCAAGGGAGTAAGTCCCCTCACATCAAAAGTAGGGCCAGTCGGGCCAGTAAAAACCTCCCGGACCCCCTGAAAATGGCTTGGTTCGCCACGCCAATCAAAAGAGAGAATATCGAATTTGTCTTCGGGCTGAGCGATGGCCCGAAGAGCGAGGTCAGCTTCGGTGTCTATGTCATCGGTCTCCAAATCAACTTGCTCTTGCATGGCTCTAGGAAATATAGCCTCTCCGTCAACTTCGGCCTCGCTTCCGCTACCCTCTGCCTCGGTCAGCTCGCGCTCGATGTCGACATCTGCAATATAGATTTAATCTATTGCTGATCCCATTTAAATAAACTCACCAAAGTAAAGCACTGTAACCCATCTGTGGAACTCACCGATCTCGTAGGACCAGTCAGTCATGCCTGACCGAGGTGCTGTTCTGGAAGTACTGGATTCTGAAACAATTTCGAAAACTTTTAGCATAATATCCACATAAAATATTAAAGATTATAATAATGTTGTTGTAAAAATTTTGAAGAAAATGGTACTAACGAGTTGTAAATCCTATAAGCTCAATTTCGGACCACACAGGGACGACAGGTAGTCCGGTAGATTGTATCACCCCTGTTGACGGAGAAAGTTCACATTTTCGTTTTCTTAAGTTTAGCGTTGGTCTGCTCTGCAATTCTTCCGGAGGCGTTTCTTCAATGACCATATCGTCACTATAATCTACAGTTTTTTCTGGAATAAAAGAGAACAATGTAAAGGATTGCGTGAGCAAGCGCAAAATAGCTGATTTCAGCTATCTATAGGAACTATTAGTCTTACCAAAGAAAAGGTTCGCGACGAACGTGTCCGCCGACCGACCCGCTTCCGATACCTCGGCTGTTGTTTCTGAATTTTGGAGAAAAATGTTTATATATTACTATGGATAGATATACTCGTCAAGGATTACGTCAGCAAGCGCACAATAACTGATTTCAGCTACTTATAGGAACCATTAGTCTTACCTATGACAGGGTTCGGGACGAACGTGTCTGCCGACCGACCCACTGCCGATACCTCGGCTGTTTCTGAATTTTGGAGAAAAATGTTTATATATTACTATGGATAAATATACTCGTCAAGAATTGAGTTGTTTCCTAAATTTTTTTTTTTTGTTGTAAATGGAAAGTTCATATACAAGTTTTATAACAAAGTTATTTTAGTTTTTTTTTATTCGCTATAATTTAAAAGTTACATCAAATCAAAAATACGTTTTTGAATCCAGTACCGAAAACACGCCGACAGTTCCCGAATAGACCCGAGCGCGCGTGTGACGTCACTTTGTTAATTGCTATTCATTGCAGCATACAGCTGATACTGTGATTTGACTTTAAACTGATAAAATCTTGATATTATCGTCAATATATTGATAAATATATCAAAAATACTAAACCTTAAAAGTTATCGTGCTTGTTTTGTACCATTACATGTGAATACTACAAAAAACAACACCCCAAAGATAATGTTAAATGTGTACATTTATTCGGAACCTGTCCATTTAATCCTACTTTCCTAGTTATAAATCTAAAATTTTGGATGTTTGTGACTCCATCACGCAAAAACGGCTGAACGGATAAAGATGAAAGGCGCACAGATAGTTTTTGACCTAACTTACCAGATAGGATATTTTTTATCCCGGAAATACCTAGACCTTTTCCCGAGGAATAAGAGGTAAAATTTTAGTTTTCGTTCATTGATTCGTTTTTAGGGTTCCGAAGTAAAATCAGAATTCTTATAGTTTCGTCATGTACGTCCGTCCGTCCGTCTGTCCGTCTGCCCGACTGTCCGACTGTCCGTCCGACTGTCCGTCCGTCCGTCCGTCCGTCCGTCCGTCCGTCCGTCCGTCCGTCCGTCCGTCCGTCCGTCCGTCCGTCCGTCCGTCCGTCCGTCCGTCCGTCCGTCCGTCCGTCTGTCCAAAGCAAAGCGCTGAGACCCTTAGTGCTAAAAAGCTGTAATTTGCCATGGATATACATATTTATTAAAAAAAATTGAAAAGGTCTTCCTAAAATATTATGGGAAGACCATTTTTGGAATTAGGGGTCCGTTTGCGAAATATTTGCTTTAAAGTGCTAATTCTGGTTAGAGTCAAGTGTCCAAGGGGGACAGTTGGCTAAATGGTTGGAGTTGGACAAGTGAAAAAAATCTCAAAAATAGGTTATATGATGAATTTACAAGGAAAACTATCACGGCTATGTTAACATGAGTAGTTAATGAATAATAGTCAATAAAGTTACTACTTCGGAACTCTTCATTGTGCGTGGCCTGACACGCACATGCCCGTTTCTTTTATGAAACAACTGATGGTTTTATTTTATTAGGTTAGGAATTTTGCAACGTTGATCCTACTTAAATTCAATGAGGATTTGATGATGGGTTCTGGGGCTACAAAGTGGAACTCCTCAATGGTAGAGTAAAACGGAACCGTGTTTAAAGATAACTACTAGGTACTACTATTACTATAATCAACATTGTAAAATCAGTAGGAATAGTCAGTCATCAGTAGTTGGTGTATTTCGGAAACAAAAAAAAATTATATATTGTACCAGTTTTATGGCCGGGAATTGAACCTGGGACCCTCGCTTCGCAGGTTGGATCGAATCGCTATCAACTAGGCTATAGGGTCATCGTATGTATGTACCTACTACTAGCATATAATTTCTGCAGCATTGCATTGTGCATTTTTTTTATTAATCACATTCTTCATTTCTCTAAGGATCCATATCTGAAATTTACGCAGACGAAGTCGCGGATAGAAGCTACTTGTATGATAAATGAAATATAATTTATCATACACCCCTGATTTCATACCCCTAACATCCTGCCCTGATTCCTCCCAGACACGATTTACTAGTAAACAGTAACCTTTTCTTTTGGTGTAAGTATATAATCAATAGAGGTTTTATTATATTTAATGAAGAATAAATCATTTAACGTTTAAATTTACAATAAAATTACGTGGAATATCTTTTTGCACTAAATTTCGGATATTTTTACTCAATTCACGTAGAAGCATCTAACACTGTACCTACTATCGTGTAATTCCTTTAACAAAATGACGTCACTAACATGGCGACCAAATTTGGCGCGTTCGTAGTCACGTGATTTTTTTTGAACTTTTATCAATTTTGAATTCGTTATTATTAATATTAAAAATGGTTTTTAAGCGTTTTTAACAATGCCAATTAATATAATTTGTGTCAAAGATTTAAAATACATTTTTAAAAAAAATATTTTTTTTAAAATGAACAACTCAATTACGTCAGCAAGCGCATAATAACTGATTTCAGCTACTTATAGGAACCATTAGTCTTACCTATGACAGGGTTCCGGACGAACGTGTCCGCCGACCGACCCACTGCCGATACCTCGGCTGTTTCTGAATTTTGGAGAAAAATGTTTATATATTACTATGGATAGATATACTCGTCAAGAATTACGTCAGCAAGCGCATAATAACTGATTTCAGCTACTTATAGGAACCATTAGTCTTACCTATGACAGGGTTCGGGACGAACGTGCCCGCCGACCGACCCACTGCCGATACCTCGGCTGTTTCTGAATTTTGGAGAAAAATGTTTATATATAACTATGGATAGATATACTCGTCAAGAATTACGTCAGCAAGCGCATAATAACTGATTTCAGCTACTTATAGGAACCATTAGTCTTACCTATGACAGGGTTCCGGACGAACGTGTCCGCCGACCGACCCACTGCCGATACCTCGGCTGTTTCTGAATTTTGGAGAAAAATGTTTATATATTAATATGGATAGATAT
Organism: Thymelicus sylvestris; assembly: GCA_911387775.1. NCBI lineage: Eukaryota > Metazoa > Arthropoda > Insecta > Lepidoptera > Hesperiidae > Thymelicus > Thymelicus sylvestris. The sequence continues at coordinate 10,296,204 of OU426900.1, read as the reverse complement.
ACATATAAGTAATACTTATAAAATATTACACATACCTTGAGAACCCAGGACCTCCCATGGCTGAGGTTTTCTTGGCGGAGGGATTTCTGGCACACCAGGTAGCAGAGGGCAGGGGATAAGAATTTGGGAGTCGCTCCCCTTTCCCTTTCCCTTTCCCTTCCTCTTCCCCTTCCCCTTTCTGTGGTTAACAATAAACATTCAATTAAAATGTTAAATAAGGATTTGATTGACTACCATGAACACATTTGTTGATATATACTGACTTCGACTCTGGAGCGTCAGGCATCATGAAGTTGCTCACTTCCTTCCTATTTTTCATCTCCGCCAACATCTTGGCCTGTTCCAGAGTCAACCTGGCGCGTTTTTTGGAATCTCTCACTATTGATGCCCTAAATTTCTCACATTGTTTCCCTGGCGTGCCTGGAGTAGGGTCGTCCGCACTTCTGATCACTGAACTAAACAAAAAATAAAAACATATACATACATTGCTTCGCTTTGCCACAGTCGGATCATTAATGGTAGTCAAAAGGCAAAAATATTATAATAAATTTAAAAAGTATGTACTCTTCAGTAAATTGAATTTTGCGAGCGCAGCGTGGTTTGTTAGTATGACGCATAATCACAAGCAAGCTAAAAATAAGAAAACAACCACCAATATAACTTTTACATACTGGACAATAGTAGATATTTTATTTGCAACAAAATTATAAGCGATAATCCATTTCAGTGGACTTGAAATTGTTTTTACAGTTTATCTTCAAAAATATAAGCGTCACAAAAAAAAAATGCCTGACATAATTTGTTGGAAATAAAATTATCTACAATTGTTGTCCAGTCACTTTTAGTCGTAGAACCATTAATAAAAAAGTAAAATGCAAAAAATTAAGTTATCAATAGACAAAAGGAAATATGCAAATTATTTTCGTAGGTCAAAAACTTAAAATTCAAATTTGAAATTCCAACGTTCACATTCCAATAAAAGTAATTCCAATAAGAACAAAATATAGAAATATTGAAAAATTATTTTATCACAATTATTTTATCAAGTGTAACCACTTGATGTGTCACAAGTCACAACCTAAACGACATCAACTTTGACCGTTACGTCGAGGCCATTTGGAAATCGTAATCGTAAACTTGTTTAATATTATATTTTGTTAATTTTATTTATGGTTTTGGCAGATGAATTTGTTCAATCTTATGAATAGCATTTACTAGGCAAAACCATTCAAAGTTAACAAAATTAAAGGCAATCATTTCGATGTTTGACTGAAAGATTAAATTACTTAAAACAATTTCATGAGCATGACCAAAATAAATATTTTTAAATATAAAAATAAAAAAGTTCAAGCAGAATGTTACTTTTTTATTAAAGATTTCCCTAATTACTCACTTTATACAATATGAAATAATTAAAATCAGAAAATATGTACGACTATCAAAATATATTTTCTACCATTATAGGAAAAAAGTATGAAATGGTAACATTTTTACCGCATGAAAATGGACAATATCGACATCATTGTTATTATTATAGTCAATTCATCACTTATTATTAAAATTATTTTACCCTGGGTAATACGGGTACAGATATTAATTTTAAAATACGTAAAAAAATATTGAATTGCTTCAGTGTAACTGACGTCTTAAGACGCTACAAAAAATAAAAATAATTTTTCGGCATTGTTCTTTATGCCTTGGCGTACAGAGTTCGGCGCACGGTTTGAGGCTTGGCGGTCAAAAGGTTAATATAGTTATAAAAACTGACATTAATCTCTTTCACTCATCATCGAATTCTAGATATTCAACATTTATTTTGATTATTTGGCGCAGAGCACAAATATTAAAATTATTCATTTCTTTCTTTGGCCGGCCTTTCCTATGTTTCCCAGGAGTTCCAAACTTTCCATCATTAATATTACAATTTATTAGAATATTTTAATGATAAGACTTTTTAATTTTATAAATAACTAGCTTTTGCCCGCAACTTCGCCCGCGATGGAGATCGATTTCTTACAAATCCTACTTACTTTTACATAGATTTAGTTGTACTTGCAAATGAATTTTACTGACGCCATCTATTAACAACATCCGGGACTAAATATCTAGCAACTAACAAAATATCGATCTTCCCATGGGGATGTTTTACCGCGGTAAAAAGTAGCCTACGTTACTCTCCACCCTCCTCACTATCTCCACACACAAAAACCATGCCATTTAACAGCTTCGTTGCGACGTGAAAGACGGACAGACAAACAAACAAACAAACACACTTTCACATTTATAATATTAGTATGGAAGTATGGATAGTATGGAAGTATGGATTTTATCGTATACTGAATTTGTTACTTATTTATTTAGATTTATTATTATTGACATTGTATTTAATTTAATAATTTATATCGATATAATAATTTATTATCCAATATTTGTACGCCGTGATAACGGCATAGTATAGTTGTTGCACCAATAAACCTATGTAAGACCTTTCATAATTAATGTACCTGTACTAATACAAATAAATTCATTCATTCATTCATTCTTAAAGCCTTCGTTGACTATCCGTCTAACTGTACTCTCTGATTTTCCTGAAAAAGATAAGTTTAAAAACGAAAGAGGGCTCAGCGCGAATTATGAGAACATGGAAAGAGTCGCCCTCTGGAAACATGATTCGGAACTTCGTAAATACTCAAAGCTATGACACGTAGGTAAACCTCCACATGTTAGTCACGAATGAGCCTCGGCCCCCGGTCCCCGGCAGCCCCGCTATTCCTAGTTACGGTAGCGGCTATGGTAACGGCGGGGCAGGGGGTGCTAAGAATCGCCGGTAGAGATCGGACTACCAATCCAAACGACGACTTCTGCACCTGGCAACATATAACACCAGGACACTGAGGACCGACGACAAGGTAAAAGAACTGGAAGAAGATATAGACAAGTCAAACTGGAGAATTGTGGGTTTATCTGAAGTCCGAAGACAGGGGGAAGAGGACACGATAATACTCAAATCCGGAAACTTGTTCTATCACCGGGACGGCGAACACCTGTCCCAAGGTGGTGTCGGGTTTCTCGTTCACAAGTCTCTCCAGCGGTGCCGGATCGACTACCGCTATATCAAGGTGTTGAAGTGTTTATACTCATCTGCCACCATATCCGTCAGAGTACAAGACACAGCAACGAAGCCCATCTAACTGCAGAGAGGTGTCAGACAAGGGGATGTCATATCCCCAAAACTGTTCACCGCTGCATTGGAGGACGTGTTCAAGCTGATGGAGTGGAAACGACGTGGCATCAACATTAATGGCGAATACATCACACACCTGCGATATGCCGATGATATAGTTATCATATAGACCGAATCCGGCACCATAGTCTCGACGAAGCCCGAAGTTCTGAGAGAAACTGAGAGATTCTACGGACAGCTGTATGCCTCCTCGCAAGCTCCACCTCCCCAGGAGGAGAGAGACAAGCGAGCTCAATTGACCCGGCACTATACTGAAGATATCCCGGACGTCATCCTGTATGAGATTAGGGAGGCTCTGAAACAGCTTAAAAACAACAAGGCACCGGGTGATGACGGGATCACAACACAACAGAGCTGCTGAGAGCTGGTGGGAAACCCCTCCTTGTGGCGCTCCAAAAGCTGTTCGATTCCGTCATCAATACTGGGACTACCCCGGAAGCGTGGGGCAGAAGTGTGGTGACGCTGTTCTTCAAGAAGGGCGATAAAGCCCCTTTGAAGAACTACAGGCCCATCGCACTTCTGAGCCACGTTTATAAGCTGTTTTCTAGGGTCCTCACTAATCGCATTGCACGCAGGCTTGACGACTTCCAGCCTCCCGAACAAGCAGGATTCCGAAAAGGCTACAGTACCATAGACCACATACACACACTACGGCAGATTATACAAAAGACCGAGGAGCATAATCTGCCGCTGTGTGTTGCCTATGTGGACTATGAGAAAGCCTTTGATTCTATCGAGACCTGGGCAGTACTAAATTCTCTTCAGCGGTGCCGGATCGACTACCGGTATATCGAGGTGTTGAAGTGTTTGTACACATCAGCCACCATGTCCGTCAAAGTACACGACACAGCAACGAACCCTATCCAACTGCAGAGAGGTGTCAGGCAAGGGGACGTCATATCCCCAAAACTGTTCAACGCTGCGTTGGAAGACGTGTTCAAGCTGATGGAGTGGAAACGACGTGGCATTAACATCAATGGCGAATACATCACACACCTGCAATATGCCGATGATATAGTCATCTTGGCGGGTTCCCTGCAAGAACTTAGTACAATGCTCGGGGACTTGAACAGCGCCTCACAACGGGTGGGTCTTAAGATGAACATGGACAAGACGAAAATCATGTCGAATGTCCATGTCACACCCATACCGGTTGTTGTTGACGGCGTTGCTCTCGAAGTTGTAGACGAATACATTAACCTGGGACAAGTGATCCAGATGGGTAAGTCCATCTTCTAGAAAGAAGTCACTCGTGGAATCCAACTCGGATGGGCTGCGTTCGGGAAACTGCGTCATATCTTGTCGTCCAAAACACTACCTCAGTGCCTGAAGTCGAAGGTGTTCGAGCAGTGTGTGTTGCCAGTGATGACATACGGATCCGAGACGTGGTGCTTCACTATTGGCTTAATCCACAGGCTCAGAGTAGCGCAGCGGGCTATGGAGAGGGCTATGCTCGGTTAGATAAATTAACGAAATCATCAAAGTTGGTATTTTTCTTTTCCTTAAAAACCATAAAGTTTCAGAGACAATCAACTATTTATTTATGGAAACTACAACATACATTCGTTCATTTAACACGAACAAAATCAAAATATTGTATGTACTTGCAAATTACTCCTAAGTTTAATAAACACGTGATTATTAAAGAATTTTTTGATGTTCGAATAATATTCGAATATTCGAATAGTTCCCAAAAAATATTCGAATATAAATTTTATCGAATATTTGGAAGCCCTAGTCTCCACGCGGCATTTTAGGTTGCGCGTGCGGCGTCAAAACCGAGTTCGTCACACTCAATAATTTTTTAAGGTATTAATTATTAATTTAAAAAAATAAAAAAAATATGGTGTATTCGAAACACTTCAAAGAATTTTCTTCCGTAGGAAATTTTGCTTAAAGTTAATTTTTCAACAAGTTAGACGATTGTTAATTAACTAAATTTTCTCGAAATTCCATTTTCATTGTACATTAAAAAAAATGTTAATAATAATTAAAGTAATCTTAATATACTGGGTGGATACCATCATACGACAATAAATTTAACTGCATGTACCTATCCATCTTCCAAGTCTCCAAACAAATTTTCAATCAAATATCTTTAATACTTTAGGCACAGGATTTTTTTCTTCATTTTTAAATTTTCTTCACGCTGTATCTAATATCTGTCTATCTTAAAAGTTTAATGAACCCAGACGTATAAAACTACAACCTTGCAAATTCATCAAATTAAATAAATGCATATTGAACCTTATTACAAAGTAATAAGAATCACATTGCGTGTATAAATTTTGACTTCTTCCCTTCCACTCATGCTACGAAAATTTAGTATGTGCGAAAGAGGCAAAACTAGGAAGCACAACTCCCACCCCCGCGCATATTTCCTACTGCACGAAATCAAGTTGGGACTGTTTATCGATATAACACTTGTTACGTTTCGATAATTTTTTTATCACAATATTTATTTCGTAATTTTTAGTTGAAAGTAGGTATTTAAGTAAGTTACGTAAGTTTTAGGTAAAAAATAACATTTTGGCCAATTTTTTTACTAGAATAGTATTAGATCAAGCTTATGAGATGTGTTGACATCCGTACCTCGTATCAATAAGTTAAGGGTTTCCTTTAATAATATTAGTTCACATCTTTAAACCAAACAAGATTACATTAAATAAGAAGGTGATTTACTTGTTAAATTTACTTCTTTTTTGTTGCGTACTACGATAAAATGTTTCGATATCGGCTACCTGGTGTAGTGCCATGTCACTACTATACTATTGTTAACTTTCTTTTTGCGTCCTGCGAATCCTGCAATAAACAAACGATTTGGGTCAGTCGGCCGCAACGATTGATTACGTGTATACGCAATACTGTCGCGCGCGCTACCGACTTACGATTTACGACTAATCGCTTACCTTACCTTTGAAGTTTGAAGTGTACCGAGACGTGCCGCGCCGGCGCCGCCGGATCTTCGATTTTCAATATTTTTATTACTTTTTCATTTTATTTTTTAGTTAAGTGTAAATAATTGTGCGATATTGGACGCCTATTTTAACAGTGACAGGACACATAAACCTTTTGTGAAGTGATTGTAGGTATTACGCGAAATTAGACGCTTACTTATTGTTAGTGGTGTGGTGGTAGGTAGGTACTTAGTGCGTGCGAAATTGCGAATTACAATTAGGAACGATGCCTCGTTTTAATTACACAGCTGCTGAGTACGCTGATATGATTTTGATTTATGGTGAATGTCATGGAAATGCTGCTTTAGCTATTCGGAAATACCGTGAGAGGTATGGACATACCCGTTCTTGCCCTACCAACGGTCGCATAATTACACAAGCTGTACAAAGGATGCGGGAAAATAAAACTTTAGTTCCATGTGCTGAAATCGCAACTCGTCCACACGAAAGAGAGCAACAAATATTAGATTATTTCGACCGTAACCCAACTTTTAGTCTGCGTAGAGCAGGTCGACATTTTCATGTTACTCATAGAACTATTCATGAAAGTTTTAAAACGAGACAAGCAAAGACCCTACAAATACAAGAAAGTTCAAGCATTATTGTCAAGAGACAAACCTATCAGAGAAGCCTACTGTCGCTGGGTAATAGAAAACCCAGACTTGTTAGTAAACATGATGTGGACAGATGAAAGCACTTTTACTCGAAACGGAATATGGAACAGACAAAATTTTAGGTACTGGAGTCGACACAATCCACGGCTAACACGAGAGTCCTCTCACCAGTACAGATTTTCTGTAAATGTTTGGGCTGGTATACACAGGAATACCATCATTGGTCCGGTGTTCATTGAGGGCACTCTAAATGGACCAAAGTTCTTAGAACTGCTGAATGGACCAGTGGCTGAGTACATGGACGAACTCCCGCTAGACGTCTATCGCCAGGTGTGGTATCAACTGGACGGAGCTCCCCCTCATTCGGTTATGCCTGCAAGAGCACGTTTGAGTGAGATGTTTGGTCAACAGTGGGTTGGCCGTTTTGGACCATCGCGGTGGCCAGCGAGGTCACCGGACCTCACCCATGGACTTTTTTCTGTGGGGTTACATTAAAAATGACGTGTACGCCACGGATGTTGTGTCAGTAGACGATTTGAAAAATAGAATTGTGATATCATTTGAAAAATTAAAGAATATCGCTACTAACAGCGATCTCCTTACACGAGTGAGAAACAATATCAAGAGACGTTATGATTTGTGCATTCGGGTTAGTGGTGGGCATATTGAAAATTTGAAAATTTAATAGTGAGTTATTACGAGTATTATTGTGGTTAATGAATTAGTGACTAGGTATTTACGAATTCAGCATTGATGACGGCAAAAGAATCACGTGACGAAATTGCGCTGTTGCCGCTCGTATCCAAGGTGAGTGAACCAATGTTTACAAATTATGTTCTATTTTTCACCCCATTTTTTGCTATTTAGTTTGTTTGAAAATTTATTTTTTTTAAATTTGATGTTAAGAGTTTTTTATTTGATGCAACATGTTCCAAGGAAGGAGTAGGGCTTGTGTTTTCATTTATTGTCGTATTTTAATATCCACCTTGTATATAAATTAAGTGTCACGTTATTTGTCCGCGATGGACTCTAACTACTTAACCGATTTTAATCAAATTTACACACCGTGTGCAGTTTGATCCAACTTGAAAGATAGGGTAGCTTACATCTCAATTTATAGTCAAAAGAACATTTGACAGAACGAAGTCTGTCCGGGCAGCTAGTTGTCCTATAAATGTTTCGCTTCGTGGAGCCCTTATTATATACATGCTTAACGAGATCACGTCATAAAAGTTTAAAAAGTCTTAATACTTTGTGTATAATTATTTTATAAGTTACATACCAGTCATAGATGCTGTTCGTCCATAAACATCGTCCAAATCCCACAAAATTCGTCCAGCTTCGCACTCCACCAAACATTGCCGGCAAACTTTAAAAATCACTTCACGCGTGCCACTCCGATTTACTTTACTCATTTTTGAAACTTTTCTGCAAAGTTTGGTCTTAATTTTTTGCAGTTTAATCAAAACAATAAAAAATACCAAAGGAAAACTGTTCAACAACTCGAACTCAATGACAGCATTGACAGCAGAAGTATAGTTTGGTGTTGCCAGACACATGATTAATGTTAGTTCCTCAAACATTCATGCCACGACTTAATTGACAAACTGTATGTCTACGTGTTAGTTGTTAATATCCCTTGATTATCACAAATAATTAGGAATAAATACTTACAGTTTAGAGATTATATCCACAAAAACACAATTCACTCGTCACACCAAATGATACGAAAGTAGTAAACAGTCAAATTTTTTTTTTTTAACTTTCTTTAAGGTTTAGATACCTCGACTTCGGCAATTTCCATAGAAATTGTACGGAGAAGCGAGATAAAACATTGAGATTGTGCTCAGAGCGACCGAGACGATTATATTTCATTAATATCGCGCGCATTCGAGCGTTAGCGCCGTGTCGACGCTACGTCGACACGACCAGTATTGCGTTGAAATTCTCGGTCGACCGCATGGCGCTTTGAGCAGAGCTAGGATTGTGTCCTGTCAACGCTGTGGCGTCCGGAGCATAATCCATAAATAGAACTGTCGAAATTGTGTCGACTCGACCAGTTTAGCAGTTATCTCAAATAAACAAGATATGGTAAGGTGCGTGTTGGAGTTTCGTAGAGCATATTATGGTAAAATGAATAAGATGAATAATTACAGAGCAGATGAAGAAGGAGCAGAGCATATCTCCAGCTTCGGCAATGGCTCTTCCATACTGGTCACTGCAGTAGGTGAACTCCGCACTGTATCCGCACTAAAAAAAAAAACTATTTTAGTTAACACATTAAACATTATTTTATGGATGGTGACGTCAACTGCCGCCACATTTAATTTGCAAAGTAGGGAGTACAATTATATACAATTTGCATAACAGTTTAAAACAATGTGAAAATATTAATATGTTTAAAGAGAAACTAAAAAAAACATAAAAAATAATAAACAAAAAAAGTAATAAACAAAGAATAATCGTTAAATCTTAAGATTAGTAACTATAATAGCCTACGTAGAATGAAAAAAAAACTGCCACTTGCCAATAAATAGGTCTGGTAATCTCAAATAAAAAACAAATGGTAAGGTGAGTTTTGATTTTCGTTGAGAATATTATGGTAAAATGAATAATTACAGAGCAGGTGAAGACGGGGCAGAGTATATCTCCAGCTTCAGCACTGGCTCTTCCCCATTGGTGACTGCAGTAGGCGAACTGCACACCGTCTCAACACTAAAAAAACAATGTTTATGTATGACATATATACATAGGGTTATGTATGGCATAATATGCTATAGTCAAATGCTTGCACATAAATATCTAAAATAAACAAGATATGGTAAGGTGTGTGTTGAATTTTCATCAAGCATAATATATGGTAAATTGTAAAATTAATATAATATAAGATGAATAATTACAGAGCAGGTGAAGAAGGGGCAGAACATATCTCCAGCTTCGGCACTGGCTCTTCCACATTGGTCACTGCAGTAGACAAACTCCACACTGTCTCCACACTAAAAAACAATTTTAGTTAACACTATAACATTATTTTACGCATATTTTAAAATCTAGGTGAAATATTTTGAATCAATGGCTTATTGCATTGAAGAGTTTTAAGGGAAAAAACGATTTAATAATAATTATCACAATAAAAGCACCAGAATATCTATGTGCTTATTTAACAATGAGCATACTCGGTTTATTGCTATAGCTGTTGTTAGTAATTCTTAGTTTCTTTTATCTGCAGGGATTAAGCTCAAGCTATGAAATATGGCAGTATACCTAAAGTGACCATTTTTTTTGTGTCAAAGCGGGACGCCTAGGGAGTTTTGTATACAATAATTACTATTAATAGCAAAATCAGTTCAACGCTTACAAAAAGGTCATCGGTCTACCCATACATAAACATATAGAAAGCAAAATTGGTTCAGCACTATGACAAAAAAAAAGACATCAGGCTACCATACGTGAATGTATATATAGAAACAATGTAACATGACTACATTTACATGAATTTGATGTACACAAGTATGTATACATTTGGTACAAAGCAGGACTTTTGGAACGAAGTTCCTTATCGCGCGTTGCGAAAGGGGGCTAGGCAGAAAACCTTGCAGTCAGTACTAGGATAGCAAAAACATGCAGCAAGTGTGCATAAACAAATCTGGGGTATTAAATTTCTCATCGGCTTTGTTCACCTAGTAGCAATTGCTACTAGCTTACACACTCGCTTGCATGTTTTTGCTATCCAAGTACTGACTGCATGGAACTTCGTTCCATCTGGGTGTCCCTTGACACCTCTCAAGTTCTTTTGTTCTCGCGGACAACTGCTGGACCGACAACCTAAAGCGAGACAATCCTGCCAAAAGTGGGATGTATGGTCACCTTAAGTATACCTAACTGTGAATGTTACAATGCTTGGTATAATTGGAATGTAACCTCTTAAATTCATGTTATATATTTAAGCTAATTTCTTTGCCAACAAATTAATTCTTCATTATTTTGTCAAAAAATATGTACCCTCCTCCTGGTTTCGGCTTTTGAGCTATCTGGCGATGCTTCTTTTGGTTAGTATTTGTTAATATTTATTTGTTATTATTTAAAGTGTTCTTACCAGTCGCAAGCAGATGACCTTGGCTTTGCACCACGCGCGCCACGCCCACCACGCATGCGCACACCTCTCCTGGCTCCACCTCGGGTGCTGGCACATCTTCCACCGCTGATTCCAGGGCTTCCAGTTCAAAAATAATACATGCAAAAGTCAACATTCAATTAAAATACAAACAAAAAATAACAAATTTTGTTCTTTCAAAAAAAAGCATGGATTTAAGTTTATTTGTGTACATGAATTTAAACAAATAAAAAATAAAATAAACAATAAAAGTCGCTTTATCAAATTCCATACTTCTTCGTGCACCAAACGACCGTTATAAAACGGTTTGCAAATCCCACTATCCTAGTCTGTCGCTATACCGACTCCCGGTTTATGAGACCTTCGACTTAGGTCGATGGAGATTACGATGACCACAGAGGCACAGAGCGATGGCAGGACGATTTTTCTTTAAACGAAAAGGATTAGGTTGATAATACAGAAATCATTAGCTTACCGTTCCATTGTTTTCTTTAAAACACCAAAATTACACTACTTATATAGTGAAGTATTTTACACTCAATTTGTTCTTGTTTTCTTCTCAATTTTGCTTTGCTTTGCCAAGCTAACACCACAGGCTAACGCCTAACTAACGCCAAATGCTAAACTGCTAAAGGGCAACGGCCATTCAATGAAATCTATTGAAATCAAATCAATGCACGCTATCTCACGCGAGTCGCGACTCACGCTATATTATATTAATTGATAAATGATAATGGCCGCCAAACCGTCAACAAACAAAACGTAGTGATCACAGAGTACTTAATCATTATTGGTAGTGATTAAGTACTCTGTGGCCATTGCTAAATTTCGGGAAAAAAGAGAAAGTTACAGTGCCCATTATTTTACCTCTGGCTATTAAGTTGGCTAACCTTAGCTGTGTGTTGTCGTATTTAGTTTGTACGATTCCCTTACATGAAATATTTCATGTTAAAGTGGATGTCAACTTTTAATTCAGCTAATAGCTTTCCTAAAGTTAAAATCTCTTTTCTGACTGTGTTCATTTCATGTATTTTATTTCTGATTGCACACAGATCAAAATCTCCTAACTTTATCTTCTTTTGTTGATTTAGTTTTTTCAAAATGAAAATATTTTTTGTGATGTAGAAGCAGCAACTTTGCCTTCCTTGGTAATGGTGCTGACAGTTTTTTCAGATATAGAAACCTGAAATAAGAACTATCCGTGAACACTGTTACCGCTCATTTAGACGCGCGGCTCGCGGATCGTCTCGCAGCGCGTCCGTAAGCCACGCCCCCTACGCGCGCGAGCCCTATCTAGTGTTCACACGCTCGCTGCGTTCAGATGCGTTCGAACGCTCAAGGATGGAGCACGTTGACGTAATACATCGGCATCCAGTCAGTGAAACCTTTCTACCATGATTTATAGGCAAAATACTCAATGTAGATTGTACTATGGGTAGATTTCTGTATAATTAGGCTTTTTAAAATAAAAAAGCTATTGGTATTCATTACAAACAAAACATCAAAATTTTCTTCTTTATCAAAAGTATACTTTGTTAAAGTTAAAGTATTACTTTGAATATACGAGATTTTGTTACTAGTAGTTTCAGGTTATTATTATCATTCAGTATTAACGTTCAGTATCATATTTTTATTTTGAAAAATACGAATCCAATAGAACACGTAGTATGGCGCTAGTAGCCGTTGTCGAATGAAGCGCGCGCCGCGCGCGTGTGAACACCGCGCGAGCTCTCGCGCGAGCCCCTTTGGCGCGCGCCCAAAAAACCGCTCCCGACGCGAGCCCTGCGAGCCACGAGACGCGCCGCGGTCTGGTCCGCGAGCTCCCTGTTCACACGCGCGCGTACGAGCGCGTCTCGCGGATCGTCTCGTGGCTCGCGCGCGCATCTAAACGGGCCATTATATTAAAAGCAAAACAAAAGAAATGCTTTACTAAATTAAAAATAAATCAGTTCGTTTATAAATGGTCAGCATGTTTTTGTATCGATACAAAATTCAATTCAATTGGCTATTAGACAATTTTTGGAAAAATATTTTAAAATTTTCGTAGTTTTATTTTATACCTCTTACAATATTTATTTTTCTCATAAAAGTGTTATTTAATAGGAAAAAAATAACTTTTAATCCATTAATTTTAAATTCGCGCGAAAATAGTCCGCCATCTGTCACTTGCTGGCTGTGACGTCATATTTCAATTAACAAAAGTTTACGCTCTAACTCTGAAGATATTTTAAGTGAAAAACTTACACCTTTTTCACTGGAATTGTGAAAATGACAAGCTACAAGACGTGTGCAGTGCCTATGTGTAGAAGTACTACAATCAAACCTGACAAATTGTATATACCTACACGTTTCTAAATTCCCTCAACGTCGAAAGCAGTGGTTACAATTAGCACGTCGAGACCCAGAGTTAACATCTGTTATATCAGCAATATTCTTTTGTGAGGACCACTTTGATGTAAGTATTTAGAAGAAATCAACTTAGCCTCTGATTTACTAAAAAAACAAATTAAACCTAACCTAATATTGTTCATAAACATAACCTTTAAGTAATTTAAAATCATTAGTAATATGGTGTCGTTAAGGGGACGTTGAGGAAAAACTTAGAAAAAATCCCCCTGTGACCACTTAGCAAGACTGACCAATTTAAGTTTATTAATTTCAGTACTTACAAGGAGGTATTTGCATTCCGAAACTCGGTAGAGCAAAAGTCAGGGTTACACGCAAAGAAAGCGACCATAAATGAATCAACTTGAGGCAAATTCGCACTGTCAGCTTTTGTATAGCCTGACTCCATTTTACAAAACCTCTCAAAAGCAGAAATCAAAATATATCTTATTAATTTTCTCAGTAAATTGCACAGTGCACACGATATAGTTAGTAGTACACGACGCTTTATTTTTTGAATTGTGACGACATAACATGCTCAATCATGGCCGCCCCCATTTCGGTTCTCGTATCCACAGGTAAAAAAACTCAAATCTATTTTTCAAAAGTAAAAATATTTACAATTTATTTTCATGCAAGAAACGTATTGTATAATTATTATTAACCATTAAGCAACCATATTTAACACATTACATATTTTACCGTGATAACTGTCAAATAGCCAATTCTATGGTCAACTGAATTTTAGGTTGATATAAAACCACGACGAGCTATTTTTTAATAAACCGTGTATAACCGCATACATCATTTTAGTTGGACACTACTACGAGGAAAAAATAATAACAGGTAACACTATTTTTCCTACCTGTCATGGCCGCTACCCGTCAACGAACATTCTTAAATGGGATTAGAGGGACATATTCAGCTTTTTCCTTTTTACAAAACTAACGCACTGATAGAACATTTTTTCTACCACTACTTTGTATCCTTTTTGGCATGATAGAAGTTAAAAAGAAAAATACAAGAATATTGACAGCAGGTAATGCCAATCTAGTGGGAAGGTACAATGACAGGTGTCAGAGGTATTAAAATAACTTTGAACGGACTATAATGACCTTTGAAGAAAAAGAGAGGATAAGAAATAAGGTCACGTGATCTGAAGCCAAAACTTTCTCAAATATGGCGTCGACTCCGCCCACAAAATAGCGTTGTATTTTTCACATATCGATATAATATTTTAAGAAAAAAATATAATAATATGATGTTAAGAATCTTTGATTATTTAGTTTAAAAAACAAAAGAGTTCTAAATCAAATAAAGTGTTAAAGAAAGAGATATTATAATTTATATGATGTTCCTACTACATACCACATTGTTTTAAAAAACCTTAAGTAACTTTTTTAATATTTAATTACTAGCTGCCCGGACAGACTTCGTTCTTTCAAAAGTTTTTATTTTATTTTAAGATGTAAGCTATCCTATCTTTCAAGTTGGATCAAACTGCACACGGTGTGCAAATTTGATTAAAATTGGTTCAGTAGTTTAGGAGTCCATCGCGGACAAACAACGTGACACGTAATTTATATAATTATACTAGCTGCCCGGACAGACTTCGTTCTGTCAAAAGTTTTTTATTTTGAGATGTAACCTATCCTATCTTTTAAGTTGGATCAAACTGCACACAATGTGCAAATCTGACTAAAATCAGTTAAGTAGTTTAGGAGTCCATCGCGGACAAACAATGTGACACGTAATTTATATATATTAAGATTAAGATACAATATTTTGAATAAAATTAAATCTAATATAAAATTTAATATAAAACGATTAACCTTAATATTTGCTTAAAGATATATATCTTTATTTAGAAAACCACTGAATTAAGCTTGTCGATAGTTTATATAACGATATTTAAAATATTTTATTCGATTATGAATCGATACAAAACATCGTATTAAATTATATGTATAAAATATAAATAAAATATAAAATAAGTATGTATCATGTTTTATTTATTAACATATTTCTTTCTTTTTTCTCGTTCTTGGCTGACAACGCTTTGGTCGCTGATATTCATTGGCCGCGATACCCACTTATAGGTATATTTAATTATAATATGAATCGATATTTGGACTATTCTTTACATATATTGGGATATTCATGACGAACCGGAGTATCGATACATAAAACACCCAGATTAAACATTCCTATTTAAAAATTTACTTTCTTCTTTTTCTCTCTTTCTTGACCGGCAACGCATCAGTGATGCCTTTGTTGTTGCTGATATCCATGGGCGACGATAGCCACTCACCATCAGGTGGATCGTCAGCTCGTTTGCCGACTATTTCCAGTTAAAAAAATTCATTCGATACTGGATCGATCCAGAGTATCGTATCAAATCACTAGGATCGATACCTGGATCGATACACTGCGATACGATTCATATCGATCTAGAGTATCGATACAAGGCACCAGGATCGAACATCCCTAGAAGCAATCCTTATCATAAAATGGCGTCCGAAAACAGGCTTCAAGGCGGAGCAGATTGATTTTTTTAAAATGTTGCCAGAAAATAGAAATATGCTATATGTATTATACTCTTTCTTTAAGTATATATTGTGGCGTGTAAGAACAGGAGTCTATAGTTGTAAGGTCGGTTTAAAACGCATCAAACCATGCCGTTTAAAACCATTGGTTTAAAACCGTTTAAAACGGTGTTTTACGGTTTTTATGGTTAGAAACAGTGTTTTTTTAATATGAACTCAGAATGCATTAGATTATCGAATTCGCCATGCAACGGAGTACCAAACTGTGTATTTTCATGTTTGTTAGATTTTTTACTAATAATTAATATTAGTGAAAAGCAATGAAAAAATGCCTTTTTCACTTTTTACTTAGCGCTTATTAGCGCTCAAAACGCAAAAAGTTAAAAAAACTTCAAAAAATAATAATGATTATACATATTAACTCTAATTTAATAACTTCTTAATAAAAAACATATTATTTCATTACCGATTCGAGTTCATCTATGCAACGTTGCCAGCTTGCACGCACAAACCAACCGGTCTGCCTGTGCGTGCAAGCTGGCAACGTCGCATAGTTGTCATGTCGCTGAGTCGGACGATAATATAATAAGTATAAGTATTTTTTTTTTTATAGTAATATTCTTTTTTACTTGTAAATATTTTAGTTCAACAAATAAAACCAAAGTAACTAGCTTGTAAAATGTTGCACGTTAT
Source organism: Thymelicus sylvestris (assembly GCA_911387775.1). Classification (NCBI taxonomy): domain Eukaryota; kingdom Metazoa; phylum Arthropoda; class Insecta; order Lepidoptera; family Hesperiidae; genus Thymelicus; species Thymelicus sylvestris. The sequence continues at coordinate 10,279,651 of OU426900.1, read as the reverse complement.
TTTATGCCTTTACAATTCTAAATAATAACTCTCTTTTGTCTCCGCAGTCGGGTATTACACCGTTTAAGACGGTGGCTTTCGGGTTTTAAACGGTGCGTTTCAGTTTTAAACGTTTTAAACTGGTTTTTTTACAACTATAAACAGGACAGATGTATTTTTGGTATTTCGGGTCATATCTGCATAATATATGTATATCCCATTGACATAAATTATAGTATATCCTCTACTTTTTCTTTAATCAATGATAATGACAGACACGCGCAACAATGCGAAACATGGATAATTATATTACTCTATGTAGATCATAGACTTTATCCATCCATATGGGACCGAAGCAGAGCCATCTAGCGGCAGACTGGAAAGAAAAGCTTTGGTCCCATTCAAATAGCAAACGTGCGTTTACTCTGCCGTTAAGCCAACGTTCGTTAAGCTGCAAACATACTATAAGCTGCGGTTGACCGGACGCGGCTGACAGCTGCGGCTGATAGTGTGCACAGTCTTTGAGACGTGGCTTCCGGAAGCGTTCCAACGCCTATTCCACACAGTACTATCACGCCTATTCCACAAAGAACTGTAGACGAAGAAATATGTCGAGTAGTGAAAGTGAGGGCGATTTTCTTGAATTAACGGCGGCTGCTTTATGTGGTCCACCCAAAAAGAAAATAAAAAGAAGCGTTTGGGTTCATGATAACATAAATATAGAAAGGATATTTTAGCTATTTCCTCTCAAACTTCTTGTTTTTTGAAGAATGTCAGTTATCCTTTAATTTATAATTATATAGTAATTCCCTGTTGCGAACATACTCAATAATTCGTTCGTCCATTTTTAATAGATACGTACGTTCTTCCTTCTGACACAGAGTAATAAAGCTGCAAACATACTATCGGACGCGACTGACCGGATGCGGCTGAAGGATGTGACGTAATGGTATTTAGATAATGAATGTACACTGAGCTGTGCAAACTATCGGAGGTAAGACGCGGACGTGACCTTGAGTCACCTTGAGGCGTTCTGACGTCCGAGAGCTATCTGGCGGGCTGGATGTTTTTGTCAGCCGAAAACGTCCGCGGACGGTATTTCATAGTAAGCACGGGGTGCGGAACGCGTTCATGCGTCAGAAGGCATTAGTACTCTGTGTCAGAAGGAAGAATGTACGTATCTATTAAAAATGGACGAACGAATTATTGAGTATGTTCGCAACAGGGAATTACTATATAATTATAAATTAAAGGATAACAAATATTCTTCAAAAAACAATAAGTTTGAGAGGAAATAGCTAAAATATCCTTTCTTTATTTATGTCATGGACCCAAAAGCTTCTTTTTATTTTCTTTTTGGGTGGACACCTTATAGCAGCCGCCGCTAATTCAAGAAAATCGCCCTCACTTTCACTACTCGACATGTTTCTTCGTCTACAGTTCTTTGTGGAATAGGCGTGATAGTACTCTGTGGAATAGGCGTTGGAACGCTTCCGGAAGCCACGTCTCAAAGACTGTGCACACTATCAGCCACGGCTGTCAGCCGCGTCCGGTCAGTCGCGGCTTATAATATGTTTGCAGCTTAATGCCTTCTGATGCATGGACGCGTCCCGCACCCCGTGCATACTATGAAAAACCGTCCGCGGACGTTTTCGGCTGACAAAAACATCCAGCGCGTCAGATAGCTCTCGGACGTCAGAACGCCTCAAGGTGACTCAAGGTCACGTCCGCGACTTACCTCCGATAGTTTGCACAGCTCAGTGTACTGTATTCATTATCTAGATACCTATTACGTCACATCCTTCAGCCGCATCTGGTCAGCCGCGGCTGATAGTTTGTTTGCAGCTTTACAAAGTATGCGGCTGTAGAACTCTGGTAAAAATAGATACAGAAATACCCACAGTAAAAATACCATTTCATATTATTATTTACTCTGTGAATCTAATTTAGTTAATCTGTCTCCAGTTTAAGTTTTAACATTTTTTATGTTATCTATGTTCAGTTTCAAAGATGGCGGCCTTGTCGCAGTTGCTACTCTCCACTAAACAATAGGGAGAAAATTGATTTTTAAATCCATTTTTGACCTTTTTCTAAGAAATTGGTTTAGTTGTTCAATTAAAAAACAGTCCTCAGACCTAGTCATTTTGATAATGTGATATTAAGTGTACCGATGGCTTCCACTGTGCAAGACTCTCCTGTCGTTCAGCAGACGTTCGTTGAAGAGATAGATTACAGTGAAATACAGGAATTACAGGCGAGTGCTTATAATTTTATTCTGTGCATTCATGTTTACATTAAATTTCTAAAAAATAATTTACGAATATCGCCAACAGGTTGTTGGAAAGGGAGCTTTTGGTGTGGTGTGGAAAGGTTTATGGCGGAACACATTCGTTGCGGTGAAACACATCAACTCTGAGGCTGAGAAACGGGAATTTGCGATAGAAGTGCGCCAGTTGTCGCGGGTATCCCATCCTAACATAGTGAGACTGTATGGAGCATGTACAAAAGGAGCTCATGTGTGTCTTGTCATGGAGTATGCAGAAGGTGGCTCACTGTACAACGTCCTTCATGTGCGTCCGAAGCCCAAATACACTGCGGCTCATGCTATGAGTTGGGCTCGACAGTGTGCTGAGGTAACTATGTTTGACTTATCAATGACATTAGTTTATGCAAAATAGATCTGGGTTGTGGGTTAGACCTTAACAAACCCAGAGCCACGGCTGAAACAAGAGTGTTATTACTTAATCTTGTAGTGTGAATAACATTGGTAGCCCGTATACCAAGAGACCAACAAAAATAAAACAACAATGTACTCTGTATCTTCACTTATCTGTCAAAAATAATTTGAAAGATACCTACTTAAGTGAAGACTTGCTTGTTTGGTCTATTAAAATAATTGGTCTTTATTAAATTCATTATTCATTTAACGATATAACAGACCACATTATGAGAGTATGTCCAAACATTAGTGGTTATGTATTTTTTCAAAATTTAAGAAAATTTTATAACCACTAAACATACGTTAATTTATGTTTCAATATAATAATTTTTGTATATCTTGTATAGTGGTTTTAAATTTTTGGAGTGTGTTGTAGGCCAAGCTCTGCAATGCAATATTGAATAACTTGTGCTATGTTTATAAAAATTATAGAGCTAAAATTTTTAAGAACTGCAATGTTATTTTCCAGGGTGTAGCTTATCTGCATGCAATGAGACCAAAACCATTAATTCACAGAGATCTAAAGCCCCCAAACCTATTATTAGTGGCAGGTGGACAGAAGCTCAAAATATGTGATTTTGGAACTGCTGCTGATAAAGCTACATATATGACAAATAACAAAGGAAGTGCTGCTTGGATGGCTCCCGAGGTATATTCATTATTATTATTTAAACGGGGCAAAAGATTAGTTACCAAAGTCCTCTGTGACCAAACTTGATCCGTTGTAAACATAACTATTTGGATTTAAATCTACTCAGTAAGTCCTACAGTTAGCGCAAACCTTAGGGCTGGGTTATTGAATTTGTTAATTTGATTAGGAAGGATTACGTTTCTTCCAATAAAATTTCTCCAGTGAGTAATAGCCATTTATCACAGAAAATGTGACAGAATGTTTCCTCTACCTATATTTATACATTTTATAAATGTTCTTTATTACTGTAACTACTAGCATTCAGTCTGCTGTGCAACGCATCCCAGATAGATGAATAAATGGTTCATTATCATGTTTTGTGTGTTGTTTGTGATTCCTACACTATATTCACATTCGGATCAGAATTTACGTACTAACTGTGTTGCCTAGCAACCACAAACAAACAGGTGCATGAAACTTTTGGTTGTATAAAGTGTGTTTGAACTAAATTTACAGTTTGCAAGTCGCGTTCCGTTCCACTCCTAATAATTTAATTTCTTTTTAAACATAATATTTATTTGGCAAAAGTTTAAAATAACACTGAATAGTTACGTATAAAATCGATATAGCCTGTTTTAAAATACATAAACATAAATATAAAATGTTGTTCGGCTTTGTTCAGTGAAATTAAACCTATAAATAATTTTATGCTCATGCATATTGAGTGGAATGAAATATCTGTATAATCTGTACAGTGCCATCTCTGAAGAACTTATTTGTGACGTGGCGAAAATTGGAACTAATGCCGCGCCATTCATAACTTACTAATACGTCTCTATGATTGGTCCAATCGTCCGACAGCGCCCTCCTTAAAGTCACAGATAATTTGATTTCACTGTATTTCGAAATATAATACGACCAAGTTGCAAAGCATGTAAGCGCCATTATAGCTGTGAGGTTTTCGTAGTCATTTCTATTTATAGTCATAGGCAAGCAGACCTTAAAACAATAATTTTGTGCAAAGGTTTGAAGACGCTTCACGAAATTAAGGATGTGCGAGCGTGAGTTATTCAATGATGAAAATTGTTTTAAGATGTTGGTTTTTACCTCGTTTTCTCTTACTGTGTTGTTGTTATAGGTCAATAGTAAAATAATGAAGATGTCACAAACGTTATAATGTTAAATATAGTTCTTTAATAGTTATTTGGTGTGCGAAATACAAATCAGTTTGTGAAAACCCTATAAAGGAATTTTAATGGTTTGTTGACAAGGATTCTGATGCGAGTTTGACTCAAGTATAGTTAATGTACATGCAACATACAATTCTGCTCTCCACAATACTATGACTTTATTAGCATTAAACAATCATATAAAATAGTTAATTAAGTTAAAAAGATTAGATACATCATTAAGCCATCAGATGCATCAGTTGGCTTGTCTATGAGCTGCTATTCAATGATGTCTGTCTAATGGTTAAGTGCTGGCATATAACTCCATTAAACCTCATACCTTGCATGTTAGACCTCTATTAGAATTTGGTGTGAACAATACTCGGGTAATTTTAACATACCTTAAATATTTACAAAGTCTTGGATTCTCTGTAATGTTTGTTACAAGCTTGTGAAATAAATAAATAACTTCTTAAAAGTGTATAATGTAGACTTAAACTAAAAATATTGAGAAAAAATCCTTCTTCTACAGTGATATATTATAATTACCTGACTGCACCTTGATTGGTTGAAGAATGGGTCCCAACTGATAATCCTTCTATGGTGTAGTTGTTCAGTATTACCTTTAACAACATTCTAAACTATTGGGCTATTTTTTTATAATTAAGAAAATATTGATAATTTAACTATCAATTTATCATTGCAGGTCTTTGAAGGGTCGTCTTATACAGAAAAATGTGACGTATTTTCATGGGGTATAATTTTGTGGGAAGTGTTGTCAAGACGGAAACCATTTGAAGAAGGCGGATCAGCATTCAGAATAATGTGGGCAGTTCATACAGGTATGTAAATAAATTAAAACATTTTAAATAAATAAAAATGTTTGAGTTCTCAATGGATTCATAGAGAGCTCAATTAACTGAGCTAACTGAATAATGTATTGATTGTTAAAACATAAAAAAAATTCTACAAATTTAGTTTTGCTTCATTTGATGATTGAATTGATTGGGCTACGCTACATCATATTATGACTAGCACAAGATAATTAGCCATTGTTTACCTATCCAGTGGGCAAGCTCTTGGTGCTCTACATTACTAAAATGATTTCAATAATTTATTATTAATTCATCTTATAGGTCAAAGGCCAAATTTAATAGAAGGGTGTCCTGAACCTATAGAACAGTTAATGACTCAGTGTTGGCACAAGATTCCAGCAGAAAGACCTAGTATGGCTAAGGTAATCATAATTTTAAGTTTATTCAAACAATCAAAATTTAGTTTTGTCCTCAAAAAAAAAAAAAGATTAGTCCCCAATATTTAACATGACTGATTCCAAGTATTGTACCTCCTTATATTTTGGATTGACATAAACCATTATGGGCGTTTTACCATGGACATTTTATCACAAATTACTTATTTTGCTACACATATTCAATGCAAATTAGGTGGAGAAGTCAAAAGATATCCAGATGATAGCTTGCAGACTTTTACAGACTGCAAGGATAATGCCTATTGTCTAATGCTCCTGCTACAACAGTATTAATGTTAACGGCTGCTCTGGAATGCGCCTTAGGCTTAGCGCGTTAAGTAGTGGCCAACAGAAATTAGCGTGAATTTTGACGCGTTAAATTGATGTGTCGATAAAATCGCTACCAGAGTTAACGTTTAACAAGACCATGTCACAGTGGCGTACTATGAAAGTGGTGTCGCCTCTTGCAGAGCCCTGGCTGTACACCACACCTGTGTAAGGTCATTCATGACATGTTAGGACGAAGGTATGGCAGGGACATATAGATTGATGTGTAAGGAACTCCAGCCATTTTTAGTCCCAAGCAACATTCTCTTTTTTTTATGGCTGCCAAACGAGCTGATGATCCACCTGATGGTAAGTGGCTGTCGTCGCCTATAAACACCAAAGGTATCACTGATGCGTTGCCGGCCAATGAAGAGAGAAGAAAAGAAAGAAAGAACTGGCTCTCAAGCCTGCAGCCGGAACACGAGTCGTTTGGAGGCTGACCCAAACCCTATGGAAAAATTGTAATAGATTACATTATTATTAAATGGTATTAATTAACAATTAAAACCAATATTACCAATATAATACGTCTGAGGGGCCCTATCACCAGTGGGCCGGATTTAGTCATGGTGCACTCTGAACAATGGACAAGGTTATGGCCTCTTCTGTTGGAGGTTTTTTAATCATCTCATCTAATCCTGATGATGCCTGGCTAACTGAAACTGCTGAAATCGATTGTAAAATGTTTTTATAAGAAACACTTAATGCAGTGTTAGAAAGCCAGAAATAATGATACCCACAGAATGTCACATTTCTTATACCGTTTTATACATTTTAAAACACTTACGGTTCTTTGAACTAGGTATAAATTAGGAAATGCTAGTAATCTTATTTATCCTACCGAAACTAACAAAATTATTTGAATTGTCAAACAAAAGTCTTTAATTTCAATAACATTTACTAGCTAATATTATGACTGAATTTTGTGACAAAACTGCAAATTGCTTTCACCTTTTCAGGTAGTCGAGATCATGACAGCGCTATGTGAATTCTTTCCCGGAGCTGATACACCAATCAACTTCGATGACCTTGAGGAAGATGACACCGACGTATCAATTGACGATTACATGCCGTACGACACACACGACAGCTTCGAGGATACAGAAAATGTGTACGAAACTAACAATTCCTTGCCCTTCTCAGAAGATATTGCTCTCAACCCTGTCAAATATCGGCAGTCAGGGCCATCGCAGTCGCCCCGCCCCCGCAGCTTCGTGGAGAGTCAAGTCAACAAGATCCAAAACCTGATAACAACTGACCCTCCGAACCGAGCTTCAGTTATACAAAGAGATGAAATAGATGTAAATAGAGTAGCTCCGGGCAAAATGTCACAACACTTTAGAAAGCAAGAACCGTTTGAAGGCAGGTCTCCTGTATCCATTAACAGGACTTCTAGCTCACCTGTACCCTCAGAGAAACACCATGCGCCTAGTGAAAACAGCACGCCTCATGATACGCTAAGTATCAGAAGTCCTTGCGTTTTTAGCACAGGTTCATCGCCTAAACGGTTGTCTCCTATTGTTAATTATAACATTGGCAACATGAATCCCAGGCATATAGACATAGAACAGTATTGGAATAGAGAGAATGATAACGCTAGGAGCCCCTCGGTTACGAGTAATACAAATTCAACGCGGAAGGAAGATTACAACCAAAACTACTGTGATAGACTGAGTGCAACTAATAGCCCTATGAATCCGATTAAGGAATATAATGGGAATATCCCACAAAGACTGCCCGTGGACCCCAGATATCAAACACCTTTACAAATAGATGTTGATGATGTAAGTTATAACATTGTTATAAGTAAAACATAATATTGTTATATAATTTTTCTTTGTTTTGTATATTTGTAATGTGTAATTTTTAAATTATTGGTATGTTTTCAGAATGCATGGGAGCTCAGAGATTTACCGCTCAATTTTGATAATTACATAGAAGTCAAGAATACTGCTGGTTTAGATAAGTTCATTGCGTTAGGTAAGTGGTAGCATAATATTTTAATTGAAATATTTTAATTTGAAAACTTACAATTCTCGAGAAGTAGGGGTTTGCGAACGTTTTAAAGCACCCTGGCTTAAGACCTTGGAAAGTCCAAGGTCACAAGGTAAGACTTAGTCCCAAATGTATTGTGTACTGTGTACACAATACAAAAACGCGTAACGTACGCGTAAGATGTTGAAATTGATATCCGGCAATACACATAATAATATCCTGTATGGATTTTACGATAGTTTTTTCAGTCTTTTCATCAAGAGTTATTAAAAACAAAAAAAGGAATACTGAATTCATTTGTTATAACAAATGGCGACCCGCTAATTATTTTTACTATCCACAATGGCTCGCTTGTTCAGTTTCACGTTTGACAAGTGTCTCGTATCTCGAAATGATAAATGATGCCCGTTATACTAATTACGATACACATGCGACAGTTCGTATAACAAGACTTTCACATTACTTTGTAGTCCTGATGCAATCCTATTGCAATCCTGATTTACCTTCTCCTTTTAATCCGTTTTTCATCCTTACTTCATTCTTTTCATCCTTTTATCTTTGTTTATTTCTTATATTTCTATATACTTTACAATAAGATATTACAATAAGATTTAGTTGCACATGAAATTTAGAATAAATAAACCAAAACTAATCAATAAGTAGAGTAAAAGGATAACTATAAATATTTACTTTTATCTGCAGCCAATAAAATGACTACAAAATGGTAAAGAAACATAATAAAGTATATAGAAATATAAGAATTAAACAAAGATAAAAGGATTAAAGGAATGAAGTAAAGATGAAGAACGGAGTAATAGAAGAAGGTAAATCAGGATTGCAATAGTAAATACTACAACTTATCATCTCTTGTCGAAAAGACCATAATATGTTGTATTTGTAAAATACATTTCGACAAAGTTGCATGGATTCCGCCAATCTGTTCCAATGTAGTTCTCATCAGTTTAAATATAATTGTGGAAATTCCTCGGAAGTGTTGTACGCGTTGAAAATTTTATATTCACAAGTTGTTTGGGGGAAGTTATTGGCATTATGCCTTTAAGCAACGAAAATTCATAACATTGCACACTTCATTGACACTGAGATCATCACTGAGATCATTGTGGTTTTGAAAATATTCCTCGAGCCAAAGTTTATTTTGAATAATGCAATTAAGAGCTTTTCGTTAAAAGAAATTAAGGTAATTAATGTAATTATATCAAAAACACATTGTCAATATTTTTTTATAAATTAGTATAAGTAACGGCAACTGTAAGTAGTATCCTTTAAGCAGTTTCATTCATGAAGACTCCAACGTCGGAGGCGGTTGGGAACGCGGACACACCCATGCATTTCCAATCCTTAGCTCCAAAGTTCTCACATCCAAAATGTGCCCTATGAAAAACTGATAAGCTTGCTACTCTGTACCAGTGGTCTAGACTGCAGATTGGTTTCAACCAGATATTGGTCATCAATGAGTCTCCTCGCACGTCTCTCCATTGAGTCCAAGGCAGAAAGGCAACATTTCCACACGGCCGAACCTGAGCTTTGTACAATGTTAAATTGACTCGGCTGGAAGTACCGTCGCCCTTTTGTAAGGAAGCTTGCCAACGTGCAGCCCGTGCCCAAGAAAAGTAGCCGTGCTGACCCTGCCAACTATGGGCATATCTTAATTACCTCCATACTCTGCAAGATCATGGAACGTACATTGAATAGGAGCTTCATGGCATACATAGAACAGAATGATCTCCTTAGCTCCTTAGATCTCCCTTGATGTCTCGAAGGCCTTTGATAAGGTCTGACATGCTAGCTAAGAAAGCTTCCACCTTACGGCATATCCCCTGGCCTTGTTAAAAGACTTCTTGAGCGACCGGTCTTTCCGCGTTGTAGTCGATGGTTGTTCATCGGAAACGATGGCTACAAATGCCGGAGTTCCTCATGGGTCCGTTCTCCCCGCCATTGTATTCTTGCTACATATAAATGACCTGCTCATGCCCGGTATTTATGGGTACGCAGACCTACCAAGTTTCAGGGCCAGTAGGGACGAAATGCAGTCTGAAAGAGAGGCAATGGCAGCACGTGTGAATATCACACTGGACTGTGTCCGAGTGGGGTGAAGCCAATCTTGTGAAATTGCCTCTAAAACAGACGTCAGACGTGTCTATTCACCGCCAAAAGGAGCCCGTTCACTTTGGCTCCTACTTTTCGGAATGTGTCCTTAGATTATACCGACTGCCTTCAGTAGCAAAGCACGAATCACTTTTTATAACTAGTCTGATAAATGGCACGCCGTGGGCACGCCATGCTGTTTTTGTGGTTGAGTCAAAGTGTGAACTAATGACATTGTTGTGACTTGTGCGTGATGCGTGAACAAAGTGAATAAACAAAAATAGTAATATAACAGAAATAGAAAAGCGATAGGTATAAAGGTATGTCACTAATGATTAAAGTAGTTTATAAATACCAAGTATTACGACATATATATAAGGTGACATGTCATTTACGATGTCATTGCCTGAATTTGTACTCGAATAGTATTCGGGGAGTCAATAGAGGACGTTAATGCTACTTATAAATAGTAATGTTTATTCAATACGTGTCATTAAAGAGCTATGCCCGTATTTTCCGGTATGCAGCGACGCAGTTCTCAAGCGAAGACAGATATTTTGTTTTATTTCAGGATCGTTTAAAAAATATTGTTGTTGGGTGTTTTTAAAGTTTGTTTTTTGGATATTGTCTACCGCATTTTTAACTGAATTCATGCTAACAAAATTAAACACTAATTAAATATGGTAGGTACTATACCAAGAAAGTACCAGAATTTCTCTTTGACGTTCATCAACATTAAATGAATAGTGAAAATGTCAAAAAAATATTCCAATATATTCTAGTTAAATAATATATTTCAAAACCTGAACTATCTTTATTTAAAAATCAACCAAAACGGTCAGAAACTAATCGGCCAAAGAGATGTAGTATGTAGTACAGGAGCCTATTAGAGGCGTTTCTGCACCCATCTGCTTACCAGATAATATTCAGGGTACTTTTCCTCCAACCACATTTTTTTTCCACTCTGTATATAGTTTTAGGCAACCCATTTGCAATACTTTTCTTTACATAAGATATTTCATACAAAACAATTTTTGTCCGGTAAGCAGATGGGTGCAGAAACGCCTCTAATACGGCTCTTAGACTATGAGATGGGTCGATATTACGAAGAGATGGATGGTCTAAAGTTAAACTAATGCATCATTGGTGAGCCAGCGCTTCGGAATCGGCGAATCCTGTGCCAGGACATGCGCGCCCAGTGAGTCATGCGCTAGCGCTTTATATATAATTCCCTCTTCAGCACATTGTAGGTACCTATACTAGTCTCGTGCTTGGGGAATGGTTTTTGCACATATTTTACGGATTACGTAGTCTTGGTTAAGAAACGGTTGAGTAGATTGACGAGTACAACTTGGCCCAAAAGGCGAGTTCTTTAATGCTCGCTTTTTAAGTGCCCCTTGTTATATTATGCTTTTTTGATAATAACGTGAATATCCCAGCATTTATTGTGTATAGATTTACCGAATTTCTCATAATAGATTTGTACTGGGCGACAAGACGTCTGCCGATATGAGGATCAGTCAAAGAACGCGAAGACTCAAAGATTGCCAAGAGACATTAAATGTTGTAAAACTAGTAGCTACAGCTACAGGGCATCGGGGGTATTAATAAAACCAACTCACTGTACTAGTTTAACAATGGCATTTATGTTCAAATGTTTTGCTATTTTTTCCGCTGTTTTCACGCATCACACCTCTTTCATCGTCGTTTGGGTATTATGGAACATATATGTGTTTTACACTCATTCTACAAGTGGAATGTTATCTAATGCTACCACCTAAAGGAGCCTATCATCCAGCTAAGGTGACCGTCAATCGAACCAGGTCATACCTGTTATGTATTCAGCAACCATCCAGTGCCTACGTATAGTGAGACTCCAGGATATCATAAAAGTACTGGCATCTTGCAATTTGCTTAAATCTAAGGAATGTAAAAAATTAACAAAATTTTGCTTGGCATTGTACTTGACCAAAAATTAATGTAAAGAATTTTGAATACTTCATAATACGTACGTTTATTATGTAGTATGATTGTTTGAGCGCTAATTAGTCAGGCCACATGATTCAGACGATCGATACCTAATGAGATTGATTCATGACATGAGACAATCTGCGGAATTCAGTCAATGTAGATCACTCATTATAATGCCAATTAACCCCCACTAATGCATACCTCTTCACGATGAGTGATGCACTAAGCCTTTAAAAATAATTATGCGTTTAAAAATTTAATGAAAACGTTTCAAATATAATTTTCAATAGTCTTTCGTCAAACTGTAGCAGTGTACATTGAGATAAGGTTCTTTCTAACTCATGCGACAAATACGATGCGATAATACGAATCTTCATTCGTATTGTTAGGGTTAAGATTAAAAGAATATGGAGGACTCTAGTGTATACAGATTTCTACTAGATTTTCTCCTTTAGATACCGAAGTTATATTAAGTGAATGCTAAAAAATAGATCCGCGTGAAGGATCAAACTCAGACATTACGAGTAATTGCGATAGACCGACAGTGACCGACACTAATCTATTTATCACCGATTATATTTGAAATAAAATGTTATAATAGGCTTACCGCTTAGATGACTGTTTTCGTGAGGCAAAAATAGTTTCGTAAGTACCGCATCAAGTGGTGTTGCCGTTAGATAAGAAATAAACAGCGAGCGCAAATATCACCGCTTAGTCATCGGCCATTGCACGCATCTATATGTAACACACATACGCTGGTCCGATGCATGTGCCCCCTTCATTCACCAACTAAGCTCTATAAAAACTTAACTGCTTGTAATAAAAGTGATTTTTCATAATCCAGCGTAAAATTTTGTTTGCAATTCGTTCTACAAGTATTTTTTGTCCTTGAACAGTCTGTTTATAAATGTACAACAGGGCCCACGAGTTTCTTTCTACGCTCGTAGGTAATCCAGAAATATCCAATTATTGTTCGCACCTTACATCGGCGTTGTAAAAACTAATGTCGTTTGACAAACTGCAAAGATTATCGTAAGAAAGGGTAGAAAATCATATATGAATTTATTTAAGTATATCCTAGTTCCAGGTGCACGTTGCATAACATACTCCTACGTAAATGTTAAGTGTATTTGTTTGTACGGTAATAATTATTTCATTGACAGTACTTTTCAACAGCCAAGTGCTGTGGTTTAGGTTTAAATTGGGGATCCTACAAATTCTCGACATTCGCGAAAATTCATTAAGGATTTTAATGAATTCATGCATTAAAACCAATACTAGGTTAAAATTTGGTCATTTTGACATTAGTTAAAATCAATTGTCAATGCTAGCAATTTCTTAATTAAAAGTAATTCAATTCGACCGTATAGGCTGCTGTTATCGCAAGAATCAAAACATTATTAAATGATTCGAATTTTTGTACTTCCTAGTTTCCTGATGTTTATGCCCAAAACATAATATACGTGTAAGTCAAAATTATATTTTTACGAATAACTTGCTGCCTGCATATTACTTTGTTACTTTTTTGTTGGAAAATTTAATTGAAAATATCGTAAGTTATAAGCACAATCTTTTTTTGATGTTTTGCCATAGAACTTGCAGAAAAAAAAGCGGCCAAGTGCGAGTCGGACTCGCCCATGAAGGGCTCCGTAGCAGCAAGTAACATAATATAAAAGTTCTTGAAGTTCGTTGTTACTTTGATCGAGGTAAATAGCGGTTTAGGATTTATGACGTATTAAAAAAAAACTACTTACTAGATCTCGTTCAAACCAATTTTCGTTGGAAGTTTGCATGGTAATATACATCATATATTTTTTTTAGTTTTATCATTCTCTTATTTTAGAAGTTACGGGGGGGGGGGGGGGACACATTTTTCCACTTTGGAAGTCTCTCTCGCGCAAACTATTCAGTTTAGAAAAAAATTATATTAGAAACCTCAATATCATTTTTAAAGACCTATTCATAGATACCCCACATGTATGGGTTTGATGAAAAAAAAAATATTTGAGTTTCAGTTCTAAGTATGGGGAACCCCCAAAATTTATTGTTTTTTTTTCTATTTTTGTGTGAAAATCTTAATGCGGTTCACAGAATACATCTACTTACCAAGTTTCAATAGTGTAGTTCTTATAGTTTCGGAGAAAAGTGGCTGTGACATACGGACGGACGGACAGACAGACAGACAGACAGACAGACATGACGAATCTATAAGGGTTCCGTTTTTTGCCATTTGGCTACGGAACCCTAAAAACCGGGCAAATGCTTGTCAGGCCACGCGCGATTGGGTTACGAAGTTGTAAGTTTATCGAGTATTACTCATTAACTACTTATGCCAACATACCCGTGATAGTATTTCTTGTAAATTCATCTCATAACGTATTTTTGAGAATTTTTCACTTGTCTAATTCCAACCGTTTAGCCGGCAGGGGGGGCACACTTGACTCTAACCAAAATTAGCACTTAAAAGCCAAATATTTCGCAAACGGAACCCTAATTCCAAATATGGTCATAGAAGACCAATAATATTTTTGAAAGACTTTTTCAACTATATCACACACTATAGGGTACGCGACCAATAAAAAATTCATCCTTACGTTATAGAGCTGTTTAGCTGAAACCTGAAAATTTACTGTGAAATACAGAGTTCAACTAGTAAAAATGATGTGGAAAAGCTAAATATTTTCCATTCAAAATACAAACAGGAAACACATGCGGCGAAGTGTGAGCTACGACGTATTTTTTCGCAGCGGCACATGATCGAACTATATTTCGGTATACGTTCCGGCGTAACATCCGTATAGCGAAGCGTACGCAAGCGCGTTTTGGGTGCATTTATAAATTCATCGTCTATAATACATGATTATAGAGCATCGTTCGGTCCAGATGCGGCTCGGGACGGTCCCTGGGTGAGTCACGATTCTCGGAAGAGGCCGCGACTATTTTAGACTGTGTCCGCTTACCTTCTAGGAACCGGGGTGGGACCAACGACCGATCGCAAAGCCAAAGTATTGTTAGATCGCGAATGGGGCTGCTTGGGCCACCATCGTAATGTCGTTTCCTCATCTTATTCTCGCTACTGCTAAACAGAATCTGTTCTAGGAAACAAAGCTTCGTGCTAGCAACGAATGCGGGCTGATGACTAGTAAGGCCGGTTACATACGAACGGTTACGCACGTCGTAGAACACTGCTCAAATATAATACGTTTGTTATAAAGGCATTGTAAGTAGGTACGTAAGTAATGGAAGGTACCTAAATGTAAGATGAATTCTCGATACAATGTTCATAATAAATTAAATTAAAATGTGTGTAATTCACACGTGGTAGAAGTGAAACCTTCAAAATTTTTGTTTTCTAGATAATGAGACGAAAGTAAAATTTCGGGAAGATGATAATTGTAGGTTTTACTACTCCACTCCACTCCAGTCCACTCAAGTCAACTCAACTCAACTCAACTGAACTCAACTCCCCTACCCCTGTACAATGCTTCCTGTCTCACTTTAGAATTTATGTATCTGTCTCTTTTTACTGGACAGTTTCGTTTCATCGAATTTCAAATCACCCCCGTAGTAAAGAAGTTTTCACTTCAATAATTAAAAAAAATCGCTTCTGTGATCTTTTTTGGAAAGGGTGAGTCTACTAAAGATACATTAGTGGGAAAAAAGTTTCCTGGGTATGCGTGACTAATAAAATTTCCCTTCGTCAGTCAATATTTATTAGCGTCTGCGCAGACGTAGACGGTTTCTATTTATCTACCTGTTCCGCCCTCCTGCGTCATTGTCAACAGACTAATGAAATTTATTTAGTTGAATTTGTGATGAATGCGCTGAAAATGTAATATTTCACAGCTCGCTTAAAAAGCAATTAATATTTAGCTACTCTCTCATTAAGTGTATGTCACAACTAAAACTCAACATGGGTAAATGATTACATACTGACAGGGTTCGTGATTATGTAGTCCTATGTATACAAATACCACAGAGGCGAATATACTACCACATTTTCTTTTGCCAGCCAGGACAATCGTATTCTTATTGAGCTTTACATATATGCTATATATCATCGGGGAATGGAATTCACCACTTTACCTGTTTGTCCAGTCTGGAAGTTATTATATTTCAGCAGCTAACTGCTATGCTAATGCAATACGTATACAATGCTAGTTTATACCTATGAAATATCTAACAATTAAGATTTGAGACGATACAGTGATAAGATGCTTAAAGGAAATGTTTTGGAAATGACCAGGCTATTCTACGGGTGCTTTCGTTCATAATTCGAGATAAACGTTAATATTTGACGTCAAATAAAGCGTGTAATGTAAACAGGTATAATGTATATTCCATAGAGGCTCGCTGAATCCAAAGCGCATGTAACCTCCAATAAACATTCAAACTTCTAGCTAATAGAGGGTTGCTATTCTATTTGTATCGAAATCCGTTAATAATTTTATGGTAATTTTAATAAACAGTTTGAAGTGTAGAAAGCCTCGAGGCGCGTGCCCTGCTGACTCAGCCGCAGACGTCAATGCGGTAAGAACAGCATCGCGGTAAAGTAAATAGATCGTAATATTTTCATGGGTGCCGCCGCGGCGGGCATCTCGCCCGTTATGCGCTGCTCAAATAAACAAATGTGTTGAGTTTTATATAGTAACGCCGGCCTTTGAGTACCGCCCGGACCGGCTTCATCGGTTCTCGTTAACGATTATCGGAATTCACGAAGGCGTTTTTACCTAAGGAATGGTTTTCGCGCGTTTCCGTCTGAAGTCCATCCGCGCGCAACTATTTCTGCGTGCATTATGAAATCGCCGCGTGAGAAGGCAAAACGGCGCGACAGCGGCTGCGCGATGGAGCCATCCGTCTTCCGTAATCCCTAGTGTTAAAATAAGCCAAACACAGTTGTCGTGTGTCAACAGAAACGCATTGCGCGTGCACGCATGAATCAGCTCGATACAATTAATCTAATTTAAGGTTATCGGGGAGGCATGGGACGGGCTCGCAAGACGTCGCACAGTCTGCCGCCGTGTGCCGGCGCATCGCAGTGCACCCGATGCACCGCGCGATCCACCCTCCGATCGGTATCGTCACTCGGTGTCCTATCCCGCGTGCGACAGCTCGTATCTCCTATCGCTGGTATCACTGGTAACAATCTGTGCGTGCGGCAAGTGCTCCTGTGGACGGTCCCGATGTTATACTCGTAGCTCAGTGAAATGCCGCAAACAGACTGTTCTGTTCAAGTTTCGATAACAGTGCAGCCGAGTTGCAATAAATTAAAAGTGTTTGTCGACGTTTTCATGAGTGAGTAGACGAATGTTTTCATATTGCGAAAAGTATGATATTGTGACGATTTTTTTGTCTAGATACCAAATTTTTCTCAAATTAACTTTTCTCAGTTTTATTGCATGATGGTTATAATAACATAATATGGTGTTATCAATTTAAATAATACAATACTTTCTCACCTGCATAGAACAATGAATATTATTTGCAACATTAGTCATTTTATTGTTCAAGTTTACATCATATTCGCAGTGTAATTAATTCGTTATTAACCGCTCAGCACTAAATACGTTCGACCTAGAGAATAGTTTACAGTGACAGATCTACCTGCCACAATAAATCATGTAACATAAATATGAATCGAGCCGCAATCACGCAGTAAATTTATAATCGCCGCTAACTAGTCGCTTCTTCAATTGACGATACGACAACGACACAACTTTAATTCCAATTCGTCCTACCACTCAGTTATAAATAATCTAAATACTAACAAAAAATATCCGACTCCAAAGTTACTCAAAAACTACTTGTCAGATCTCGTTCTTTATGTGGGAATACATGACAAGCACCAGCTTTCGATTAAATAAAATCATCAAATCGGTTCACCCAGTCGAAAGTTCTGAGGTAACAAACAAAAAAATACAGTCGAATTGAGAACCTCCTCCTTTTTGTGAAGTCGGTTAAAAATATAAAACATAAGCAATGTTTTATATTTTTAACACTATAACATTACATTACTTACTTTATTCCATTCGAAGCCATTTGCACGCAGAGAGGTTTTCGTGTGTGTGTAGTGTGTACACATTGTGTCATCTGAGTAAATTACACAATACATACTTTAAGAGATGTCTTTGTCGTTGTCGTGTCGTCGTATGAAGAAGCGGCCTATCGCCGACAGTGAAATAATCGGCTGTCAGAGTGCAATGCCAACAGGCGGTCAGTTGGTGGTCGCTGGTCGCCTGGTCGCCGGGTGACGGTTTGGGCGGCCAGATGAATCATTGCTAATTTATTTTATGTAGGGCGCGGGGGAGGGTAGGGGAGTGTAAACAGGGCTAGCGTGTTGCGTTTGTCACTCAGTTCAGGGTAACAAGGAGGGCTTTGGCCATCGGAACCAACAATGATAAGGAGAGATTGATATTCGATTTTTAGATTCAAAGTTTTTGGTATTAAAAGTCGTTAATCAAAAATTATTTATGCTATAGGATTACTTTTAAATGTAATGAGTAGGTGCTTGGTTTTTTTTGTATTTTAAACCGATATTAAAAAAAATAAAAAAGTGTCACTAATGATCCATGTAACTGGTATATCTTGAATTTTGATATATCCATACTAACCATACTAATATTATAAATGTGAAAGTGTGTTTGTTTGTTTGTTTGTTTGTGTGTCTTTCACGTCGCAACGAAGCTGTTATATGGTATGGTTTTTGTGTGTGGAGATAGTGAGGAGGGTGGAGAGTAACGTAGGCTACTTTTTACCGCGGTAAAACATCCCCATGGGAAGATCGATATTTTGTTAGTTGCTAGATATTTAGTTCCGGATGTTGTTAATAGATGGCGTTATTAAAATGCATTTTCATTTCACGCTGTCAAATGATACATGTAAATTACTTAAGTAATAGGCAACGAAGTCTAACTAAGTAAAAGTAAGTACCTAAGTAGGATTTGTAAAAAAATCGATCTCTACCGCGGGCGAAGCTGCGGGCAAAAGCGATGTGATGGTATATGATCGTGAGTAGATAAAATATAAGTATTTGGTAAAGTTTAACATCTTAAGATTCCTTCTATACAACCTGACATCTAGCGACATTTAGCAGTGAAAATCCCCCTTGAATGACCCTTAACTTGATAGAAAGAGCCCTGCACCGCGTACGGCAACATCTAAAGCGTTGTGTTTCTGTCCAATATTACGCCAAATCTCAATTTATTTCCAACGTTAAAATTCTTTTGTTTCGTCGAAGCGTATCCAAATCCCTACGATCTCTTTGAAGAATCATAAATAATTTTGACATCATGTTTACATGACGAGCTCGAGTGAATAGGCCCTTTCTGTTTACATGCTTCACGTTTGTAGTTTATGAACGCTATGTACTTTTTCAGCTTTTGTTATTCTGATTTTTAGGGCTCCGAAGTAAAATCGGAACCCTTATAGTTTCGTCATGTCCGTCCGTCTGTCCGTTTGTCCGCTTGTCCGTAGCAAAGCGCCGAGACCCTTAGTGCTAGAAAGCTGTAATTTGGCATGGATATACATATTTTTTAAAAGCTCCAGAATCGTAGAATAAAATATTAAAAATCAATTTTTTTCAGGGTACCTACAGGTAACGTGAGGATGAATTTTCTTTTCCTCGCGTACCCTATAGTGGTGTATCGTTGAAAAGGTCATCCAAAAATATTAAGTTTTCTAGGACCATTTTTGGAATTAAGGGTCCTTTTGCGAAATATTTGCCTTTAAGGTGCTAATTTTGGTTGGAGTTGCACAAGTGAAAAAATTCTCAAAAATAGATTATACCTATGATGAATTTATTATTTCATGAGAGCATTCATGATCAAGGATATAATAGAAACAGTTACCAAATTTTATATTTGACATATTATACATAATATAAACATGAGTGAAACTACAAAAAACGTTTCGTACACAAATACAAAGTTACAAACAGCTTGTTCACAACTAAGATTGGTAAAAGTAGCGGGTGTAAACATGCGACTAAAATAATAGAGGTTAACAAAGATTTCTTCTAAATAGGGCCAAGAGATGAACATGTAAAACATTGAGTGGTGAGACATTTTGCAGACGGCGCTTAGTGATTCAGTCTGGAACGCGATTGGCTTTATAGCAATGGTGGTGGACCGGGCCGTTGGCATCGGCACCGACATGACTAACCGCTCTAGATACAATCAAAATATGTGACAAGTTTATTTCTATTCGGAACAACACATTCTCGATATATCCCGCCTGAAAGTTTAACATCTGCTGATTTTTTTTGACGACATAAGTAGGTCGGGGCTCGATTCTGCGTCACTCGCCTTACCGCGAGCTTACGTTGACGCAAAATCGTTACGACGCTGCCAGTTGACCTCGAGTTCTATCTCGTTGTATCGTTACCGTGTTAACGGTTTAACTACGCTTACTCCAGTCTTGTTTTTAAATAGCGATACATTTGTTTTGGAATTTAAAATAACATCGGAGAGAGTAAAATTGTTCAGCCTTACTTTTGTTTACTCGAATGGTCTAACGAAATTCGGGCGTTTGAAGAATATGTTCGTATTCATGTATTTTTGTTAGCCTCGATAACTAAAGGAATTTAAGATCCATCACATTGTAAGTATTGTAACAAAAATTATGGTTCTCTTCTCTTGCATTTACAAGACCCCTACGTTTTCCTCATAAACCCGACGCTTTTCTGCCAATTAAAGTATTACTATACTTTACATAATATGTCACCAAATAATTATTTGGTGACATATTATGTAAAAATAATAAATTTATTGTCCGCTACTTACAAACTGAGGCCCATACTAACATCAATTATATTTTTTATTCGTCGTTCTTGCACTTGGAACATAACTAAATAATATTCTTAATTTACGAGAACATTAATAACTGCGACTTATGTTTTCAATCATTGCGTTTCACAGTTTAAAAACAGCTTTGGGTTAGATATAAAATCGATCTATGGATACGCAAATAAAATCTATTTAAAAAGTTAAAGCTTTGTTTCTTAAATATAAACAAAAAATATCTAGAAGTGGCGAGTTGCGGCATAGGGGCATTGCGGCTGGAGCGCTCCTCCGAAATACTCTCATGACTCACTGAGCTATTTCCCAACGATACCTTTGCCAATCGCTTTTGTATTGCTTCCTGTTGCTGCTTCCTTCGGTTTTATACTTATAGCAACTGAAATTTCCCTTTTTTTCTTGAAATTATTGTGTAGTAGTGTCATCTGTTATTAGCATAGAAATCAAAACACCACACCTGCTTACAATTTGAGCGTTACCTCCTACGACAAGACTTGTCTCGCCTGTATATTACTACTCATTGTAAACTACCGACAAATATTTCATCAATCTATTTCTATCGATTTTATCTATCTATTTCTATCTATCTATATCGATCGATTTTATAGGATCAGCATGTTTAGCATTTGTGGTAATAGGTCCTACATCTGGTTATATGAATGATCGTAAGACTAAGTGGAATATATCAGGCACAAAGGCACGCAAGTTTGTCAGATCACAAACATTTTACCATCTATCACCACCCGATACGCAAATTACATTTACACTTAATTTCATCAGTGTTTGTTGATGTTGATGTGATTTATATGCCAGAATGCTTTTTGTTTTGCCAAAACAATAAGTATTGTTAAGATAATGCACTTTTGAAATTGAATGTCTTTATACATTTTTTTCTCACTTAGGGCTTGTTTCACAATCTTCAAGTAAGTCCGAAGTAAGCTATTCGTTGGTTAAGTTGACATTTCGTGTATGTAAAATGTCACTTTAACGTCACTTTAACCGGCGAATAGCTTATTCAGTAGCTCGAGCACGAATATTTGCGAGAAAGTATTCGTATGGTTAACGTAAGCAATTTGTATGGCATTTTTTCAAAAGCGCCCCTATCGTGCGTAAATGGTACTAAAATGCCATACAAATTTGACAAATTGCTTACGATAACCATACGAATAAGTACTTTCTCGCAAATATTCGTGCTCGAGCTACAGGACTCTACTTATAGATTGTGAAACGAGCCCTAAAATCTTACAATTAAACCATTATCGCTTTTATTATTTACTCTGCAAATGTTAATCTGTTTCGAATTCTGTATGTTTGAAGACTTCGATTCTTGGGCGTTGGGATATGTATTAGAGGATTACGGGCTGTCATTTCACGTTGACATGTAGAACCTGTTATGTGTCTTCTATCGCAACATGTAAGAAGCTTCATGTGTTTTGATCGTAGCTAACAAATAATCCGTTTTATCCTAGATGATGCTATGACGGTTAGTCGGTTATACGAGTAGTTAGCTGAAGCGGTGGCGTAAATTGAATTTCGAAGTGTTTGTAACAAACCGAATTTGAATAAAAATATTTGACTTTGACAAGGTACTATTATGTATTCTGTGAGTTTGACAAAGAATAAGTACCCTTATATTTTATTTTATGAACAAAAAAAATGAATCACTTCAAGTGTCCAACCTGGAAAGCTCGAAATGTATTTATTATAAATAGATTCACCAACACAGATTACATGAAATAATGGTCAACATACAAATAAAGAAATATATAGGTAGTTGGTTACAATAACAGCTTCAATAATTTTTCCAAATTAAACTAACATGTACCTACTTGCACGAAGCAGTTCGTACCCATATTTTAAAAGCAAACGCTAATTAAATCCAGTCCTCTAGGATGTCCTATCGACAGCTACTGTTTTTGATCTTTCGCCTCGCAATACTTTGATGTGATCTGGATACTATCACACACAGAACATTAACGGAGACTGGCCCAGTTCCGATTTCGCCGTAGAAGTTGGCACGAAATTGTAAACTCACCTCTTTACAATAGGCACTAAATACGCACGCTGTTTCACTGGTGAACCAAATGTTTCTTTACTTTGTTTTGAGATAAGACGGAAAAATAGTTTCCTTTATCGAATTGATTAAAAGATTTCAGAAATTCATCTCAGTCAAATCATAAATGATATTCTAATGATGGACAATATTTAGTATATACTAATTAGAAGAAGTATGCAAATATTACGAAGAGTTGTGGAATCATTTACACTAGAAGTAGACATCGAGAATCAAGACTTGCATTATCATTATCATTAATCATGATTCATGAACTTAAAGCTTCCTATTACCTGGTAATCGATAAAAAGTAAAACAGTATAAACCGTGCTCTGCGTATATTTTTGGATTTATTGCATTTCATTAAAGTTGTTTTTCTTAAATTTCGTTAGTCATTCAAAAATTGTCTCACCGCCAGAAACGTATTTCACACGTATATTATTATCCTTGCGTATTTACACTTGTGTTGTACGCAAGGACGCTTAAATTTGTGCGGTAGATATTTCCGGATCGAATGGAAGTGTCTCCGGTGAATCAGACTTTTTTTAAAGTTGGATGTACGACGTAATTCCGTGTCACTAGCGATCTCGACGTTAAAATCTTCGCTGATATTTTGGCAACTACCGTTACGTTGATCAAAGTAGCCCAATTATTATTAAGGCTGCAATAAGATCTTTTTTTAACAATTCTGGTATCTTCCATTGTTATAATTTCAGCTTCGGCAATGTTTTTATCATTGTTAATTATAAAATCAAATAATAAGAGTCCTTAAATATCTACTCCTCAACTGAAGTCTGCCAAACTGAGTTACCACTCTCATTTTCAGCGGAGACAAAACCCTGCAATCGAATAGTTGTCGATTTTGTTAAACTGTTTATTTACTTTGGCGACCTATTTACATTTCTTATAGGTGCTACAAAACTAATCCCATACTTAATTCCAAAGCTTTCGCTCTTCGATGTAAACTTACTGTTTCTAATAGAAGAACAGAAAGCCACATGTCAATTCAAGAGACAATTCTCGCCAAGTGTCAACCGGCTGACGCAACCGGCGCGGTCTGCTCCCCGTCCCGACGCCAAATTGAAAACATATTAATGCCACCGATCAAAGAGAACTTTACTTCACCGGTAGATTTACGGTATTACCGAGCCGATATGTAGCAAGCGATACTCTCCGACCTCGAATTATGAGATTTTCCACCAATAACTCTTCTAATTACGTCTGTGCTCCCATCGTTTCATTTGCATCTAAGCGTATACTAACGAATCTTTGATGGCACGGTAAAAGTGAAATCCGCTATACTTTTCGAATCTGCTATAAGAAAATTAGGCTGTTGCTTTATTTCCTGGCTTGTATCCCCGCTGCGTATAAATATAAGTTGTAAAATTTAAGCGTGTGAATCACCGATGCACGAACTACGTCCAACAACAGACCGTCGGATTTCCTCTTTAATTTCACTCACGTGATTCGTGTGACGTACTCAAATTGTCCCTCGTCCAGAAGTTGTCCCACGATTATAAGCTGTGGATTGCATTAATTTACTGATTTATAGCTGTAACCCTGCAACATTGTAAATGGCAAATAGATTTTGATGTAGGTAAGTTATAATTTGAATGATGTTTCTTGATGTTAAAATTTACATTCCCGACCTTACCATACACGTGCACGTAATTATCGCGTGTTTAACTTGAAAATCTTGTAATACGTGCTTTGTTCATGGTGACCTATAAGAAGTATTTTTAAATTCAATAACTATAAACTACGTGTTGGTACCTACTGCGTCTATTTTACTAGGCCGGATTAAAATACACGTAAAGTTTGGCGTTGCCTGTTTAAATTTTATGTTTCATCGAAATTCAAAGTCGTAAACTGTAGCGGGTATTAGTCACGATGTCCGGACTCCATCCATCAACGGCGGCGTGTCTGTTGCCGGTGCCCTGTCAGCGCCTCTTAGCCGTACATTAATTAACACGCTTCACCAAAATTGTCCGGTTTTTTTTTGTTCTCCTGCTTTCTTAACCATGACATGCATTGCGTAAATTATACGCAATAATACAAATACTCACTCATATACTTTTGTTGAGGTAGGCAGGCTATAATCTGTGCTGCGATTTCAATGTCTTTTGCGGCAAACTCATCGGCTATGAGTACCTCTTGGAGATTATTTATTAGGTCGCGAATTACTTCATTTCTAAAAGCACTCTTTCATCCATTCTTTCAATGTGACGAAATTTTTTGAATTTTTGTTGCTACGTCGTGAATGAAATGTCTTAAAAATCTTCGTCTTTAAATGCGTATTTGATATTACGTCAGAAAGCTCCGTGCTACGACACCGACATTCACAACATAATTTTTCTATGAAACATTGCATTCACTTCGAAACGTTGCATTTAGCCGGATACTAAGGCAGATGTTCATATGAGGTTTGAGTTTTTGTATTAAGATTAGTGATGGGCCGACTATGGGTTTTGCCGATCAGCCGACTAGCCGACTAGTCGGCAAAAAAATTGCCGACTATTCGGCCGACTAGTCGGCAATGCCGATCATCCTTACTTCGATCAAATTTTTACTCTTTACCACCATAATTCATCCTATTGTGCGAGATAACGGTAGAAATGTTTCAAAAGCTATCGATGACTCCTGTTTTAAAGTAGCACCCTGTTTTATACATACACTAGCTGTTGCCCGCAGCTTCGCATACGGAAATTGTTTTACCTTAATTGTACCTCTTGCAGAAGGAAATTAAAAAAACGGTGAATTTATATTGAAGTACTTATATTTAATAATTTATATTCTGAAACCCACGATAAAATCACAAAGGATTCCTCCAGGAATGGGTTTTGAAAAATAAGCAATATTCACATTAATTTGTATTTTTTTTTCTATTGTTTTCAAAATTTTGAACAACTGAAAAATATGAGTTCCATAAATTTAAGTAAGGAACATTTGTTGTTTTGAAGCAAATCGGTTGATGTTTTAAAACTATTCTATACAAACTTTCATCACGTTTTAATTTTAATTTTCCGGGATAAAAAGTATCTTAAAATATGAACCGGAGTATTAGTAACAACTTTACCAATTTTCATCGAAATCCGTTCAAGGGTTTTCATGTGATGCCCGGACAGACAAAGAGACAGACAATAATTCTGAAAAATATATTTTTGTGCTCTACCACGTTATTGAAGTGCCCCCTAATCAAAATTTAAAAAAAAATATTCAATGTACAGAAAATTTGCCCTTGAGTTTTATTATAGTATAGATTGGAATTATCGATCAAAGAGGCGTTGAAGCAAAATCAAGGCGCATTGTCACTCACTTCAATATTTTTTTTGTTATTATCTGATTTATTAAAATAATAAATCTAGTTAACTATGTTGATTTTATAATTTTGGAGTTTTCTTTAACTTTATTTTTAGTAGCGAAAATAAATGCCGACTATTCGGCCTTTTTTGCCGACTATTCGGCGAATAGTCGGCGACTAGAAAACATGCCGAATAGTCGGTTTTCCCGACTAGTCGGTTGTAGTCGGCCCATCACTAATTAAGATTATTCTGAGTACAATTTAGGACTTTGTAAGTTATAGTCAGAGTGTAATGAGCTATTAAAACAGCGAAGTTGGCAGGCTCCACCAGCTGTACTATATTCTAAGGGCACGTGCTAGACGTTTGATACCACCCGTGTAGGTAATCAGGAGACTGGATTAAACAAACAATAGGTACGTCATGCTACTGCTGTTTGACGTAAATGATTTCTTGATGCAAGTAGATTCTTGGCTCGGATTGAATTTGTAAAAAAAGAAGTTGTCGACTTTTATTAGAACTGTAGTTCTTCCGGTATTCCAGAAATACTGGGGAAATTATTCCATTGCGCACGAGAGGATAGGAAAATTTGGAAAACGTTATAACGTTCTTTTTTTGCAGCATTTACGTTTGTTGAATCCCAAACAAAATTGAAAAAAGAAACACCGTATTTTAGCGTTTTATTAATTTCGGAAGTTTGACCTAAACCGGACTTCACATACTGATACATTCAGAAATAATAATCGTGAATGTTGAAATTCTGTCCGCGTGAAGCTGTAAGTGTAAAGGCTGCTAGCGCCAACAGCTACTGTCAAATTGAAAATAAAAAATGATCTTAAAACATCGGTACCAGTACGTCGAAATCTAGATTTTTAATAATCGGATTGACTTGTTTCAGGTTCCAAAAAAAAATTACGTTGATAATTAGGTAGGTACTATATCCCTGGCTTTGCAAATTGTAAACGTTATTGTATTTAGGTTTCCACATAAAATTTACTGAAACGAATTCGTTACAGATTTTCTAATGGGTTGGCTTAGTATTTTGTGACACATAGTTGCTGCTTGTAATACGTCACGTTTTGAGAGCGAAATGCGGTTACGTCGTTACTACGTTGCTTTTGCGCACTGCACCTTTGGCTGATACACGCCGCAATCATTCCATGAATTAGGGCCGGCTACGATGCTGTAATCACCTGGACTCTAATTTATCCCTCGCGATGAGCGCGCGAGCGTCGCTCGGCGGCCACCGCCCGGCTATCGTCCAATGCGCCCCGAGTTGCGTCGCTCGTCTCATGAATAACAACACTGTTGCGTCCGCAACATCTCTATGAATTACTCAAACACCGACGAAATACCACAAGGAACGCAGAAGCTTCCGCGTGGAGACTCGGGACGGCTGAAGTGGAAGGGATACGCAAGGTTTACGCTGCGCCTACGATGAATGCAAGAGTGGAAGCGTGCGCGGGCGAGGGTCGACGACCCGCAACGCAGAGCCGTGCGCGCGCGCCCTGCCTGCGAAAATGGCAGAAAACCTCACGAAGGGCGGCAGCACACGGTGTCCGCATTTAGCTCGGGCTGACGTCGCTGAGTCACCGCACCGCTAATAGCGGCAGTTTGTTGTTGCACCGCCCGCTCCCGGCTCTCCCGTCGATTATTTCTAGCGGCGTGCACGCCAGTGCTGGGCGCACTGTCTCCGCGAGAGGACGCGCCATGCCCCCGCTCCCCGCGCCGCCCGCGCGCCTCCGCCGCCTCGACCGCCTCGGCGCGTGTGACGCCTCCGCCGGCATCGTCACCACCATCAGGGACACTGTCAGCTGTAGTTGGATATTTTACAGTGAGTGTCGCCCGCGCCCCCGACCCTCCGGCCGCGTAGCCTAGCCGTAGCGGCACTAGCGCTGCACTTCCTGCTACGTCGTTATTCTATCACGATATCGTAGCCATAACCGAACGGTCCTTAAGCTACTGTAGTGAGTGAACCATTAGGTATTTTTACCAATGAATCGTTTATTATGTGATATACCATTGAAAGTGATCAATCAATTTGGTTTAATTTGAAAGTGCTATCTCAAAATAATACGACCTCCCGCCGTGCTCCGCGCTGCCCACGAATCTGTTATCGTTGCTTTGTTTAGTATTCTGCTGCCATCTATTTGCGTGAAAAGGAATCATTCGTTGAAAGCTGAAATCTAGGTGAAGCGTCTGACATCACCAACTCGGAATAAATTTAACTCTTGACGTTCTTAACCCTGCGGTGCAGTGTTGCCAATGCTACGGCAATTACCGTGTTCTACGGCTTTCAAGCCAAAAAATCACAAAATCTACGGGCTACGGCTGGAACCCTATTGCCGTAGCAAATTCTACGGCTTTTCGCAAATTCCACGATCTTTTTTTTATTTATTGTTTCGCAAACATTTAACAAATGTTAAAACCCTTAAAACAGCGCGAATAGGCTAATGTTGATGTTAATGTAGGCTAATGAAAAGTATTCCTCGTTTTGTGGGCATCAAATTCACTGATGACCTTTTTTTTTTTTAGTTCGAGCGCTGAACCGATGGTATAATATATATTGGCATAATTGGATAGCTACGCTACGGCCCACACTTGATCTTTTCCCATATAAACATGGCTTTTTTAAGTAATGTACACGGCCTTCCAAAAATTTTCATTGGCAGCACTGCTGCGGTGAAATTACGATTGATTTTTTCGTTATATCCAAACATTTAGAATGTTGTAATTTTTATTTAAAATGTTAAACAGGATGAATTTTTTTGTGATGTATGTTAAAGAGAATAACATTAATTCCATGTTTAAAAATATCCATTAGATACACAATTCAGTGGTAAAACTATTCTCGGGCATTAACCTACGCGGTGCGATGTATAAACACAGATATAAACATTGGATTATCCAGAAAGTTTTATCAGTTGCCGTGCCGTAGGAACGCATCACGCCAGTTTCCACTAGGCTCGTTAAATTAAATTGCACAACGAGGAATGTTTCGTTCACGGATCTTTAAACAAATCTATTTATTTATCTGGCTTTTTTATTTCTACTGTAGAATAGCCATAACTAAGCGTTTTATTTCGTCTAGTTAATCTTAGCAAACTGCTCTTTTCACGGACGCTAGAACGATGACGGACAAGGTACCAAGAAAACCGAAATAAGCTTAGATTTTAGTGAACGCACAAAAAATGTTATAATTACTGTTCTGTCGCTTTTGTATTGATGTTTTGAATACCTCAAGTTTCTCAAAACCAAACCATTCGTCGTTACAAATTATAATCATATCACTTTTACTCATTTCTCCCACGTCTAAGTGCCTCTTGCAGGTTCGAAAGTTCTCTATTATGTTCCTAAAGGTGTATCAAGTTCCACACATGTGATATGATAACTCACAACTTGCGCCCTGTATGAAAACTGGTGGAAAATTTAATCTTTTGAAACTTATTTGATAGGCACTCGCCATTACAGTTAGAATCTTTAGTATTTATATTTAAGCTATGTAAAAAATATATTATTGAATTCTGGTTTCTGTCGGCCACATGCTCACTTAGGTAAGTAAGGTGGCTGATTTTATTTAAGCGAAAGAAGGAGCCCCACCTTGCGGGGTCCCGTCGACATCTTTAATTCATTAGCACTGCGAGATTTCCGTCAAAACTCGTTTTTCATAATTTCTCTACGACACATGCAAGCAATTGTTTTGATTTTCTTCTATTTGAAAATAGATGGCGCCACCCCGTTCTTGAATCACGGTATCGAAGTTTTTTTAAGTTACTAATATACATACAGCATCGACCTTTAAACACAATAAATTGTTGTGATAATATTACCCTGGTCTTTTTACTACTGTTGCCTACATGGAGATCCTAAAGCTAAATAATTATAGATACTAGATCATCGCCAAATTCAAGTTGGCACATTTTACACTATAGTCAAAATTATCTAAGATGCCCATAATGATAGCTGCCATTTATTAATATGAACTAACATTGTATGGGCGTCTTCGAGCGAAATGGAATAATCATTTACTTGACATGAATAGTTGAACACTTACGGACAAAGGATTTTTCCAAAATTTGTTAAAAATCCTTACTCATTTGCATTGGCGTTGATTATAAATCATAGTAAACGTTATAATCTAGTAAAAATCCCATCACACCATAATTTATGCAAAATTTATTAAAAATATTTGACGTCGAAACAATGATAGGTGAAGAGGCCTAAAACAAAACTGACGCAAAGTGATGTGACGGCCTGAAACCGTCTCAAAAACCAATCATAATCGATGCATTACTATAATCGGAATTTAAAAATGAAAATTGATTAATTTAATTACTTTGTTAAAAATGATTTACTTGCATTTGAATTTAAAATTAGGTACCTAAGAATACCACGACGAATTGGATGCTAACAAAGGACATTTTCCATTATG
The DNA here is from genome assembly GCA_911387775.1 of Thymelicus sylvestris. Taxonomy (NCBI): domain Eukaryota; kingdom Metazoa; phylum Arthropoda; class Insecta; order Lepidoptera; family Hesperiidae; genus Thymelicus; species Thymelicus sylvestris. Next base: position 10,248,926 of record OU426900.1, on the reverse strand, counting down.
TATGGGCACTTCGCGATCCATGGACAGTAAACTGCAGATAATATATTAAACTATGTAATTATGTAGCTAAGCTTTTTGCGGTATTCTTTTTTTTTTCAACAAAATAATAATTATTTATACATGAATGTGTGTTACGAAATAAACAAGAATTTATTCACTGTAGTTTTTTCCCTGACGCTCATAATATTATTCAAAATATTATTATGAAACTGAGCGGATGAGTTATTTCTATCATTATCAATCTTTCTTTCTTTTTCTACTCTTTCTTAGCCGGCAACGCATCAGTGATGCTTTTGGTTCTGCTGATGTTCATGGGCGATGACAGCCATTTACCATCAGGTGGATCGTCAGGTTGTTTGCCGGCTCGACTATTTCCATACATATCAGCATGAGTTGTTAGGAAGAAACAAAAGAATATTTTATTTGAGTCGTAAATACATAATATTGAGAATACGTGGTACTAGATATGTAGCTCAATCTAGGTAGTTGGGAGGTACCTAAATGTTACGGTTTTTAGTTTACAATTTAATTATCGAATCGATTAGAAGGTCTTACAATTTTGAATCGATTTGTTGCAAAAATTGGTTTCTTTCGTGAACCGATTTTTTTGTACACCTCTAGTGTCACTGTGATTGCAAACGACAAATTGGGCATCTTAGTTCGCGGGGACTATAGAATATCACCGAGAACTCTGAGAAAAGCGTTCCCAAGCCTTCAACGAAAAACAAACGTTCAATTATTTTAAATACGCACATAAAACTCTTAGACAAATAAGACACACAACCGCCTTACAACTTAAAACCATATTCAAAGTCGAAGTCAAATTATTAATTTCGTCATAGGAACAAACGGCTCATTTGACAAAAGTCAAAATTTACAAAACTAACCAAAACATAAACAAAAAACATACATGATACATACAAACATTACAGTATAATTATCCAACTCATCATTAAAAGGCGTTTCAATCTATTCCAGGTAACAGTAGCGGGTCAACGCCCGCGGAGGGCGCAGCGCCCACGGAGCCCGACCCGGACCTGGACTCCATGCACATGATGCTGGACCCCCACCTGCGGCCCATCTCGCCGGACCTCGCCAACGACGAGTCCAAGCGGATATTTGACGAGCACAAGCAATTAGCGCAGGAGTACCTTAAGGTGAGTGATTTGAAACTATAAACAACCACTATAAACAACGGCCATAGAGGCTTAAAATCCTATTTTAGCTATTGCACTGTAATAATTTGTTTTATCTTCACGTTTTTGATAAGAACGAAAGAAACAAAATAATTTATAAGCCATCTGTAACTTTGTTTTAGAATAGCTTTCTAATGGTGGCCACTCACGGTCAGTCCATCGCGTCAAATGGCGTGATATACAGCCAAAATTTGATCGTGAATGTGAAAAACTGATGGCGTGATATAAAAAATTTGTATGTCCAATCGCGCCATTTTGACATATGTCGTTTGGTGTGGCTCAAAAATGACGCGATGGAATGACCGTGAGTGACCACCATTATGGTGGTACGACATATGTCAAAATGGCGCGATTGGACATAGGGTAAAGTCTAGTAATATTGGCACTCCCCCAACGATTGACACCCTTTTCGTATTATGTCCTAAACTAAGCATAAATTATTTTTTTTAAACATGGTAACTTTACTTTTAGTTAGTAAAATTTTCATTTCATGAAATGGGAACATTTTCGTAGTTGCTTTTTCCGCCATTTTGTATCTGTCGATTTTTTAAAAGTAGCGGGCCTTGTGGGTTGCAGTAGACTGATGAAAATTAAGAAAAACAGAAGGCGGGACTAACTTTGTGTGACGATTTTTATCGCACCTGGTAGGTAAATATAGAAGATTGGTGTTATTTCTGTTAAATTATGTCGTAAATTGACGTAATTTTCATGATTTTACTATCTTTGCCTTAGGAAACATTACGTTTTGCTAGTGCCAATCATTACATTTTTATTTGTACTAGGCTGTAACGATTGACACCCCGTACGGATCAAAATATTTTCACGCAGGAATTAGAAACTGTTGAAATACACACTTATTTATCAGCAGGGAGCAATTGCCCTCGCTTTGCTTCAGGTACCCTATGCCTTAGTACCCACACATCCCAACTCAAAAAAAAATTTACACGCGATTTTTTTAATTGGTGTGACTTTTATTTGTGAACCGACTGAAATAGAATTAAGATTACTACTTGTTAGAGTACGTTTTTGATTGATTGTTAGGTTGTACGAAATTTGCCATTCATCATAATCATCACCATTCATCATCATCACCACCATTCATCATCATCACCACCATTCATCATCATCACCACCATTCATCACTATCACCATCATCATCATTCATCATCAGCATCATAATTAGCATCGTCATTCATCATCCTCCTACATCATCACCATACATCATTAATATCATCATCATCATCATCATTCTTCATCATCATCGTACATCATAATTTTCATCACCATCATTCATCATCATCATCATAATTAGCATCGTCATTCATCATCATCATCGTCATCCTCCATCATCATCATCATCATCCGTTGTTACTGATTTGACGATTGCAAACTAGATGGCGTTAAACTCCAGTCTTGCGTCGGAGCTAACACACATTTTTTTTTATTTTAAAGTAAAAATATTTGTATCAAACTCTCATAAAGAACTCAATTTGGTATGCCTACTTATTGAAACAAAATTATTTTTATTATACCTTACAAGATAAATTATTATGCGTTTCGATAGATTGCTAACTTAGCAATGCTAAGTCATTGAAGAATAATGTCATAGAATAGACATCTCGAACAAAATGTGTGTTCCCACCGGGAGGTTCTATTTTCAAAATTGGCCCCCGTTCTCCTTTCAAAATCGAACGAATCCATTGGCAATTGAAGCCGCGCGGCGCCAATTCATTGGAACATACATTGTGTTCGCGGTGTCCATTCTATACGCTAGTAATAATACTTCAATGTGCTAAGTAAATAAAGTTCGAGCTTCGACTCGAGTCTTCACTTGAAGGCTCTAGAATAGCAATAAAATAATATCTTTATGAGGTGAAAAATAAACTTTTTATAGAAAAAGAAAACAGAAAACGGAAAAGAGAAGAAAATTTTCAAGAAAAGAAGAAAGCAACAAATAAAAGGAAGAAAGACGAAAATAAAAATTCCAAAATACTTTCTAATGTACTCATAAATAAATAAATTGAAATGTGTGCTATTCACACGTGTAGGGTTGCCAGACGTCCGGATAAAGCCGGACAGGGTTAGGCTTTTTGAGTGCGTGTCCGGCCAAATTGAACGGTGTCCGGCCTGTCCGGTTTTGTTAGGCTTTTTGCACTCGACTAGTCACGTCGTTGTTCGAGTGAGCGGTGCGAGAGCACATCGTCATTTCTGCCCCGCACGGAGCACCGCACCTGTCACCTGTTCAAGTGTCCAATTAGTTTTTGATTTCCCTGTAAATTTTCCAAAATTTTCTTTAAACTACTTTTTCCTCATAGCGTTTTTGCAATAGTCTCTTTTCAAATTTCACGTCGACCGACCACTGCGTGGTATCGGAAGATTAGAAATTCCTTGGCGCACCCATTTCTATGAGTTCCGTAAAAAATAGTTCGTAAATTTCAATTTTTTTTGCCAAAAACTGGAAAAAACACAATTTTCAAAATTACTTTCTCAAAACACTTTCTACATCAAATTTTATTTTAGTTCTGTGTAGCGCTCACCGAGTCCGATCGTTTGGTACCTCTCGCTCCCCGATCCGACCACTGGAACACAGGCTATTTTTCGTTGGAGTTTATAATTTAGGGTGTCCGGCCTTTTTACCCAAATGTCCGGCCAAACTGGCTGGTCTGTCCGGCAATTTGGTTTGACGACCTGGCAACCCTACACACGTGGCAGAAGTGAAACCTTCAAAAATTTTGTTTTCAAGATAATGAGACGAATAAAATTTCGGGAAGATGATAATTGTAGGTTTTACTACTCCACTCCACTCCAGTCTCCACTCCACTCCACTCCATTCTCCACTCCACTCCACTCCAGTGTCCACTCCACTCTAGTCTCCACTCAACTCCAGTCTCCACTCCACTCCAGTCTCCACTCCACTCCAGTCTCCACTTCACTCCAGTCTCCACTCCACACCAGTCTCCACTCCACTCCAGTCTCCACTCCACACCAGTCTCCACTCCACTCCAGTCTCCACTCCACTCCACTATAGTCTCCACTCCAGTCTCCACTCCACTCCATCCTCCACTCCACTATAGTCTCCACTCCAGTGTCCACTCCACTCTAGTCTCCACTCAACTCCAGTCTCCACTCCACTCCAGTCTCCACTCCACTCCACTCCACTATAGTCTCCACTCCACTCCACTATAGTCTCCACTCCACTCCATTCCACTCCATTCTCCACTCCACTCCACTCCAGTGTCCACTCCACTCTAGTCTCCACTCAACTCCAGTCTCCACTCCACTCCAGTCTCCACTCCACTCCAGTCTCCACTCCACTCCAGTCTCCACTCAACTCCAGTTTCCACTCAACTCCAGTCTCCACTGGACAGTTTCGTTTCATCGAATTTCAAATCACCCCCGTACTAAAGAAGTTTTCACTTCAAAAGTAACAAAAAATAATCATTTAATGTACCCACTAGGTGTCAATCGTTACAGTCTCGCTGGGTGTCAATCGTTACATCAGGGTGTCAATCGATATAGTTTAGCGCCCTTTAAGTTTGAAACATTATTTTTCCTTGAATAAATTATTTAAACTGCACTAAAATTCATATCAATCTTCTCCTTGATAGTTAAACATTATATTTAAACCAAAAAAATATTGCATTTTTAGAGGGGACAACATTAAAATGACAAAAAATGGTGAGAAAACGCTTAGGGTGACAATCGTTGGGTATTTTACCCTACAAATTTTTTATATCACGCCATCAGTTTTTCACATTCACGATCAAATTTTGGCTGTATATCACGCCATTTGACCGTGAGTGGCCACCATAATACTTAAGAAGAAAATAGTCCAACCGTTCTTCGTGTCAATCTGTTTATACTAAACTTTAGTGGTTAGCTGATAGAGAACACCATGTACTTGAACGTCATTTTTTTGTGATCAAACTTTAAAAATAAGAATTATGTCCTGCAATATTTGGATTCGAAGCCAACATCTCTTGCCCCAAGGGTAGGTACACTCAAACACACGAGGAAATAAAAAAAATAAAAGCTGCGATTCTTTCATTAGGATTACTGATATATCGTTAGCAATTAGCATTTGAAACATAATTAACATTAGCATTAGAAATATACGCAAATTAGACATTACAAACAAAAAATACATATCTGTAAAAAATCTTCTTCTTCGTCGTTTCATCATGATTGAGGGTCAGGGTTATCATGAGATATATTTCCAATAATTATGTGAAAGTTATATTGTATATGCGTGAATGGTGGTTTCTTAACTTTAGAATCATAGTCGTGCTTATAAATGCATTGTCATCCGCAATATGAAAAATTTCAACTCCTGAAGATAGAGTAAATACGACTAATTAAGCTTGTAAGATTTGACCCACAGACAGGGTGAGCTAAATAAAACCGTTTAAAAACATGGTTACTTTCCATGGAAGATCAAAACAATCAATATTTTCCATCCTCGACTTAAGTGTTTTACAAACGCGTTGAATGATGTATCTATTTTTAGTACTTCAATTAGATAAATTGTTGTAACTACATTGCCTGTTTCTAAATTTAGTATAAAGAATCCAGCAAAATACCGGCACGGCACATGATTGCGTGATGACGATTCAATTTAAAATTAAATATGAGATTTTGTTCTTATTATCCTTTGTAAGAGATTGACGCTTTGCATTATGAAGTAAACAAAAAAGAACATACTAAAATATAAAAATACTTTTATCCTCTTGTTTATATCTCTCTAGATATCACGCTCTCATTTCAGTTAGTCGCCGAATGACTCGTCGAGTTCGGCTTGAAAGCCATTCTCTTCTTTTGTTCTGATTCTTCTTATTTATTGACCGAAAACGCATTGATGACGCTTATGGTTTTACTGATGTCCGGCTTTTTACATAAAGACCGTCATTATTCCACCATTAAATCCACCTTTTAACTCTATTTCATCATTTATTACTTATAGATAACTAACAGAAAGAAAAATTCTACTTTGATTTTATAGAAATAATTGTGTTCATGTTTTATCCACAATATTCCTCAAAAACCCGTATTTAAAGTGTAGGTACTATAATAGTAATACTATTATATTATTAATATGTTAAAGAATTTAACGCCACTGTCTAATATTACAGATACAAACGGAGCTGGCGTACCTCAGCAAGCACAAGTCAGAGTTAGAGGAGCAGATGGACGACGAAGAGCTCCGGCAGAAACGGGAAATCATACAACTTGAGAATGAAAAGGTATTCATTCAGTTTCATTTATCCAATTATTAATATATAGGCGTGCAAACTTTGAAAGATTCTAAACTGTTATCCCATTTGAGGATGTCTATATATGGCACTCACAAACTAGCGTAAAATGAGGTGTAACTGGTCACATAGTCTGTCAAACTAAGTCTGAGCTTTAACAAGCTTAGTTGAAATTATATGAATTTCGTTACCAACTACCAATTTTAATAGTGGTATAAAATACTCACATTGTTGAATGATTTTGAATTTGAATATATATCGACTCACATAACTCATAAGTTATGAACAGCCTAACCTTCATCCTTTCACCCCCTCTACCCTTTCTGATACAACTCGGGATCTTTCTCCTTTCCTTGTTTCAGATTCATTCAAAGAAAGATTAATAGTAGTAGTTGAACTATCACGAGAAAGACTTGTCTATTAAAAGCTTTAATAGCTAGTTTTTTATTACTTTCTTTTGTTGCAGGACTCGTTGATAAAACTATATTGTACGTTGAAAAAGCAAGTAGCGCGAGCCGACAACGACGGTTGGCTGCTGCCCGAGGAGCGGCCGCTAGACTGAGCCCCCCGCGGGCCTCCGGGCCGCACCACGGGACCCACTAACCACTGCATCTGCGTCTCCGGGCCACAAGGGCCCCACCTTGCAAGACATTTTTTGCAACGTTGCGAAATTCAGTATTACCGCATTAGGCTACAGCAGTTGGAAATTGTAATTTCAGGACGAATCGTTCTATTTTTAAAAATAACGGTTTGACTGCAAGTTACGCCATCTGTCGGAAGCATTCGTAACAAGCAGGGGACTTGTTAGCGGCACGCGTAGATGTAACCCACGTACCATTGATCTCAAGTCGCCAAACGAGCCTTCAAGTACGATTATTGTATATTTTATTACAGGATTCTTATTAGGTATTTTGTGTGAGTCATTTCTTGAGATTTGATTGCAGCTCTTCTATGTAGACGCTTTACCTGTATCATTTACTTATTAACAAAACAATACTACCTAACAAATTTTACTGCCAAAAAGGTCGGTTGTTCTATTATGTTCGTATTGTATATGTTGTTGTAAACCAAATAAGAGTAATATTTAAATAAATATATTTTAAATGTTTGTGTGAAATATCACAATGAATACCAATGTCTAACAATAGTTAATTTTCCGTAATACTTATGCGTGTTTAATTTGTCGGTCGGTTATGTTGCCATTTTATTAAAATTAAATTCATTGAACTTTGTAATAGGAATTATTTCACCCTAATGTTTGTACGCTATTTAATTTATGTTAAAAGCACGTTTTAGTGCTGTTTTGTATTGTACAACGAATTTATTACCAATACTCGGAACCGAATTATAATAGATTTATACAGGTCAAGAAAAAATATGATTTTTTAAAATGATATGACATTATGTATCTATTATTTTGATGTGTTTGTGCATGTGTGAAGGAATTTGCATATTTTGTTTAAATTAATTTAAGCTTAGTATTAGTTATTAAGTTACAATGTTAAGTTTAAATATATAATTATAAACAATACTTGTGTTTAAGTTTATAACTTCTAAAAATCCCATCTATTGAGTTAATCATTTCATAAAGAATTAAGTAAAACGAGATAAACTATTTGAAGCAATTTCTATTTAACGATCACCAACAATTCACCATATAGCAAACTTCATCTTTTAATGTTACAAAAAATAAAAAAATTCAAAACAAAAGCTGTCAACGTTGTCAATAAGGAGTATTTCTCGTGGGCCTGCTACATAAAATAGTCAGGTACCTACACTATTTCTCGTGGACGTACTTCATTTTTCATAAAACTATTGTAACTTACAAGGCCTTTTGATTATTTACATTCAATAAAGCTATGTATTCACTGAAAAATTGTTTACAAACACCACAAATGTTTTAGAGATTGTTTCGCCTGACGTTATTGTACTGATATTTCTGTTAATTTTAAATTTGTATCATCCCACACCACACGCCATATTTATGAACATGAAACAGACGTCCACAGTCCACACTAGTACGCAACATACCTACATATCTGTGTTCGCAACTGTCGCGAACGGGGAGCACGGTACCACGTTGATTTTTTTTGAAACAGTGTTTATAAACAATGGTAATCAGTAAATACATGGGTTTAAATGACAAAAATTACAATAATCTTATTATATTTCAAATTGGTGTCACATGTACATAGCTCAAATAAGCGCAAAACGTACTTTGTCACCGAAACAATCGATTTACCCCTCATTTACATTACATAAGACTACATTCTAGCCAACTTTGTACCAATATTCTGGCAAAATCCTGTTCAGGACACATCGATGAAAGTAGCGAGTGTTAAAATAAAACAAATTTTAAAATTCAGTCCAAATTATTCAGTTTAATCATTCGAATCTGTTTGTGTCTATTGGAATGGTGTCACAATAAAGTTACAGTAAAAAATTAAAATCCTTGGAATTTGGCACTTGAATTAATATTTTAGAGATTCTGTTCTCATACAAATAAAATAAATAAATGCTTTTTCGATGCAACCATCGATTGGACGAATCATGACATAACAACTTATTTACAATAATTACATAGGTATTTATTTTGTATTTATTACTAAAAAATCTTTATAAAATCAAGTAAATTATTGTATGAAACACGTTCGGCTTTGATAAACAATTGGAAGATAAACGTGAACTTCATTATCAAACTAACAATATGTGAAGTGAATGAAAACTACATATTTGTGATGAGTGACTAACTTGCCAACATTGAACACCTAACCGAGTTTACATTACGTTATAGTGATATGATAAAATCTTCTATTAAAATTTAACACATTTGTGAATACGTGAATAAAATAATCTTACATTATTAATTCATCACTGAGAAGACAGTAAAACATAGACCGGGCGTCATTTGCAAAAAAAAAAGTAAAAAAAAAAAACCATGTTCTTATACTCCCGAGGTACAGTGTCACACAACCAATAGAAATGTTTTTGAATAAAAATCGCAGTAAGATTAAAAGCATAAATTATATAGTAAAACACAGTTTGTATTAAAATACATTTAACCACAACCAGACCTTATTACAGTCTAAATTAACATTTATTGCGACTGCATTCAGTAAAGATTCTACAAAGATAATGTCCACGTATTACGGGACGATTCAACAATGTTATATATTTAACATAAATTTATTCCGTCGGACTCGTGTAAAGGGGAATAGATAGTAAGAAAAAATAATTTATACAGAAAATACCTCAGTAATAAAGAACACGCCCAAGGATAACAATTTTCGTTGTGAAGGTCTTATTTAACATCTTTAATAATGAATGAAATCCAAAAATACATTCACTAAACTACCATAGGAATCTATTATAAAATTATATAAAAGGCAATTCCGTTCCGTCTTTTACATCAAAGACGATATGCGCTAAAACATTATTTCAAACTTGGTTCTTATAACAATGACACGAGTACATTAAGAATATTATAAAATTAAGGCAACGGTGTAGATCGTGTACAAGTGAATTATTATTATATCTGTACGAGTAAATAAACTACTTAAGTAGTAATTAAACTACCATTGTTACACTGTGACCATCACAATTCGAAAGGTCCACAGACCACTAGATGTTTACCACGCGTACCTACGTTCCAAGCAGTTTCCTAATAATACAATAATCTCAAACATCCAAATACAGAGCAAAATACGAATATAACAGTGAAGAATAATATCATCAATTTGATTGTGTTACACGATACATATTCATAGCAAATACGAGTATTAATTGCTGTAATTTCATTTAAATACAGAAGTCTAACTAACAGAAAATATCTAATTGAATCAAGCACCTTCATATACATTACACACTTCAGAGCTGTTGTTAACACAACAACAACCAACTACCAATCTTAATCATACAATAAAGGAACTTAACTACTTCAGTATTTTACAATCGTCATAGAATCTGTTATTTAAAGGATAAATAAATTTCTTTCTACCACTGGCAGCCTGAAAAACATTACTACCACATAAAAGAAGAAATAAATACTTAATAACGATATTATAAAATAAAAAATATAATACATAATGTCATTTAGTCAATTTGTGGCAAATCGTAGGCAGTTAGGCAATGCTTATGGCACAAAATGTGCCGCTTTAACTGCAAAAGCAATTAAACTATACTAATATTGTCTGAAATAAGTAATTAAAACTTCACTACAAAGTGCATACAATATAATTATATTATGGAATGAATATGTTCATTTTACCAAAATGCTTCTGTGATTTAAAAAAAAAATGTATAAAACTCTATAAAACTTGACGTGCACATTTGATATGTACCAACAACAATAATACATCTCATAATCTCAGATCCCTGAGTTCGGGCAATGGGGAGTATTCTTAGACTGATACAGTTTGAGCATTTCGCTTTATAAGCCCAAGTCTATTCTGAAAATAGGTAAGTATTCGAACTAAAACTAACCATTTATGATTCCTTAATAATTAATAAATACACAAAAATTTGTGACATCAAAGATTGAGGGGGATATTAAAATAGGTAAGTGTGTAAATGGATAAAACATCTCAAAAACTTCGAATATAAAATTAACGTTTAGTACGCACAAAAATTTCATATGTAAAAGATCTGTAACCAAGCACTATGTAAAATAACAAATTTAAACTTAGTTTATTCTAAATAATATGAATTAAAATCGTAAAAATTTAACACAGCAGACACAATCCTAAGTTTGAGCAATGTTTATAGGGATACAACAATTATTAATATACACCATATTTATGTATTGTCAACAAGTCACAGGACCGGACCTCCTGTCGATATACTAGTAGATATAAAATTTTGATATAGAAATAAGGATTAAAATTTGATATCTAATGACGGGGGAAGACTATTATGGTCTATCGTTGTCTCTCCTGAAAAGATACAAACATACTTTTATCGTTAACAGTTACTGAAATCACAGAAGCAATAATAGTACTTATAATAAGTACTGAAACTAAAGTAATATTTTAGTTGATTATTATGAATTATATGGGTATATAGCTATTATTAGCTTTTTATATTTAACTAGCTTATTAGCTTTAGCATAATATATGTATATGTCTGCTTGCATGTGTGTCTGTTGCGTGAGTTCATGTGCGTATCTGTGTGCGTGCGTGTGTGTATCTGCGTGCGTGCCTGTGTGTGTCTATATGTACATATATAGTGATCCCACGCACCTGTCCGCCGTCCCCTAGGTGTCCGGGCGGCGCGCCTGCCACTTGAAGTCAAGCTGCATGAGCCACTGCTGCGAGCGCGCGCGGCTGCACGCGCGGAGCACCGGCTTCCACACGTCGCCCGCGTCCGGCTTGTCCAGGCACATGCCCGTGTTCGTGTGCTTTATTGTGCGCGTCTGTGGACGGTGGGCGGTGTTGCACGGTTAGTTGGGCTTTGGGTTTGTAACATTGGGTTTTATTTAATTATTTAATCTTTATTGAACCAAACAAATTGTATTAGCAAAATGTGGATTTAATGCCAGTCAACCATAGAATAGTTGGATACCAAAGAAGGTTTTATGGCTTTTTTATATTCATATTTTCAGTTTAAGTAACTTTTAACGAAACTATATTCACTATTTTTAATAGTCTCTGAAAGAAAAGAAAAACAATATTCTTCAAATCTTCCAAACAAAATATTTACTGAAGTAAATAAATTTGAATTTACAATAGGTACTGGACAATACTCTTAATCTTTTTTATAGCATGAAGGGTGGATCGTCAGCTCGTTAGACGGCTATTTCCATAAAAAATCTCTTCATCCCATTACCTTAGCATCGTACGTCCACTCCTGGTTGCCGCGCATGCCGTGGCAGCGGATGAGCTTGATGGGGCCGCGCGGGTGCGCCGCGTCCAGGCAGTTGTCGTCTGACATTATCTGCTTGCGTTTCGTGTATGCAAACACCTGTAATTGTTACAATACGAGTCTTACTGTATTTGGCGAAATATGTTGTTTTATTAAAAGGAACAATGATGGTAAAGTTGTTGAAATAGTTAATTAAAGGAAAGAAGGAATTAATATATTTTATTTTATTTAGAACGCCTTATTTTACATATTATTTTACAAGCAGTAATAACAACGTTGCCATGGGGATACAACGACGAACTTGCGCAGACAGATAATAGATTATAAATTTACCATATTACAACACGCCTCCTTAAATTTATAATCTTACAGCCTTACTTATAAACGTTACTTAAAATTTAAGAAACTCTTAACAGCCATTTAAGAATATTTTTTACTTATAAATGTTGATTAGCTCTAATCAGTTGCTTAGAGGCGTTTTAAAGTAGCTGTCAAATTAATCAATGGCGAACCCTTGTTTAGGGCGTTAAGTAACACAATGGCGGCTTGAATATTGTCAGCTGGTCAGCTGCACAGCATCTGTTGTACCGTATCTACCTAGGACTGAAGTCAACGATGTTTCTTACTAAGGTGGCCAAGGTTTATTATTTTGTCGTTTGTCATTTGAGTTCTTTGTGTTGTTGTGGATTGAAAATAATTTTATAAAATGGACATTTTTAAAGAATCTAACAGGTAATTAGGTATATTATGTAATTTCGCAATGAAATAGAAGAAATAAAGATTAACTAGTAGTAGTTTTCTTGTTCATTCCAATTAGCAGATCGCAATATTTTTTTTAGTACAATTTTCCATTTTAAACACCGACATTCCGACAGTCACAATCACAATAGAAACTCTTCAAACAAAACTTCACCAAAACACCGAAAAGACCACGTTCTAATAAGACAGCTGACTTTTTATTGATGAAATGTTGCTATTATGAACCTTATGTACGACATTTGCAGCAAAAAAATGTTTTTGTGTTGTCAACATGTGGCAGTTTCCACAGAATAAAATATTGTTTGGGTAGTTAAACGTTAATTAGCTAAGTCAAGCTTAATTAACGTTTTTAAGTAGAAAATATTTAGTCATTGCTTAAGGCGTTAAGAAGTGATTAACTAATCAGTTGCTAAGAAGGTGTTTAGTCGATTTTTATAAGTAAGGCTGTTAATCTTTAACATAAAGAATATTCTAAACACATCTCACATAGATATACTTACTAAATTAATCTGAACTCTAATCTGTTTTTCAAAAACTTTGTCTTATCTACGCTTTTAGTTAACATGTCTGCTAAGTTAAATTTTGTATCAATTTTTACAATATCAATTATACCCTTATCATAATTCTCCTTTATATAATGATACTGCACTTCAATGTGCTTTGAATTTTTTGTAAAGTTACCGAATTTAGCAATCGCAACTGCACCCGAATTATCTTCATACAATTTTATCGGTTCACAAAATTTTACATCAAATGATTCACTTAGCAAGTTTCTAATAAATAGTACTTCTGTCACTGCCTCTGACATAGCAATATATTCTGCAAAAGTTGAACATTTAGTTACTGTATTTTGTTTATGTGTTTTCCAAAAAATTAAATTTCCAAATAATCTAATTATAAAACCTGATGTAGATTTTCGATCCACATTATCTCCAGCATAGTCAGAGTCTACCATACAATCTAATACTTCAGTGTCTACATTATCATAGTATGTTAACTTATAACTATAACCACGCTCTGCTACCATGTTAAAATGGTTAATTTTAAATCCTTAGTCTTAAACAAATATTTTAAGACTCTCATTGCATATTTGTAATGTGTTCGGTTATAACAACTCTGATATCTACTTAAATAATTGACACTATACGCTACATCTGGCCTTGTACCTGAACTAATATACAATAATTCACCTATTATATTTCTATACTTTATACTTTCATCTACTTCTGTAGCTTGCTCTAATTTTAAATTTGTTTCCATTGGAGTATCATATAACTTATTAGTATTTTCCACATCATATTTTGCAGCCAAAGATTCAATATATTTTGTTTGATTTAGAGTCATTATTTTTCTATCATCACTATAATCAACATCTATGCCAATATAGCTTTTAATTTTTCCCAAATCTTTCATTGCAAATCTTTTCTTTAAACTAGCTTTTACCTCTTCTATTTTATTTTTATCTTTACAGCAAATTAAAAAATCATCAACAAATATTAATATGTATATTGGATCTTTGCTTGCTCTATTTACATATAAACAATAATCATAGTTACTTCTAACGAAATTCAACGTTTTAATAAATTCATCGAAACATTCATACCATACTCTAGGACTTTCTTTAAGACCATAGAGTGCTTTTTGCAATTTGTAAACTTTATTGTCTCCATTTTCATAACCTTTCGGTTGATTGACATAAACTTCTGACTTTATATAACCATTTAAAAAAGCTGTCTCGACATCCATTTGTTCGATAAATAAATTATTTTTACAACTGTATGACAATAAAATTTTCAATGTTTGCATTTTACCTACTGGTGAATAAACATTTTCAATGTATTCCGTTTGCTGGAATCCTCTTGCAACTAATCTAGCTTTATAAACATTATTGCTTTTCTTTCTAAAAACCCACTTAACATCTATAACCTCTTTATCTTTTGGCCTTTCAACAATTTGCCAAGTATTATTTTTATTTAAGCTATTTATTTCTGAGTCCATTGCTATTTGCCATTGTTCATGCTCATGGGAGTTCATCGCCTCCTCAAATGTATTTGGTATATTAGCATCAATATAGTTCACATATATAAAATGTGAAACTGGATTACCATATCTACAAACTGGAATTCTCTTTCTTTTTGGCGTTCCTACTACTACATTCTTGTCTCTATTATCATTTAAATTATCATTATTTACAAGATCTTTCACATCATTATTAGAATTACTCTCACTTGCATCCACATAGTTTTCATCACTTTCATAATCAGTTTTCAATATTTCATTTGACACATTTGAAGTTGGGTCAATTTCTAAATCTTTATCTTTTTCTATTTGATCCTCAAGTTTTTCTAAGCAAATTAATTCAGTATTTTCTTCAACTTCCTGTACATGCCTAGCATTAATTATTTTGTTATTTACTAGTACTCTATAACTATTTTCATTATAACCCACTAAAATTCCTTGTTGGGCTTTATCATCCCATTTACTTCTTCTTAATACTTCAGGAACCCTGACAAAGACTCTACTTCCATAAATTTTTAAATGCTCTACATTTGGTTTCATCCCGAAAAATATCTCATAAGGAGTTTTATTTTCTACTGTATTTGCAATAGTTCGATTTTTTAAATACGCTGCTGTTTTTACTACTTCTGGCCAATACCTTCTATGAATTTTAGCTTCTCTCATCAAACACCTACCAATATCCATAACAGATCTGTTATATCTTTCCGCTACTCCATTTAATTCATGGACATAGGGTGGACATGGTAATAACTCTATACCCTTGTGCCTTATAAAATTATAAATATCTTTATTTAAATATTCCTTGCCATTATCGCACTGTAGTTTCTTAACTCTTTTGTTAAATTTATTTTCTACTAAATTTACAAATTCTATAAAACAACTAGCAGTTTCAGCTTTACTTTTAATACAAAAAATTCTTGTACATTTACTATAGTCATCAATAAATGTCAAGAAATATTTTTCTCCGCCATAACCAGTTGTGTTATGTGGACCATTCAAATCAGTATGAATTATTTCTAAAATTTCAGTAGTCTTTGTTCTACTATTTTCAAAAGGTACATTAGTCATTTTACTTTTAATACAATTAGAACACTTCATATCCATGCTTTCAATCTTATCTGGCAAACCATCTACTAACTTGTTATTTATTAACTTATTTAAATATTGAAAATTTACATGACCAAGTGCTCTATGCCATTTTTCTTTATTAGTTAATTTTATTGAATGTGCATACATTTCATTTCTACAGTCATTCAATACAAAACTTTTTAAACAATACAAATTGTTTATTTTATAAGCAACAGCTATTAGTTCTCTACACTGATTATAAATTTTTGCATTTTCATTTTTGGCTACTATTGTGCAATTTCTGGTTATCTTAGAAAAACTCAACAAATTTTGCTTCATGCCTTTCACAAAATAAACATTTCTTAAATCTACATGTTTTTCATTATAATAGTTTTTGAAATAAATTTTGACAGTACCTACTTTGGTTGCTTTTAACATATTTCCGTCTGGTAGTTTTACATCAACAGGATCTTTCAAGTCTATAGAATTATAAAAATAGTCATCATTATTTATTATATGGTCTGTACACCCACTATCTAAAAGCCAGTTAATTTCATTGTTATTATTACATTCTTCTCTTTCAATACTTCCAAATACCTGTTTTATTTCCGAATTACATACCTCAGCTGTCCATGACTGGGATGAAAAATTGTTTGATGATTTACCTCTGAAATGATCTTGACTTCTGCCTCGACTACTACCTCTGTAAAATCTACCTCTGTTGTAACCTCTTTGTATTCCTCGCTGACCTTGACTATATTTATATCTTCCTTGGTTATTTCTCTGTGCGTGCCAATCCTTCTTGAGATGACCAGTCTTTCCGCAGATAAAACATTGGGCTTTAGTTTTAGTTGCAAATGTACTAACATTGTTTTTCTTGTCTGAGTCATTACTAGTCATATTTTTCTCTTTTATTTTAGACTGTACATAATCAACTGTTCTTTGTTCTTCTGGAATTACATCAAGAAAATCTCCAATATAACTATAGCTTGGTGGAAGTGCTCTAAGCAAGTATCTCAACTTCTCGGTTTCATCTATCTTTCCACCAGCCACTTTAAACTCATTTATGGTTTTTTCAAAATCAACAAAAAAATCTTCTACTTTATCATAATTATTTAGTTTTATCTCTTCAATTTTTCCTCTGAATATTATTTGCATAGCCGTAGACTGTGTTAAATAAATCTTGTCAAACTTTTGTATCATTTCATATGCTGTCTTACATTCACTAATATATTCTAGTTGTTTATCTGAGATCGTACTCATTATTATAGTCCTTGCTTTTAAATCCTTCTTTTTCCATTCCGCTTCTTCATTTTCCTTTTTAGAAGATACAGGCATCATGCCGATTGCTGGTTCGTTGCATTCATTATATTCCAATAAAGTTACTAACCTTAGTTTCCAGCTTGAATAATTTGCACCATCAAATATTGGTAACATTATATCTTCTATTCTTGCTTGTTTCGCCATTTTTTCCGTTGCATATGTCACAATTTACGTAGACCTCAATCGTATTTTTATATGCAATCGTATCTTGATATTTTACATCTCAAACTGCGTTTTACTTATTAACCACGCTCTGCTACCATGTTGAAATAGTTAATTAAAGGAAAGAAGGAATTAATATATTTTATTTTATTTAGAACGCCTTATTTTACATATTATTTTACAAGCAGTAATAACAACGTTGCCATGGGGATACAACGACGAACTTGCGCAGACAGATAATAGATTATAAATTTACCATATGTAACGTTGCACGTACATAGGTAGCTATTATAATTAAAATTTCGGATAAAAAAAATATATAAAACAAAACAAATAAAAAAATATATTAAATCAAATATTTTAAGGTTGTAGCACTTCTCTGCGCGACCACCCTGTTCATAGAACAATTGGAACGTTCTGGAGACACGCCCACCGCCCGGCCGCCGGTCAGTTGCGATGGCAGTCCACGGCAGCGCCTCACGAGATACGCACCTCTCTGCGCACACGCAGGACGCACAATTTTAATAGTCTCGCTTATTAGACTGGATTCCTTATATCCTTGGGGGGCGTACACTCCCTGGAAGTGTCGTCTCGCGCCACCCCAAGCTTTAATTTGCCGTGGACTACACAATTCCAAATCCTTTTTTTTTAATACGTACCAATTTTAAATAAGTTGTTGCGAAACTAGTGCGTGTAGGTTATAAACTACCGACCGCCCCGATAGGGTAAGTGTTGAACGAGCGTTTACTTACATTAGATTGCCATTTAAATATGTAACTATTTTTTTTTTTGCAAGTCTGTTAAATTGATTAAATATTAAAATAGAAAGCAGCGCATTTAATAATTGTTTGCCTGCTAATACTCGTATAATCTGCTGGTTTCCTTCCTTCTTTCTTTTTTTTTCTATGTCACCTTCATTAATTTATCATCATCAGTTTTTTCATTATTTTATTGTCTCCATTATTGTTTCTTCTGTCGCTGCCCTTCGCTTTTTGTAACTCCGTTCTGGTTTTGTGAGCAACCACACCCAACTACTTTTCGGCTTGCTCCCGCTGCGCACGTGGCGGGTGTGGTTCACAAACCAGCGGAGCCCACTTAATGGAAAATAACTTGGGTTTTATTTCCCAGGGTTTCAGGTTCGGATTTATTGAAGCAAGCTTGCACACAACCCGGACGCAGACCAGCCCCGCCGAGTCCTGGACCCTGGGTTTCCAGCTGTGGCCTCCATCACCGTCGGCAGTGCGACAGGGGAGTACCGCTGCGACCGGTGGAACCAGACGGGCATGACGACACTCACGACCCAATTGTCAAAATTTTTTTTGAGAAGAATACAGGATCGGTGATTAAATACCATCTTTTATTTATTAATCACCGAACACCGTATCACATATTACAACAAAAGTAATTCTGTCATTTATTTTTATTAAGAAAGTACTGAAAGAATGTACTAAGAAGTAATTAACTAAGTATTAAGAAAGTTTAATAATGATAGTACCATTAAACTTTCGACATAGTTATCTCTTTAGAAAATATAGAAAAGTAAAGACTGGAATGGCAAACCATTCCAACCCTTGTTGCCTTCGGCCGATTTTTATCTTGGGGTGTGTAAGACAAGATTGAATAAAGGTTTTAATAAGTTACAGCACCGAGTCTCACCAATCATCACCGCTTACCATCATATTTGATTAATTATCACTTATCTTAAGTAAAAAAGTAGAAAGTGTATGTAGACATAAAAATTAATATAGTAGTAGCTGAAAGGTGTCTAAAATAAAGGTTTTTACTTACATCTTTGTTACAGTTTAAAAATCAATTATCATGCGAATTACGTTACTAAGGGACTTCCTAAGCCGATATACCGTAAGGCTGAGCCATAAGGATGCCCGTAACCTGCTTATGGAAAAGGGTGAGCAGTCCTCTTCGCAAAAAATCTTCTCAGCTGAACCTTTTCAAGCTCGCTTCTATTCACGTGAAGCTGTAAACACCCAAGGCCAACAGGCCAACAGCAACTGTCCAAAAAAGAAGCGATTACCAACCTGGTTGCCGCCCATCCCATGACAGTAGCCCATGCCAAGCGGCTGGCCCGCCTTGCCGCCCAATGTGTCCAAGCAATTAGAAGTCTCAGCGTTACGTATCTGAAAAGGTTTTATTTAGGTTTTACAATAAAACTTGATAGCCAGACAAAAGATATTATTAATGCGTTCAGTTTTTTAAATAGGGTAAGCAGTACTAATGTTGGCCCCCCTCCAATTAATTGGCCCTTTGATTTAAAATCCATTTATTAAAAGTAGTATTAAGCCCAATGCATACGTAACGGGTGTTTTCCCGTACGGGACTGGTTTTATTCCTGTACAGGCCACGTTTCGTACGGAATTCCGCTGCGTATGCACTATCGTATGTATACATTTTCTATGAAACGATGTTTCCAAAACTTACGTCCCGTCCCGTTTACGTGCGGCTTTAGTTTACGAGACACGAAAAAATATTCTTATTTTTATATATATGTTAATAAAACTATCAAAAGTAATTATCAGTTTTTAAAATTATTAGCTAGAAAAACTAATAAAAAATACATTTTGCGGCGACTGCAACGAAAGAAGTTTTGTTACGAAATTCGTAAGAGTTAAGCATTTTATAATGATATTTAATAATGATATAATAAATTAATAAGTTAATAAAGTACAATATCGTCTAACAGATGCTAAGAAAGCAAAATTTATACGAATAATAATATAATAACGTTTCAATTTATGCAATCACTCACTAGCAGACGCAATAACAATTATAATAAAAAGGTTACGTTAACATTCCAACAATTTTAATTGCATAGCTGGCCAACTACATTAGGAAATTGAATACGTTTTTAATTAACACATTAAAAAGTTCCTTAATAAGTATAGTTTCTTTTGAATACAAAATACCAAATTAATATTGAATTATGATTACAACTTGATTGACTTACGTAATGATGTTACATTTTTGCAACTTTACATAAGTTGCATAATTTAATTTATGTAAAAGTATATTAGACAGAAAACTGGAGTTCAAAATAAGAAAGTAAATCATTACTTTCAACATAGGCATTCAATTAAGTTACTAAAAATATTTTTCATGTTATTTATTATCAATAATTAATTGTACCCAAGACAGGTAAATCGTTAACATTTAAAATAATTGTATTTTTAAAGAAATTTTGTAGTTTTTAATATAATTATTAAAAACTACAAAATACAAATGAACACTCAGAGCCATACTTCACTTGAACGTCTAGTAAGATTTCGTATAGGAATTTAACTTGCAATTGAATGAATGGCAACTAATTGACTTGACGACATAGCGGCCACTTACATTTCATTGCAATATATTTGGCTACGTGGCCGGGAATATGGCTATAGCGGTGAGCTACAGCTCTTTTAAGACGTGTGATTCAAATACAATTATAATTTTGATTGATTTTTAACCGACTTCAAAAAAGGAGGAGGTATTCAATTCAATTGTATTTTTTTTTTGTTTGTTACTTAACTGGGTGAACCCTTTTTGATGATTCTATTTTTAATCGAAAGCTGATGCTTGTCACGTGGTCCCACTTAAAGAGCGAGATCTGACAAGTAGTTTTTGAGTTATTTTGAAGTCGGTAATTTTTTTGTTGAAATATTCATGTTTTCTATAATTAATTAATTAATATCATTATTACTATTATTATTTCTCTGTGGGGTTCGCCTGGATAGCTACCACCCTCTTGCTTGAGTCAGCTGTCAAACGACTCGTGTTCCGGCTGAGGACTTGAGATGCAGTTCTTTCTTTCTTTTTGGAACGAAGTTCCTTATCGCGCGTTGCGAAAGGGGGCTAGACGGAAAATTTTGGGACGAAAAGTTGTAACGACACTTTTTGCCGTCGTAGTTTTTTTTACATAGAAAGCAAGCCAGATATTTTCGTTTCTTGCAGTCAGTACTAGGATAGCAAAAACATGCAGCAAGTGTGCCAAAACAAATCTGGGGTATTAAATTTTTCATCGGCTTTGTTCACCTAGTAATACCCCAGATTTATTTTGGCACACTTGCTGCATGTTTTTGCTATCCTAGTACTGACTGCAAGGAACTTCGTTCCATCCGGGTGTCCCTTGACACCTCTCAAGTTTTTTCTTCTCTTTTTCTTGGCCGGCAACGCATCGGTGATGCCTTTGGTGTCGTTGCTGTCCATGGGCGTCAATAGCCACTTACCATCAGGTGGATCGTCCGCTAATTTGCCGACTATTTCCATAAAAAAATACAATAATACTCACTTCACCCAAGTAGTAATACTCCAGCGGCATCTGACTCTCCGGGTAAATGTTCTCGAGGTACCATCTAAAGCTCTTGCACTTGAGTCTGTTCCGTAGCGCCTTGCGTTCGCTCACGTCTCCCACGGGAACGTTTAGTGCTCCTGCTCATTATAAATCATAATAGAGATTACAATAGATATTCAAGTTGCATCGTTGCTGAAACTAGACAATGCAAGCTTCTTAGGGCTTATTCCATTTATCATGTTTTATAACAATAACTATCCCCAAATAGTTCATACTTTTTTGCTAAGCGTATCTCCATAATTTACCAATAGATAACTTATTTCGTTTGCATTGTCTAGGTCAGTGAAAGAGCTTTCCAATTAACCAGGAGATAAAAGTTTTATTGTCCTCGCACAATACGACATGATACCAAATGATGCATACATTTTTTTTTATACTTTCAAAATTTTGGGGAAATACAATAAATACCGAACCCAAACCAATTAACCCAACACACTATACTGTTTTACCCAAATGATTGATTCTGTTTATGGATGACATGAATGCAAGATTAATGCGTTATTGATTTAAGTTCACAATATTAATTTGTTAGACATGCAAATAATAGCTTTAAGCTGTTTAAACACAACAAAATAAATTATTTTATCAATCGAAGATAAGTGAAAACGTATGTTATTAAATTGTCATATAGATAACCTTTAAAGCGCAAACATTGCTTTCGGTCAAAATAAACGAAATTACATGTAATAAAATAAAACTTAACATCGTTGCTCGTATATTTTTGACCATAAAAGTTGAGAATTTTAGAAACTAATTGTTAGAATATATAATATTGGTACTTCAAGTAAATACTTAAAGTAAATAGACATAAATCTAAAAATCATAAAACATGCGTATTCTGAAATTAATTCATCATTTGCAATTTATCGCATTACAAATGCGGTACGCTACGGTACTTACTTACGGTAGTCCCACATTTACTTTAAACTTGTAAATACCCAGTCTAAGAAACGGGCTTACTAGTTTTATTTTAATCCGAAACAAAAAAAACAGCTGGCATTGAATTAATTTAAAAGATTAATTCGATGTCGGTATATTTAATTTCAGAATACGCATTATGTTTCCGTGTGAGTGTGGTTTACTATCCTCTTTAATACAAATACACTGGATAGGCTGTTCTCCATTAAATGTACATTTTGTAGAGCCAATAGGCTAGTTAACTAAATTCGAAAAACTGTTTAATTCGTTGCTAAAAGGTATATATTTATACTGTTAATACTTTTATCAACGATGCTTCGCAGTCATTTAAAAACGATTTTAGGGAGTGAATTTCTGTAAATGACTTTTACTGTCACGTGACAGACTGCCTAATTTCGTCGAGTTTATTTCCTTAAAATATTTATAATTTTTATAACAATAATAATAAATTCGATTTTTGTTATCTCTAACATCATGCATAATAAACAAGCCTATCCAGTGTATTTATACCGAGAACTAAGGACCTGGGTTAATATTGTAGTAGAAATGCTTCCAGTTGTCTAGCCAGACCTCGGCGAGGCGCGCGTTGTTGTGGTTGACGACGCGGCCCGTGCCGCCGGGGAACGAATAGGGCGTGGTCTTGCGGAACACGTGGCCCACGTGTGAGCACGGCGCTATCTCCAGCCGCCCGCCGCACATCCACACCTGGCCCGCGCGATATGCTCAGTGCGACGGCAACTGACTATGACTCGCGACTATGATTTACGACGACTGAATATGACTCATTGACAACTGACTACGACTCATTGACAACTGACTATGACTCATTAACAACTGACTATGACTGACAACGACTGACTATGAATGACTGACGATCCGTGTGGCGTAATGGTTACTATGCCAGACCGCCGTTCGAAAGCTTCAATCCCCAGCAAGGCAGTTTGTATGATGAGTTTAACTTTGATCTTTGTTGCTAACACTGATAATAATTTATGATACCACTGATCAAACGTTGACTGGCAGAGAATAAGCATTAATTCCGCCTTTCGTTCCATCTTTGATGTAAGGACCAGTAAAGAAAAAATAAACATATTAACTTCCGAAATATATCTAAGCTTCTTCTTTCTTAGATTAAAGCATATAAATTAGTATCAAGTGATTTTTTAACCGTAAAGTATCTTGTAGACAAGCATTAAAATTATAATTACAAATCGTAACTAAGAGCCTTTTTAGTCAAAGATTTGCTCTCACATAATATTAAAAAAGATGCCTCTAAAACTACATACAAGAATCACAATTCTTTAGCACAAACGACGTCCTAATCATTTTATATATTTGCTCACCCTATTCTGAACCTCAAGATAAACAGAAAAAGCCGCTTCAGAGAAAACAATAAACAGAAATTCAATATCGCAAGTAAACAAAGACTTGTACACTCTCAAAATAACTTGACATTTACTGAACTTAATAAGTTAAACTTCCCATCCGCAAGCTTTCCGGCGAACAGTTAATCGAATTAGTGAGTGATCCAGTTTGTAATTATCGGAACCGGCATCTATTTTAAGACGCGCGTCCTTAAATAGCAATCCGTATCAGAAATCAGCTCGGTTCAAATAAATGTTTCTTTGAAAACTCGACAATACTCGTAACTCGTATTTTTAGTACACTTTGTTAATATTTTGTAAATGTTATATTATTTAATTTTTTACTTTTTAATCAATTGACACCATCTTTGGCTATCGATCGGCAGATCGTAGGATGTTTGTGTTAATTAGTATTATCAAATTTTTATCCCATGTTACCATTGCCTTTTTATATACCATTGTTATTGATTTAGTCTTTTTCGTCGTCGTTTCTCGATATTATCTGATGTGAAATATCAAAAAAAAGAGAATTCAGTTCAAGCCAATACTTGAGAATCATAGTCATAATAGTCAAATTGTCAACTTTTTTCAATCCTTACTTGCACACATGAAAAAGGCATTATTAAGCAGTATTTTTTATATTTTGTAAATTCACCTAACTCACTTTAGACTAAACATACAAGATACTGTATTTTTATGATAAATATATTTAAATTAAAGCCAGTTGCCGTCACAATGTTATTTCTGTTAATGTTTTAACAATTTTCACTGTTTTATAATATTTTATTGGTCACTGTCTAATCTTTTCAAATCGTATAAAAAAGTGTACTGAGATATTTTTACTACACAAATCACGATCGCTGAATTGGGACATTAGTTACATTGTGCATTGTGGTAAAAACAGTGAACATTGTATTACCCAATGCACTACACACAAAAATAAGCGTTATATAATTGGCAATATTAGTAATTGAACGATAAAATAATCATAAATACGCCGTTATATTTTTAGTGCTGTTCTACACGGTTACATCCATTAATTTTAACTTTACGACGCATGAACTAGTTTTAAAATGTAAACTTATATAATTAATCTATGTTAATATATAGGTTAATCTGTAACAGAAATGAAGTACGTTTGTATGATTGTGTTAATACCAATAAATGTTATTATGTTACATTACTTAATAGTTACAATTTTAATACAAATCGTCGTAAAATAGTCACTTTAAATGCCATGTTATAGATAAAAATAAAGTTTTCGATATGGATGACTTTAGTTGCGGTTAAATTCAATGTTAACAATATAATATTCTATTAAGCCATGAAATTGACAGAGAGTGGTTGCAGCAAACAACTGTTTAAGGTTACAATTCAATTTATATTTATTTAAAGGAAAATTGAATTGCGATATCAATCTCTTCGTGCAAACGTAAATCACTTTTTACGTACGTTTTTACGTGAATAATAAATAACTGTTATAAAATCGTTTCTGTTTTTAGTTAGTCTATGGACTTCTTTACTCCTGCATTCATAAACAGATTAAAAAGTATTCCAACATCGTGCTAAAATCAAGTTACATAAATAACACTTTATTTAACTTGTCACAATAGGATTATTCAACTACTACAGATAACATCTTTTTAACCAAAAATACTCGTATTTGGTTAGTTTTGAAAATTAATTCATGCCCAGAACTCATGATGGCATAATATTTTTAATAACGCTTTCAATTTTAATAATCCTTTTTACATACGTTTTAAGAAAATTTTATGAATCCTGAATGAGATATCACATTTATTAGAAATTAAACGTATTTTATTTGTTATTACGCGTTTAGTTTTTTATAAATAAACGTAGTAGATTTTAAAATACATTTTACTTTGTCCGTATTTAACTTATAAACACTTATTATTTAATCAAGTCTCTGAAATTTAATAGACAATATTTACAATTATATTTATACATTTTAGGTGAAAATGAAAAACTTTAATTAATTTTACTGTTATCACTCTCTGCCGCAAAGAATTGCTGTGGGTAAATTACCGTCGTGAAACTCTTCTTAATTTCAATACAAATACATCGTAATAGTTAATACATTGCTTCTGCATTAACAAAAAGCAGAAGTAAAAAGAAGCAACTCAGAAGAAACAGCTTAAAGAGATAAATTAAAAAGTAAAAGACTTAATAGAATAAGTTAGAAAAAACATAGGAAACAAAAGTGTAGTAAAATGAGTTAAAAATGAAATGAAGCGAATGAACATGCAAGAACAACTACGGAACAATAGCACTTAGTAGTCTAATAGTATTCAGAATCAGCGCATGTTTCATTGATCGATCAGCACTAAAAAACCCAATCTACACCCCTCATTCGAAGTGACTTGTTAGTTGATTTCACTACAACATGGCTAATTCAGTTGCCAACTTAATTCGCTTGAATAAGATAGAAATAAAATTATTTTCTAATAATATTATATAAAATTTAATTATTTAATATTATTTTTATTAATATTATTTATTATTTTTATTATTTAATATTTATATAAATATGATAGGTAATTAATTACTGCAATTTTATTCAACTTAAATTATAAAGTGAGCCAGTAATAGACCGCTATGTAACTGTGATAGCATAGCGGTTTTAACACTTAAAAAATTCGGAACGCACCTCTAATTTTCTAACTTATGTGCGTATTAGCAAGTGAGTATTACATTGGTGGAGAAAAATATCGTGAGGAAGTTTTCTTCACGCACACCTAATAATTTCCCATAGGTGAATTAATCATTTTAACACGCATTGGCCCCGCATGGCCGTCCTACATTATAGAATTAGTTACATATTGTTCTAGTTAGAACAAGCCCTAACATAAAGAGGAAGTTGTTGAAATTCGAAACAGTAAAATAAACATGCGCTACACGGATACTAGCTGCCAAGTACTAAGTGTTATTGCACCATATTGTAGGCGAATGCAGCTGCAATGTTAATGTTATTAGTATCAAATGTTAGAAGCTTCGTCCGATCGATTATTGTTACAACAAGAGCACACTCTGAGGTTAATCGAATCCCAAGCCACAACAATACTTTATTGAATGACCTTCACTGCCGGTATTTTGTCAACAAGAATCATTATTGGAAAATAGATTGATACATCCCTAGGCTTATTACATTTTCCTAAAAAGTTTACGTAACAATATTATTACTGTTACTGTGCTGCATTAGGCTGTAACACTGTAAGCATAACAATTTCAGTTTCAAAAACAACGCTTGTTTACGACTGCCTACTGTAAAGGTTGTTTCGAACAGCCAGATAAGAACTGTTACAGTCTAAGCTTGAATGTTTTCAGTGACCAAACGGAAAGGAGTTATTTACACTCTACTATAAGTGTTTGACATTCTAATCAGATGTGGACCTTTAGTCCATTCGCTTAAATAGCGTCATTCATTGCCAAAACATACACTTAATAAGTGCCGCCCTTATCTAATAGTGGGTGCATCCAGGGGTCTGAAATTTGGATCGAACTGACACCCAAAATAATAGTCATGAATTAATATCGACATCAATCCAATTTTATTACTGCATAAAAAGCCCCAGATAGCGTTTTGCTAGGACATCATGGCGACGTCGCTGTCTACGTACCCAAATATTAAAAAGTCCCCTAATAGCAAATAGTGTCACCCAATAACAAATAGGTGTCCCCAATTAACACATAAGTTTTCAAATATAGAAACAAATAAAGTGTCTCCTAATAGACAGAAAAGTGTCCTCCACTAACATTTAAGAATCCCCCACTAACAAAAAAAGTGTCCCCCACTTACAAACAAGTGTCCCACAATCAACAAAGTGTCCCCTAACAAAACACCGGCAGCTCAGGCGATCAGTCACTCCGAACCTGGGTTCATGGCGTAATAGAACTCGCCCCACTCGTCCATCCAGACCTCGGCGACACGCGCGGCGTTGTGCAGCACCACGTTCTGCACGCCGCCGGGGAACGAGTACGGCGACTTGTCCCGGAACACGTGGCCCACGTGTGAACACGGCACGATCTCCAGCCGCCCGCCGCACTGCCACACCTTGCCCCACATACACAGGTTGGCTAACGTCGCTTTGCGGGCTTTTTTTTCATAAAACTTGGTCGATTTTTGCTTTTGTACAGTATGACTAAATTCGAAAACTTTGGATATTATGTTGTCAATGATACTTGCAAATTCTATACCTACTATTTGTCTCTTGATTTAATTTACATTGCTTAATATTTACTTGTTTTCATTGCTTGCAATGATTTTTAAATTTTACTCAAAAATAATAAGTGCCATTTTCAAGTCCTACCCACATACTACCTAATCGGGGCGTAAATGCGTAAATCCAAACTACATTACAAAGCTCGACACAACATCAACGTGATCATACGATACCCGGAAGCTCATTTCGAGGTTCTCTCCGCCCCAGATGTCCATGCCCTCGTCGTAGGAGCCGATCTTGTAGAAGTAGTCCTTGTCGATAGCGAACAGCCCGCCCGCCATGGTGGGCGTGCGGAGCGGCGCCGTGCGGTCACCTCCGCGGCGGGACATCTCACGCTCGGGGACTCGGTACCTGGGTAGGAATGAAAAGACGTAAATACACGTAAAAAGACGTATGAATACGTTGACATACTTAACAGCCTGTCAGCTGTTTTCTTGCTGCCGCTAACGATTCACCTAATGGTAAGCAACCACAGTCGCCCATGAGCAGTGCCACCAAAGGCATCACTGATGAGATACCGACCAATAAAGAAGAAATATAAAGAAAGAAGGAACATCGGCTTGATAAATTTTAAAATAATACTAAGGAATATAATGATAAGGCATGACATCTAGAGAAAAGTTTATCTCAAAACAATCACTAATTTAACGATAACGATATACGACTATGTCATAGTTATAAACGCGGAAGACTTGTAAAACAAAATACGTTCAACACGGCAATATTACAAGTACAAATACATCAACGGTATCGCGCTACGCTTGTAAAGCAACAAACACGTTTAATTGCGACAACTTTCTCACAGTTTTACGCTGATAACACGGTCTATTCCGATAGTCTACTCACATGTTTTACCAAATACAATAAATACGAAAACAATTACTTCTATGTACTTTGAAGATTTCAATTTTTCGATCTATCTATTGCTTAAACATCACATAACAGCGATCTTTAATTAGTAATAAAGGCAAATACTATTACGCTTAATTAATCGACTTATCGAATAACGAGGACGAATTCGATAGGCAGGAGCTTATTTAATCAGTTCTAATTGAAATTGAATCTAACTGACTAACTGACTGCGCTCTAACTGAAATCAAAGTTTACACGAAACGGAATAGTGAAAAGGTGCATCACCTCGTCAAAAAGAGACAAACAAAATAATAGATAAGGATAGAAAATAGATTCTTATTCTCTAATATCTAGTACGCATATAGAAGTACTAATTAATCCCCCAACATCGACACCTAGTTGTTAATTATTAACTCTCTCCGTAACATTGGCGTCTAACAATGGCAGAGGGCGGTGCATGGGTGCGTTGCGCAACCAAAACAACTTCAAATAACAATCGAGCCCTCGCCTTGACGCTCGTCACTCAACCGACGCTTTCCAACCAAGGTCTTTGTTACACGAATTAGTCAATTAATGTACTATTTATGACTTCGTTAGTTCGACATTATCATGTTACATTACATACATGATGTAGACATTTTTAAGAGTGGTGTAGCTAAACAATTATCGACAGCTTCCTATAACGTATGCTCACTGTGACTAATGATCATCCTTACGATGGACTAGAGACCTAAATATCAATTTTATAGAGATAATGTTTATCTATCTTTACTCGGCCGTTAATAAGCATTTTGATTGCTGGGAAGTAGCAACAAAACATGAAGTCCAGGTCCTTAATAAGTTTGCAAGTAATCTTGCATTAGCATTGTTGTGCGGGACATAATACAGAGCAAAGAACAACTTTGTAATATGTGTGCTACAACTGGGAATCGAACCCTTTAACACTTTCCGCATTATAGGTAAGCAAGTACCCTACACATTGGACTATGTAACTTACCTTGACTTTTTATATAAGGTATTAAATTAATTTATACACGTATATTTACGTACTTAGTTATCAGTAGGCTATTAGTAAGTTGTATTACATCTTCTTTGCCTTGCAAAATATGAGTTATAAATTGCTTGAACAGCCGCCAAACGGCTCATTGTATTCCGGCTGGGGGCTTGAGAGCTAATTCATTCTTTCTTTTTTTTATCTCTTTCTTGGCCGGCAACATCAGTAATACATTTGGTGTCACTGATGTCCATGGACGACGAACAGGTGGATGGTCAGCTCGTTTGCTAGCTATTTCCATTAAAAAACACGTTATACTCACCATCTAAAGTTAAGCTTCCAGTTGAATCCTCCCCAGGTCATATCTGAAGCCTGAATGTACTCGAAAGTGGTGTCCGATATGACGTCGATGATGGGACATACCACTGTGGTCCGGTCTTCCACGATGCGTGCCAATAATGGCTCCAGCCAACCCTCTGCAACAAAATATCAACTCAATAACAAAATATTTTGTAAGCATTTTATTACTTACAAACTTATAAAAACTCAGTCAAAGCCGACAATATTTATGTTTGAAAACTAAAATTGGACGATGCGGACGTAAATAGTAGCATCTAATGATAGTTCATAATGTGGAATTATCATAAGTAGTTTAGAAGTTCTGCGAGAACAGAACAAACATCCAAGCCTACAATAAAAGTCTTTAAACAGTAAAAAAGTCCTCCAATCTTAAAACTCAATTCACAATGTATGCAATTACTTACTCGCCCGTAGTTTAAGCGCTCGTAATGGAAGCATAGTCACTCACTTATCCCTCGACTCGTATGTTCCATAAAGACGGGGATAAAAGTCCGCCGATAATTGATCCCCGTCCCAATTTTTAGTGTAAACATTGAACATTACCTGTACATTCACAATGCGCGTCCAGGAACGTGATGACGTCACCCTTGACGTGCTTGGCGCCGAGCAAGCGCGCGCGGATGAGTCCCGAGCGATTCTCCGTGCGGAATAGATGAGTCGGCACCGGTAGTGTTTTTATGTAGTCCTCTAGCTTCTTGCCCAGGTGTTCTGTGACAAAGGCAATGTTATAATGTGTTACAAGTTGTGTATATTTTTGACCCGGGCGCATCTATGAAAAAATGTAGCGTTCCGCGAGCGAGAGAGCGGCAAAAGCGAGAGAGAGGCACTGTCGGCCACGATCGGCGTATCGTAGCCGATGCCGTAGGCGATCGTAGTTGAGTGGAGCGGAGCGGAGCGGGGCGGGGCGGAGCTTTGTCATGACGTTGTCACGTTAAACTACCGTCCATAAACCGATTTTACAGACAACCATTTTTTTTAATTAGGAAATAAATAACGCCTCGCTGGGAATAGAACCCAGGGCCCTTGGCACGGCGATCCGACACGGTAACAACGCGCCACACGGGTCGTCAGAGTAATGTCCACACACACACACACACACAATAATACACACACACACACACACACACACACACACACCATACATACTCCACACACATACACACATCTTTATTAGTTGTTTTCTTTTTATCTGTTAAATATTAGCTTGAAAATTTCTTAACGTCTGCATATACATAATTTTTTTGTTTATTGAACATATTGTTATGAACATCATTGAAAGACTGGGAGAGGACGCTGATTACCCGAAACACAGTTTCGTACTAACTCGGGGATCAGAGGCTTCATACACTTTAATGTAAAAAATATGTCAATAAAGTATTATTATTATTATAAAAAAAATGTAGTCACATCACATGTAGTCAACCCAAACCGCAGATCTTATGCGGTCCATAAACGATCATGCCGCATGACGTGCATTTACGTACAAAGCAAGAGATCACTATACTACCTATTTAGGCCTGCATTAAGAGCTTAGAAATGGTCTGGCTTGATCAATATGATCATACACATAAATGCATGGTATCGTCTAGTAGTAGAGTGTCTGGGGGTTTTGACCTCGGACTTTTGTTATAGTGAATGAATTTAAATGATTGAGGTGGGGTTTTCTTTTTTATAGTATAGAGCGTAAAGTTTAGCAAAATTTTTTTGTGCTTTTGATTTTTTTATTATTTAAACAAAAACAGAAAAATTAATACTTGAGCATACAATTTTCCGGATAAACTTCCTTTTACCTACCCCCCTTTTACTTTTACCCCCAATTGATCTGAATTTTGATATACCTATGTATTTTGACGCGATGATAATATCATAGGTAAAATACCTGTATATTTCATTTTCAAGGTCACCGTAAAAAAACATTATTTTTCATTTGACGACCCGTGTGGCGCAATGGTTATCATGCCGGATCGCCGCACCGAGGGTCCTGGGTTCGATTCCCAGCGAGGCGGAAATTTGAATGATGAGTTTGAATTTCTGTTCTCGGTCTGGGTGTGAATGTCCTTGTCTATGTTATGTGTTGTCCATGGCACCCACGACACAGGGAATCCTAGTGTGGGGCTATGAGTGTGAAGCGTTATTTATTTATTTTATTTTATTTATTTTTCATGTTTATTTGTCAAAATATAGATTTTACAGATAAATGTTTCCAATAGAAGTTGTAGCCAATAAGGAGACTGATATTCTATGTTCAATACATTTTTCTTGTAGAGCCAGTGGTTTGGGAGAAAAATGCAAATTTCGTTCCGCATAATTTCTTGGTACTACTTCACATGACATACTGACATACACGTACATGAAATACACATACATAGAGACCGATTACCGTAAAGTGGCCCCGAGATGATCAAACGGTGTGATTCAAACACGTAGATTTTAGTTTGACTCAAACCATTTTGATCGCTTACACAGCTAGTTTGAAGGTTTGTCAAACATTTACGGGTTTGAAGCTTGTTTGATTAAATTACTTATTTTTGTTGTGTTTGACGCGTCGTTTGATTATCTTCCAACGCGTTTGACCAAACATGGTCAGTTTGCACTGAGTTTTGTAGTGTTTTTAGGGTTCCGTAGCCAAATGGCAAAAAACGGAACCCTAATAGATTCGTCATGTATGTCTGTCTGTCTGTCTGTCTGTCTATCTGTCCGTCCGTCCGTCCGTCCGTCCGTCCGTCCGTCCGTCCGTCCGTCCGTCCGTCCGTATGTCACAGCCACTTTTTTCCGAAACTATAGGAACTATACTGTTGAAACTTGGTAAGTAGATGTATTCTGTGAACCGCATTAAGATTTTCATACAAAAATAGAAAAAAAACAATAAATTTTGGGGGTTCCCCATACTTAGAACTGAAACTCAAAACATTTTTTTTTCATCAAACCCATGCGTGTGGGGTATCTATGAATAGGTCTTCAAAAATGATATTGAGGTTTCTAATATCATTTTTTTCTAAACTGAATATTTTGCGCGAGAGACACCTCCAAAGTGGTAAAAAGTGTGTCCCCCCCCCTGTAACTTCTAAAATAAGAGAATGATAAAACTAAAAAAAATATATGATGTACATTACTATGCAAACTTCCAACGAAAATTGGTTTGAACGAGATCTAGTAAGTAGTTTTTTTTAATACGTCATAAATCGTAAACCACAATTTACCTCGATCAAAGTTACAACGAACTTCAAGAACTTTTATATTATGTTATTTGCTACTACGGAACCCTTCATGGGCGAGTCCGACTCGCACTTGGCCGCTTTTTTAGTGAATGAAAACGTGTTTAGCGATCACAAACATGTAGGAGATTAATTTAATAAACGCTAGGAAATCGCGATCCTTGTTCGAGGGCATTTAAATACCAATTTATTGTTTACGTCACAACACTGATTACAGCGGCGTACAGAACCAAAATGCGCAGTCCCGTTTGATGAACCTTCAAACCTGCATAAAGCGGTTTCATCAAACACGTAAGGTTTGAATCAAACCGTTTGATCGCCTCGGGGGCGCTTAAAGCGTGATAATTGTTTTGGCGAGTGCATCACTACTTTCGCGCTATGTGCGCTATTATTTATGTTTATAGAAAGTTAAAATATCAATTTAATAAAGATTTTCCTCAAAGAGATTCTCATATTACATTTAAGTACCTACTTTTAATCGACAGTCTTCCTCAAAGCTTTATCAACAGTAATGGAGCACTGAATATCCCCGCTTAGTTAAGATTGTGATGTAATTATAATATCAGTGAGTGAGTCATTAATCATTTTCGGTGACTGGCACTATGTAATTGGTTATAAACAAGTGTCTTATAAACAAGTGAATATATCAAATTAACTTATAATGTACTTATTTAATTTTCTTCTTTATTTACTGGCATGTGATACAATTAAACTTTATTAAATGCAAAACTTGACTTTAATAGAGGATGTATTTAAAAACACCAGCACTTAACATTATACTCTGCACCTTTTCTTAAAACAACACATTTCAGATTAATTCAACAGGATTTATTTTAACTTGCTTTAGTAAAAAAAGCTTAGTTAACATTGCCTTTCAAAAAACTTACCCTTTTCACTGGCATCATCAACAAGAATAATCTCCTTAAGCAATGGTCTCGGGGAGCGGTTGATGGTACTCCAGATAGTCCGGATGAGGGTCGTCCATGCCTCGTTGTGGAACACTATCACCACACTCGTGGTGGGCAAAAGGTCCGGGTAGCGTTTGTCTTTGCATCTGTTCATATAGGAAATAAAAAAATCAATTAATAATACAAACAAAAATATAGAATTGACACAAGTAGAAATCAAAATGGAATCTTCATTTTTTAAAGATTTCAAAAATGAGAGAAATACAATGAATGAACAGATAATGGATTTTCATTTTTATTTTTTGGTTTTAAATTTTAAATGATGATGTTGCCAGAAGTTTATAGATACAGAACTAGTACTTATGACTATTATGAGTAATGAAGATTTTGTAATGCATAAAACAAATGAAGATAATCATGTGAAGATAAAATATGAAATATGCAAAAATTATTGATTTTCCTAAAGACATTACAATGTTTCAATCTATGTATTAATAAAATTTTTACAGTATTTTATTATTATTATTTTTATATAGTCTTTGAATTTGTCTCTACACTAATAAAACAACAACAAAACTTAGGAATTCCTAAAGACATTAGTAAAGTAGACTGTAAGTATAAAATAATGTTATCAATTAACAATAGCTTTTATCAAAAAATTTACATGGTTATGCAATTATAATGATAATGGTAATTATACATACCAAAATTACCAAACAAGTAGTCACTAATAGTTTAAGCTATTAGCAAATTAGGGTATCATAGATTAGATTACAAAAATTACATTTATCAAGTGATTTAACAAACAGATAATATTCAAAACAAAATAACAGAAGTGTATGATTATTTGATCATAAATATTGAATCAATATAAAAAAAAAAAAAAACTTACTTTTCAAACCTAACATCGGTAAGAGATCTATTGACTGAGATCATGTCACTGGCAAGTAAATTGAATTGATTCTCTTGGAACTTATCCAACATCAA
This sequence comes from Thymelicus sylvestris, assembly GCA_911387775.1. Lineage (NCBI taxonomy): Eukaryota > Metazoa > Arthropoda > Insecta > Lepidoptera > Hesperiidae > Thymelicus > Thymelicus sylvestris. Next base: position 10,213,107 of record OU426900.1, on the reverse strand, counting down.
TTTCTCTTGTTCTATTGGAATGTTTACAGCTTTTCCTGAAAACACACACATATTGAAACACTGAACTAAGACATTTACCACAGTTTTGATATTTCTGTATAAGGATGAGGTAAGGGCTAATATTATCATGATCTAAATGTAGCTTTGCTTAATTTATTTATCATTATTATTCAATCGTATGTGTGTGGGTGTTTGTTCCAAAGGCCACTGCAATCAAAAGTGTTTTATTATAGCCACTGCTAAGCTTATCTGTTATTCATAAGAATAAATCTTAAAAAGTACATGTCAAGCAAAGAAATGTAGCCAAAATGTATAATACTATACACTATTTAGAGATTATATGCTTACTAAAATGATACTAAAGATATTATGATTTGGTATCACAATTAGGTACATTTACATTCTTTGAATTTAAAGTTTCTGATATATTCTTATCATTCCATTAAACATAAATCATACAACTGAAAGTTTCTGTACATTCTTAACAAAGAGTTAATTATGTGGCTGAGTCATTAATTATGCTTAATTGTTCACAAGAACTATGACAGTATGTATGCATGCATATTTACAAATGGATGAATAAAGAAGTACTTGCAAATTAACTACAAGTTACATTACTATATGAAACTTTTCTTAGTCTACATACATAATATTAATAACGGTACTTATGGTTATTTCTTCATCCCACAATTTTTTTTATCTACTAGCTAACTTTGTTAATTATTTTAAAAGAAGAAAAGATGACCTTTTTGAAAGAAATTTAATAAGCTTGTTAATTTTCACAAACAATAAGATAGTGGATTTGGATGAGAAGACTAGAAATAAAAACTTATTTCAGGAATATAAGTATGATGTAAGATTCTATTGTTGTAAATCTAAGAGAATGCCAACAAAACAAAATGGATTTTGTTATCAATTACAAAGATAATAAGCTAAATTGTAAATACTCACCCATCTCTCCTGGCAACTCCCCTTCAGGTTTCACAAACGGGGCAACTGCCCATCTCTTAAGCTTCGAGCGAGGATATGGTGATAACATTAAGCCATCTTCACCTACTTCTTGATCAACCTCATTCTCTTCAATGTTAGTATCATCATCATCTATTTTATGCTGCAATGCTGCTGCAATAGCAGCTTTCTTGCCCCGAGCTTCTTCCACCTATATCCAAAGTTTTTTTTTATTAGAACACATTCTAATTGTAATGGTTTTCTTATAACATCTATTGTGTGAACACAATTCAATGTAAGTTAAATAATTCACCTGTTGTGCTAATTGTTGAGATGCGACCTCAACAATTAGCACCTCAAAAAATAGGTCTAGTGGCAGTAGTTCGGTTACTAGTCCGGTCAACCGAACTAATGCAACTTTTTAGTGTCAGTAGTTCGGTTAGTCCGGTTAACCGAACTACTGATACTTTTCAGTGGCAGTAGTTCGGTTAATATAACGATACTGGAAATTACAATTTCTTATTACTTAAATCAAAATGAACATGCAAATAAAAGGTTTTTTGAAGTGAAAACTTCTATAGCATCATTGTGATTTGAAAGTCGATGAAACGAAAAAGGGACAGTAAAAAGAGGCAGGCACATAAATTCATAAGATTTAACGTGGGAGAAAATGAGATAGGAAGCATTGTACAGGGGGAGGGGAGGGGGACGGGAGGTGAGGGGGGAAGGAGAGAGGGAGGGAGGCGGAGGGGGGAGAAGAGCGGGAGGGGAGGTGAGGGAGGGAGGGGGAGGGGAGGGGAGGTGAGGGGGAAAGTGAAGGGACGGAAGGGTCAGGGGGAGACGGAGCGGGAGAGGGAGGGAGAGGGAGAGGGACTTTATGGTCTCTGATTTGTTAAGCCTACCAAAACCATAAAAGTTAAAAGTAACAACAAAGTACATGAATAATTGATTATTGGGCAATACGAAGTTCGCCAAGACAGCTAGTGTTAAATATTTATTTAATGATGCCAAATAAGTATAACTTCTCACTCTACAAAATAGTTTTTGAAAGATAATTGAAACTGATACACGTTATTAAATTATAACCTTTATTTTTGAAGGTTTCACTTCTACCACGTGTGAATTGCACACATTTTTATTTTTTTAATTTTGTTATTTATTTATCAAAATGACCAGTAAGTATTTAAATAAGATACACTAACGCCCCAACTCAGAGTTACTAACGGTTACTTTAATCGCTTCTCAGTAAAGAATCACCATACAAATTCTATGGAGGGTATACTGTACTAAGGAGGGATTTAAGTAACCGTTAGTGACTCTTGAGTTGGGGCGTAATTGGACAATCAGAAACTGGCATTAAATTGAACTCCTATATCATAATAATTCATAGAATAAAATTAATAAATGGGTCTATGCATGCCTATCACATCTAAAATGTTGCAAACCTTGTTGTTTAATATTTCAGCTGATATATTTTTATACAAATTTGCTCTATTTACATATTCATTTTGATTTAAGTAATAAGAAATAGAAATTTCCGGTATTGTTATATTAACCGAACTACTGCCACTAAAAAGTATCAGTAGTTTGGTTAGTCCGGTTAACCGAACTACTGACACTAAAAAGTTGCATTAGTTCGGTTGACCGGACTAGTAACCGAACTACTGCCACTAGACCAAAAAATACTTGACATAGCCAGTTTATAGTTGAGCAAATTATTCTATAAGTTTCACCAAATATTTGTAACTTATTTGTTTCATTGTTCTGTATGTATGCCACTTTAAAATGTGATAGAATACTCACTCTAATAGTTTCGCTAGTTGTTTTCTTACATTCCCAGCCATCGCCGAAACAGTCTGAATAAAGTGCTAAAATAAAAACGTCAACTAACAGCCACACAAGGGACGTAAGTAAGATTATTCGACATGTGTGTATTCTAATTTTACTCCTGAACATCTTGTGATTAATCTAATGTAAAAACAGTTTTTTCACTGCCACATGTCCATGCAAAGCGCGCTTAGCACTACTGTTGACCTGCAAAGAAAGAAAAGTGAATCTTACCTACTTAAAAGTTTCAAAGTACCGATTAGGTACCTTATTTTATATTTCATTACTAGGTTCAAAATATTTTTTTAACTTCTATGTATCACGGCAAAGTAGGTTTCCGGATGTAAAACGTGATAATTGTACAAGACTTTCATTAGAATGCACTAGTAGCTAAATAAAAATTCTCTGTATACCTATTGAAAACAGAAACTCACTCAGATTTATGGTACACAATAAACTTATGTAAAATTGTGTTTAATTTCATGAAAAGACTTGCGAATCCAGCGATCGACAAGATTCTACCTCAAGACATTACCATAACTACAAAATCAAATCCTACAATCTACAATCACAATCACCAATTCACCAAACGCATACGACCATACGTCAAACTTTCTACCTACATTTTCGTGCCATCAAATCATTTTTGACACAGATGATACAGAATAATACTTATTGAGATATATGTACTCTGTGCTATCTGTAATACATTATCTGTCAAAATTGAAATTTATTCTATGGCTAATGTATAGTCCGTTCAAAGGAACAGTTATTTTACCTCTGACACCTGTCATTGCACCTTCCCACTAGGGCCACTAGATTGGCATTACCTGCTGTCAATATTCTTGGCTTTTTCTTTTGTGTTAATAATTTTTAATTTCTATCATGCCAAAAAGGATACAAAGTAGTGGTAGAAAAAATGTTTTAACAGTGCGTAATTTTTGTAAAAAGGAAAAAGCTGAAAATGTCCCTCTAATCCCATTTAAGAGTGTTCGTTGACGGGTAGCGGCCATGACAGGTAGGAAAAATACCCTACGTTCCACTAGACGATCACAACGACCACGCTCACGACCGCGATTTTTTCGTTCCACTAGCTTGTGAGCGTTACAATCATACACCCAAGTGGAACGGGTATAGTGAGCGACGTGAGCGTTCAAGGTCAAGCCACAGAGTATTTACACGTTTTAGCCGTTGATACAAAATGTACTCTATGATGTTGAGAATAAGACAAGTCTGAAACATTAGAGGTTAAGTTATAATTTTTAAGCTATAAATAAACGTTACATAATTAATTATCAATTTTATTTTTATACTAGCAAAAAAGTATATCTACAAACAAAACATTTTTTTTTATGAATAGACAAATTAATATATGTAATAAAAAATTGCTTAATAATTATGTTAATGAAATTGACCGACGAGGAAAAATGTATACATACATGGCTATATGTATAGTTAATTAAACATTAAAATTATTTACATAATTTAACATATTTATATCAACTTGTGACCCCACGTCGAGCATCTGCTGGAGATACTACTATAATCCACTAAAGTATCTCTTGTCGAATCGTATGCAGTAATTTTTTCCATCACCATCCTTAACTTTTATAAAATTGCGCCAAATTTCTATCACCATCCTTTTCTACCCAGTGTTGCCAGGTCTAAAAACTGGCGAGAGTAACTTCGTCGTATCTGGCAACACTGCAATTCGACCACTTCGACCCACCCCGTGAGGTGGGTTGTTTTGAGCGTGCCGTGAGCGAAATTAATGACGTCATCAATGACGTTTTCACCGCGACCATGACGACCGTGGTCGCCATGTGGAACGCGTTTTGATCATTGTGAGCGATGTGAGCCTCTACTGGAACGCAGCCATAGTGTTACCTGTTATTATTTTTTCCTCCTAGTAGTGTCCAAGTAAAATGATGTATGCGGTTACGGTTTATTAAAAAATAGCTCGTCATGGTTTTATATCGACATAAAATTCAATTGACCATAGAATTGAATTGAATTTTGTATCGATAAAAAAACATGCCGACCATTTAAAAACGAACTGTTTTTTTTTCATTTTAGTTTCTTTTGTTTTGCTTTTAATATAACAGTGTTCACGGATAGTTCTTATTTCAGGTATATCTGAAAAAACTGTCAGCACCATTAACAAGGAAGGCAAATTAGTTGCTGCTATTACATCCCTAAAAATATTTTTACTTCGAAAAATCGAAAGCAATAAAAGAAGATAAAGTTAGGAGATTTTGATCTGTGTGCAATCAGAAATAAAATACATGAAATGTACACAGTCAGAAAAGAGATTCCAACTTTAGGAGAGCTATTAGCTGAATTAAAAGTTGACATCCACTTTAACATGAAATATTTAATGTAAGGGAATCGTACAAACCTAACATGACAACACACAGCTCAGGTTAGCCAACTTAATAGCCAGAGGCAAAATAACTTTGAAGGGACTGTATGCAGCATTGAGGTAGAAGGAGGGCGATCTCATAATAAGGGAAAGTTGAAAAAGTGTCCAGCTGTTTACAGAAAACAAAGGTTCCAATATTGACCATTTCTGAATGGCGCTAGTGTGATACAAATAGCGATATGAACCATGAACATAACTGTTGTAGACGGATTGAAGTTTGCTAAGTTCAAATATTTAAAAAATTTCATAGTTACCTCCATAATGCCATAAACAAATTTTTTAAATTAATTATTAATGATTTATAATGGTGATAGTAAAGTTATAAAACATTATAAAATATATTTTGTTTGAAAAGTGCACAAAAACCAAGCGGAAATTGGTCAGTTGTTTTTTCTTATATAGAGGTTCCAATACCTACCACCATTGTACGACAATAGCGCTGGCGTCGAATGATTACGATATGAACATAGCTGTTGTAGACGGAGTGAAGTTTGCAGAGTTATGCTTAGTGCATATCCGCAGCGTAATGAATGGCGCTAGTGTACGCCAAATAGATACCGCACCGCAGCGCCACCTGTAATTTTACGCGTTTTCACAGACACTTTTCATATACAGAGATGGCATTCCTTCTCTCTATTTTCCATGGTTCAAATTGGAATGTGAAGTGAAGTGAAATGTCAGCCAAGATGTCAGCTGACAATGCTGACATGTGTCATGCTGACATGCATGCATGGCATGACATTGTTGACAATTTCTATTTTGCAAATACAATACACTGTGCCAAAACTGCCAAAACAGGGACGGATCACGGAGGGTGGGGGGTAATTTATTTTCATTACGTAGAGGTGCAGTGCTAGATTTATTTTTAGTTATCAACATAGATAAAAGTGTATCAATGATTTAATATTTGATAAAGAGAACAGAGGTGTAGCTTGTCGTACATTTATCATAATGTCTACGTGGTTTTGTCATTTCTAATTGATAAAGCGATTATAAAGCAATCATGAATCGAAGCAAGAGTAGTCATTCTAAAACAACACGGGACTCAGTGTACACTAGTGAGACCGAAATGAGTTCGACGGACAACTATAGACTGATTAACAACGATACTAAACCGCCAGATTTAAAACATGGAAAAGAAAATTCATGGGTCGCTGGAGTTCAAATGTTTGTATCGTTTTTACTTGCTGGCTATGGAATGGTAGCGGCCAGCCTGCTGCTGGACCGGGTGCAGCATTGGACAGTGTTTGTTGAAGTGTCGGAAGTGTACATCCTGGTGCCAGCCCTACTTGGATTAAAGGGTAACTTGGAAATGACATTAGCGTCGCGTCTTTCTACCAATGCTCATTTAGGACACCTCGATACACATTTAAATAGTTTAATTATTGGAAACTTGTGTCTCATTCAGTGTCAGGCAGTTCTTGTAGGTTTCTTAGCTGCAATGGCAGCAGTGGCCATGGGCTGGATACCCGATGGCCAATTTTCTATGGGGCATGCAATGTTGTTATGTGCATCCAGTGTGCTTACAGCATCGTTAGCAAGTTTTGTATTAGGACTCATTATGATTGGGGTCATTGTAATATCTAAGAAAATTAACATTAATCCTGATAATGTTGCCACACCAATAGCTGCTAGTTTAGGTGATTTAACAACCCTGGCATTGCTGTCATCTATAGCGTCTTTGTTGTATAGATCAATTGACACAAGCATAATCTTAGCTTCAGTTATAATAATTGTTGGAGCAGCCCTTGTGCCCGTGTGTGGGTATGTTGCTTGGAAGAATGTTTTTACCAAACAGGCACTCGATGAGGGCTGGGTTCCAGTTGTGTCTGCCATGGTCATAAGCAGTGTCGGAGGGTTGATATTGGACTATACTGTATCTAATTATAAGGGCATAGCTGTATTTCAGTTAGTTATAAATGGCATAGGAGGAAATATGGTTGCAGTGCATGCCTCCAGGCTATCAACCACATTACATGTTGGCCAAAGTGAGGGTTCAGTTCTAGGAAATACTAGCAGATTATTACTGCTTATGGTAATACCGAGCCAATTAATATTTGTTTACACAATTGCTACTGTTCAAGCAGGTCATACATCAGTGACACCTATATTCATTTTTATCTATATGTCTGCTGCACTCTTGCAAGTTTTACTTCTATTAGTTATAAGTCATTATATGGTAATCTGGATGTGGAAGTTAGGAATGGATCCAGATAATTCTGCCATTCCATATCTGACTGCATTGGGAGACCTACTTGGAACAGCATTTTTAGGAGTGGCGTTCCATATATTATATGCTATTGGAGATAAAGACAGTGACTTAGGGGACTAAAGTAGATGCTACATGCAATAAATTATTACTGTTAGTCAATTTTGTAAAGTATTATAATTTTAATCTCAATCTCAAAACCTATTAAATGTCCAAGGCTGTATGTAGTAGTATTTAAATTTAAGTTCTATTTAGTTCACAAAATGTTTAGGTTCTATTCCTCATTGACTTTGTATGTTAAAATTTCAAGAAGATACTGTCTGTATATAGTACTATAATATCTATTAAAAATAATTTTTATGTTGAATGAAAAAAAATTGTACATAATATTGGTGCTATATTTTTGCATATCAAAATATATTTTTACTATGTTACAATAAACTTTTGTATTGTGTAATAAATTTTTGAAACATTTTAGCCTTATTAATTCAGTTTTATTTAATGTTCATTTCATTTAAAGTTCATATACACACATGTAACGAAAACTGGAGAACAAATTAAATATTTGAACTTTTGTTAAATTCAATATTTAAATTGTTGAAGATCTTATCAGTTGGACATTATTTATTTTAAACATCAAGTCAAGTGTTGTAGTATGTATCTGAGAATCTGAAGTTTTGTAAATATGTAAAATTTACCATGTTATAATTTTGCAAATCTATTTCAAGAATCATTAGTTTAACCTGATAAGCTGTTAATGTTCTAGTACAACTACTTTCACTGTTTTGACTATGAGGGCAATTAGAACATAAGTCATAACATAATAATATCAATTAGCACTTGAGTTGTGGAAATTATTGGGTTTCATGCAAAACAAAACAAGATAATTTTAAATTTTTGTTTATTTGCTTATTTCTAAATGTTTACTTGACTTCACGTAATCTTCTGACAGCGGACCTGCAGGACGAGGCAGCAGTGGTGGAGAATACCCAGGCACCACCCGCCACTGTCCTCTTGCAGCGCTTGCAAGACCAAATGCCAACACAGGAACGCTTCATGGCATCCTGGAAACAAAGTAACAAATTTAATTAGAACACCTTTAATTGCAATAGACAAGCATGAGAGCAAACTTCACAAAGTTGATGTTTCAATGTGCTTCAAAGCATTATATTGAATGGTCCTATAAATAATAGGAGAATAGGAGAAAAAACAAAGTTTGCAGTATAATATTTAAATGTTCTAATCATTATAAAACTGACATTTTAATAGTAACACAGAAGAATCTAAAATGTAAATTCATTTCAATGCAGTTTGTTCTCTTACAATGGTGACAACTAGCAAAACATTACCATTACTTGTACCAGTCAGTCAGTAATATGACTTATAATTTTATTTTATGTCAAAATATTCTTATATTTTTTTTATGGAAACATCAGACAAACAAGCTGGTGAACCATCTGATGTTTAGTGGCTTTTGTTGCCCATGGACATTGGTCATCACCAATGAGTTGCCGGCCAAGAAAGAGAGAGAAGAAAAAGAAACTCTAGTTCCCAGCCACAACACCAGGAGTTATTTGGCTGAACCAAACAAAAACAGGCTTTATAGAAAGAAAAATATTAATGATCATAACATAATATAATCCTTATGTGAAAGCATTAGCACCAAGTGGCTTCTACCACCTTTTATGGCCCCGTAGTATACTAGCATGAGATTGGGGTTAGTATTATAAACCACCCCAATAGAACTACAGCTTATTTAACTGAATGTATAGGTATTTAACACATTACTCTAGTTCAAATATTCTAAATTACATTATGTCACATGCTGTTGTTATTTTAGTAATTTTATTCAGGCAAAAACAATACTACTTTGAAGATCCCATATTATCTCATTTATGGTGGCTGATAAAGTATACTAAACTAAACTTGAACTTATAGTACTCTTGTTACTTTTAATAGAACTGGTTTTTTTTATGGAAATATATTTTATGTTATGGACATAGGTAATGTTTATAAAGCCAATGAACTTATTTTCGAACACTATTCATTGATGAAGATTCTATAAATGCAAAGTAAATAAATACATACAAAGAGTGTAGACACTTCAGTATCGACAACATATGAATGTTACATGAGTAAGTAAACCGCAAAGAGTACCAACTGGGATTGTTTATGTTACCACTACTAACCTTTCCACAGAACGAGCAAGTGTATTTAGCGTGCTGAGTTACTTCCATTTTTTTGACCATTTTACGCAGTGAGGCACCGTAACGTGTGCCATATTTGCCTGTAATTCCAACCTTTTTCGTGCGCTTAGCCTGAAAACAACGACGAGCGGTCAATGGTATAAGTTCAGCAAAAGATAAGTAATTCTCAAAATAACCATTTCTTGTCACAATGTTGACACCAAACACTTATTTTTAACAGTTAGTTCAATAAATTCAACAAGGATTTCATAAATATTTAAAAATTAGATTCTCACCATTGTAAAGTAACCTGCCTAACACTTTTGTTGACAGAAAAAGAAAAATGACATGACAGTGACAAGACAGATCACTATCCCTACGTTCCACTAGACGATCACAACGATCACGCTCACGACCGCAGTTTTTCCTGTTCCACTAGCTTGTGAGCGTTACAATCATACACCCAAGTGGAACGGGTACTTCGACCCACCCCGTGAGGTGGGTTGTTTTGAGCGTGCCGTGAACTGCCGTGAGCGAAATTAATGACGTCATCAATGACGTTTTCACCGCGACCATGACGACCGTGGTCGCCATGTGGAACGCGTTTTGATCGTTGTGAGCGATGTGAGCGTCTACTGGAACGCAGCCTATTTATTATTCATCTGACGTATTCCACAGATTAATTGCCTATTACAGAATGATATCAATTCACAGAATATAAAACGTTATAGATCCTTTGAGTTTACCATAGATATATACTCTAGCGGATAGACGACTTTGTAGAGGTACCTGAAGTTCGATCTCGATAAAACGTCAATGACGTCACAACTTAAAGAACCATTCGAACCAATCACAGGCCGGATTGAGGGTGTCCTTCATAATAAAATTATAGGGTAGGGTCATGGTAGGGTAGGGTAGGTTATATTTTGTTGCATGTCCATTGAAAGTCAATGATACTACTCTAATACCAGCATCATGGCATTTGATGAAACATACATAGCTTAATTAAATTAACTTTTTGCACTGCATACAAAATTTTAAACCATAAACCAAGAAATATCCAACAGGCAATTTAAATTGTTTGCTAAAACCATTTAACAAAAAGAAATTATGCATCAGAAGCTAAAGTTTTATAGTTTTTGGAAGCACCGGTTCCCATGTTATCATATTATCTGCAATTTTTTCCCATCCCATAAACTTTGCTGTCTGGTAGACGTCTCATCAGACGGTCTCATCAGCAATTAGCGAGCACATAATTTTGTTTTTGAAGAACTAGCTTTCTCTTTTAAAGCTTTAAAAAATTCATCACAGAATCCAGGTTCTCCAATGGTTCTCCACTTATATGTACCTATTTATATACCACCTATTAAATACAAAGTTTTTGGGTGTGGCAGGTCTGTCTGTACGTGTCAAATGTTGCTCTTACGTATTTATAGGTATTCGGGGAAAGAAAATTTAGTGTGAGACAATATTTTATTATTTTAGCGTTATAATTTTAATATCGGTCTTTTCTTTTTTATTACGCATTTTTTATAAACAATATTTAATTATTCAGCCGCTGCAATATTTGTTCCCAGCAAGTCAAAAGACATCGGCGTTTACATAGCGATTAGGGTTGCCAGGCGTCCGGTAAAACCGGACATGGTTAGGCTTTCTGAATGCATGTCCGGCTAAATCTAACGGTGTCCGGCTTATCCGGCTTTTTTTTAGGATTTTTACATTTTACCAACTTATAAGAAACTTATTTGTATAAGTTGTTGTTGTTGTTTGTATAACTTATTTGTGTAAGTGTCCTTGTGGACACAAAACAATTTATATTGATGACTGTTAAAAGACGTTTCTCCATGGAATCAAGTTTCCGAAACTATTAGTATCCACGACGAAAACGTTAAAGTTGACGATAGCAAAGGGGATGTTGATGGTTGGTTTCAAGAAGCTGTTAGTGTACAAGAAATGAGTAGCCTATTTTAAATCGATGAGAGAAGGCTGATGGATTTTAATTTAAAATAATTGACGTTTCTATGATTACAACTTTATTTACAAAAAATATTGAGTTTTTAAACGCACGTTTCTGCTAATTATTTAATATTTTTGGTTTGTTTACTTTAAATGTTATTAATTAGTGAAGAAGTTCTATAAAATTGTCTTAATAATAATAATACACAAAATTTATGATAATTTGGGGTGTCTGGCCTTTTTACCCAAATGTCCGGCCTAACTGGCTGGTCTGTCCGGCTTTTTGGTTGGCCGACCTGGCAACCCTGACAGCGATTGTTTTAAATTACGAACTATGTTTTTCAAAGATTCATTTCGTTTCGCAAGACGTATTTTTTGTTGTTGTAATGTTTTTATTCGTCGCACATGTTTTTTAGTAAGAATTTGTAAGCGGCGTAGTTGAGATCTTAATTTTGCTTCCTTTGGCGTATCAAATATAAAGTCCGAATCCGAAATATCCACATCACCAATCTCCGAGTTTCCTTGAGGCGAACTTAATAGTTTAGCCTGAAATAAAAAAAAAAATCTTTGTAAGCCATAATAATATTATAAATAAACAAAAAATTATAATTTTAAACACGCTGTTATAAATCTATAATCTTAAATATCCCAGTTTCAAGTTTTTAAATAAAAGCCTTGACTTGAATTAAATATTTGAACGGCAAAAGATAAAAGGAATATCTTTAATAAAAAAAACAATTTATTTATTTCATAGACAGTAAGGAAAGTCTGACAATATTAATAGGGTGTAAACATAAACTCTCTTGAGTTTTACCGTACAGCCTGCGCCATGGGCGTAGCCAGGGGGAGGGGGGGATTCGGGGGTTCAAACCCCCCCCCCCCCCCCCCCCGAATGTTAAGGACTGACATTTTTATGTGCTAATAAACCCTTAAAAAACATTTTTCTAGACGTCATTCCGAATCGATTGAGCTATCGCACATATTTTTGGGAGCTTTATTTCTATTAAACACGTTTTTGAACTTTTTCACTACATAGACTAATAATAGATGGGACTACATACGTCGTGAGAAAAAATAAAGTCTCAATTTTCTTTAGGGTTATTGTATGTACTTTTTGTCGTTGTATTTTCTTGAACCCCCCCCCCAACCTTGAACCCCCCCCCCAACCTTGAACCCCCCCCCCGAAACTAAAACCTGGCTACGCCCATGGCCTGCGCCTTTATTATTTTGAATCTTTAGTTTATAAATTACAATATTTGACGACCCGTGTGGCGCAATGTTTACCATGCCCGATCGCCGTATCAAGGGTCCTGAGTTCGATTCCCAGAAAGGTCGAAATTTGAATGATGAGTTTGAATTCTGCTTTCGGTCTGGGTATGTGTGTTGTTTTCTCTGTGTGTCGTCCATGGCACCCATGGACACTGTGACTCCTAGTAAGGAGGTATGACTGTGTAGCGTTATTTATATATTTTTTATTGTTATTCTTATCAAGCCAAATAAAAAACCCTACCATCTCCTATTTCCCATGGCTACCTTCTAAAAAATTGTAGGTACGTATTTCATAAAAAAATATTATTAACATACATTTTCAGACGCCTGAATATTCGTGGATGATTGGGGCTCTTCGTTTGCAGTAGCTATATTCTGAAATATAAAGGTTATCATTAAATAGGTATACACGAGTTTTCCGCTCACTTTTATGAAGTGTGGTAAATTTGAACCGCACCCTGTCTAATCCGACGTCCTCTGTAATGCATGATTCGACAGGTTGTAACTTGTACTAATACTAATATTATTGACTGCCTCGGCGAACTTCGTATCGCCTTTAAGTGAATGTAATTTGTTGTTACTTTTAACTTTTATAGTTTTGGTAGGTTTAACAAATCAGAGACCATTAAATTCCCTCTCCCTCTCCTTCCCGTTCCCCTTCCCGCTGTAAAAAAAATTGACAAAACGAAGTCTATCCGGGCAGCTAGTATTAGTATAGATTTGTAATTTGTCGGATTACAAGGTATTCTTGTTAAAAAAAAATCAATATTCAAAATTTCTATAATCCGACAAATTCGATAATCCGACGTTTTTCGTTGTCGGGTTACCCCGTGTGGATTGATGTCTCTTTTTTAAAAATTACGGGACCCCGGATATTAGTATGTAAAAAAAAAGCTATTGCTATTATTTTCTACCTTATTAGGGACAACTCCTTTCTTTAGTCTTATGTAACCACATTTGGTTTCATAGAAATGTTTTTCGTCAAAATGAATTGAGCAAATCACGCTTCTATTTGATGGTTTCCAATACTCGTCCAACCTTGCTCTCTGTATAACTTTCGTCCATTTCCATTTTTCTTCCTCATCAGCAGGGAATCTTAAATAAATAAATAAAAATAAAGATTAGTAGGCATGTAAAATTCAAAACGTTTAATAAAAGCCTTTTAAGGCTGCTAGTTGCTACACACTATGCCGAACGGGGATGTCGGCGGGAGTGCGGTGAGGATGTGGCGGTTTAGCCGTATTGGGACGGCTATTCACTATGCTAGGCGCTGCCGGCACTGGGGGCACGACAACTGTTATGTTTGGTTTACACGTATTATGTATTTTAGTAGTTAACTAAATTTTAAGTGAATAATAATTAGTGCGCGTCCACACGTAATAATTCAGTAAAGCTCTTTAGTTCATACAATTCTACTTAATTACTAAAGCATTTTACTAAATTTTAGGTAAAAAGTGCTTGTCCAAACGCGTTAAGTTATAAGCCCCGCCCTAGGTGGGCTTAACAGAAAATATAAAAAATTCTAAATTACTTGTCTACTTGATTAATAAATTTTAACTACTAAATTGTCTTTTTACTAAACTACTTAATACGTGTAAACCGAACATAAGAGTCTCTGTCTCTACTACAATACTGAAGTCTTTACAGAACACCTTGACAGTAATAATAAAAAAACACAACATGGATATTTACTGAAAACTTCCTATTTCGTTCACAACGGATTTCATTTTTAAAATAGAAAATTTAATATTAACAATTACAAAACTACAAAGAAACTCAAGTCGTTTGATAAAATTAAAATACTGTTGGTGGACAGCCCTAGCAAGCGTTTACGTACCGCACGGGTGTAGGCAAAATTGTTTCAAGGAAAGCTGGCGGCTACAAAAGTAGCCGGTCACCCCGGCGGCGGCGCGCGGCGCGGTGGCGGCGGCATATTGTGTATAGCAGTCATTACGTTACGGTAGGGAAAATCAAAACTGTTTTATTGGCAACACCAAACGTAGTGATTAAGTACTCTGTGGGCAACACTAACAAAATGGACGCATAATTAATATGGCTGAAAATTTAAATACCGTATTTGTTAATTAAATGAATGTTTTATTGTGCTACTTACATATGAAATGTGATCCCATCCTTTTTCTTTTTAAGACCAGCTGAATTTTTACACGTGGGAACTGCGCAAGCCGGCATTATTTATTTATTTTATCACGACAATTCGGCCGTACGTCCACAGTGGAACTTCGGGACAAAGAACTAAATCGCTCGTTCATGAAACTACTCTACATATGAGTCGTTTTTGTCACTTCAGTTCAGTTTTAGGCACGTATGCGGTTTATGGTTTTTTCTGTATTGATATGGGTACCATATAAAAATGGTCCTCCAATATTAACGTCATCCGTCTTCATAACCAGCTATATAAAACAATTTTATTAGATCTGTATGTATCTTTTCTTTGGCCTTTTTGAGGAATAAGTTTTTTTTCATCAACGTCAATGTTACTGTAGTCTTGTGTCAATGTCACATAAAATATGACTTCCATTTCAACGACCTACAAATCTGTAAAGGTCGATCTTTCGGTTTTATAAAAAACCGTCCCTATTATTTGGACGGCTTAGATATAGTGAAACTTTTCAGAAATGTTGCGAACGATTCTTGTACGAAACCAAATACTGACCGAGAGTCTTAAAAAAGCAATCCGTTGCAATGTCACGAGATGTATAAGCACAGAGTTAGCCAGAAGGAAACATTCTAACAAGTAAGTTTTATTTGAATATGATCAGGTGTGCGCTAATAATGACGTAAAAATCATATTTTATTATATTGGAATTCTCTTTAATTTTGTACAGCTACGTATGAATATCACGTGTTTGCTTTAAATTTGACGAAATATTGCGGTTTGAATTGCATAACCAAAACGTCAATGGCTTGCCTTGGGATGTCATTCGCGAAACATGTTTGAGTGCCGGTTCGCAGTTCCCACTCATCATATTTTTTTATTTCCTGATATCTCATAGCAGTGGATTATTAATAATTACTGTACATTACATATCCTTCTAGACTTCTAGACTAGAAAGTCTTAAGATGGTAGCCCTCTTGTTTCATTCTGAAAATTAATGAAATTAGTGTATGACATATTTATTCAGTACTGATCCTTTGTAGAGCTAAAGACACATAATTATGTAAAGCAGGTAGATGTTGATGAATGTTATAATAAATATTACAAGAAGTAGATCTTGACTACTTGATCATCAAGACTCAATGAGGGCTTTTTGTTCCGTGGTCCCTGCACCTCCACACCCCGTTATTGAAGCTTATTTTAAAGATTTAACTGTATATATCTGTAACTCCAGCGAAAGAAAGAGGTTAATAATTAATGAGACATTCTAATTAGTATCCAATACAGAATTATAACAACAATGCCAAGCCAACGGATGCCATCATTTTTATTTATTACTTACTGTCACCTGCTGTTTGGCCTGCAGGGCAAAGGAGAACTACCCATTAGTGACATGATTATACCATATACTTTTTGTGAGAATGAGATAATTGCCCACTTTCCATTTATTTGTAGACTATTGTCGCCGTCCAATAACAAAATTGCATCAGCGCCACAATGGACATTGCAAGTGAGGTACTACTCAGATCTTCCGCCACACAACAAAGTAAACCTGCCAGCATTATCCCCGACCATGGAGAGTGGCTCCATCGTCAGTTGGGAAAAGAAGGAGGGTGATAAACTTAGTGAAGGTATATTTATCATGTGTTTTTGCACGATTAGCTGTTAGTGCTTATCAGTAAATATATTTCTTTGTAACATGCATAATATATAAAATTTTACATTATAAACTTCAAATAAGGTACTCAATCTCAGATTGCTACATGCTAACATTTTCTTAAAAAATAGAACTGGGGTTATCTCTTAACATTTTATTATAAAGAATCTTGTCTATACGATTTGGAGGAAATAATTATTTAAGTAAAGTATTGGTTAAAAAATAACCAACTTCAAAGAAATTCTTCGAAAAACATACTTTTAAAAATTACCATAATATTATGTATACCTATATTATTTGGAGTTCCCTCAATTTAGTTTTATTGAAATAATGTTCCATAGGTGATCTTCTTTGTGAGATTGAAACCGACAAAGCCACCATGGGTTTTGAAACTCCTGAAGAGGGGTACCTTGCAAAAATTCTGATACCCGCCGGGACCAAGGGAGTGCCAGTTGGTAAACTGCTGTGTATCATTGTTGAGAGCCAGGCTGACGTGGCAGCGTTTAAAGACTTTAAGGCTGATTGTGAGTATTGAGACCTTTTTGTTTTATTATTACCTTTGTGTTTTTGAGTTTGGGTGTACAACTTCCACATGAATTCAATTTAAATGAAATAGGTGCTCTGCAAATGAATTAATTTTGTTAGTGTCTGAACTCTGAATACATTGGTATTTTCTGTTGGTCAAACACACATCTACATATTCTTTAATTGCTTCTAGAATACTGTTATTTATTACACAATTTTACTAGAATAACCTGTTTTGTGAGTTTGACAAATATGACCACAGAACGATGATTTATCTGGCACATAATACAAATATTCCACATTTTTAAGGGGTATGATTAAATTGAAACTAATAAAACCATTGTTTTTCATATCCATTACTGCATACATTTGCATAGCACCAAGGGGAGTGGCATGTGATAAGTGTGATACTTGTTTGATTTTAAAGAGAGTTTCTAATATTATTTCCATATTTTTTTAAATATTACTTTAACATTATGACCATAGTTTGTGTTACTGAATGCCAGTTGATTTTAATGTTTATTTGTTAAGCTTCATTCATATAAATGAGGACTGTGTATGAATCTAAATACTGGGTTTAAATGATTAACTTAAAGGTATTTTTTGTTGACCAGATATTATAAATTTACATAACATTTGCATGAATTAACAACTGGAATGACCCACAGCGTCCGGTGCTCCCTCTAAGCCTGCACCACCCAAAGGTATGAATTTGACAACATTTTATTACTTTATAAAATCTTACTTTACCTTATTGTACGTTATTAACTCATAATACATTACTGAACAGATTACATACTGAAGAGTTTATATCTTTTGGAAGTTATGAAACCTGAAAATAATAAACATTACCATTATATTGTCTTTTTTTTTTTGGATATCTATCTATATTTATGACTTGATTTTTCAATTTCTATTTAACATTCAGTGTCTTTCAGTTATGTAAGTGAAATTAAAAACTTAACTGAGCGTAACATTTTCTAAAATATTATGTAGGTTTATGTAAGAACGAAATTCTTGCGTTTTGAGAGGAATGACGTCATACATTTTTTATTATTGGCTGGCACAGCGGCTGAAGCTCCTCCGCCCGCGGCGGCGCCCGCAGCGGCTGCCCCGGCGCCCCCCGCGCCCGCAGCGCCCGCCGCCGCCCCCGCCCCTGCAGCGGCCGCCCCCGCCCCCACCGGTAGGGTCTACGCTAGCCCCATGGCACGGCGGCTCGCCGAAATCAGAAACATCCGGCTTGGTGGTAATTTACTTACTACTTGATGGAAAAATAGCTGCGCAGTTCACCTGGCTTGGTTTAAAATGTAATATCAATCTCAAATCCAACTAGAGTTGTAATTGAGGTTGATAACATGAACATTGTTGCCTTCAATTGCAACATTTGCTGTAGTTAATGAACTTGCTATTGAAACACTCAATAAACCAATAAATTTTTATATGGTCCATTTTTTATATGTAACAGTGCTTTTTATATCATACAGTATCAGAGAAACATTTTTATGCATCCATGACATTTTTGTCTTTATTACTGATCAAGTATAATTGTTCAATGTCATGGAGTGTTTACGTACGTACAGCTACAGTACAGTTAATGTCACCTTATCAGCCGCGAAAACGATTACTTCAGAGGATTATAAGGGGTCATTTATCGTAAAATATCAATGTTTATCTTCACGTTAATTTTGCTGTGATTCTTGATTTAAGTAGTGCAATAGCACAGTAAATTTAGAAATGACTTCTTTTAAATGACATTTTTTATAACCTCAGATTGTTTCATAATGATATTTCTCATTCAAAATCGAAGGGCTTATTGTTAGTACAATTTCTGGTAGCAGGCATATTATTATACTAGTTTTCATTGTAGTAAATTAGTTCTTTAATTTTCGTTATTTTTTTGCATTTTTGCATGGCAATCACTTGTTATCTTCACTCTTAAGAATCAACTTAGATTCTTCTGAAACATTACTTAAGTTGAACTATAACTTGAGGTTTTCCGAAAAGGGTATTAAAAAAAACTCAAGGATGATATTCCTTGTTTATCTACCAGAAGTGTAAGTGGTCACCCACTTACCATAGGACATTCTTTATATTCAAAACGAAGGATGATAACGTTCCTTTGGTATTTATCTACATTACTAGCAACAGTGACTCTTTATATTAAAAAAAATTTAGGTAATAGTGTGATGTGCCTGCGATGTACACAGGACAAGCTTCAGGGGTATTCGGGTCATTGAAGAGTGGTGATCTCTCAGGAGCGCCCGCCGCAGCCCCGGCCGCCGCCCCCGTAGCGCCCGCGCCCGGCGCCACCTTTGTGGACATCCCGCTTACCTCCATGCGGGAGACCATCGCCAAGAGGTTGTCTATGGCCAAACAGACTATCCCACACTACCAGCTCTGCGCCACAGTTAATATAGAGAAGACGCTTGCCATGAGGAAGGTCGTCAATGATCGGCTTGAGAAGGAAAAGGCTGGAGTTAAGGTGAGATTATTTTCTTTTCTATTTATCAAGGCTTTATATTTTAGTCATACTGCGGTGGTTTAGAATCTTAACACGAACTCTCTGCGGCATCCGGCAGACTAGGGTTTCGTAAGTCGCGAGAGGTGTTTGGGCTGGGGGCTTAAGGGTCACTTCTTCTCATCTTTGCTGGCAAGGTATTGATGATGCATAACACATTATGATTGACTGATGCTCATTGGCGGATAAGACCATTTGTCAGGTAGTTCGACTGCCCGATTGACGGCTATTCATATAAAAATAAGCTTTAAGGCTGTTTACTTATTGAAGTGACTATGATAGCTTTGTTGGTCAGTAGGCGATAGTGATCAATAACTATTGGATAACCGGTTTACTCGTTTATTGCCATAAAAAAAACATGACTTTTCCGGGGTCATACCATACTAACCCCATTATTCAGCCATGTTTGGTTAATATTGCAGGTTTCCGTTAATGACTTCATAGTGAAGGCCGTAGCGGCGGCGTGCAAGCGAGTTCCCGCAGTCAACGCCCACTGGATGGATTCCTTCATTCGACAGTACGATTCTTTTTATCTTTAAACTTATGGTGTTGTCAATCACCTAGAGTTGGCGGCAGGCTGAGATGGCAACTTGTGATGAATTTGACGTTTAAAAATTTGTTTATATTATGTACATATCGACGCTAGAAAGCAAAAACGTAGTAAACCACACTGCCGTCCAAACGAAGAGTGCAATAAGTCGAGTTTTTGGGAAAATTTAATTTAGACCTTATCTGTAACTACATAAGGTCTTAAATCAATTTGCCCAAAAAATCGACTTATTGCACTCTTCGTTTGGACGGCAGTGTCGTTTACTACGTGTTTGCTTTCTAGCGTCGATATGTAAGTAAAACACACGGCTGCTTGAAACGGACTGTTTTATTTTTGGCGCCATGCGGCATAGAGTACTTGAATACTACGGTTGGCAGTATCGGTTGGTCCTGGGTTCGATTCCCAGCAAGGCGGAAATTTGAATGATGAGTTAGAATTTTTGCTCTCGGTCTGGGTTTGTGTCCTTGTCTTTGTATGTTGTCCATGGCACCCATGGAACAGGGAATCCTAGTGTGGGGCAATGAGTGTGTAGCGTTATATATTTATTTTATTTACTTTTTATGTCTTTTTATGTCTCAGGTTTTCCAACGTGGACGTGAGCGTAGCAGTGGCGACGCCGACGGGTCTGATCACGCCGATCGTGTTCAACGCGGACTCGCGCGGCGTCATCGACATCTCCACTTGTGTCAAGGAGCTGGCGACCAAGGCCAAGGAGGGCCGGCTGGCGCCGCAGGAGTACCAGGGCGGGACCGTTACTGTGTCCAATCTTGGGATGTTTGGTGAGTTTTGAAAATTTATTTATTAGAAACGAGTAACCGTCCTCGCTTTGCTTCGGTTTTCTTTTTTTTACTAATTTTTTTTTTGAAAATTTTTTAATTTAATTTTACCAGGCTATATGATGTCGACCATCGTTACTATGACACAATTCAAATGGTTGCTCGGATCGGACATTTTATTAAGAAGATTTGTTTTGATCCATCCTTATTAGGTTGTATGTATGTAATATGTTTTAGGAATCACAATGTTCAACGCCATCATCAACCCCCCTCAATGCTTCATCCTGGCGTGCGGCGGCGTGCAAGAGCTGGTCATTCCTGACAAAAACGAACCTCAAGGGTGTGTATGACTGCAGATGCTATTGTAGTGTTATGGTATTGTCCATGTAACAATGGACATATATTGTCCATTTTGAGACGAGTATTTGGTAAACAGCCTAGCGGGGTCTCTTTATCGTAATTTGTAATTTATTAGTAAAGCAGGTATAAAATGTGGACTTTAAGAAAAAGTTATCATTTAATACTAAAATAATTTATGTTTACTAGTAATAGTGCCATGATTGGGTACCGAATAGGACTCGTTCCAAAAAAACTGACTATATTAGCTCGATTAACGAAAGCTGGCGCGTACAACACAAAGATAAAATTACGCTTGTGTAATGTTTTCAATATTTTTCAGTGACGTTGCATTGCAAAGAAATCACAAAAATCCGATACATGTTGCCCTTGCACAGAACTTCTACATATAGTATAGATAGTAATAAATATTGTCTTTTCAGATTCCGGTTGGCGAAATTCGTAACGTTCACGGCCTCAGCGGACCACAGGGTGATCGACGGCGCGGTCGGCGCGCAGTGGATGAAGGTGTTCAAGGAAAACTTAGAAGACCCCGCCAATATCATTCTATGAACACGAAGTACGAACACTCGTGTATAATGCTCCTTGCAATTTGCTGGCTGGCTCACGGACTGTAGATAGCGTGTAAAAAAGATTTTTTTTATTCGTATTGATGCTTCTTACTGCCTTTGAGAATTATAGTTTTATAATAGAATAATAGGAGTAGTTAAGAAAGGTTTAAATTGGAACTTATTTATATATTTTGTTAGTGTTGACATTAAAAATTAATAGTATGTAAGTATACTATTTTTATTCATGTAATCGAGTTTTTATTGTTGAGGTTAAGGCAAAGTGGTGTTTTGTGTCATATTATGAATCATATTTATTTTTAGTGAATCATGTTTATTTATTATTTTTAAGATTTTTTTTGGCTCGAATTAGAGGAATTGGCTGCGTCGATCAGCAAATTGCATTGAGTGAGCAACCTTTGTACATCCTACCATATCCTTCGATTCAAGATAATTTGAGGGTAATCAAAAAAAAATATTGACCACATTGTATATTTAAGCATCCACTGTACAGTAGACGGTAGATTAAGAATTCTCAGTTAGTACTTACTAAGCACACATTATTCGGAGGATATGGAGGTAAAATGAAGCGTTTATTTATTTAGATAAATTAAGTTGTTAATTGTACAATGAAATATGTGAAGCAAGGAAGTCGAGGTGATTCATTGACGTTATAAAGTACCCGATAGCGCATCCCTATGAAAAGTTACAGTGAGGGTAGATTGAGGTAATAATGGTCCATGTTATAATAATAATAATAAGGTAACAATAGACGAAATACTGACTTTGCCTATGGTACTGCCTGCTTATTGAGACGATCCATTTTATTTATATGCATTTTTGTATATATTTTAGTTTTTAAAAAATGTCGTAGTGTCTTCTTTTGGAGTAAAGATCTATTCGTTTTACTTGTTTATAATTATGTTAATTTTGGGGGGAATAGAAAAAAATATTGTAAATACGAAAACGCTGCTCCGCGACCACTTCAGGCGTCTTTTGTTACCAACATATTGTTATCGTAATGTTTTGATGCTGCTAGATGATTTTATGATTGTTAGTGGAATATATTTTATTTATAAATAAATCCACTTTTAACAAAATTATAGTCGTTTTATTTTTATTTTCAAAAGATCTACCAAACAAAAGTATGTACAAAGAATGTTTCCCTTTGGGAATTTGATTTCTTACATTTTATGTATTATAATGTATAATCCTATGCAGAGTCACAGAGTTAGTACTTTGTTATTACAGAGTGCATAAAGGAATCTATGGCATAAAGGTTACGTATTATATCCTTTGGGCCTCAGATACACATGCTACTTAGCACACATGAATACACGCAAGCTCAGAATTTGCCCACCTTTTGTTGACTGTTTAGTTACTTAAGAAGCGAATGTAAAAAAATGTGAAGAGGAAGTACCTAAATACCTACCTATTATTGTTTTTTATAAGTACTTACAAGATTTTCACCTAAATAGAGATCCGCCGTATAATAGAGAATATGTCCTTGGTTTAATTACTATAAAATAATTATAATTTACAAGTACTATTATTTCTTCTGTGGTTTAATCAAATATGTGCCACCTATATAATGCCTACAATATACATTGCTAACATGAACTCTATGCAAAACAAAATGAAGAATGTAAGTCACTTCCATAAAAACAGTAGATGGTCAAGGCCGAAAACATTAAACTTGCGTGCAAAATGTTATCAAAATAAAAGTACGGGCTTGTCATGGACACCTGTCACGCGTCGTGCGATTAATTAATTCTAACGTGACAAACTATTATAATTTGTACTTTTTAGGCAAGGTAAGCATCATATTGGTGTCACATTTCCTATTTGTAACGAAATATTTAGGTCCATGGACCCTCACATGGACCTAATGTTTAGATCGAGTGTTCAAACGCAAACCTTCAAACATGGATGACTGCGTCCAGGCGTAGCTTAAATTCTATACCGGCTTTTTATAAGGAAAAGAAGTTTTATCTTTCGAAACCAACTTCTTATTCAGATCAATCCAATGTTTTGAGGTGCGCCCTATGCTTCTTTCTACAAGGACCTTTTTTCCACAACGGTTATGTTAAAGGTCCTTTTATAGTAAGATCACATCACTTAAGCCGAATAATCAGACTTACTGAGTAATTAGCATAGCTCTCTCCGTAGGCCGCTGCGTTACTTTGAGTTGTTCTTTATGGCTATAGTGTAGCAACACAATTTGGATAGGTAGATAGGTACTTATCACAGTCATCACGTATGTATATCATAGAGATACATAAGTCTAAAGTACCCATTTAAACCAGAAGAGTTATACATTGAAATGTGAAGCCACTTTATTTCGGGGTTTTAGAAAAACATAGTTTAATTTGGCTATTAATATTAAAATACCTTCCACAAGTTCATGATTCTAGGTAGGTAACTAAAACATAATATTTAAATGTTATTGAAAATCAGGTCCCTACCATACGAACCACAAAAATGACAGAGCCATCAATAGAGGGAGAAACTGATGAAGTAAAAAAACCCTTTAAAGAAGTGCCCGTTGTTCAAGAGCAAGGCTTTTTTGTGCACGACACAGGCGACACCTATGACGGGTTTTTTGAAGCTAAGAAAAAAGACAGAAGTGTAAAAATGCACGGTATGTAGTTCTATTAAGATAAGAAATGGGGTGTAAGGGACTCCATCATGCTGGAGTCTGCTATGAATCTGTCTACATATATGAGAAACGTATAGTAAAGACCATTTTAATAAAGATGGATAGCTACCTAGTTATTTATAGTTCGGGGCTGGTGCAGAGTTAGGAATTTCTAATCCTGATTTATGTTAGACATCTAAACAAACTAAGTGGGCTTAGCAGTTTAAATTAGTCGTGGGATTGGATACACATAATAGTTATGCGCATCTAAATAGAAACCTACGTTCTTTAATTCTACTACGTAAAGGTGCATCCGTGCCACTTGCATCATTATTTAAATGCGTAGAAATATTAAATATCTCAATGTTATTTATTAGAAGAACGGTGTATCAACCGTGGCACTACCGCCCTACCGGTAACAGTAGGAAGGTATCTGCTTAATTTGATATGCATAAAAAAATCGTATCATGTTGCTTTCCGTGCTTGCAGATACGCTGCTTAACTTGGCAGACTCCTTTTAAGCGTTCTCCAAACTTATTGCGTAAGCACCTACCGGGTAGGTACACCAAATAGGAAATGCAACGAAGCAGCACTGACTGAATGTTTTCGTCTTTTATCGACTGAAGTTTAATGGACCGTTCAGTGATCCATTCCAGCTCATAAATACAGAGTGTTACGCTCTACTTGCAGGAAACGTTGCGTATGAAATGTTTTATTTTAAGGTGACATTATTGTCCATACATTCTTATCTAGTTTCTTGGCTGTCTTGGCAGTATAGCACTGAGATGAATTAAATGCCCTGTGATCGGTCTTAGTGATCTCTATCCAGTGTCTGTCCCGTCCCATCCAATAACGTCACCCTTTGCACTTCAATGTGCAAATAGATTTTTGGAACCAATGATGATGAATTTTAACAGTGGTTAAAAGGTATATTTCTAACGATATATTCCCCATTAGGGTCAGGCCAGTACACCACAGCTGAAGGCGACATCTACGTTGGAACGTGGGAAGCTGATCGACTCGGCGCCAACGAAGAAGTTACTATCGCTTTCACCGACGGCTCCAGATACGAAGGGCTGTTTAAAGACTGGTCGTATCAGGGTCGAGGGAGGTACATCTATCCTGACGGGAGTGTCCTCCATGGAGACTTCGTAGAGAACTCTCCGGTAGGCCTCCTAATGCTACTGGATTGTAATGGACACAAGTGGCTTGGTCGCGCTGAGCAAGGGTACGGGTGGTTTCAACCGGTCAACCATTATTATGAGATGTTAGAAAAAACACGGGAAAGTAAGTTGAAGCGAAGAAGTAAGGATTTGAAGGGTACTAGTCGGTCGCCCGTGTGATTTTTTAAATATATGTTTGAAATAAAGGGTTAAAATAAATTATCTTACGATTTTAAAAATATTAAATAATTACTTGTAAATTCGGTCATACCTACTCACTATAATGTATTTAATTTATTGAATAATATATTTAATTGGTTAATAATTAAATTAACATTTGTTGATTCTTAATAAAAAAGTTAATGAATTTTATGAATTGTTTTGTCAGTAGATTACTTATTTAACGAATCATCTTTAGTTAACGGTCGCCTTCATTTTTCGGCGAAGGGCTCGGCAGGTTGGTAAGTTGGCCATCTAAATTACAGTTTGGACGTGACGGGAAACAGCTATACATTCCTAAATTAAAATGGGCACGCGGGATTAGAGTGCCTTCCGTCAACAAACTTGTTTTAACCTAATGAGACGGTAGGATTGTTACACACTTGAGCATACGGAACAATTGGTTGGAGTAAAATGGGTACCTAGTACCTACCTAAACAGTGGTAATGCCGGGTTGAGAAAGAAATCTCTGAGCAAGGTGTTAAGTACGTTACACAATCACAGTAGGCATCATTTAGCGTACACGTATTTGTGACAGCTCATACTTTGACCCCACTTAAAGTTAATAGAACACTTCAGAAGTCAGATACAGTCAAGCACTTAAGCCACTTTGGTAGAGTTCTTATTTGCTGCCAAATGAGCTGACGGACAAATTTAGTGCAGTACAAAGAGTAACAAACGCGTTGCCAGGAAAGCTGAAAACGAGGAATTACTAACCATAAAACAGCATAAAACACTAGTGAACTTATGAACAAATATTATAACGTCACACGGCAAATATTCTGAAACTACAATCGTATCGTTATTTGACGACGATGCGGGGATGACGTAAGCCAAAATATATCTATAGGGTGTTCGTTCGAATAGTATAACCACCACCAATTAACGACGATTATTAGATACCTTGCCCGTCTATTCATAGGGTTCTGGCTTCGATTCCCAGTGAGGCACAAATTTCAATGATGAGTTTAAATCTCTATTCTCGGTCTGGATCTGTATGTTCTTGCTTTTGTGTACCTATTGTTGTCCATGGTATCCAAGACACAAGAAAAGGAATCCTAGTGTGGGATGAAGTGTAACCGCCCGGCCACAGCTACTAGCGGCGCGGATTGCGGCGCGGTGAGCGGCGCGGCAAGCGGTGAGCGGCGAGAACAAATGGTAGACAATGTATGGAGTATGCCACAGCTACAGCGGCGCGTTTTGCGGCGCGGTGAGCGGCGCGGTGAGAGTCGCGGCAGCGGCGGACTGCGCGGTGCGCGAGTGAAACAAATGCCGCGCGCGGCCGTATCGGTGGACGAACTCAGCATGATTGTATTATATTTTCCTTATTATTTATTATTTTTTATTCTTGATGTATTATATTTATCTTCATTTCATGAACAATAGTAAAACAATCGGTTGCTTCAAAGACTAGTTCTCATCATATTTTCTTAATAATCCATGTGACAGCTCATTCCATCATACCCTTTTGTATTCGTTTTTCTTATAATGACAAACATGGCCGGTATCTTAATTACCTGCTTACATTATTATGTTATTTATTTATTTATTACATTTAACACTTTATTGTTTGTACACCAAAACATAATATACATAAAGAGCACAAGGAAGGAACACAAAACAATGTTACTATTTATCTACAGATTATTTATCAATATTATTATAATATAATATTATTATATAGTAGTCTAAGTACGTCCACCGCTGACGCCGCCGCGGTCGCAACTAATCTAGCTGTGGCATACCAACGCAAATCGCGCCGCCCGCCGCGCCGCTCACCGCGCCGCAATCCGCGCCGCTAGTAGCTGTGGCCGGGCCCTAACGTTTTGGAATCGTGCTTTATAAAAAAAAACCTTGAGTTTATTGTTTTATTCTTGATTCTTGGAGAGTAGTAGTCAAATGCGTTATGAAACTTACGTACCTGACTAGTTACTACTAATGGATCTTTGGACACTCGCCGGGTAGAAAAAATCCATTAATGGATGTGGACCACTTGAAAAATTATAGCGTAATACAGATAAATGAAGCTGTTTTCATACGGCTGCTAACCCAATTAAAGAATAATAATACCTTTTACGCATAATGCCTTCTTGGGTATGTTGCAATTAAATTTTCTGAAACAGGAGTTGGCGAATGGGCGGTCGCCCACCCATCGCCAAATGACATGTTAACTCGTTTCGATGTCTTTGTATTTTGGCCTCGAATGTACGCCTACCAAATGCACCGGCTTCGTTAAAAACAACTTGTACATTTTATAAGCTCACTAAAACGTTTAAGAAGATAAGGCATCATAGCAAAATATTTAGCTTAGTTACTGGTGTGTAGCGGAAAACGTTACTTCTACTCGAACCACCTATTTGAACCCCCTAGGGTGCAGACCCCCTGTGGATGCTCACTATTATCCATTACACTTGGAACCCTGGGGGTGTTCATGACTAAGGACTCCCTGTTACTCCCCATTATTCAAAGAAATGGAATTATATAAACGAAGTTTTTGTCGAATGAAGCTTTTCTAGGAAAAAAACCTGATAATCTCCTCCAGTGGGTATTTCTTGGTGGGGATTTCTAGAACAAATCAGAATATCTAATCCCCATTATTCAAAGGACTTAGATATTCTGATTTGTTCTACAAATCCCCACCAAGAAGTACCCACTGGTGGAGATTATCAGTTTTTTCCTAGAAAAGCTTCATTCGACAAAAAAATCTTTTATTTAATTTCATTCCGACGCTTTAAAGCTTATTCATAAATATCATCGTAGTGAAAGATAGTTCTTATTTCTTAGTTACATATTGAGTTTTGAAGCTCTAAAAGCAGCATACTTTAGGGTATGGGCCTCTCTTATAATTGAGAAGGCCTAAAATGCTATTGTGTTATTGATGAAATAATAACAGCTAGTTAAAAACTTCTGTTTCATCAAAATTAAGCTTTATCCCTGTTCTTCCTCAATTAGGTAATAGGAGCCATTATTAAGAATATTACGATTCTAATATTTTAACCCTCAGGTGAATATTATTAGCGTGTAAACGGTTTCACGCCTATAAAATTTCTAACAGCTGTATTGAATTATTGGTAGCTTGCTTGCTTACCAAATTTTAGGTGCGGCTTTCGTGACTAAAATAAGACTATCGGAGTGGTACATCAGCGATTATGAGACAATTAATAGCCAAGTCCTCGATTTTGTTGCTGTCTGTTTCAAGCATTAATACAAGCAAGGTTTCGTAAAAGCGGCAATTTTGTAATGTTCCCATCATTACTGAGATGAAAGATATTCTTGCCATTCGTTAGAGTCCATTCTGCGCGTACAAACGGGTAATGACTCTAGCAGATTCTGCTGTCGTCATTCATGCGTGATTAACACACATTTACACTAATTCAAGATTATTGTATTCCATCCAGCGTTTCATGTTGAACGTATATCTATTAAAATATCATTAAATAGAAAATAATTATGCATGAGTGCTTACTTTATTTAAATAATAAAATTACTTTTGATTTAGATACTAGACTAGAATGAGAATTTGACAAACAAAACGTAAGTCTTGATAAAATAAGATTGGTACATTTAAATATTACGTGCAAATGCCCGATTAATTTCCTACGTGTACAATACGGGATACCCGGTGCTGTAAAATACGTTATCAGACTTATACGCAACAACAACGTACATTGAAGGTGGAATATGTAGAGTCCCAGGCAGTAAGGCGTTCGGAGAGGTGGAGTGTGTAGAGCCATAGAGGCCAGAGTACTTTGTTAGAGGTTCGGCAGATGTCGGGCGGAGGAGACGTGAAGCGAGCCCACGCGCCGCGAGCGCGGCCCGCGCCTCCCCTTATCACCTTATCAGCCCTTATCACTTACTCATCGCGAAACCAATCGTATAACACGGTCAGTTGATTCAAACGTGCAAATCCACTCAAATGTGATTTATTGAACGATCATGTTCGGAAAAACCGTGGTGTTCACATCGTTTTATTTGTGCGCTTTTTTCCTGAAAATCGTATATGTAGCTGGTCAAGGTGAGCCGCGTTTTCATAGCGCTGAAAGATTTTCACGCTTTCTGATAAGATTATCTACTAACTACCACTCGTACCAACCTACTTGGCTAATACTTTGTAAACATACTCGCAACTGTTTACTTACGTGTAGTGCGCTGAGGCTGATATTTTTTCTACAACTTGTAGTTCAAATCTATTACGAGTAATCGGAGTAATCGATCCTTTGAAAAGAGAGGCGATTTCCTACTTAGTGTTATTACGTATATTATTAGTATGGTATTAGTATAATTACTAAAAATTAATTTCGGTCCCTTATCGGGCCATAATAATTACGGTTCTGGCTTTAAAAGCGTGATCTATAGCTATAGTGTGTTTACACGAAATGCATTTGTAAGTGTAACTAAAATAGCTAAACAGGCGGGACGTTCGCTCCCGGAACTCACCTGTTACGGGCATGAGTTTTCAAAAATAGAAATATCTGGAATAGGAATGACAGTTTTATTTATAACGGTCAGATTTGTTGCTTGGTTTCTGGCTACTGTACCTACTGCCGGCACAGTCGCCTTGAACGTAATAAATAAGTTATTATTGAAAGGTATGATTCAGAAATTTCGATTTAGTATGACAATGCTAGAAACATTACAATGTTATAATTAGAAAAAAATAATTCACTTGAATTTTGAACTTTTTAACCGACTTCAAAAAAGGAGGTATTCAATTCGACTGTATTTTTTATGTTTGTTACCTCAGAACTTTCGACTGGGTGAACCGATTTTGATGGTTCTTTTTTTAATCGAAAGCTGGTGCTTGTCATGTGGTCCCACTTAAATTTGAGCGAGATCTGACAAGTAGTTTTTGAGTTATTTTGAAGTTGGTTATTTTTTGTCAAGAATTATTATAAAGTCAACAATGCATGATTTTTATTTTCACTAGATTCTTATGTAACGTTCACTGTTTTTCTTTTATTTAAACTATGATTTACTATTTAAAGATGGATAATTTTATCGCTTTAACGCAATTTTGTTATCATGAACTTTATTAACTATAAATAAGCGTAACACGTTCATTAACTATTAATTGCATATAATTATAGTAGGTAAGTTGCTGGCAGCAACTTGCTGCATTATAATCGACTAACAATAATTTTTCGAACTACTCAAAGCATAATTAAGTTAGGAAATGGTTGCCTGATGAAACAAAATGAATGGGCGTTTAGTTAATTTGATATCGGGCAAGCCGTATAGCCGTTTAATTACAACGTGTCGGTGTTATCGCCTATCCGCTATCGGATCGATGTCATAAGTGTCGTAACGTATGTCTCCCGTTGTGTTATCCCGACAATGTCGCCTATACTAAGTTGGCCACCCGTTCGGATCAGTGACGGATTAAGATTACTTGATACCCTAAGCAATCCACGCCTGTTGGCCCCCCTATCCGTATGTCAACGTGGTTTTATGTGCTTTTTTGTGCTTCTTCTGGTACCCCCCCAGACGTGATGCCCTAGGCAATTGCTTAATTTGATTAAGGGTTAATCCGTCACTGGTTCGGATGTAGATCAGATTGTCCCGTTATATTTTTATGCAGGGATTATACGTTTATTTATCATGTAGGTGTCCGTAATACCACGGTAATAAGATTGTTTTAGTAAGGGAAGATTTAGTAAGGTAATTTACGAGTCTGAGGAATACATATAGGGTGTATTTAGTTTTGTTGAACATATTCATCAAGACAAGACAATAATTTTATTTATCTTCCCTGTAAAGGTCGCTGGGTCACCCACTCAACTTAATCCTGAATTAGACTCGCACATTGTATACATCTTCGTCTACATGCTTCAGTAAATATAAACTGTGTTTCAGTTACAGTATTGAGAAGTTATTCAAGCTTTTTCTTACCAGGATTATGCAAGTGATGGTTTGTTGCTCTGAAAAGGTGACGAGAGTGAAAATACACCAGAACACTAGAAGCCAATACATTAGCTAGTTCTCTAAAAATGTGATGTCCTAAATGTAGACAAAATGAGGACATACTACCAAAGTTGTATGGTGATAATCGGTATTGCACCGACTTTTAATCGCGTTTACGCCCACACGAATTGTGTCAACACAGCGTGACGTAAAAGTATTCCGTGATCCAGTTTTGCCGTATCACTTGCTCTTATTGTGATTTGGAAGTATTTAGAACATGGACCTACCTACATAGTAATTAATCGTAGATACACAAAAGGCTTACAAAAATAATACGGAAATAGCTTTTGAGTCTGGTAAGGTATCAAGTTACGCTACACAGTATACACTCATAGCCCCACAATAGGAATCACATACACAAAGACAAGAAGACACACACCCAAACCGAGAACAGAAATTTAAACTCATCATTCAAATTTCCGCGCTGGGAATCGAACCCAGAACCCTTGGCACGGCGATCCGGCATGGCAACCATTGAGCCACACGAGTTTACATTTTACGAAAATTCATGATTGCTGAAGTATAATGTTACTTTATCTAATCATTCGAACCTATCAAGTGAGTGAAAGTATTTATAAGGAGTTGTTTTACATTGTCAGGTGACCAGCTCCTGAACAAGCTGGTGTGTATCGAGCATGAAGAGTGTGGAGCCTGTCTGTCTGCGGCCGAGCACTGCCGCTGGTGCGCAGACCCTTACTACAGGGCGGCCGTGCCACGCTGCAATGATGATGAAAGGTAAATTTTACGAAATAAATAATCGACTTCAAGAAATATTCTTTGAATAAGGACCACAAAAACGGATACCTTACAAACTTATATTATCTTAATATATATAAATTACGTGTCACGTTGTTTGTCCGCGATGGACTCCTAAACTACTTAAGGCGATATTATCCCAAGAAATGGTATTTTTGAAGGTGTTTTGTTCATAAATGGTACATAATACAATTCTAAAAAAAATATATGTTATTTTACAGTCTTTGTTCTTTCGTTCCCTCATACTTGATACACGATAGCAATTATTTCATTGGATAGAAATAAATCACAAAGTGGGGTCTAATCTGGCATAAAAATGGCGTTTTATTCGCGTTTTAATCGCTTCCAGATAATAAAAAATATACCACAGTATAGGTCCTATAGATACCAATATTTCTTTCTGATCATAATTTGAAATTTTGAAAAACTTCCCTTTCAATTTCTATTTTTTCCCTTTCCACGAGCAACGAAACGCCCGACGCGTTAATTTACTCAATTTTACTCTCGCGCCAGTCGCCTTCGAGGTAGGACCTGTGCTAATCGGCATCGCAGCCGCACGTTGTCGAATTTCCGACACTAATTTTAATTTCGAATTTGGCGCGCGCGCCTTCTGAACTTATATTACGTATTAGGTACTGTCCAAAGTATCCACACTGCTGTAATTTGAAATAATAAAATTTTTTCGTTTTTATACTTTAGTTACTATTATAGTATTTGGGTATTGGTATAAGTCAAGTGCTAATTACACAATTATTATCTAATACTATCCCAAGCCGGATGGGTGTCGTAAAAGGCGACTAAATCCGGCCCGCTGGTGGTAGGGCCCCTCGAGGGATTATATTGGTAATATTGATTTTAAATTTAATACCATTATTACTATTATTATTTCTCCATGGGGTTCGCATGGATAGCTACCACCCTTGAGCATGTGTCAGTCGCCAAACGACTCGTCGTGACGGCTGGGAGCTTGAGAGACAGTTTTCTTTTTTGAAGTTATACCTTATTTAGGCGCGTTATGAAATAAATGGAAAATTGTTTTGAAAAAATGATTATTGAAGTGAAAACTTCTTGAAGTCAAAAGTGAAAAAAGTCGAAAGTCAAAAATGTCAAAAAAGTCAAAAAAGTCAAAAGTCGAAATTCAAAAAAGTCAAAAAAGTCAAAAAAGTCAAAAGTCAAAAAAGTCAAAAAAGTCAAGTCAAAAAAGTCAAAGTCAAAAAAGTCAAAAGTCAAAAAAGTCAAAAAAGTCAAAATTCAAACAAGTCAAAAGTCAAAAGTCAAAAAAGTCAAGTCAAAAAAGTCAAAAAAGTCAAAGTCAAAAAAGTCAAAAGTCAAAAAAGTCAAAATTCAAAAAAGTCAAAAGTCAAAAGTCAAAAGTCAAAAAAGTCAAAAGTCTAAAGTCAAAAAAGTCAAAAGTCAAAAAAGTCAAAAAAGTCAAAATTCAAAAAAGTCAAAAGTCAAAAGTCAAAAAAGTCATAAAAGTCAAGTCAAAAAAGTCAAAGTCAAAAAAGTCAAAAAAGTCAAAATTCAAAAAAGTCAAAAGTCAAAAGTCAAAAAAGTCAAAAGTCAAAAAAGTCAAAGTCAAAAAAGTCTAAAGTCAAAAAAGTCAAAAAAGTCAAAATTCAAAAAAGTCAAAAGTCAAAATTCAAAAAAGTCAAAAGTCAAAAGTCAAAAGTCAAAAGTCTAAAGTCAAAAAAGTAAAAAAAGTCAAAAAAGTCAAAAAAGTCAAAAGTCAAAAGTCAAAAAGGTCAAAATTCAAAAGTCAAAAGTCAAAAGTCAAAAGTCAAAAAAGTCAAAAAAGTCAAAAGTCAAAAAAGTCAAAAGTCAAAAAAGTCAAAAAAGCCAAAAAAGTCAAAGTCAAAATTCAAAAAAGTCAAAAAAGTCAAAAGTCAAAAGTCAAAAGTCAAAAAAGTCAAAAAAGTCAAGTAAAAAAAGTCAAGTCAAAAAAGTCAAAAAAGTCAAAAGTCAAAAAAGTCAAAAAAGTCAATAAAGTGAAAAAAGTAAGAAAAGTCAAAGTCAAAAAAGTCAAAAAAGTCAAAAAAGTCAAAAGTCAACAGTCAAGTCAAAAACGTCAAAAAAAGTCAAAAAAGTCTAAAGTCTAAAGTCAAAAAAGGCAAAAAAGTCAAAAGTCAAAATTTGTGGAGTGGAGTGGAGTGGAGTGGAATAGTAAAACCTACAATTATCATCTTCCCGAAATTTTACATTCGTCTCATTATCTTGAAAACAAAATTTTTGAAGGTTTCACTTCTAAGTTCTAAAATGTGTGAATGGCACACATTTTAATTTTTTTGTTTTTATTATTTTTTACGTATCTTTAGGTATTTTATTTTAAATTATTCTTATACTTTTTATCATTCTCAACATACTTGTAAAATATCTTATCCAAAGGGTTTGAAGATTTTTGTACGGAACCTGGCATACCTACAAGTCCGCCATTTTGAAAAAAAAGCTCGTTTCGATTTTGAAGTTGGTTACTTTTTGTTAGTATTTAGATGATATTAGTCAATTTTGTATGTAAGTACCTACTTATTTGTAGGTGAACCGATTTTGATGATTCTTTTTTTGATAGAAAGCTGGTGCGTATCATGTGGTTCCACATAAATTTGAGGGAGATTTGACAAGTAGTTTTCGAGTTATTTTGAAGTTGGTTATTTTTTGTTAGTATTTAGATGATATTAGTCAATTTTGTATGTAAGTACCTACTTATTTGTTATCCACTCACCTTTAGTCTCCACTGGACAGTTTCGTTTCATAAAATTTCAAGTCAGTCTGCACTCACCTCTAGTCTCCACTGGACAGTTTCGTTTCATAAAATTTCAAGTCAGTCTCCACTCACCTCTAGTCTCCACTGGACAGTTTCGTATCATAAAATTTCAAGTCAGTCTCCACTCACCTCTAGTCTCCACTGGACAGTTTCGTATCATAAAATTTCAAGTCAGTCTCCACTCACCTCTAGTCTCCACTGGCCAGTTTCGTATCATAAAATTTCAAGTCAGTCTCCACTCACCTCTAGTCTCCACTGGACAGTTTCGTATCATAAAATTTCAAGTCAGTCTCCACTCACCTCTAGTCTCCACTGGACAGTTTCGTATCATAAAATTTCAAGTCAGTCTCCACTCACCTCTAGTCTCCATTGGACAGTTTCGTATCATAAAATTTCAAGTCAGTCTCCACTCACCTCTAGTCTCCACTGGATAAGCTAAAATTATCATTACTCTTATTTTATTACACCTAAAATTCCAATGAATAAATCAAAATAAAGTATACTTACACCCCAACTCAGAGCAGTTACTAATAATAATAATAATAATAATAATAATAATAAAACCCTTCCACACTCATACCCCCGCAGTAGGTTACAAGTATTTACCTGTGTCGCGGGTGGCATGTACTACACATATAACACATCACAATAACAGCCATGACACGAGTACAAATATTTATCTGTCACATAAATATTTGCCCCGGCCGGAAATCGAACCCGAAACCCCTCGCTTCGCAGTTCGCAGGCAGGTCCACTACCAACTAGGCTATGTAGGATCTACAGCTACGCACGGGGTCATTAACCTCACAGCCGCGCGCGGCCGGCTCACGGCGTGGCGGTCGAGTTTACACTCAGGGGAGCGGGGTAAAGGGCAGTGAACAAAATGCCTACAACGGTCGAATACGCTCGCCTTAACCGATTTTAATCAAATTTGCACACCGTGTGCAGTTTCAAAATAAAAAAAAAAAACTTTTGACAGAACGAAGTCTGTCCGGGCAGCTAGTTACATATATACTTTACAAACTATACAATCTACTGGAATACTTTACCAACTCAAAATATTACTCCAAGCTTATTACAACAATATATCAAGAGACCGCATGCCACTCCTGAGATTGACGGGAACGCATAGAAAAACAGAGAAATTCCTAAAATCATTTTTATGGGATCTGTTGCGATAATACCTACATAACATACCCCGTATTTCTCAAATATGTTCTATAGAATCATGGATTAGTTGCGTGTACTAAACCTTCCTATGTGGTATACTGATACTTATGATTACCTTTATTTTGGAAACTACTAGAGCCCCTAAAGAAAGTCCTTAATTTTAAGTTGACAGAAAAACCTACATTAAAGTGAACTTTACGAAACATTGTTCTACAAGAATCCGAATAAAACATACGCTTGTATTTCCATAATAAACGTTTAACCTACCGTACGAAGTAGTCTCGAATATAACGTTGAATAAAATTTGAATAGCATTGATTGTGTCGGTAATTGTTGGTGAAATAAGAGGCTTAATTTGGTTCCAACCTCGGGTCAATAAGTTGTAATGGGCGTTATAAGTTGTGCTATTTACTGACATTACCGCTACGCTTCGAGCCCGAAGTACGACGTAGATTTATTGCGTTCCCACGTCTAGTGGCCGCGATTTGAATGGACAGGTTTGACTGCTGAAAATAAACAATGAAATGTAATTTAAAGGTCGAGAAGAAAATGTCAGATATTTGTTTTATTGAGATTGATTTATTAAAGTATTCATGATGCAGCTTTTTAACCAGTGTAATTTAAAATCTGGGCAAACTTTTACGTAACAAAGCAATGCATAATGCATACCTATAGGATAAAGCGTAGTTATCTTACTTTGGCTAAGAACTTGTTATTTGGATTGTCAGATCTCGATTTGATTTTATCAAACACAGATCCAAAAAAAATTATAGCAATATTTTGTAATTTTATAGCTTTATATTTTCATTTTGTGCGTTTTTAGACAATTAACATTTATAAGCCTCTTCGTAGTTTTCCATATTACGAAATATACTCGTAGCTTAATTTTATTTAAAGACAACTTGAAAAGTCACAGCATCCAATCTTTAGTCTCTACTCTACTTATGTATATTTGGTAAACGTGTTGGAACTTTTTCTTGGAACCCCGGCGGATTTAGAATACTCACACGTCCCAAGAAACATTTGAATACTGAGGAATTCAATCCAAAAACATATATAGGTAGGTACATAATAAATTTTGACTCGTGGTTTATTTCACCCGGCTGTTGAGAGAGAGCGTGTGTACAATAAAGACATCTCTATCACTCTATGACTATGATGGATAGTGAAGTACGCATGACGCCACGACGTACCACGATGAACACTTTGAATGGAGGTATTTTATTGTAGTCGAATGCAGTCTGTCCGGTTTATCATTGATCAACAATCAATATCTTTGAGAAACAATGAAAAGCAACGAATAATGCCACCAGCTGAGTTTGATTTAGATGCTAAGAATTTTTTAATTACGATATAATTTTGTACTTAAGATTAATCGGTATCCTTTTTTTACTTTTGCATTACCTACATTATTTTTTTTGTGGTGAAACTTTTAAATATCGACGTTGTGTGAGGGGTAAGGTAGGTGGTAACAATTAAAAAATGTGAAGGTCGTTTATCTCACGCCCCTAGACGTAACGAAAAAAATAGTAACATACATATTATAAGCATTAGACACATCTAATGTTTATAGGTATTTAAGCTGCAATGTTTGTATTTAATTAAAACTTTTTTTACAAATTCCAGAACATAATTATAAAGGTATATAACATACAAAATTGATACTTTCGTTACCGCCGATGATTGTATTTGAAATACAAATATATTCTTCACAAGTACAGAATTGTATGTTATGCGGAGTAGGTCATTTCCTACTGATCCAAAAATACGAATAAACTCGATATAGGAGTGTATAATGTACCTAAGGCATAAAATATTTATTATTTTATTCCAAAATAAACACTTGCCTGTTACACAAACATTTGTATTTTCGTTTCGGTGAGTGCTATGTTTACGCAACAGCGGGCGCGGTTGGTAATTGGATGGCAAAATTTGGCAAAATTTCTTGAGCGTTTTCGTGTTCCGGAGGGCACCTAAAGTCGTCTTTCCCAGTTGTTATTGTAAGATAACAGTCGTTAAGCCATGTTGGAGGACCTCGGACGCTTTAAAAACTTCTGACATTTGGGTTAGCCACAGGCTCTACCAATCCGCACTGGAGCAGCGTGGTGGAGTATTCTCTAGGCCTTCTCAAGAGGAGAGACCCGTGCTCAGTAGTGGCCTAATAGATTGACGCCAGTATGGCAATAAATATTTTTTTTAATAAATAAGCTAATGCTGTACTACAAACCCACCTAATGAAATCGTAGATGGTAGAGCGCACGTATATTCGCTCGATGTAATAATACGTACGTATGTCATGATAAATCGTGACTTATCTGCGAGCTTAGGTCGCTCAGTGGTCATAAGTAATTATTTTTTTAAGCCTTGTAGCCGCCGGGTGCAGTCAGGGCGCGATCCAGCGGCCAGTGAAGTCGGTATGGGAGGTGGCAGAGAACCGCTCGCTACAGGACGTAGGAGTTGATGACAGCTACGAGGCGGTCGTGCAGATACAACCACAAAGAATTAAACTTTCCTTAAAACCACGTAAGTACCTATTTCAATATTGGTTAAATCATTCATCATCATTAAGTCATTTTGGTAGCTCTGAAAGAGCTTTTTACGGGATTTTTGAACCTCATTTCCATAGCGCTCCTGAAAACTTAAAAGAAAGTTCATTACATAATTTGCACGAAATAGTATTAAAAAGTATCACACCAAATACATTTTCATGTAAAATGTTGCCAAGACGAGACTAAAATGTGGTTCGCATTGTCAAAAAGTTATCAAATCTCATGTAGAGCCAAGCTTCTAACTCTACACGCCCTAACTCTACAAGCCCTATCCTCACAAACTCTTTACCTTAGTCAAAATATATGGCTTGGCCGTTTCGTTGTGAAAAGAATATAATTATTTAATGTAACAGAAAGGTAATGAACAGTTAATGAATGTTTCACCTTACTCCCATGTGACGTTAGTGAAACGGCCAAGCCAAGCTACATATTGTGATTTAAGTGTAAAGTTTGTGAAATACTTATTTAAAAAAGTTTTATTGTGTAATTAATCTGTTGGTGTTCTCATTTTGTTATTAATTAAAACGTATTTCCCTATAGATCCTTTGATATAAATATCTGTACCTAACTCGCGAGATTTTCATCTTAATTACCCATATTTTGTGGCATTGTTGACGTCTATCTGGCCTCCTCTCACAATATGAGACAAGTGCGGACATTACTTTAAGGGCTTACATTACTTCCTCTCTTCTTTCCAGGTGAAACTCGAGTCGTTAAATTCACTTACAGGCCAGCAAAAAATTATCCATTGGATTTATATTACCTGATGGACCTCACCTGGTCTATGAAGGACGACAAAGAAACATTGGTGTCGTTACATGACGATCTCCCGCCAATGTTGAAGAATCTGACGGATAACTTTAGGTAGGTATGTGAACCTTACCTTTCTGACGAATTTGTTGTTCCAGACATAGGTTCCAGACATGTAAGAGTGTATTTATGAGAGAAGGGGAGTAAATTTTAGTAAAAAGGGGAGTTAATTTTAGTATAAGTAAAGTCATATAGCATTCAGGAATGTAATTAAGTTTTTTACTTATTGTTACAATATTGATATGTTAAAAAGCGATTGTATCAATTGCAGCAAGTGCAAACTTGTAGCAAGTTTAAATTTAACTTTCCTATACTCACTATTTTTCAGGCCGAAGATAGATTCTTGCCGTATACATGTAACCATGATCTTATTTGAACGTACCTTGAGAAACACTGTTTATTATCACATCTAATGATATTTATTAATATCGTTTATGATGCGGAAGTACTAAACACGCATCCAGACCACCTGGTGTTAATCAGTCACACTAGCGGTTAGGGACAATTATATTTGGCTCAAAGCACACACACGCAAAGTGCTTTTAGCCATATGTAGACGGAATAGAATAGAACTTCTTATTGTACACTGCTACATTCTAAGTATCATTAGTTATTGTGATACCAAAGGCGAGCACTCTCGATTGGGCAAATTTCTCTCCCTTTCTCTAGTTGCTCTTTACTTACACCTTTATTTTGAGCTTGAAATGTTCTATTAAGTGTTTCGGTCAGTGTCGAAGTAGATGACCATTGGCAACAGTGAACATGACCAATAATCTGGTGGCGTTGCCGTTTCTGCTCGTTTGTCGTTTATTTAGATAACACCTCCCTATTGCAACGGCTTTTTAATTCATTTCAGGCTAGGATTTGGCAGTTTTGCTGAAAAACCCATAATGCCGTTTATAAGCGTAGACGAACGTCGGCGAGCCAACCCCTGCACAGTTGAGGAGGAAGCTTGTGAGGCTACCTACAGCTACAAACATCACCTTTCACTTACTAATAAGGTATTACTTTTACATTTACTATCCGAAATATAGTAGCAATTGTATCAAATTAAAGTAGCGTGAATTGCCGTGGAAAAAAGACATGATAGAAGTGGTAGTGTTATGTGCCAATTGTAGGTTTTTACTTTTTACCTCAGGTTTTTATTATCTAGATTTAGTTCTGCCAGTTTTAATATACAGAATATTATCTTATAAAGGAAATATCTAACCGTTAATTAATTACTAGGTATTTATGGTGTGAAATATTTGGTTTTGGTGGTATGACTTTTCATTTCATTTTATTAATTTATTGTTAATTTATTTTTAGATAAATGACTTCATCCAAAGTGTAAATAATAGTCGAGTAACAGCAAATTTAGATAACGCGGAAGCTCAGCTGGATGCACTAGTTCAGGTGGTGAGTTGCGACGAAGCAATCGGTTGGTCGCCTCGGAGCAGAAAGATCGTGATCTTGTCGTCCGATGGCTTGATGCATACTGCTGGAGATGGAAGGCTTGGTAAATTGTACAGACTATTATTAGGCTGCTTTTCGACAATCACCTCTTTTTATTATTATTTGTTTTTTACGGCTTCTTATCAGTCTTGCTAATTTTTGAAATAAACAATTTTTTTATAAGGGTTTTTGTTTGATTGCCGGCTTTTAAATGCGTCGCGCGTTTATACAAAGCTAAGATATTTTTTAACGTTATTTATTTCCACCCCGATTATCAACTTCCTTTCACAACTCACTCTTTACGGTATTCTCTGGTATGCCAGAGAAATAGTGACAAGCGAAAAAACTCGAATTTGACAAAATAATTTTGTGCCTTGATTAATCAACAAAAATTAGAATATCTAAAGTAAGCATCAGAGAAACACAATTGTGTTGTCTAATTTCTTACGTGCGGTGATGTTTTTATTATTACTTTTCAGGAGGTGCATCAATAAGAAATGATGAAACATGCCATCTGGACGAAAACGGGTACTACAGCGAGGCTAGCATTTATGACTATCCATCTATAGCTCAAGTTTATAGACTCTTAGATAAGTACAAGGTAATACAATCGCACACCTGAGTTAAGCCATAGACGTTACGCCATACTTACCTTACACCTTATGAGTATACCATTGTGTAAGCTAAACATACGTTCGCTGATATAACTTTGGTTATTTATAAATCATAAGCAGTGATAGCCTAGCGGTTAGAACGTTGGTCTCCCGAACGAAGGGGCCCGGGTTCAAATCCTGGCACGCACCTCTGATTTTCAAATATTATGTGCGTATTATAAGTTAATTATCACTTGCTTCGGTGTAGGAAAACATCGTGAGGAAACCTGCACACCGAAGAGTTCTCCATAAAAGTTCTCAAAGGTGTGTGAAGTCTACCAATCCGCACTTGGCCAGCGTGGTAGACTATGGCCTAATACCCCTCACATTGTGAGAGGAGACCCCGAGCCCAGCAGTGGGACAATTATGGGTTGTTGCTATTTATAAATCATCATCGTAGCCAATAACTGCCCACTGCTGGGCTCGGATCTCCTCTCACAATGTGAGGGGTATAGGCCATAGTCCACCACGCTGGCCAAGTGTGTTTTGGCAGTTGGCAGCCTTCACCTCATAGGATCACGTTAGCAAGTGTTAATATTTTTTATATAAAAAAACTACTTTAAAGGCAACAAAAACGGAGACGAGACTGACGTAGAGTACAACAATTTTTTTATTATTTCCTTTTATAAACATTATGTTTTAGCACTTCAAAATTACTTAGCTGCAAGTCGTTTACAGTTTACATAATAATGTAATGACGAGTGCGATGCGTGCACCAGGTCGAACCGTTCATTTATAGTTCGAAAGGTCGAACAGTTTATACTAACATTTACAGCTTTGTTTACATAAATCATAATCATTATACTGCAGCTTTGATTACATTGTTTCAGGTAAACGTAATTTTCGCCGTAACCGAGGGCGTAAAGTCTCACTACGACAGCTTACATCAGCTGTTGAGTGACTACACATACGTAGCGAAGTTAGAGGGCGACAGTTCGAACATACTGAAACTGGTGAAGATGGGGTACGAGGATATCGTGAGCGTGGTGAACTTCGAGGATGACTCCGTGTCAGGGCCGGTGAAAGTGAAGTACTTCTCGGACTGCGGGGTAAAGGGCGGGTCGATGATAGAAGCGCGGCGCTGCACCGGCGTCGAATACGGCATGACACTCAACTATGAGGCGCATGTCAGTTTGGATTCGTGCCCCGAATACAAAAAGGTCGGTAGACGTGCGCTTGTAATTAACTGTACTTGTGTCTAGGGCAGTAGGGCTGTCCCTATTTAAATATGTACAGTGAAAATAAAATTGTTGACGCCAGACAAGTATGTACTTTGAAAAGTCCAGGGTTGAAACAGAGAAGTATGTACTTTGAAAAGTCCAGGGTTGAAACAGAACTTTCTTTTTCCTGATGTCATTGAAAAATAAAAAAAAAACATTACAAAATGAAAAAAAAAACTACATTTTTAAATTTAAACAGACAGTTTGTTCCCGATTTTAATAAAATTATTGCGGTGAATACTGATTAACATATTATTGTTTTACTTTAAACATATCTTATTATTGAGTTAATCGGGTTGTCCCTAGCATAAAAACGCATTCCGGACGAGACAAGACCAAGTAAAAATCGTATAACTAGCAACCCTATTATCTCCACAATACTTCAATATACATAATCGTATCCATTGTTTTACCGACAGCAAACTCAAAGTATCAAGATCTCGGAGAGTCAGCTGGGTCAAGACTCGCTGGTTCTGGACGTGGACATTCAGTGCGGCTGTGACTGTGAAGGCGACCAGATAAAGGACATGTCGCTCACCTGTCCTATCAACTCCCATATCGTGTGTGGAGTTTGTCAATGCAACAAAGGATGGTAATACTTAATAGAGTAATATAATAAAACAAAATCAACAATAGGTAACATCAGCTAAGCTTACCCAGCATTAGCGAAAGGGTTCATTTTGTATTCTGTCCATGTTTTACTTGTTCATGAATAATGTTAAGAATGTGTCTTTACTATCTACGAGGGAATAAATGCTATGATGGAAAGAATCCGATTACGAAAAGTGATTTTAAACATATTTTTTGTAATAAAAAAACGGCTATTTTATGTTACATCCT
This sequence comes from Thymelicus sylvestris, assembly GCA_911387775.1. Lineage (NCBI taxonomy): Eukaryota > Metazoa > Arthropoda > Insecta > Lepidoptera > Hesperiidae > Thymelicus > Thymelicus sylvestris. The sequence goes on along the minus strand of OU426900.1, from coordinate 10,169,069 downwards.
AACGCATACCTACTTTTGAAAACTTTCTCAAATATCCTTAACATACAACATCTTCGATTCTTTATTCTCAGGTCAGGTCCATCCTGTGACTGTTCGATAACGGACGAAGCGGCGACAACCGCGCTACAGTCGCAGTGTCGCGCGCCGAACTCCACCCACTACATGCCGTGCTCGGGCGCCGGCGACTGTCTGTGCGGCAAGTGCCACTGCGACCCCGGCTTCAGCGGCCGCTACTGCCACTGCAAGGACTGTGAAGTCAGCTTGTAAGTGCCGCCTGATATACCATTAAAGATTAGTTTAAGGGTGCTTTTCCGTGGGAGATTGTAAGGTTGCTAAGCTGCGAAACTGGTGACCGTTTCTAAAGTGGGTAGTGAAAATGATCGCTCTCATTTTGTTTAGGTATTTATATTACTCGCATCTTTCTTGGTCGTAAGCGCATTTTGGTTTTCTGCAATAATCATTCGTTTGAATCCTAATCGCATCACTTATAAAACATTTGACGGTAATTTTATTCGGAGCGGTATTTATTCAGGCAGGTAAAATTCTCTACCACTATTCAAGTACATTTTGCTTAATTTCCATTGAAGAGAAACCGGTAAAGAATGTGGCGGGGTGGAGCGCGGCGTGTGCGCATGTGGCGTGTGCGCGTGCGCAGCGGGCTGGGGCGGCGACACCTGTGACTGTCCCACCGCCACCGACACCTGCGTGGCGCCCGGCTCGGAAGACCTGTGCTCGGGACGCGGGGACTGTGTCTGCGGTCAGTTACACCTAAAGTTGAGAAAAATGAACTTCAAGTCCCGGACTGAGGTTCTGAGTCGAAGCTACTGAATATTTAAAGCTCGAGCTCTAAGAGTTCACGAGCATTAAATACTCAAGAGCCTTCAAGTGAACACTCGAGTCGCAGCTCGAGCATTATTTACCTACTGCAATCTACTGAAACGCATAATAATTGTATGTATGTGCAATAATAAAATTAAAGTAACGTTATTTGAAAAGGCGTACCATATTGGGTTTCCTAAGAAGTTTGATATACATTTTTATATGAAGGCTCGAAGCGAAGGTTCGATTCATCTCATGAATCTCGATTCTTCAATGACATGAAGACTCGGGAGGCTCGAGCCATTTAATTAGACTAGTTACACCAACTATTGCGGGGAAGCATGTCTCAAAATAAAGGGATGCCTCTGGGATCTGAAACCTTTTCTGATATTGCCCAAATAATACTGAATGATTTCCATAGAACAAGGGTTAATTTATCTCTCCGGCGTCGTTGAATTGTGGGTGGATGAGTCCTTTAAACATAAACTATCCATCCAGTTTTTATTTTTAAAGAGTGACACTTTGTATCTTTACAACATGTATTCCAGGCCGGTGCCAATGCTCCATGACCTCTGACCAAGACGACACCAAGTACACGGGCGCGTTCTGTGAGTCGTGCGCCACGTGCGTGAATCCGCTGTGCGCGCACGCCGAGCCGTGCGTCGCGTGCCACCTGGCCGCCAACTGCTCCGAGTTGTGCAGCATCGGCACTGTCAACTATACTGTCTATTCGCGGGTAGAGGATGCTGGTGGGTACTGCTTTAACACGGTTTTATCTAACTATCCAAATAGCCAACCAACCAACCAACCCCAACCAACTAATGAACTAACTACTAACTTCACGGGTGCGTTCTGGGATTCACGCGCTACGTGCGTGCATTTTGGGCGAGGCCAAACGAGCGTATTTTTTGAGCTTTGTGATGCGTAAAATGACTCGATTTCATACTAAAGTCCAAACAAGGGCCAAACTCATTTTGCGTCGACGTGTGGTACAAACATGAGTTTAGTATGAGACTGAATGCACAAGACTCATTTTTCGTGACTGTCAGCTAAAAAATACGCTCGTTTGGCCTCACGCTTAACGTTAATTCTATCTCGCGTGCGTCCTATGTAACGCCATTAACAACAGTCTTTTAGTTAATAAAATAATCCAAACACATCCTATAGATTTCAACAAGTTACATTTTGCTACAGAATATTCAAACTAGACGCAATGATTATAACTTTGTAAAGTGTAATTGGCTCGCGGTTTTATCCCGCTAACCGCATGCTCGGACTAACGGCATTCATTAGTACTTGCGGTTGGAAAGAGCTGTTTAGAAACACCGAGATAGATAGAGAAAAGTGTTTCAATTTGATCACTTTCAGAACCACGTAACATAAGTATAAATATCCTAGAACATGTACTCTTGTAATGCTCTGTTTAGTGGTAGGTAAATTCATAGGAAAATTGATACACCTTAAGCTTAAGATTAACCTTTTGAAAATAAGACTACTCAGGTACGATTGGTAAAAAAATACTTTTTTTATTTTTAGAACCTGCAGATAAGGACGACGTATCATGCATCCTGCGGCAACTAGAAGACAATCTTTCCTGCGAGTATCGATACACGTACAGAGCGGGAACCACCTTCACAGGAGACATGGAGATCGTGATCAGATCTAAACAATGTTCCCAGCCGACCAGCGCACAGATCTTGATGAGTGGCCTCGTCATCATGGCATGCGTCATAGCGGCAGGGATCATCGTTATAATGGGCGTGAAGAGTGCTCAGATAGTATCCGATAGACGAGCATACGCGAAGTTCGTCCAGGAAGCTCAGGAGAGCCGAAAGAACATGCAGGAGTTGAACCCGCTATACATATCTCCTATATCGGAGTTTCGGTTACCGGATGCGTATCCGAGGGATAAGAATCAGTAGGTAATATATTTTTAATAAATGGTTATGAATGAACAGGGGGTTATGATGAAGCGTTGAGTGTCACGTCATTATCGTATTTCAAAAGAAAGTTCAACAGACTTCAACTACTGTTGTGTTTATAATTGGTTAATGACGTCACGTGTCGTTTTTGGTGGGTTTGGTCGATGATTTTAATTTATCCCTATTCTCATTAAAATTTAATGTTTTCACTTGTTTTCATGAACTTTAAGAATCTTTCATTTCCTTTAATGAAACTGGTTCCTAAAATAATTCAACATCTCTATTACGGTATGGATGCACCATAGTGCATAGCAAATATCGTCGTGTAAAATAAATCTTGTGAATCAGTCCCATAGTGAAATGTGTACCTAAACTCTACGATGAACGTAAAACACAATACTTAAGGTAGAGGTTAATACACAAAATGGTTCGTTAACGACAGTAATCGACAATTATTATTAATATTTATAGTTAACTACTAAAAATTTAAGTTTTTGTTTGTTGCAATCTAAATATGAAATACCTTTGAATTTTAAGTACAAAGTTTACCGATAGGTAGGTAAGTGTTAAGCGTATTTGTATCTTTGTAAAATTATGAAGTATTTTAGTTACTTAGATTAAGTGTGTAACAATTATTACAATATTGTGCTAGTCGTTTAATAATTAAGTGACTTAACTTATTTCAGTGACTTAAGCCAAATTGCTTGTGCAACTTATTTCATTATGTGCTACTTACTTACTCTTACTCCTTTATTCCATTGAAGTTATGAGATTTTATTTGGAAATTACGATATGTATTTTAAATAAAACTCATCTAATTTACAAAAGAAGCTTTAACGGTCTAACAGGTTATTTTTAGAATTAAAGATTACTTGAAATATTTACATTACGATTTCTTGTTAATTTTGTTAAAGAACGAATAAAAATTAAATAAAACACATGCCAACAATTTGTAATGTTTTTAATTCATTTTTAATAACTTTGCTAAAATATTTTATTTTAAACCCACACTTCCCTTTGTAGTTTACTTACATACCTATAACCAAAGCTTTACAAAATTTCGGAGTCTTATCAATTGTAACATGTACTCTTTGACAAAGAGTCTTTGTACATTAATATTTATAATAATTGTAATATTTTAGAGGTATTTATTCGTCTGGAATTTCCCTAGGTACCAAGGTACGGAAGCCATTTTGTAAGAATCTTGTATGAATTAGGTAACTAAAACACAATTGAAAACAGTCCAGAAGGAAGAAAACAGTCTAGAAATAATAAAATGTGTTTTCATACTTATTTTGTTGTATTCAACATACAATATTTACACCATTTACAATATTTATCATTTTCTATAAAATTATGAAATCTAACTACATTATTAAGTATAAAATAAAAACGGAAGACTTAACTACTAAAATAAAGAATTATTGGTAAGTCGGTCACTCCATCCATGTTTGTTACATCGACTGCAATTTTCATCATCACCCAGTGTTTACTGAAATTGCCATAAGTCAAGTATGTCATTTGTAAGCATTGATAGCTCCAAAGCTCCAACACATATTTTATCTAAATGCCTGGTTTTACTACTTAGTAAGTGAGGGAACTTACCAGTACCTATGTCGATACGATCGTTTTTCAACGGCAAAGTTTGTCTTTTCGTCAAGTCCCTTTTAGGCCTTGTTTATTCAGCTACTAGGGGTTTCAAGATTTTTTTTAAATCCACCAGTGACATTTTTATGAGGTTTTCAGGAATAAACCCTATAAGTCTTCTTTTTAACAGACTTCAAAAAAAAGGAAGAAGTTCTCAATTCGACTGTATTTTTTATGTTTGTCAAAACTCTCGACTGGGTGAACCGATTTTGATGATTCATTTTTAATCGAAAACAAGTGCTTGTAATTGGAACGAGATCTGACAAGTAGTTTTGAGTAATTTTGAAGTCGGTTATTTTTTGTTAGTAAAATTTAGATTATTTTATAGCCTGAAGGGCAGACGAAGCATACGGGCCACCTGATGGTAAGTGGTCACCGTCACCTATGGTCATGAGCAATACCAGAGGAATCGCCAATGCATCGCCGGCCCTGAAGGAGAATTCTTTTTACACCATTTTTGAAGAATCCCATGTCATAGATCTCCGGGAATACCTCAAAAGGAAGTAAGTACATTCCACAGTTTGTACCTGCGCACGTGCGTAGCAAAAAAAGATCGTAAGGAACGGACCGTAGAGGTTCTCCACGAGTCCAGTCGGTGTGGATGGAACTTCAATCTTCAGCGAGTGGTGCAATGATGAAAAGGAGAGGTAGGTTAGGTCAAGTCCGAACAATTCGTCGGAGCACTCATCGTTGTAAAGTCGGTAGAACACACAGAGATGATAAATAGGCCGCGCGCGTATGCGGCGTCAAATGGGTTAAGCTGGTATTGTAGTGCCCCTGTCCAGAGGTGGGAGCAGTACTCCATATGAGGCCGACTTGAGTTTTATAAAACATGAGCAGGTGCTTCGCAGTGAAATACTGCTTTGCCCGGTTCAGGACACCAAGTTTTTTGGAGGCCAACTTAGCCTCGGCCTCCAAATGACGCCGAAACTGCACAGCACTCGAGATGTCAAATCCCAGAATCCCAACGCTTTTACTTAAGGTGAGCGCAGTAAAAGTGTTCTTAGCGGTAAACGCGCAAACTTCTACCTGGCAGCATATTTGGAAGTAAATCTACATTGAGCAATTCGTAATAATATTTTTAATACTTTTTTTTATAAACAATAAATTGGAGACGATGCGGTAAACAAACCAACAGCTGATGGTAGATATGTGATATAATTTGTACTTGGATACCTAACATCGAATAAAATTCCTCTTATCACTATTAAATTTAATTAGGTATTGCCCTTTCATCAAAATTAAGTAACAACCATTTGTTGAAAACAAGTAAGTAACATTTAAGCCCATTCAACATGATGTATTATATTATTGCCTCACAGAAAAGTACAGTTAAAATGATTAATAATTGAAACACGGCTCGATGAAAAGTTGACGGTCTACTTACAAACTAACTGTAACTAATTGTACTGTATAGCGTAGAGCTCTTCTCTCACAGTTTCACTTTCGACAGTCATTTAGCGATGAATTATTATATTATATTACGAAATATTATTATTTTCACGTAATAATTTGATATTACGCTTGCGAACCGAAAATCCGATTCGGATTCATACATGATAGGTTTCAATGAAATGTAGATTTAGGATTTGATACGCGTCCAGTCAAAGTTTAAGGATTTTGCATAGGATGACTCTCGATTAATGAATGAGGATTATTTTAAAATTTGATAAATCATGACTTGATGGTCAAAGCTGTTTATTATTTCCTAATCCCTCTCAATCAATCCCAAAACTTTCGGGCATTAAAGGTGTCAAAGTTCAAATGCGCCAAGGGCCCAAGGCAAGCTGAACGCCGCACTGTGTCCAATTATGATTTTAAAGAGTAACATAACAATAATTATATTATTCCTGTTCATTAAGCATGGCATCGAAGGCGACAGTGAATAAAATATTTAACTCGATTGCATCCAAAATAGTATTTTTAGTAGACACATGTCATGCGTTTACAATCTGAATTGCAAATAATAATAATAATGTGAGATTGTAAAGCAGGGAAGACATACGCAAACAAAACAAGGTACTAAGTATAAAAATCATATGACATTAACGCCCCAACTCAGAGTCACTAACGGTTACTTAAATCGCTCCTTAATACAGAATTTGTACGGTGATTCTTAACTAAGGAGCGATTAAAGTAATCGTTAGTGACTCTGAGTTGTGGCGTAAGTAGGTACCTATAATATTTTTAATTAACAGGTTTACACCATTTTCGTACTTCATACCAATATTTCGACCCATTTCCATGACATCACCCGTCACGGCGAGATCTAAAAATACAAAAATCTTTAACGATTGCACAAAATGTGAAGTGTCAATAAAATATAAAATTTTTAAGAATTGATATTATTCCAGCTTAGAAATTGTAAGTAATAATTCGACTTTAGTTACTTTCAAAGTACCCCAGTTAGAGTAGTGAAGATCTATTTCTTAACGGACCTATGTAATTGGCTAAGATACTTTTTATAAACATCTTTAATAATAACCTTCAACATCACCCGGATGGAAAAACATTAATATTTAACAGTAATTTGAAATACAAGTATACTGTTAAATGTAACAATATTTAATCTTAAGTGGTACAACAGACATTAAACTATACGCTTAATAATCTAATCTTACTTGATCTATAATATACAAAAACTTTGTAAGTACAATAAAGCAGTTTACAACTACTTTAAATCCTTATTACCTAATGGTAAGAGGAATTGAAGACTGAGAGAAGACTGAGGTATATTACACCGTTATAATGTGTGAGTGTCAATTTATTACTGTAGAGGCTTTTGCTGTATTAAAAATCGTTATAGAGTCAGTCAACAGTACCAGTACAATGAAATGTATTAAAAAAACTTCGTTCACAGTTATATTACTTCACGCCACTATCTATGTAAATGCTCTTTAAATATTTAAATTCATTTTTAACTCCTGACTCTAGCTGCTCCAGCAAATTTATTGTTTTAAGAACAACAAGATAAGGCAATTTTGACGTAATTATGTTTTAAAACAAGTAGATTCTCTAAGATAAACTGCTTAAAATTACGTACAAAGGCATTTTGGTCCCTCCGCCCGTTTTAACATTCACCTAATAGCTATAACCGTTTATCGATACTTAATTATTTTTCTTCACACATGTTATGTTATCTGTAGATATACATAGATATTATTGATTTAATATTTATGGAGAAAATGCCACTTTACTAGTATTTCACTATTATGTATGTATGTTTAAGTAACATAAGTAACACCGATCTCTATATTATCATAAATACATTGGACAAAGCTAAGCATACATCTCACTGTCTTGTCTGTTTTATAAGTCAATGCTTGACTACAATAATGCATTGCAAAACAATTGTAAACCCCCAGAAAGCTGCAGCTTAGACGTAAATAGTTATTTACCTCAATAATTAGTTCAATTAGCTCCCCATCCTTCCTTTATTTCCTTTTCTATATATTTTTATAACTTATACTTATGCTTATACAATCCCACCTGATGGTGATGTATTCTTGGGTTTTAAGACGCACTAATTAAGTAAAAGTATATTCAATCTTGCCTTGAAGACACAGACATTGTAATTAATCAAACGGTAACTAAGGTAATTAAATTGATTATATTAGAGAACGGTGGTACTTAAGTGACAATTGTTCCGAGTTTAAAAAAAATAGTTATAAGAGACGGGAAGTTTGCATTGTCACACTTGTCTGTCATGTCGTGATGGCGGCGCGAGCGACATCGGTCGGGAGTCGTTCTTGACGGGCGAGGCGAGCTTCGGCTTGTCGTAGGACCGGGCCGGTGCGATCGGCACGGGGACCGCGTCCGGGACCAACCGCCGGATCAGTTCCGATGTACACGACGTCGGGACTACCCTGGAAGTGGAAACAGATCATTGTCACACAGTTTTAAAATATCGTCCACTAGACCGATGTCCCTATTAATATTGAGATACTCTTGAACCATGCAGTGGAAAACAACATTTCTATGGGAAAGATCAAATTCTACGAATTAACGATTTTGCCGATTTGTAAGTTACTATTTCTTTATTTTTTTTCGGTAAGTTATTATTTCTTTTCCATAAGCATTATGACTGAGGACAGGTATTTTTTTTTAATGTATTTTTTTTTGTTTGTTTTGCTCACAATATAAGCTTGATATTAACAACCCAGAACAGCAAACAACCCGAAACTAGAACTACCTATAGTTTAATTTGAAGTCGATCTCAAAGCTTTAGTCTCATGAGATTAAGAAGGACACATGAAAGGAAGGACGACTAATTTATTTTGATTCATAATCATCAATGAAAAACAAAAATAAAAATACACTTTTGAATGCTAGTTGTTCTTAATATCGTCAATGCGTCATAACAGAAAGTATACTTGAAAAGGGCGCTGGGACACAACGATTGTCTAAAACTTATAAATAACAGTCCCGTCTCATGTCTTGTCAATATATTTTTTGTGTGACTTATATGTGATGTGGTGCCTTACCATGAACTCTAATAAAATGTGTCATGTTCAGGACAGGTCAGCTTGTAGCTAAAACCTGACAGGAGTGTATTTTGTACCATGAACGTTTACCGATGACCTGCAATGCCTCTACTTCTGTCCTGCATCTTAGTCTATGACACTTGATTTGTACTAATTATGTTCTGAAATAGAGCGTTTTATCGGTTTACCGGTTTTCAAATGAATGCGTAATATTGATGTTTTTAAAAGTTTAAAATAACAATCTCAATTGAAGATTTTGAGATTTGTTATAAATACTTAAGTGTAGTGATTTATTAACCTTTCGTTCTCTAAAATTACCAAAAAAATTATCGCTAAGTGATGCTTACATTTTTGAACGTAATCTTACACCACTTGACACTTGACACAGTGACATGTCCAAATGTCTATTAAAATGTGTGATTTATAATGCCGGTCACTCACATTCGCGCGAATACGCGAACCCACAAGTGTGGGATGACATTCGCGAATGATTATGCGAAGTTTTCGAGGCATTCGGGGTTTTCCAAGCTGTGTCGGTTTTTTGTCGCACATCAAAGTGCGCGAACCTCGAACCTTCGTGTAGTCTCCAACACATTCGTGCGACCAGTTGCGCACACGACTAAAAAGGTGATGTATTTCTTAATTTTTCGTGGTTCGTGGCATCTAATCGTACTACCATTTATTTTCTGTATTGAAAATGGATTTTAATGACAACAACATAATAACAACAGCAAGATTGAACATTCGTGAACAAAGTGTAGGAGGAAGCGGAAATGGGCTTGTATTGTATACTCATATGCGAACCCATTTGCCTGACCACCCTTCACATATGTGCAAACATTCGTAAAAATGTCAAACATTTGCGCGCATGTGAGTGACCGGGGTTAGGAGCGATAATTTAAAAAGCATAAGTACAATGAATGTTTTTAAAATTTTCCAAACAAATGAAATGTATTTATTTTGTGATGATGGTGTATTTGAAATTCGCCATGGCTGCATCCCGTCGTGTTTCATCATCATCAACGAAATAGCCGAAACAGGACAATAAATGTTACTTTCGGTGAGCTGTAATATTTTGACGTTAACATATGCCACTTTCTGATGTCAATACGTCAACAATCGCGTCATGGTACACGAATTGCAGGGCAGAAGATAATTTTTGAAGTCACGTGACCGCTGTCCTGTTACGGTGACGTGGTCGCTGGCTGCCCTGTGTTTTAGCCAGATCATGGTAGGATATAGCAGGACAGGCCAATTATCGGCTAATATTGACCTGTTTTAAGAGTTCATGGTAAGCCCCCAGAGCTTATATTGCACAAGTGACTTTTCGGAGATATTTAAGAAAATCAAATTAAATCACTTATTAATTACACTAAGCCTTTTGATTTTAATTTTTATCAGTATTTGGTTTAGAATACGAAAAAATATTGTTTTCAATATCATATTATTAGACGCAACTGGGTGAAAAAAGCAGCGAGCAAAAACAGCATAAGTATTATAATTTTGTGCGCAAACAATGTTCACGTGACGCAATTATTCCGTGTCAATGCTAGTAGAAAAATATTAGCCTTGGGAGTTTTTTGCCAGTTATTTTGGATAGCTAACTCTTAATAGAATTTGACAGCGATGCCATAGTGTCAGTTTCTAAATGTAGGCACCTAATTGTAAAAATCTTCTTCAAATACGAAATTCCATAATGAACATTACCAGCTGAAAAGCAACAAATACGAAATTCCATAATGAAAAGTTATTATTGTTGCTACCTACCACAAACTCTCACCTACATGGCTTGACTGGGAGAGAATGTCACTTGGCATTAAGATCGCCCTTTGTACACCTAGTTTGTAGGTTATACAATAAAGTTTAAAAATAAATAAATATAAATGACCATTTGAACGGCAATAGCATTCGGAAGTATCCGGGCATCACCGCCACATGCTCGTTGGTGCGGATCGCGAACACCACGCGGTCCGCCACGTCGTTCGAGTTCAGCTGCGGCACCAGCCTGGAACCGATCAACACACACAACATTAATACATGAGTAGGTACTGCCTGGAACCGATCAACACACTTATATGAGTAGGTACTCCAATGTGACTCCAATAATCTGAATTTTACCAAGAAAAAAATAACCGACTTCAAAATTACTGAAAAACTGCTCGTCAGATCGGCTCAAGTGGGACCACATGAAGCACCAGCTTTCAATTAAAAAAAGAATCATCAAAATCGGTTCACCCAGTCGAAAGTTCTGAGGTAACTAACAGAATAAATACAGTCGAATTGAATACTTAAATAATTGAAACTCATAGCTTGTGTCGATCCTAAATGATGGATAAAGTTAAGCAACGGCACTGTTAGATGAGTAACCGGTAGTGGCAAAAAATTTCATGAGCATTTCCGTGCTTCGAGGGGCACGTAAAGCCGTTGGTCCCGGTTGTTATCGTAAAATAACAGTCGTAAAGCCATGTCAGAGGCCCTCGGGCGGCTTGATAAGTTCCGACATTTTCTTAGCCACTAACCCTGTCAATCCGTACCGGAACAGCGTGGTAGAGTGTGCTGTAGACCTCCTCAAGGGTAGAGACTCGTGCTCAGTAATGGGCCACCAAAAAATAACTAACTAAACGTTGAAGACGAAAGTAAATAAATGTTAACATAACTAAAGCCTCAACTCAGAGTCACTAATGATTACTTAAACCGCTCCTTAGTACAGAATTTGTATGGTGATTCTTTACTAAGGAGCGATTAAAGTAACAGTTAGTGACTCTGAATTGGGAGGTAAGATCCTCAAGCCTTAAATAATACTTTTATTATTACAAGAATTGATTTATTGCAGTCGTTAAATTTATTATATAAAGATGAAAGACACCTCATCCAAAATGACCCATAAATTATATTCAAGTCTATGAAGCACCTACTATTGAACGATTAAACGAACTAACATGAAAGTGAAGTTTAATTATAGTCATAAATCCTAATATCGCTACTATGGCTACTACTGGAATTGGAAGATAGTATTTATCGATATACCTAGTAATGATACTATCGACTTCCGTTCATACTGATATTCCCGATAATAACTTTACTAGCTTTTAACGTACGGTCTATGTTTAACTGCGATAGCAAATGATGAGGTCATTAAAAAGTCATACAGGCACGCGCAGCGGATTTTGTTTTGCAGTTTGCTTTGTGGAAACTTCACGACTTTCTATCTTCAATCTCATTTCACCATTCAATTTAGTAACTTTTTCCTAAATTTAGAAAGTAGATAATAATTATAAAGTACCTACATGATTTAAAAACATATATTTTCGGTCATTGAAGGGGAGGGCTTACTAATTATCGTAACACGTCACGTCAACACGTAACGATTCATATAATGGCAAATTTTACAATATAGAAGTTACAATGTACCTAAAGAAAATATTACTTTGTAGAAAACAAGAATGATTTAATTGTGTTAAGTTCAAATATAACTAGTCTGTAGTATCTAATTAATACTCCTTAATAGTCAGTAAAAAAAAGAATAGTTATCTGTAACGGGTGTAACGGGTTGTAAACACGTTGCATAAATTAAAAACACTTTGATAAAATCAACGAGATATCAATAAATAAAAAAGTCTTTATTTTGCTGGCTGAAAGGTCACACATCAGAAAGAGTTTATTTAGTAAACGTGCCTGACTTGCTTACCTTGAATTGACTTCCTCGAACATTCCAGTAGATCTGATGAAGTATGGACAGATGAGCGAGGTGTGGACTCCACTGGCTCCCTTCACCTCCAACTCCAGCCTGAGAGCTTCGTCGAAGCCACAGGCGGCTGCTTTGGATGAACAGTAGTCGACCAGCTTCGCCACTCCCACGTGGCCAGCCATGGACGCTATCGTCACGATGTGTCCTTTGTTGTCCTCTATCATTGTGGGTAGGAACGCTTTCACCGTCTGGAAGCGATAAATATTTCTCAATTTCTCATCACTTGCTTTGATATTTTGGCCTTAAAGACCGGTTTACACGTATTAAGAAGTTAAGTAGATAACTATGTAAATTTTAACTAAATATTAAGTAAATTAATACTTGTAAACAGACAATTTAGTAACTTTTTAATTAAAATTTAGTTAACTACTTAATACATGTAAACCGAACATAATAATGGATCGGCCGAGTAGACAGGCTGCAATTCATGCCGGAAAATCAGGATGTTGTGAAAGGCAACAAAAGCCCTCCCCCTACTTAGTTGTAGAGCTTCATGTAAGTAATGATTTATTTATCGATATTATTAGGATGTTGTAAAAGATGATAGAACTAGTTGGTGGTAGGGCTTCATGTAAGGATTCTATTGTCGATATTATTAGTACCTACCCAAGCAATTATTAAGATTATTATTATATTTACGTGAAGGATGCCAGACAAACACTTGCTTGAGTGCGTCCTGCCTGAGAGCAAGTTCTATTATTCTTTATTAGGCAGCATACATCGGTAATGCTATGGTGTTACTGATGTCAATGGTCGACACTCGACAGTGACTTCTTACCATCATGCGGCTCGTCTGTTCGTCTGTCGGCTAGTACGTTAACTTAATTTTAACGAAATAAATATTTATTAAAATCACATTACTGAAAAAAATACTGGGAAATAAGTAGGTAATTAATAGCATCCTTTGCAAAACGATCAACTACAATAGTTATTTAACAAGCCAAGTTATCAGTGTATAAGTGCTGCGCTTGCGTCAATGTCAGTAAATACGGACATCCTTTGCATTGAACTTGGCCCCTCCTCTTCATTAATGTCGGGTCTCGATAAAACAACTTTGACTTATAAAATAAACTACAACCACAGAAGAAATAATAGTAGGTACTTATAATAAGTAACATTTGTAGTATGAATCGTGAAAGTCATTTCTGTCAGTCTCTTATTTGTTCACTAAAGTTTGATGTAGTACCAATTAGATATACTTAGGTACTAATTTGTTTTTTTTTCGCCGGACGTTTTTATCTACAAATAACCTTTGTTCGTTACTTATGTTTATTTTCTCGCATTCAACTATTATAAATTATCTGTCATACTTTTTGTTCGAATGACTGCTAGTAAAAAATTCTACACTCGTCTGATAAATGCATTATGACGGTATATTTTTGGCAAGACCTATTTGATCTTAAATATGCGAACATTTTACTTGAAAAGTTTAAGTTAAACAACAAAGATAATAAAACCAAATATTTCGAAGTGCATACCCAAAAGTGCGCCAAAATATTGACGTCAAAAGTTCTTTGTATGAGGTGGTCTGGTGTGTCCAACAGATACTGGCCGGATACAACGCCTGCATTGTTGATTAACAGAGATACCTGGAAACAAAAGAAAAAACTTTAAACAACAAGGGTTATTCACTTTGGACAAAGATAAGACAGGAAATGAATTAGCATTGATTTTCCTCCATACGGTACGGTAAATTTTTATGAATGGTTTATTTTTTATCAAATTAGGAATCAAAAAATTCCATACGAATTAAATTTGTTTGCTCTTTTGTCAATGCAAGTAAAGGAGCAATTAACACTTCTATATCTTTGGAAAAACGTGGTTTTTGTGATCTTCCTGTGACATTTGCACAAGACTACGTTGAACCATACCCGTTGTACTCGTATAACCTACCTATCAGAAAAACGTTAATTGGGTTCCAGGATGTTTAGCACGAACTTGGTCCGTTTAGCGCGAACTAAAAAAAAAAACAAAAAAATATGCATACAAAATGCACATAACATAGTTGCTCGTGGCAATTAATTTTATATTTTTATGACTTAGTTCGTTATCGTTTTATATGTTTAGAGTGACTTTAAGTAAGAACTTGGCTATAAAAAGTAGTTGTTCTTGTAACTCGAGATTCATCAGCCTTCTTTTTCATTGTAACCTTTTTATTTTTCAAGCATTAAAAGCGTGTTAAAAGTAAAGGTCGCTGCATACGTGACGTGGACGGGACGTGGACGGGGCATAATATTATAAATACGTGGGAGGCCCGTTCCCGTCCCGTCCGTGCCTCCGTGACATATGCTCTATAGTATATCTGCATTATCTATAAAACAATATTTTCAAAACTTCACGTCCCGTCCCGTCCGTGTAAAAACACGTTACGTATGTATGCATCCACTTTAAGCTTTAAAATAATTCAAAAGCAAGTTTCGAACCACTCTACCATTTTCCTTATTCTCCAGATTTGGTCCCAAGCGGCTTCGATGTCTTTCCACCACTTGAGCTTTCAGAAGAAGAAGCAGAAATAGAAGCAGCTCACGGGCACTGATTAAGTTGTCACGGGTAAAAAATTCTAAGACAATAAACGTGATAGCTGGTGTAGTGGTGTAGAATGCTGGATTTTGGGAGCTTGAAGTTTTAAGGGAGTTATATTTTTTAACCGACATCAAAAAAAGGAGGAAGTTCTCAATTCGACTGTATTTTTTATGTGTATAATAAATAATAATATTTTTATAATTTTTTACCGATTTTGATTCTTTTTATATTCGAAAGCTGATGCTTGTCATGTGGTTATCCTTAATAATGCGTATTTAATTGACTACGTTGATGTAATCATGAGATCATTCTCATTTTATTACTTGTTTGAAGAATGCTTATTTAAAGTCGGTTATTTTGTTAAAGTTATTTCAAAATGAATTCGCGTGCTAAATCTTCAGCTAAAAAAATATCTTATAGGTCTATCGATTTTACCATCAGCTTTATTATTTATTTATTTATTTTAAGGATTGCCAACGGAAAGTACACTACACCTTAAATCTAGATAGCAATTATACAAAGTTATTGAAGTGCCTTCCCACATATAGGCAACCACAACTCAATATAAATATTGTTAAAACATACTCGATGGATACAATACAATAATTGAAGAAAAAAAAGAATAAAAATTAATAAGTATTAAACTGCAATAAAAATTAATAAGTATTAAACTGCATAATTAAGTTAAACTGCGTAATTAATAGCCAGATTAATTAAGGTCTGAAAGGTAATTAGAAACAACTTTTTTAAATTTATGTATACTATTGTCTAATATATCTATATCTAGTGTAAGAGACCTGGACAAGCAATTATAAGAACGAGTAATTCTAGGTACGTAAGAGTTACTTCCTAAGTTGGTTTGATATGATGGGACATGGAACAACTTGTAGGTTCCAGAACGCGGTAACCTAGTAGGAACGCCTATATTAAATGATGCCAATAACTCTGGACAATCAATTTTATTATTTAATAGTTTGTGTAGAAAGTAAAGATCAAGTTGCTGCCGTCTTTTATCTAATCGCGTTATCTTAAAATGCTCCAGTCTTGCTGCGTATGAATTTAAAACCCGGTACTTCCTCATGTCATATGCCAGACTAACTAAAAACCTACGCTGAACGCGTTCAATTCGATTTTTGTGGACTTCATAAAACGGTGACCAAACTTGACAGCAATATTCCAGTGTGCTCCTTACTAGCGCATTATACAGAAGTATCCTGGTATTAGGTCGTTTAAAGTTTTTGGTATTTCTTATAATAAAACCAAGGGATTTTGAGGCTTTTACAACGATGTTTGAGACATGTTCCTGAAAATATAATCTATTTTAAATAAACTTTTTCTAGAATCTATTTTAAAAAAATCTTTGAATAAACCTTGGATCCTTTGAGTGTATTCCCTCATAGTCTAGTTTGAAGTGACAGCCTGTGAAATGAAAGTTTGATTCCCTGTTGAGGCAGATAATAATATGACAGATACATAAATAGTTGTTTGTCGAGTCGTGCACTACGGAAGTTGTTGGTAGTAATATATGAATGATAATAATGCCTTCAGGTTGTAATGACTTTGATCCCTAGACCTGCGGATGTCTTCGTCGTGACAGCCCAAGGTCAAGAGTAGGTATATGCAGCTAATTGCAGTGACGTGGTATGACTTACATTATTATATTATTTAGTCAACGTCACTAGAACTATTCAAATGGTGAAGCCAGACAAAAAGTTTCTCTTCCATTAAACAAAGGGACCGGCTTCTATCGAATTTTATGAATATGATGGGGGTCAGTATTCTAGGCCGCTCATTGGAAAAATATTAGCAACTGATACGCTTTTTTGCATGCGGTATGCTAACTCCCAACTCGAGAGTTATTGCGTAAAATACAGAATTACAGATTTCCATACAAAAGTTTTCATCCCATTTGACATCTTTGAGAGCCTCTACTCGCCAATGTTCGGTTTACACAATAATAAGTAGTTAACTAAATTTTAACAAAATTTTAAAAAAATTTTGTTAAAATTTAGTTAACTTTAAAATTTAAAAAAATTTAAAAAAAAATTAAAAAAATTTTGTTAAAATTTAGTTAACTACATAAATTTTAAATTAATACGTGTAAACGGACAATTTAGTAGTTTAGTAATTTAGTAGTTAAGTTATCAAGTAGACAAGTAGTTTTGACAAATTTTGTACGCAAGTAAATAAGTAATTTAGAAATTTTTCTATTTTCTGTTAAGTAGGTGGGCGGGGCTTACCACTTAACACGTTTGGACAGACACTTTTTAGTAAAAATTTTGTAAAATGCTTAAGTAATTAAATCATTTAGTAAAATGTTTAAGTAGTTAAGTAGAATTGTATGAAATAAAGAGCTTTACTAAATTATTACGGGTGGACACACACTACAAATTATTCACTTAAAATTTAGTTAACTACTGAACTACTTAATACGTCTAAACCGAACATAAGAGGCAAACCTAAATTAGCAATTTTTCTCTGAAGATTTAAAAAAGATTCGCTAGAGGCAGCACCAGGGTGGGGAGTACAAAAATGTTTTAATTTCACTATTCTGTCCATTCATTTGGTTCTAAAAACAGGCTTACCTGGAAAGTTTTCCGGGAGCTTTGAAAACTGGTACTTATCTTTATGGATTTTGATGTGCTCTTTCCGAATATTAGATTTGCCATCTCTTATCTTTGCCGCTCGTGCCGGCGTATTGAAAAAATGACGCATAATAGCAGTTTTTCAAGATTATCTTCTTTCCTACTCCCGAGAATATGGTGTAAAGGTACTACGGGTAAGTAGAAGAATTAAAAACTGAAGTTCAAAATATTACTTTAAATATTTACCATAACTCGATACAAAAGGTGACACGAAGATAATTCAGTTGAAGAATAAATCTATGCACACATGGAAATGGGTCTCATTTTGAGCAATTCTAGGTCAAACGTATTTGACCTAAAATTTAACTTTATGTATTTAATTTAAGTCCACTTACTCGTAAGTAAGTGGACTATTTACTTTGGATAGTAAGTAGGAATAATTGAAAAAGCTTCGCGTCAGAGTCACAATCCTCAGTATTGAGATCTGACTAAAGAGAGAGAGAGTAAGTAGTAAGTTTACACAAAAAATTTTAGACTGACAAATTTTCCTTAGTTTAAGATACTATGTTGTTTAACAGAAATTGTATATCAAGGACCCTTTCGGTTGGCATAATAAAAATACAGGATGTTGTTTTTTCATATTTCATTTTTTCACATTCACAGCTTTCAGCGTATAATTATGTTAGTTTCACTCAGTCATAAAAATAAACGTGTGACGTATTAAAAATTTAACATACAATGTTGATTAAATAGTCATGCTAGTTTTGTACTTTAAACTTCCTTTAGTAAGTTCTGGCAAAGACAATAAGACCCGCGCTTAGATGGTTTTTTACTTGCGTACGACAAAGTTAAATAGGTAGGTACGCATACATATTGAATATTCAATAAAAACCTAAAACAAAAATATTAATTTGTTTTAGAGTGGTAATAAATATTTGACAGGAAAAAGAGTCATTCTCAGAACAATAGATATGAATTTTTCGTATACCTACCTACCTACGTACAGAATTTTATAATTTTGTCCATATTACTTTTCCATAATATTTATTTGCAATAAGTAACTCGGACGTTGGTAAATTATGACGTCGCAACTCGCAAGGTCTGTAGTGACGCAGTGTACTTGTTAAGACGTTCATATTTTTTGTTCATTTATATTTTGACTTCTAGACGAAATCACAGACATTAACATACTTTAATTATAAATTACTTTTTACTACCTCTTGTTTTAAAGTTAAATTTCGTTGTCGTCGTACCTTTGTAGCGACATCGCACTACACGGCACACGGTGGTCACGGTGACATGACGCCCAACCTGAATCCTTTTTCTAAAGCATAAATTAAGATGATGTCTCAACTCTCAACATAATGGCCAACTCCAGTCTGCAGTTCAACTGTGGAACATTCATAAGTCTGAACTGAAGGTCCGTTTCATAACTACTGATGAGTTAAAAACTGCTGTGAAAACACTGCAAACAAACCTAATAACCCGGACTAAGCAGAATCAGTTTCCATGCTTAGAACAGTAAGTAGATACCCTACCCACCCATGCATATCAAAATGAACCAAGTTTAACTCGGAATTCAGCGACTGAATGAATGTCTTTGGTTGTTTACCACACGGACACTGATATTTGTTTTTAAAAAAGCTCAACAGTTTTAGATGTTGCAATACCGGCAGTGCAGTAAAACTTGAATATTAAATATAGTTATGACTCACTCTGCCAACTTCCTGGTGCACTTGTTTCGCCACTCGATATATGTCGTCACGGCTGGCGAGGTCCACTTCGTACCCGTAACATTTTCCTCCGATACCCTTTACTAACTTTACTGTATCTTCTAGCCCTGAAACAAAAATTAACGTCAATAAGGTAAGGCTGTACGTTGTTTACCTACCAGATAGCTATAATTAAAATCCTATTTGATACACTACACAGGTTTCTTTCGTTTGTTAAGCCCTTTGCGTTGGCTGACTGTTAATGTGTTATCAATATTACTTATGTAAGTTTTACACTGAGAAATGCAGTTGATATTAAATTTTAATAAACCCCCGACAATTTATTTTAGTCAAACAAACATAGTTAACAACTTCAGCAACAATAACATCAGCTTTCAAACAAAAAATAACCGAATTAGAATCGATCCATTCAAAATAGATCCATGAAAAATCGGTCCATTTGATTTTTTTATTTATTTACGTAAACGTACATTTACGTACTTGGTGTATTCATTCCTGTGAGCATGCTGGTCGACTCGGTACACCACTTGTAGAAAGTTGCAAGAATAGTGTTTCATTTCACCTTGCCTATCATTAATCAAACTCAGGTATGTTGATATTAATCAATCATGTGGTGTCGTAATCATAATTTACTTCGCAATTAAACATTTTATTGTAATTTAGTATAATAATGATCACTAATGCAGTTTAAAAAAATTATGAGGGAATATTTTGCATTCTCATGAACATTAATCTGACAGAACAAAAACACTATTATAAGGATAAATTCTAAATTAACTTATTTTGTATTTAATGTAATTAAATTATCTTGTATTGTAGTCTTTCTTGGTTCAAACTGAATTTATAAGGCTTCTATGAAACACACCTCGATACACACTGGCAAACAATATGCCCTAGGCATAGGCAAATGGTGCGAAAAAGCCCATTAACTAAGCCTATCTTAGATACCAAAAAATAATCTATATATATATATATATAAAATTGAAAAGCGACACACCGCTGATTAAACAAAAAATCTCAGAAACTGCCGAACCGATTAAGATGAAATTTGGCAGGGAGATAGTTTATGCTAAGGAGACGTCCACTAAGAACGGATTTTTGGAAATTCATCCCCTAAGGGGTACAAATAAGGTTTAGAAGACACTTTCATACAAACCAACTTTCTTAGTTTTAGATTTATAAATTTGAAAATTTTTATGTAGGTTTATAGTAATAAACAAAAGTTAATCTTAATATATTTTTTTGGAAAATCATCCCTTAAAGGGTTAATTTACTGAATTGAACTTAGTAGGCAACTTTGTCATTTTTGAAGTTAAAAACATGAAAATTTACATATTAGCTCCAGACTAGAAACAAAATTTGTAAGTATTATGTTTTTTTGGAAAATCATCCCCTAAAGGGTTAATTAAGAGTGCGAAAGTTAGTATGGCAACTTCGTCAGTTTTGAAGTACGAAGGGCGAAATTTTGTATATAAAATTATATTTAGACATAAAAAATAACTGTATCATTGTTTTATTGAAATTCATCCCCTAAAAATAGGGGTTGGTAGTCAACCACATACAAATCAACTTCGCCAATTTTAGAGTTATAAATATGAAATTTTTATGTAACTTTATAGTAATAACAAAAGTTAATTTTAACAATTTTTTTCAGAAAATCATCCCTTAAAGGTTTAATTTAGTGGATTTAATTTAGTATGCAACTTCGTCATTTTTAAAGTAAGAAGGGTGAAATTTTGTATATAAGCATATAGTTCGACACAAAAAATAACTTTATCACTGTTTTCTCGAAATTCATCCCCTAAAACTAGGGGTTGGAAGCCATTTACGTATAAATCAACTTCGTCAGTTTTAGACTTATAAATATGAAAATTTTTATGTAAGTTTATAGTTGTGAACAAAAGTTAATTTTAACACGGGTTTTTTGGAAAATCATCCCTTAAAGGGTTAATTTAGAGGATTTCATTTAGTACGCAACTTCGTCATTTTTAAAATTAAAAACATGAAAATTTATATATTAGCTCCAGATTAGAAACAAAATTTGGAAGTACATATTACGTTTTTTTTTGGAAAGTCATCCCCTAAAGGGTTAAATAAGAGTGTGCAAGTTAGTATGCCAACTTCGTCAGTTTTGAAGTAAGAAGGGTGAAATTTTGTATATAAGCTTATAGTTAGACACAAAAAATAACTGTACCACTGTTTTCTCGAAATTCATCCTCTAAAAATAGGGGTTGGTAGTCAACTACATACAAATCAACTTCGCCAGTTTTAGAGTTATAAAATATATGAATTTTGTTATGTAAGTTTTTAGTAATAAACAAAAGTAAACTTTTTTTGGAAAATCATCTAAAGAGTTAATTTAGGGGAATGAACTTAGTAAGCAACTTCGTCATTTTTTAAGTTAAAAATGGACAGGGAGCAGGAGAGGGAGAAGGAGCGGAAGAGGGAGATAGAAAGGGATAGGGAGCGGGAGAGGGAGTGGGAGCGGGACAGAAATCGGGAGAGGGCGCGGGTGCGGGCGGGAGAGGGACTGGGAGCGATAGAGGAAGAGGGAGAGGGATATGAAGTGGGAGAAGGACCTCGAGCGGGAAAGGGAGAGGGAGTGGGACAGGAAGAGGGAGAGCGAGGGGAAGTGAGAGAGGGAGCGGGAGAGGAAAAGGGACAGGGAGCGGGAGAGGAAGAGGGCAAGGGGAGAGAGGGAGATGGAGAGGGAGAGGGAAAAAAAATGTTAATGTTGTTTACTATTCCAAACCCGCTCCCGGAGGAATGATCTGTGATTGTATCGTAAGTTTCAGTATGTAAATTCCTAAATATAAGTACTTCAATATAAATGAACCTGGTTTTAAATTTTCTTTTGTAAGGGATACTAAATAATATGATAAGCATAATTTCCGCGTGCGAAGCTGCGGGCAACAGCTAGTACTACATAATACTAATCTTCAGATTTCTATTATCAAACTTGACTTAAGGGGGGCTGTCGAAATGTTGAATTTCCAACAATTTGACTACTCTCTCTCTTTCGAATATAAGCAAAGACATTGACGCGACTTTTAAAGCTTTCGATTTAAATTAGTAACTTTCTAAACTGCCGGAACTAAAAATTATCTTTAACGAAAAATATTAACTTTAGCCCTAAATACCAAATGATATTACAAAGTCAGAGTGTATTAAAATGATGCGCGTTAGTTTCTAGTAACACATCCTTTGTTTAGATAAAGAGAGAGCTTTTACGGGCTTGTTCCCAAGAGAAAACCTCACTTAGCGTAAACTTGAGAAAATATGAACATAAATGGTAATTTTATAACTGTCCATTGACACTGGCGATGGCCGAAAATAATGCTACGGAACTATCTACCAATGTAAATAAATTTGCATCTAAAGGACAAATTATAAAGGTCTATTAAATAAAGTATTCTAAAGATATGAAAATTGATGCCTTCTCAATGTTTTTATGTAAATTGGATTGCCGTTCACTACTCTAAATGAAGGAATGCTAGAATGGCCAATAATATAATATTGTGACCATTGAATTAACATTAAGTAAGTAATATAATTTATTATTACCATTGATTCGCATCAAAAAATCAACACTTAAATTAGTCTCAAGCATCGGCAAGCAAGTCTATTACGATTGCGGCTTGTCAAGCATGTAAACGCGCCTTATGATTTTTCATTCAAAAATGGCGGAAACATTGCACAATAATTAAATAAATTGTTTTTTGTTGATTTAAGATAATGTTTTGTTTCCTTGCCGATGGTAAGTAACACAACTATTTTTTTTTTGTAGTTGACTGATTTTTACAGCTAACTCATCAGGGCATTTATATTGAAATGTTATTTTGTCACAATTTTGGCATGTGGCCGCCATGAACGCAGCCGAGTGACAGAATGAAATAAAGCCGGCCGGCTGCAATGCATACCGCGAACCCGATGTTCGCGGTGTCTGTTCTATACGCTAGACAGTTTATTTTATTGAGAATAGTCCAATGGAGTATTAATAAACCTAAGTCTGGATGGATCATTAAAGGACCGATAAATCGAATGAGCTGAAGACGTTGAAATAATCATGATACACGTTACTAGTAAGAGATAATATACACAGATGACTCTCTCTGCGTCTTTATATCCCGCACTCCTGAAAAAAGTCTATTTTGCCTCATAGCCTTCCTCAGTACTTTTTCCAATCCGACTCGAGAGATTTGCCCGTTCAAACAAAAAAACTCTTAAATTTTAGTATATTAGTACAGACATACCGCATTATTGTCATTTGATTTAATAGAATTGCGCGTTGATTTCATTATTTGCTATTATTATCATTCGTTTTCCGTCATAGAGTCATATAACTCTATGTATCATAGAATAAATCGGATGTGTCAGACAGGGCTTCCGTTTATCGACAGATGTATAGAATATTAATTAGGAACTAATTAGGAATACATTTCAGTAACATACAGTAACAACAATCAGTCTTACAGTAATACTGGGCACGAGGCGGTACACGCGGTGCGTCAACATGCGGCTTGCGGTGCCGCGGTGTTTCCGCAGGCAGCAACGCAACGCAACCGCAATGTTTATGTTAACCACATTACCAACCCGAGCGTGACCAGTCGCTACAATTTGTTGTGTTCCGCACAAGTGATTAGGAATTAGGCGAATAGTCTTTTGTTTGTTGTAATAATGGAAAGACTGGTTTTAGTTTATCTTTTCTGACATCCTATAAATATGATATAGTAGTTACCTTTTTTATGTTGGCCCTATAGAAATTATGGAATCCTAAAAGTTTACCAAAATAATTTCACATAGATCACAAAAGTAACGCTTATTTCATTATCGCTTTCCACAACAGTCCCACAGCTAGGCTCAGGTCTCTTCACACAATATTACTATTATAAGAGGGATTATTAATCTTTGATACGTATTAGGGCATTTTCACAAAAATGGGTAAGTGTGATTTTAGCCCTGTCCCTCGAAAAGATTGTCGTTTTTCCTTTCCAATATTACCAGTATCAACAAAAAACGAAGTACCGTTAGGTTTAGTAGACATCTAGTTATTATTCCATTAATAATTTAATTCTCCAAGTACACTATTATTTAAATTAAATGTTAATTAAGTGATAGGGAGACAGCATTTTGACTTGTCCCCGGACGATGCAGCTATATTGAATATACGTTAATTGTGTTTTATCCTTAGAATTGACTACAGGCATACTATTTTATTTATTCAAGAGATTGTAGTAGACTATTTCGAAGCATAATTCAAATATTATATTTTTAATTTATTAAATTATGAGAATTTAATTATAGAAATCAAATTGTGAACAACCTGACACGTCAGGTTTGTTACCGTATTTTTTCCATGAATTACAAATTTTTTTTGGTTGGTTTTTATCTAATAGCAAAACCAGAAGCTTTAAGTCATCCACCATTTAGAATTTCGTCAGTTTTGCCCTAGAACTGTGAAAATCTATGCGTGTGTAGTAGCACTCATCACTTGGTTGAAAATTTTCTGTCAAGGTAAGTTACCAAAATGTTTTATAATTCAATATGTAGACCACATGATTGTGGTAGTTATTGAAAGCTTTTACATCTAGCTCCATAAATAAATAGTTAAAGATGAAACACTGCAATTGTACCTATTTAAATTAAATATAAACCGCGCAAAGGTAAGGTAACGTTACGTCAGTTTTGTGTGGTAACGTATAGGCCTGACAAGCAAAGTAACAAAACTGACCGTTAAGAAGTTTACACATGCTACTTTAGCAACTTAGTCTAGTCTAAAGGAGGTAATGATATCATAGAATCTATAAAAAGAAGTGTAGGTATATTTATATGTTTACAGAAGTGTATATAACAATTATTTATTTTTAATTACCTGTCTATGTACTAATGAGGTATATTGTTGATTTTTTTTTTTACTTTTCTTAAGCACAATTTAAACTTATCCAAAAACATCAAATTATTTTCACCAAATGCCGGTGCCAACGCATTTTAGTCAGCTGCGAGCAAGCGAGACAAGTAGATGTCATTTTTGAAAAACTCCGACCGTTCCAGAACACATAATAACTCATATTGTTTATTGTGCATAGTTAAAACGTCTTCATTATTTACGTTTGAACTTTATTTGAGTTTATTTAAATCATAATTTTATTGGTAAATAACTATATTTTTACTTACATTTTTAAAAATTATTTAGTGCCAAATATTTGATATCCGCCTTTCTTGAATCGAACTTGACCGAACGAAGCGTTATCACAGAGTATGAAAAATGCTTGAAAAATCTCACACGGATTTTGTTCGGAACAGCCCGTCAATTATATTTAAGTCTATGCATTAGTATAAGAAAACATAGCCTAGTGTAAATGCTTCTTATGAATTTTGTTACCGTCAGCTTTGTTACTGTCCCCCTAATTTTCAAGTAACAAAATCTTTTTTATTGATAATTTAAAGCATTTATTACTTAAATTCTGAAGTTAATTAAATGTAAAATTTTTAATAAAAGGATAATCTTATATTCATATTGTATGTTTTCGTATTTTAAACTCAATAATAGAATATAGTAATGTTCGAATGGCATCACTGGTAACAAAATTTTAATTATGAGGCCTTTTTTAACCGACTTCAAAAAAGGAGGAGGTTCTCAATTCGACTGTATTTTTTTTATGTTTGTTACCTCAGAACTTTGGACTGGGTGAACCGATTTTGATGATTCTTTTTTTAATCGAAAGTTGGTAGCTGTCATGTGGTCCCACATAAATTTTATCGAGATCTGACAATGGCATCTATTAGAAAACCACATAAGTCGTAAATTTGTGTTAAGATGTGCGCGACAAATTGACGAATAACTCAATATCACGCCAACCGATTTCGATGATTCTTTTTTTAATCGAAAGCAGGTGCTTGTCATGTGGTCCCACATAAATTTGAACGAGATCTGACAAGTAGTTTTTGAGAATTTGAAGTCGGTTATTTTTTGTTAGTAAAATTTAGATTATCTTGGTTATCTTAATATATATAAATTACGTGTCACGTTGTTTGTCCGCGACGGACTCCTAAACTACTAAACCGATTTTAATCAAATTTGCACACCGTGTGCAGATTGATCCAACTTGAAAGATAGGATAGCTTACATCTCAAAATAAAAAAAAGACTTTTGACAGAACGAAGTCTGTCCGGGCAGCTAGTATTATAATATATCGTATTTTCTCAACTTGATTTAGTTCATGCAACTTGTGTTCTTTTATTTTGTATTAAAGAAAATTTGATTGTTTTCATTGTTTATTTTTTATTCGCATTTAATTGAAGTAACAAACCTGACGAAATATCTTTGACTTGCCCTATATTTTATGTTATTTCTCATAATTACATGATTAATTATTGATTTTAAGCTGGGAATCGTAAAATATAGAGTTTGAGACAATATAAACAAGTACAATCTCACATAAAAAATGAAGTTGAAATTACATCTTACTTTTTTACACCTATACCTTTTTTTGTGAAAATGCCCATTTTTAGGTACATTGTAGGATTTGAACACGGGTCTCCTAGTAGGAACCGTAGGTAAAAACCACTAAATCTAGACTATTTCCAATCACTCATCTTAGAATTACTTATTATAAGCTTATGTAGCAATAAATATTAATTAAAGATTCCTTTTATAATTTGTAGTTCCTCTATTTTTGGTCTTGGCCGAATACACTTGAAACTCCACCTGATTCAATTCACCGAACACGACATTCGTTAACGTTGCATTGCGTAAAACTAGGGAATCAAGTCTACCTTGATGCTTGCTTGGAATTCGGTTAAAATGATCTGATTTTCAAAATTACAACATGTTTTTTACTTTTCGAAATAGCAACAACAATCTACGTAATTAAATATACGTCACGTCAGGGATTGCTAAGCATGATTCAAACCTGTCATAGTTATAAATGGTAATTCAATGTTTTAAAATGTAAACACGATAAAAATTCTGTTGAGTTTATTCGTTACGAACATACAAAAATACAAATTTTTCCACTTTATAATATTAGTGTAGATATATTTTTTATATTTGTATTAGGTTTATTAATTTTTTGTATTTTTATTTTATGGACACATTAAAAAGATGAAATACCCTATAAATACGAATTTAATTACGTTTATAGTGGCATCCATAAACCTATAATGACATTTGGAATATTTTTAAACTGAGTGCGTAATCCTCTATTGTTGTCACTCTACCAATCCACACTGGAGCAGCGTGGTGGAGTATGCTGTAGGCCTTCTCAAGAGGAGAGGCCCGTGCCCAGTAGTAAGCCATTAATGGGTTGAAGTCAGCGATAGCTATTCTTTGTGTAAGGTTTGGGAATCTCTAAATTTCTCAGGGACTCCACCGATTGATGGTAGGTATATTTATTTACGTAAATATATTTAGATTTTTTAATATGAATAAGATTAGCCAAATACAATCTGCTGCGCTGATATTTAGTAGCCTAGAGCGTTATAAAAATGTGAAGTAGTAGATACATGCTTATTTAATTTAATTTGTTAAAACCAGCCAGGTCGAAAACTTTTTATCGCACTATTTTAGATGAACAACAGTTTTTAAAAATATCTTCAAGGTTACCCAAAATCCAAGGTTATTCAAAGTGATCCTATATGGGTTCCGTTTTTCGTTTTTTCGTACGGAACCCTAAAAATGTGTGAATTATCAGTTAAGCAAGTCATTAATTACACTGGATAGTAAAAGAAGACTGGATTATAAACTGCTTTGTTGTCATTGTAGTCACTCCTTCATATCCGTTCGTTGACCCTATTGACCGGACAACCATTTTGGTATAACAAGCTTTACTTACCCCAGTTTTTGTGACCGTTAGCTTCACCCACATAGTTAATATTAACCAAAAAAAATATGAAATTATTAATTTTATAATATAATTGTAATAAATTTAATTTAATTACAATTTATCGTTACAAATTAGAATAATTATTTTAATGAATGAAATATTACGGCGAATGATTGTATTATTCTGTATTAGTCTTGATTATATAATCGAGTCTGCATACAGGAAAATCTATCCGAAAACTAAGTAATTATGAATAGCTTAAGTTACATCTTATTTCCTCAAATATACAAAATAATACTATATGCCAGGCAATACGATGCATTATCTTTATAAATAAAGTTTTAAAAATAGATTTTAAACGTTGTAGGTAATAACAATATGATTAACATAAAATGACAAAAGAATGACAGAATTGTTATTGACATACCTAATTATGCTCTTGACCTTCTGACTTCCTGACGATCAACTGTTCTTGACTTTAGTTCTGAGTACAATTTCAATATCTGGGCAAGGTTAGTAACTACATCTTGTGAATCTGAGTTGTGAAAGTAATAAAGTCGGAAATGTAATTTTTTTTATTATTATATTTAGATCCTTAATTTTGGTATTTTTGAAGTTTTCCTATTATTAAAAATTAAATTAAATTTATTAAATTACGGTGGTATACGTATTAATCTAAACATATTGCGCAGTTAGGTACTTACTTACAGCGAAGGGATATTTTTCATGAAACGCTCTACTTAATAGAGACGCAAGTCATCACAAAATATTTTTAGGTAGGCAATAAGCTTGATAAGTATGATAAGATTTAAAAATATCAAATCCACAGCCTTTGTGGAAAAGGCTACGTGAGATTTCATTTCACTAAAACCTCCACAGCAGCCATTCGACATAAACAGGGATCGACCGGGATGCCAGGTGAAAGCACCGGGATTCATAAATTAGTAATATGAGTATACATTTTAACATTACTTTTATTTATTTTGACATTACTTTACGTAGACGAGAAACAGTTTCATTTTGTTTATTTACGAGTCTCCTTTCTCTCCGCTCACAAGAGAACGTTAATATTGACAGCTTCTTACGGACACGTGTTCTCAAAGCTAGGGTGTGAAAGATGAATTACCTTATTGCCCATCTAGAAATCACAATAGGTACATAATGGATATAATTATATATTATTATTATTAACTACTAGCTGACCTGGCAAACTTTGTACAACTGTGTAACAACTCCTCCCTCTCCCTCTCCCCCCCCCCCTCCACCTCTCTCCTCCCACCTGTCTTGTTTCCATTGTCAGAAAATGTTTATATAATCAACTTGACCCCAGCTAACAGGCAGCAAAGATGAGGCCCTTCAACGAAATAATCTCTGAACTACCAACTTTTTAGGTAGGACTATAATTTTTGTGATGCTATCTGGTACCTATATGCGTGAAAATAACTTTATTAATTATTTAATGAGGTCACGATGTAATCTGTTGAAAAATAATATTACTTATTTATATTCATCACAACTTTATTGCTTTCAATATTGGGCTTGGATCCTCTCACAATGTAAAAGCCATAGTTTACAAGGCTAGCTTAGACCTTAGTGCAGAATAGCAAATAGGTACTTCGCATGTACATACACCAGCAGAATCACGCCATGCTGATGTCAATAACCGCAAGCCCTTTCGTGAGAGAGCTACCTCGCGCTCTTGTTGTAGCCCAACACAAGCGTAGAGACGTCGACAGCATGTATCTCTTTTACCAGAACGTACGAGGCTTAAAAACAAAACTTACTACATGGCGTAACAGAACCAGCGTCCTTGAACACAATTTAATAGCGGTCACTGAAACCTTCCTTGATGACTCTGTGACTGATGGTGAGCTAATAAGTGGAGACTGGAATATTCTTCGCCGAGATAGGCCAACACCTTGTGGTGGAGTCCTACTTGCTGCACGACCTCCCATAACCTTACAACGGCGGCGCGAGCTTGAAACTAGTGACGGTGAGGACCTATGGGCGAGTTTCACTTGGCATGGTCGTTCTGTGTTTGTGTGCGTTATTTATATCAAACCTAGTGCCACAGATAGAGCCTATATGACCTGGTTCAATAAAGTGGAAGGTTTCATTCATACCCTAAAAGGGCAATTGTTTATACTAGGTGATCTTAATCTTAATAGTGCATCTAATACTATTAATAATTATTACTGTTATTTTCTGTCTTTTTGTAGTATGCATGAGATGAATGTAGTGTCAAATTCGTATGGAGGTATGTTAGATGTGGTGCTTCTTCAGGAGAGCGTTAACCTGCGTGATGTTACGGTCTCGAAAACCGAAGGTATAGTTCCCCCCGACGCGTACCATCCGCCATTGGACATTAAGATAAGCCTTAACCTACTTCGTAGCTCTGATCTTACAGAACCTAGTAACATCGATCCGGCAAAAGACTGGAACTTTAAAAAATTGGACTATGAACTTTTGGGAAAATTACTGTCCGAACACGCGTGGCACGATGTTTTGGAAGCCCAAGACATTTACAGTGCCTGTCAATATTTTTATAATACCATGTATGGCTTTTTCGACAAGTGCATGCCTAAAAAGCGACGGAAATCTGGTGTAACCAGACGATACCCTGTTTGGTTTACACCCGATATAATCCAAGACTGTAAACGTAAAATAAAATTACATGCGGCCTGGAAGCGAACAAACTCTGACGAAGCATATTCCCAATTCTCAAATCTTAGAGCAGATCTGAAATTGCGTACAGATACCGCCTACGGTAAATACGTTGATGAAATGGAATGTGATGTGAAGGCTAACCCACTGAGATTTTGGCAACACATTTCGAGTCTACGATCAAAGGGTGGTTTCGAGCCTACTATAAAGTATCGAGATAACACATATTCAGGACCACTAGCAGCGGAGGCATTTGCAAGTTATTTTGCGAGTGTTTTCCTTCCCGATACGCCGGAGCTTAACTCGGCTAACATTAACTTTTTAGACCACGACAATTACAGTAATCACATCAATCTAATAGAGATCACTCCTAAAGACGTCATGGCTGCAATAAATAAACTTAAGCCACGTAGTTCCTTTGGTCCTGACTGTCTACCTGCCAATATTATCAAAGGTGCCAAAAACATACTGTGTGATCCCCTTTGCCACATATTTAATCTTTCATTAAAAACCGGAATTTATCCTGATCAATGGAAGGTTTCGAGAGTAACACCCATACCGAAAGGCTCAAATAAGACTGAAATCGAGGAATACCGACCTATAGCGATACTGTCTGCGCCTGCAAAAGTATATGAAAATATCTTACATAGATACATATATGCACAGGTGGATAAGTACCTATGTGATGAATAGCATGGTTTCAGGAGTAAAAGATCAGTTGACACAAATCTTTTAACCCTTGTCGACTATATATCCACGCGTTTAGACAGGGGATGCCAGGTTGATGTGCTGTACTTCGACTTTCGGAAGGCGTTTGATAGGGTCAACAACGATATACTTCTCACAAAGCTTGCAGCCATTGGCTTCGCTCCTGGACTTCTCCGATTACTTGCAGACTACCTCCGTAATCGGAGGCAGTATGTCAGAATCGGCCTATACGAGTCCCAACCCTATCAGACGCTTTCCGGAGTCAGTCAAGGCTCGATTCTTGGCCCACTCTTATTCCTGCTAATGATAAATGACCTTCCAGCAGTCATCAGACACTCTAAGTGTTTGCTATACGCCGACGACTTAAAACTCTTTACCGAAATAAAGTCAGAGGCTGATTGTGTGGCATTACAAAGTGACATTGACGCTGTTCTCAGATGGAGTACCCAAAATAAAATGGATTTCAACCTTAGCAAATGCTATATGATGACCTTTGGTCGAATGTGGCACCCCATCAAGTTTGACTATAAAATCGGCTGCCAAATAGTCACTAGGTCTACAAACATCAAAGATCTGGGGGTTACATTCGATCCAAAACTAAACTTTCATGACCATATTACTGCTCTGGCAAAGGAATCGCACAGGCGCCTCGGCTTCGTTCTCAGAAATGCAAGGGATTTTCGTCACGCAAATGTCATCCGGCTGATCTACAATGCACTTGTTAGATCGAAGTTAGAAGCTAGCGCCGGCATTTGGAACCCGCACGAAGGCGCCTATGCGCTTCTTCTTGAGAAAGTTCAGAAGGTATTTCTGAGATACCTTTATAAACGGGTATATGGGTATTATCCTCTCCTATATCCGACCAAATTTCTTTTAGGCTCTCTGAGCTATAATTCATTGGAAGTCCGGCGGGGCTATCGACAACTCACTACTGCCTGCAAAATTTTCCACGGCAAAATCGATGTTCCCGAGTTAAATGTTAGGCTGTGTCGGTTTTTTGTACCGAATAAATACCTCCGGAACCGTAAGCATAAACTGTTTGCGGTCCCGCAGACGCGCACAGAAGCACACGCGCAGTCGCCTATACCCCGCACCCTCACCGCGCTCAACGCTCTCCTGGGTGCATACCCTGAGTGTGACCTGTTCGCGGATGAATGGACGGGAATAATGTCAGTATGTCTGAAGTTCTGTGAGCGAGATGAATGAACGTGATGTCTTTAATTAATGTAATTGGTGTATACCGTATTAATTAAAGTAAAATAAAAATAAATAAATACACATACACATTATTCCGAATTAGTTGTGGCTTTTTGGAGTTAGCTTTTTTATTTTTTAAGATTAATAAAGTCAGGACAGGACTTTGTGCCGAGTGAAAGTTTAATATTTATGTCTAAAGTATTCATAAAAATCTCGTATTAAATGTTTAAATGGCGATAAGCCATCCAAACCTCTCTCTACAGACTACAACTTCATCTAAAACTTTCTTTATTTTTTAATGTTCTATTTAGAGGTATAATTTTTACATTATTAAGTTAGTTGTTCTGATGAACCGATAGACCACACAGCCAAAAGCTGATAGGTAGATACGCACGCACCGCGATAGAAAAAAAAACAATTTTGACATTAAGCTGATACCATACTAGGTTTTGCCAAGTGTGCTATTTTTCAATAACTTCAAAATGGGCTTGTAATTCCTTAAATATCTTTTTATGAATAAGACCATATAACTTTATATTTATTATGTAAATTTTAATTACACATCAAAGCCGATAGATGTCTTTGTTTAACACTATACTGCCACAGTGTAAATCCAAACAATGCGACCGATAATCCGTCGGCAAGAACCAACACTTGCCATCGACATTAACCTACTTACAGTAACTAAATACATCTCATGCTGACCTTAGCAATTATAAACTCGCCTTGAACACGTAATCACAACTGACAAATATTACTACGATTTGGGTAAGAAACAATGTTTTTAAATATGTATAGTAATCTATGTACTTATGAAATTTTCGATTTCATAATAAAAACATTTTAGCTGATTTTCTAATCAATCAATCAATCATTTTATTGTGGACTATAGGTGATACAAGTAGTTGTTACAATAAATATTTTAGCCTCTATGTTCTGCCTCACTGAGGCGTACAATAATATTAAAATTAAATTATAATTATATTAAATTAAATAACATTAAAATTAAAATAAATCGTACTTTACAATAATTAAAATCAGACCATTCAACCGTACCATAAAATATAATTATATTATTATTATTTTGTCATTTAAATAGTCTTGAATACTGTAATAACATTTGTCAATCAGCATAGAAGCAAATTTCTCCTTAACCTCTCTAATGATTATATGTTATATTAATATCTTAGTCACTAACCTGTAATCTTAATGAGATGGATTTTTACTGTCTAATGATCATTGAATGATAATTAAAATATCGTTATAGCAATATCCTAATCACTCAAGTCGTCAACCTTCTTAACTGAACACGAGCCGTATTTAAACTTGTTCTACAATAGGTTAATTACATGGTAGTTAGGGAAACGTAGATTTGCATGTCGTGGTGCAATTAAAGAAATCAAATCGATCGGTCCTATGGAGTACAGAGGTAAGGTTACTCCTTATCATATCGCACCCTCAATTTTTTTCAAATTTTTATCATTATTGTTGATGGTTTTGTGCAAGAAATAGTAATGTAAATTCCTTTGACTTCTTACTGATATTTTAACAGTTTTTTGGCTCTCCTGTAAAATTACAATTTTCATCTTATGCGTTTTTTCCACTGAGGGTGCGTATAAGGGGAATGTTGGAAAAGTGTCCAGTTGTTGATAGATTGAAGTTATACAGTGACAGTCCTGTATACCAAACAGTGGTGGCTGGTGGATTCTAGAAGTGGTGGTGCACTGTATCAGCGTATTTTTATTTTTAACGATTACCAAAGGACGGTTATGATTTTCGTGCGTAGACCTTCTAAACGGCTGGATGGATTTGTATCGTTATATTCGTTCGGCTTAAAAGTGTCCTTAGATGACTGTTTGAAAAATAATCCTGCCGATTTTAATTCCAATTTTTGTTGAAAAGTTTTATTATTGCTTCCAAAATAGTCGATGTTAAAGTTAATACTCATTTTCACAGCTATTTACTCACACACAATGTCCCACAATTCAGTAACTATAATATCATAATACTGAAAATCCTTGCAGAATGTAAACAAATGCAACTCCTTTTAGCTAGTATAGCGCGGCGCCAGGCGTAGCGCGCGCGAATTTCGTCAAACCTCGGTTCCGCTCTCGGTAATCTTCGGTTCGCTGGTGCGGCGGCGCACGGGGTCGCGTTATTTCGCCGTACATATTCTATTGAACTAGCTCTCTCTCACGCGCCAGGCGTTTTCGGTTGCATCTCATAGAAGTTGTATGAGCATTCGCCGTGCGCTTTGGCTAGCGCACCGTGAACCATTTTACAGCGATTTTCGCGATAATGAGTCTTAATACTTTATCAAAGAGCTTAAATTGGCTCATCATAATTTCGTTAATATTGAATAGATCGTTAATCAGACACTATTAAACATTTTTTGTTTTATTTTTCTAAACACATTAAAATCTGGCAGTTCGGCGCACGAGTGCACTTAAAGTACAGCCGCCCCTGATACCAAACTACAATTGTTTACGCAGTCCTTTACCATGTTGCTACCGTTGAAATAAACTAAATAATAACCGTAAAAATGACGTATTGTCTTTTGTTTTCCAGAGGACTGACGTCACAACCACGCCCTGACACTTAGAAGCGTTTTGGTGTGAATTTTAAACTTATAAATTGAAATGTATTTTATACTAAACCTTATTTTTTTGCGGAAATATGTTATACGTTGTAATTATAATACATTTCCCAACAATATAGAACAGTATTTCAAAATCAGTCATCATGCCTGGACGTTTCATGAAGTGCACAGTTTTGTTGTTTGACAACAACTTTAAATCCACGACGATTTTGTTATAACGTTTACAAGTTATGAATAATACCATTATCCTCTGCAAATTAAATAAATATCACTTGTTTTACCTAAAAGTATTCAGGTCCGAAAATAGAGCACCTTCGAGTGAATAAGCAATGTTAGGTGATGTTAGAACTTAACCATAATATGTGATTCGTATGTGATTTATTTTTAACCGACTTCAAAAAAAGGAGGAGGTTCTCAATTCGACTGTTTTTTTATGTTTGTTACCTCAGAACTTTCGACTGGGCGAACCGATTTTAATGATTCTTTTTTTAATCGAAAGCTGGTGGCTGTCATGTAGTCCCACATAAATTTTATTGAGATCTGACAATGGCATCCATGAGAAAACAATATAAGTAGTTTTGTATTAAGAATGTGCGCGACAAATGGACGAATAACTCAATATCACGCCAACCGATTTCGATTATACTTTTTTTAATCGAAAGCAGGTGCTTGTCACGTGGTCGCACATAAATTTGAACGAGATCTGACTAGCAGTTTTTGAGTAACTTGAAGTCGGTTATTTTTTGTTAGTAAAATTTAGATTATGATTGTAATAATTTAACCCTACATTTATATTAATTTTTACCATAAAATTTAGTACACCATTGAAATTCATTTATGATAATCATCAAATTGTGTTTATAAAATAATTAAAGTCATGTCTAATGTTCGCCGATTGAAACATGAGCGCGGCATACCAATAAAATATGTGTACTGCTCCTAATAAATAATGTTTATTAATTATGGCGTAAACGCCAAGAAATTACATAAATACCTAAATTATGTTCGCAAAAACACATAAAAATATAGATAACACAGTATTATAATTATTGTTTATTTATTTAGTCAACCTTTATTGACCACAATAAAAATATTACGATACAAATGGCGAGATTAATTTTATTCTCAATGCATTCTCTACGATCTAACTATTGGCCTATTTTATTATGTACTCGTATGTATGTGCTTTGTGTTTTTAACTGAGCAATAAAATATTTTATTGTACATTTCTTAATGCAACAATAAAGCATGGCACAGTACTAAGTTGGAACAATGAAAATAAATAAAACGTTATCAAAAGAATAATAATGCAGATCTATGCATATGCATAAAGAACCTGAGGAAGAAGGTATAGACATACCTATGAATTGTATATAGCGTATTGTGCCATTGTGCATGCCATAATCAAGCTCATATGCTATTATATCTCAGATACTATTATGAAGTATGCCACTTACTTATTGTTAACTTAATGCAGTGTCCATATATTTTTATTAATGCTTCAATTATCGGCACATTCATTAGACATGATTACGTTGTTTATTACCTGTTGCATTATTCTCCATAAAAACATTCTCCATCAATTCGCCGATTTCAAAATTCGAGGCGTAGTACGCTCTAAGCCTCCTCAAGTGACTTGTGCTCAGTAGTGGGCCTTTAATGGGTTGAAACCACATACATAAAATTATTGATTTTTCTACGTATGTATGTCATACCAAGGCATCAACTTGACACCTGTAGCTCAAGCACGAATATTTGCGAGAAAGTATTCGTATGGTTAACGTAAGCAATTTGTCAAATTTGTATGGCATTTTAGTACCATTTACGCACGATAGGGGCGCTTTTGAAAAAATGCCATACAAATTGCTTACGTTAATCATACGAATACTTTCTCGCAAATATTCGTGCTCGAGCTACTGATGAAAAGTGATCACCGTCGACCATAGACTTATCAGTAGGCCAAAAATGTCACCGAACCGATTTAATTTTTAATCTTTTTAAAACATATGGACATGACTTTTAACAAAAAAAATTCGTGGTTTTTCATGATTTTTCGTTTTTTCGTACGGAACCCTAAAAACTGAAGTTCTTAATCATCAATTTTGTTAAAATATTATTAAATGCGACGTTATCTAATCACTGAAATATTTTAAGCGAGTGCGATATGTACGAAATCCTCGTCATCATCAGGAGTTTCTACTGTGCCTCTACTAGCAATCTAGTTACTACTCTCAAACCTACTTTGTATTATTTCTCGTATTATTACACCGATGAATGATTCTGATTAAGTGATTATCCACTTATCCTTTAATTATACCTCACAGTCTAGAAAATCATTCCACGTCCGTATTATGCCGTGTATGCACTAGTAATTATTATTAAAGACGTCAGAAGTGTTGTTAATTGTAGAGTTTGTAGACTTTGTAGAGGCATACAAATGTAGGTTCTACGTATGATAACGTGACTTAATCGTGAAAGATTTAAGAGCTTTCCCAACCTCTTCTTTTCCTTATTTCCATTAGAAAAGTTAGCCTGTAAGAGATCGCTACTTTGTTCATTCTGTAATTGGCGATGTTTTTAATAAAGTTTTTTTTAAATAAGTACGTACCTACTTTGGATTGAGAATTTAATATAAATTTATTCTATTATTATCGATGTCATAAACTTTTATATAAAAATAACCGGTTATTAACTAACTATGGAACTATTATTGTCATAATCTATATTAATATTATAAAGAGGAAAGATTTGATTGTTTGTTTGCATTCAATAGG
Organism: Thymelicus sylvestris; assembly: GCA_911387775.1. Taxonomy (NCBI): domain Eukaryota; kingdom Metazoa; phylum Arthropoda; class Insecta; order Lepidoptera; family Hesperiidae; genus Thymelicus; species Thymelicus sylvestris. The sequence goes on along the minus strand of OU426900.1, from coordinate 10,130,841 downwards.
CTCCGAAACTACTGAAACGATTTGAAAAATTCTTTCACTGTTGGGAAGCTACACTATTCTCGGGTGATATAGGCTATATTATATTTAAAGAAAAATTACGGATCTTTAACACGTTCAGGGCATTATGAGGTCGAAACGTCACAAGCGTGACTTCTCGCTGGTGCGGCAGTCAAAATCGCATTCTTTCACTCTGTGCGGGAGGCGATTATTTTGACATTTCTTTGAGTATGACAGAGACAAATACATAAAATTGTTTCTCTTGCGAAGTCAAGCCCAATGGCGTAGTTAATAAAATATGAGGTTGAAGAGGCCTCATACGCACTGAATAGAAATTAATTACGCTACTGTGCGAAGTGAGGTCTAATCTGCCTCAAAACGGCGTGAAGCGCGGGAGGCGTGGGTGCCACGTATCCTAGCGTAGTGATGCGATAAGTTTCGATACGAAAGCACGCTTCTCGTCCGCGCGACTCGTTCGATATATTAAATAATTTATAATTATTTTAAGGCTTATTACGAAAAAGGTGTCAATCGTTGGGGGATTGTCTGCCAACTTCAGTAGACTTTCCCCTACATACTTTAAATCTAAAAATGGTATGTGTGCCGGTAGGTATGGCACTTTAGAATCTTAATTTAAGTGTTTCATTTCAGGTCAGGTGACGACCCATGTGGCGTAATGGTTACCATGCTGGATCGCCGCACCAAGGGTCCTGTGTTCGATTCCCAGCGAGGCGGAAATTTGAATGATGAGTTTGAATTTCTGTTCTTGGTCTGGGTGTGAACGTCCTTGTCTATGTTGTGTGTTGTCCATGGCACCCACGATACAGGAAATCCTAGTGTGTAAAGCTATGAGTGTAAAGCGTTAATAATAATAATAATAATAAAATTTCCTAGCGGCAGATGCGCTAAGCATGCGCTTCAAAAAGGCACTCAACGCAAGCACTGCGTAGGTTGCTACGATAAATACAGGGTTACACTAAACAGTAGGTACTCAAGCAGCAAAAAAACAACTGAAAAATTTGTTACTTTTTGTGTTCAGTGCGATAAATCATACTGTTTGCCTTGCTTTAATCAAAATATTTTGATTAATCTTTTATAAAAATAAATTTTATCGCACCTGCATTTCTCTTTTATTCCCATCACTAGTAGAGACACACATCGAACTTCTTTTTAGTGCGATATGAGGCAGAACCGATGACATAAATATTTTTCTCATTTATTCAATACCGAAATGTCACAACTGCGGGCGAAGCTAGATTCAACTTGAAAAACTATTTAAGTTTATAATGGTAAAGTTTCAAGCAAATATTTTCAATTTTGAGCTATATTTAAGGTGTTTTTTAGAAACAATATTTTATGAGGCCGAAAAGCTCTCATTCGCACTGTAAAGAAGTTCAACCTTGTCTCGAAAAGACCTCATTCGCACTGGCTGAAAGTCCATCAAAAATAGTCTCGCAGTGAACGTGTTAATAGAACTCCAATCCGAACTTATCCAAAATAGAATCCAAGGTGTAAAAAAATAAGAAAACCGAAGCAAAGCGAGGGCGGTTACTCGTATAATATATATTAATATTCATGTTATATTAGCTGGACTGTTTTCCAGCTAGCTAGCACATTATAAGTTACTCAAGATAGTATATTAATTCTATTAGTAATTATTAATTAGTGTAGAAACTACACCACAGAATGATTGTAAGTATTTCTCAATGTGTAACACAATACATATTACACAAAGACCATGAAGATGTAATCTGTTGTATTCTTCACAAAGCAAACGGAGTTACCTATTTGTAATTAATTTAATTAATCGTTCAGTCTCACACATACCTTGCCACAAAATAGTGTATCTATTTTGTATTAAAACTAGTTACTGTTAGTAAATTACGAGTTACGACTACTACTGTAAACATATGCTTTAGGCTTCTTCAATTATGATAATTAACCGAGCTCTGCGCGTAACATGAATGGACTGTGGCTCAAAAACAATGTTACAAAAATTAACAAGATAAGCATAATTAAATTCAAGTCGCGTTGTGCAAAAACAACAGCTGTAGTAGTGATTATTACTTTAGAAGGAAAGCGTATGTCAACAATAATTTAATAACACAATCATTTTTAACTGACTTCAAGAAAAGGAAGAGGTTCTCAATTGGACTGTATTTTATTTATTTATTTTATGTTTGTTACCACAGAACTTTCGACTGGGTCAACCGATTTTGATGATTCTTTTTTTAATCGAAAGCAGGCTTGTCATGTAATCCCACATAAATTTAAACGAGATCTCAGAAGTAGTTTTTGAGTAATTTTGAAGTCGGTTATTTTTGTTAGTAACATTTAGTTTATTACTTTAAAGTAAAATGAAACAGAATAAAAGTCAACTTAGCCATTACCACGATCCATGGAATCGAATCAAATACAATCCGTTAGAACCAGTAGCATAGTGAAATGTACTCAATGGACAGAGCGTTATGTTTAAAATGAAATATGTATGTAAGGACGAGCACTCGTATTATTGATCAGCTGTTGCTTAAGCGACTTTGGCCTTAGCTGCAGTGTCGTAGTAAGGTAAACATTGGTTTCGACAGTGGCGTACTGTTATGAGGTCCCGTGACGGATGGGTTTTAAAAAAAATATTTCTTCTTGTCACATTAAAACTTTAATTTAACTTTAAACATTTAAATTCACAGGACTTTAATTTACTTGATAAACTAAAATAACTCGAGCCCGATATTCGGATATGTGTGGCCTGTACCGCGAGTGAGGAGGAACTGGCGGTCCCACCAAGCTCCCCGACCATCTAGGTCTGGATGTGCTGATGCAGCACCTTGTCAGCAACAAGGGTTGCAGGTGCTATCCGTAACAACCCCCCCCTTAAGTGTAAAGTTATCGGGTTTATATCCGAGAAGTTTACAAATAAATAATTATAATAAGAAAGTTAGATAAAACGATAAAATAAGGTTTACGCAATTCGTAAACGTGGTTGAGGTTGGGATGAATTTTGAGCTGACATTTCAATTTCCTCGTTACCATCATTAGGCAAATTAGTATTTAATTTAAGTTTACGATAAAAGGCCACACATTTTCGATTACAAAAGTAGTAAATGACAAACAAAGAAAATAAACAAAAGGAGACATAATATAATATCGATTGGGGTGACACGGGTTCAAAATTGTCTTTAATATTTAACTTATTTATTAATTCTAGGACATCATTAGTTTTTGAATTAAGCTTCATAAGATTGTCAAGATTTATTTTAGAATCTAATGGTTTGAAAGGGATAGATAAATTAAATTTCTTGAATTTATTTAAATTACAGCAAGAGTCATTAATTAAGTTAAAATCAGAATGTATTTCATTCAATTTAATAGTAGGGTTCACAGAAGCAATTAATTTAAAGTTATTACAATAGCCATTACATCTAGGTTTTAATGTTACAATACCAGTGCCCAGTAGGTTTATATCAAAATTAGAATTTTCACAAATTATATGTAGTTTTGTAGGAGTAGAGTGGGTGAAGATCCACCTGTTATTTCCAAGAGTTTGCCAAAAATGTATGTTTCCCGATACAAAATTTGTTTTACAATATTTGGGAAGCAATGATAAAACTTTAGACATGATATCTGTTTCGCAAATAGGATAGTCTACAATACTGTGCTCTTCTAAATTGGAGCAGATAAAAACATCATTTATTATTTCTCTACAATTATTATCTAAATTATCAAAAATACAATATTTGGATTTGTCTTCACTTACTGATACATAATTAGAAGTAGGTATAATTAAGGCAAAAGAATTTGGAGACAAATTGTCATGAGGTAAAGGAATAGAAATTGTTTTATATAAAGCAAATTTAGAAATGGCTACAAGTGGAATTTTCACGGTAAATACCAATACATTATCTATGATATACGAGACGATTTGTGACAATTTTATTATAACATGAATATTTTCTAATTCTAGATCGACAGGAAATTTACTTAGGCTAGGAATGTGTTTTGAATTTGCAACGAGTTCATCATACAAATTTCTGGGCGTCATGATAGATGGATGCAGTGTATTAGTTTTACCAAATAAAATAGCATTGACAATATCTTCCAATTTGTATGATAAATTTAAAAGACTCGATTGAAGTACATTAAATATTTCTTGAATTGTTGCTCTAAACATGAGTGTGTTAGTCTTAGCAGTTAAGCTAGTCATTCGAGACAAAATATTTTCTACTGCTTCATTTAAACGTTTTTCATTTTGGTCCACTCGGATAAGCGTTTCATTGAAATTGGATATAGCAGATTTTGAAATTAAAATATTTTCTTTTACCAATTCTAACAATTTTCCATTATTATTCTTTAAATTATGAATTGCAGCATTATATCTAATCGCATCGTTTTCGTCCATAGTCCCAAACACATGTTTAAAAATAGTACCAATGCCAGAAAACCATGCAGTTCTTTTAGTTTTCGCGGAAATTAGATGAGATAAAGAGTTATAATCACGAATAAGATCCTCAAACATAGAATTAAGTGGTTCGAATGTATTTTGACATTCCGAAAAAGCGATTTCGTTGGTTTTAGGACACAAGTGTTGTGCTGTGTTAAGAACGCTTTTAATGTTATCAATATGAGGCTTAATGTATTCTATCTCAACAGGTATAATAATGTGAAAATAATCATTAATTAATCTAATGGAACCTAGGGGGTTGAAGTAAACTCCTGGACTCCTCGTAATTGGTTGGACGAATTCTTCATTATGAACGTGTCCGTGACATAGTATTACCAGGCTGTAATTGTAAATAATAGTAGGGATAATAGTAATATAAATAGAATGATATAATAAGGGTTAGTAATAGTAGTTGCTTAAACTATGTTATAAGACTAAATAATCTAAATTATTTATAACCTAAGGTAAATAAAACCATCTGTATATAAAGTGATCATAATCAATATAATATATATAGGATGTTGTATTTATTTAATTTATATTGATTGGGTCGGTGTTGGCGTGTTTTACTTCATCGTAATGGTGTTTTACGTGACGCCGATTTATGAGCAGGGATAATGTGTTGTTTCCATGGATTTTAACGATTTTGTATGGTCCCTTCCAAATGGGTGAAAGCGCCTTTCGTAACCTGAGATGTGACTTTAGATATACGTAGTCACCAACTTTGTAGGTGACTGGACGAGAGTGATGGTCATAGTAACCCTTTGACCTTTCTTTGGATTTGGTAATGTTCTCAAGAGCCTTGTCACGTGAGACTTTGAGACGGTGGTTTAGCATCTTAACATACTCAAGGTAGGTGCCCGTAGGATTGAGTTCGAAAATTGAATTTGGTAAGTAAGGTTTGTGTCCAAAAAGAAGTTCGTAGGGTGTAAATTTTGTAGTTGTGTGAACATTGGTGTTGTAAGCCAACATTGCAGTGTAAACGTATTTATGCCAGTCGGATTGGTTTTCATTTACATAAGATTTAAGATACTCTTTAAGAGTGGAGTGGCTCCTTTCTAAAGCACCTTGAGTTTGAGGGTGATAAGGTGAAGACCACAATTGTTTAATCTTCAAGAATTCGCAGGTTTTTTTGAAAAGCTCGGCTGTGAAGTTGGTGCCTTGGTCAGTCAAAATCATTTTAGGGATACCAAATAAAGAAATGAAATGGATGAGGCATTCGCAGCATTCTTCTGCTGTTGCGTTAGAAATGGGGTATGCTGTAGAAAATTTGGTGAGGTCGTCTTGTAAAGTAAGTATAAATTTTAACTTTATCTGGCCAGCTTCGGGGAGAGGACCTACAATATCAAGGCTTATCCTCTCAAAAGGAGCAGTGGAAGTGGAGGTGATCTGCATTGGAGCTCTATTTGTTTGACGGAGTGCTTTATTGGATTGACAGTGTGAACATTTTTTTACGTAATTTTCAATATCAGATTTCATGCTTCTCCAATAGTATCTGTCTTTAATTCGGTTATACATTCTTCCTATTCCGACATGGCCAGCGATAGGTATATCATGATTTTCCTTTAGAATTCTTGGAATTTCATTTGGTGTAGGAAAGGTAAGTGTGTTTCGATAGATTTTAACAGTTATATTTGTGTTATGAAAAAGATAAGCGATAATGTTATAAATTCTAGTGTATGAAAGTTTCACAAAGGGGTCTTTGAAATCTGAAATAGCAATTTCTGTGGGTATTTGCGAACAGCAGACTAATAATTCATTTCTGAGTTGTTTTAAGGATTCATATAAATCAGGATATGGCACGTCATCGAAATGATGGACTTTAGTAAAGAGAAAATAGTAGGATTTAGTATCGGTTTTAAGATTAAGGAATGATCTCAGTCTTCTTTCTTTGTTCATGAAATCGGTTATATCACTTTGGTTGGACAAAACTTCTTCAACATAAGGATTTGTTTCGTCTAAATCGATTGATGTTGGTAAAATGATTACTTCGGAGTCGGCTGCTAATAAGGGATTTGTATATTCGTGAATAACGGTGTTAAAGGTAGGACTCCTATTAGACATGGACTTCAAGAAATCTGAATAGGAATCGTTGGACACTTCAGGACTTGGTAAGTTTGGAGGTAAGTTATTTGTATTATTAATATTAGAATTAGGATTTAATATATCATCGAGGTAAGTATTTGGATTTAGAATATCTTCACTATTAGGATTAGTGCTAGGATTTAGGACATCGCGAAGGTAAGTATCGGGCAAGTTCTCGCCATCAGGAGGAGACGGATTCGGAGCAGGATCAAGGTAAGTATCAGTTGCATTATTCGGATTTGACTCGGTAGGGCCTGGAACAACATTGGTGTTTCCTGGGTTAGGAATAATATCAGTCTCTAGATTTAAGTTTAAATTTTCAGGGTTAAAGGGAGTGTTTGGAAGTTCACCAAGTTGTTGTAAAGGTTCCAGAAAGGGTAAGTTCCATTCATCTGGATTTGGGGGACTCGATAGCATTAGTGTTTCCGCATTGTCTGGATTTCTAGAAGTTGATGGGGTAGTGGAAGGTGAGATTCTAGTAAGATTCGTAGAGTTTGGGTTAGAAGAATCAGTGGACTTTGTACCAATTATATTTACAGGAGCAGTAGCATCATCAGGAGGGTGTCGAGACAGAGCGTCTGCGGCTGCATTAAGCCTGCCCTTTCTATACACGATTTCATATTCGTATTCCTCTAGCTTTAGTCTCCATCTTTGGAGTTTGCTGGAAGGATCTTTATGGTTGAACAGCCACTTTAAAGGACGATGGTCTGTTATTATTTGGAATTGACGACCATATAGGTAGGGTCTGAAAGTTTTACATCCAAACAGGATGGCTAAAAGTTCCTTTTCCGTGGTGCTGTAGTTACTTTCGCTACGGTTCAGCGTTCGTGAGGCGAAAGCAATCGGCTTATCCTTGCCTAGGAGACCTTGGGATAGAACAGCGCCTAAAGCATAATTTGATGCATCACAAGAGAGAATAAAAGGTTCGGTAAAGTCGGGATAGCACAAGATAGGGGCGGTCGTTAATTTTGTCTTTAGCTGATCGAAGGCTACTTGTTGTTCATTTAGCCACTTAAAGGTGTTGTCCTTTTTTAAAAGGTGAGTTAGGGGTTTAGCGATTCTAGAAAACTCAGGGATGAATCGACGATAGTAAGAGACGAGACCCAAGAACGATTTTATGTCTTTTGGATTCTTAGGTGTAGGAAATTCAACGACTGCTTTAATCTTTTCGGGATTGGGTTTGACTCCGTTTTCAGTGATGACGTGTCCTAAATAAGCTACCTCTTTTCTTAGAAACTCACATTTTTCTGGTTGAAGTTTTAAATTATAATCTCGCAACCTTTCGAAGACAGCTTTCAAATTATTTATGGCTGTATGTAAATCATATCCATATAGGACAATGTCGTCAAGGTAAACGAAACATCGCGTACCTTGGAGACCAGATAAGGCCGTGTTCATGAGACGCTGAAATGTGGAAGGAGCATTTTTTAGGCCGAAAGGCATACGCGTGAATTGGTAGTGTCCTTGGGGTACGGAGAATGCAGTTTTGGGTTTATCCTCTTCTTCGACGAGAATCTGATGAAAGCCGGAAGAAAGATCTAGAGTAGAAAAATATTTACTTGAGCCTAATTGGTCTAGGATTTCGTTAATATTAGGTATGGGGTAAGTGTCTCCAATAGTAACATCATTGAGTTGTCGGAAGTCTATCACAATGCGCCATTTTCTTTGGCCGGAAGCATCTAGCTTTTTCGGTACTACCCAGATAGGGGCCGACCAGGGTGATTTTGAAGGTTCGATGATACCTTGGTCTAACATCAGATTAATCTGTTTTTGGACTTCCTGTTTATGGACTTCCGGAAATCGATAAGATTTAACGTGGATCGGATTGTTCGAGCTTGTTTTGATGGAATGTTTAATGGCGTTAGTATGAGTGAGTTTTTCACCTTCTAAATGGAAGATGTCTGAAAAATCAGAACAGAGATTATAAAGAGCGTCAGCTTCTTCAGGGTTTAAATGTGACACACGAAGTTGATTAAGGACTTGTTGAGTTCGCTCATATGAATTAGAATAATTAATATTGTTAATAGGATAGACTTGAGACGGATTTTGAATATTGGTTTCTACAGGAGTCAGAGTAACATTAAGATTTGAATTAAGGGATATGGCGTTTTCTGAAGTGTTAATTACCGAAAGATTTATTCTGTTATTACTTTTCACTTTTACTAGACAATTTGCGATCAGAATGTTCTCGATTTTTGGTTTATCTAAAATAATTCCTTCCTCGATCTCAGGGTTGGAAACAGAACATTCAATTACCATCTCGGATCTGGCTGGGATGGTATAGATTGGTTCGTGAAATAGGAGTTGGATGTTAGTTTTATTTAATTTCAGAATACCTTGTGTGTAATCAATACTACAACCGAAGTGGTTTAACATATCTGTGCCGATAATGCCATCGTAGGGGAGATCAATATTTTCTACGACGTGAAATTTGTGACTTATGAATTTTCTTGAAGTTTCATCTATCTTTAGCTTTAATGAAAAATGACCTAGGGTTTTAGTGCTACATTTAACGGGATCTATACCTTTTAAATTAATTTTTTCATCGGATAATTTTGGTTCATGGTTTATGCTCGTTAATTTAATTAGACTTATCGATGATCCGGAGTCTACTAATAAGGATAATGGTATTTCAGACACAGAGGATTTAACAAGAATGTGAGGGAGTAGAATTTTATCATGATTGGCATTTATTTCATAAATTTTCGATTCAGTGGATTCAGTGGACAAAGTAGGGGTTTCTTTTTCAGGTACAGAGGGTTCAGTGGAGACAGAGGGAGCAGCGGGTGCGGCGGATGCAGTGGAAACGGCGGATGTGGTAAGTTTTACAGGTTTAACGGATGCGGTGGATACAGCGGATACGGCGGATGTGGTAGGTTTGACCCTTTTTGTAGGTGCAGTGGATACAGAGGATACAGTGGATACAGAGGATACAGTGGATACAGAGGATACAGCGGATACAGTGGATACAGTGGATACAGCGGATACAGCGGATACAGCGGATACAGCGGATACAGCGGATACAGCGGATACAGCGGATACAGCGGGCGCGACGGGTATTGGAACAGAGGATATAGTAGAATCAGTGGCGTCGATTTTCTTAGGCAAATGGTGTCTCGCACGACACCGATACGAGACGTTATTTAGTTTTTTGAGATATCAACTTCGTCGGTACCATAGTCTTCGTTAACATAATTGACACGGGGTTGTGGCCTGAAACCGGATGTTGAAGGGTTGTTCTGATTGCGATTATTATACTCCCGCTTCCTACATTGATCTATAGAATGTCCGATGGCTTTGCAATAGCGACATATGATCGGATTACGATTAGGAATTTGTTGGTTTTGGAAGTTAAGCCGGTCGCGTTGTACAAATTTGTTTTGATTGAAGTTATTGGAAGAGTCTCTGGGTTTGAAAGATTTATCAGGCTGCGGGCGTCGATATATAGTTTGCAAAATGCGCTCTTCAGAAATAGCGATATTGATAGCTTCATTAAGAGTTTGCGGGGATTTGCATCTAACGGTGAGAGATAGATTTGGTTTGAGGCCCATTATAAAATGGTGCAATGCTAGATCCTCCATGGCGGATGTACGACCAGGAATTTCAACAGCTGGATAGTTCCCTAAAGAAATTTCAGTTAGAAGTTGGGATAGTTGTGTTTCGAGTCTGAGTGCAAATTGGTTTACGTTTTCAGAAGGTCCCTGTTTGTTTTCTTGCAATTCTGTTAGTAGATGTGTGTAGTGTTTCCGGTCTGAGAATTGATTTTTCAAAAATTGTTTTAATTGTTCCCAGTTGCAGAACTCTTTAATCGAACAGGCTACTTCAGCCTTCCCTTCTAATTGGCTAAGGATGTATTTAAATAAAATCGGAACCTGTGTTTCTGAAGCAAGGTCGATTGCATTATCACAGTTTATTATGAACGAGTTTAAAGTTTCCCTGGAACCATTGTATGTTTTGATAAATTTAAATAAAGTGCTTAGATTAACTTCTTCCTTTGTGTGTGCCATGATGTGTGTTTTTGAGGTTAGTTTCTGTGGTGTGAGGTTAGTGGGTGATGGGGAGATCTCTAGTCCTTCTGGAATTTCTAAATTAAGTTTTTCTAGAATGTCAGTTTTAGTGGTTTTTGGCATAATAAGATCGAATAATCAGTTGGATACAGAGGCACATAAACACACAAAACAAATGCAATTAGAAACATACACGTAAAATAAAATGCTGCAAAAGAAATACAGAACACACACACAAATTACACAAAAAATACAATACGTAAAACATACAACTACATAGAACAAAGAGTTCAATAAATGTTCGCAGAGTAACGACGACACGGTGATGATATTCGATATGATAGATAAATGTTTGTTATGACTACGCTCACTTCGTTAGGCTAAGTTCATAGAAGAGATAAGCTTGTTCTGGAACACTCTCGTTAACTTAACACTTTTGAAACTTGTATTCTGATGAAATATGTTCAATGTTCACTTACAGGGCTGCTGCTGCGGTGATGTAGGATAACCAGGACATTACTTTACGAGATGCGGCGCGACGATGTCCTTCGACAGGATACAGGGTTGAGTCCTCCTCGTGGATGCAGCGATGCGGTACCAGGTAGTTTCCTTTTCAGGATCCGGTGGAGATTCCGGAGAGAGACTCAGGTAGATTTGCGGAGAGAGACGTCCCGAGGATTTTTCAAAATCCCTTTACGCTGCCACCAATGTTATGAGGTCCCGTGACGGATGGGTTTTAAAAAAAATATTTCTTCTTGTCACATTAAAACTTTAATTTAACTTTAAACATTTAAATTCACAGGACTTTAATTTACTTGATAAACTAAAATAACTCGAGCCCGATATTCGGATATGTGTGGCCTGTACCGCGAGTGAGGAGGAACTGGCGGTCCCACCAAGCTCCCCGACCATCTAGGTCTGGATGTGCTGATGCAGCACCTTGTCAGCAACAAGGGTTGCAGGTGCTATCCGTAACAGTACGAAGGACAAATATTTTGATTGCTAGTATTGATACTCTATAGAGTCTATTGTAATAATAAACCGATGCTTCTGTCAGAACTTTGAATACAATTAATAAATATTTATGTTGGTATAATTCCATCAAAAATATTGTATGTCCTTAACCAGTCAAACCTTTGTGTATCAAATTGTAAATTATCTCATAATGATTAAAAGAAACAAGCATGACAATGTGATATAATTGTTAGTTTTTTCATAGGATTTAGATAACTCTAAAAACATATCTAATCTCGGTAGTTCAGAATACTTAAAATGTCCAAAACATTATCCGAAACAATTTATGATCCCCACAGATAATGCCTATTACATTCTATCTAATTGACATATCCGACATTCTGTCACTCGCTGTCCTAACGCTTCCCGCCCACGTCAGACTTTTTGTAGGACCGATAATCGGGCCGATTTTTCCTCCCATATTATTTCTGACCGACTTTTTGTAGGACGTATGCGTTACACCATTGCTATCAGTACGTTCTATTTTTCTCCTACAAAAAATCGGTCACCGATTGTCTGACGTGGGCGGGAAGCGTTATACGACGACTGATGTCAAAAGCACAAAATAGATACACATAGAAGGATAAATCTATCTGTATATACGGAACGCTTGAGGAACACACACAAAGGTAACTATCATGGACATGAAAAAAGTATTAAGCAAATCATACTTATTTTTAATGTCCGTGAAGTATATAATATCTATGTAGGTGTTACTCGAGGCTTGTTTGGAGGTATCTTTCTGTTCTTTCTGTGTTTTGTGGCATGGGTTTATTGTTTATTTAACGACTGTAGTTAATCATTGTCGTTAATGCGGTTTTTTAGTATTACTATAGTGGTTAACCAAAGCAAGTGGCAATGAAAATTTACAATAATGAGATGCAAAAAGATCAATATGTAAGCAGAGGTGATAAACGCTTTTAAACTTACACTCCCGCACTATGTCTGGTGGTATAATAGATTCCCAATTAACAAATCGAAAATTCATATAAAGATAGATAAGCAATAGATGCGATTCGATTTCTTTTTTTTAACGTACACGTCATTATCTGAGAAAAACTTTAAACTATTTTATCAAATGGTTAGCTGGTAGAGAATGTTTTATGCATTAAGATCGCCATTTGTACTGTTATATTTTTTGTATATTGTGGTCAATAAAGGTTAAATAAATAAATAAAAACATTAACTGGTTCATAACTTTTGTCAGGGGAATCCCAAACCAAAGGACCGATCTTTTTTGATCATAAACTACAGATTTGGCTACTATTATCCAGGAGCTAATATTATCTGTAGCAGTCAAAAAACAAATCTTTGAGTAGTTATAATTCGTTTTTATTCAACGTATAACGTATAAAAATTATATAATTATCATAGAAGGTACCTCAATATGTTTCTAGTTCCTATTTAATTTGTTACTTTTCTTATTCATATAAAAGATTTCAACGCGCGGAAGTAAAAAATTAATACGAAAAAAATGTAATAAAATATTATTAATTATAATAATATGGATTATATATTTTATATTCCATGAAAGTTTTATTTAATCTAAATACGTATATTACTAACTAACGCGGAAAAGTATTTATTGAAACCGGAAACACCAAACTGATTTTTATTTGTGAATAATGCTTACATATAATTTTTAGGTTAAATAAAAAAATTGTCAGTATAATTACTTATAATTAAGCTACAAAAACATGACATGAATGGATATCTGACAATAAATACATTACATAATAAAAATATAATAAAATATTCAAAATGTACTGAGTTCATAAACGTGATTCAAAAATACGATGAAACCAAAACGTTGCAGAATTATTTTATGCTTTAAGTTTGTAGTTCATGCTGTAGCTTACCGATATAAAAAAAAACTTGCAAAAAATGGCAAAGTCAATGTATTAAAAAAACACCTCGGTAATTTATGGATTGATTAATCATATTCACTATTTCTGTTTTTACTCATACTACACCGGTTTTAGTTAGGATCCTCACCCGGTAGCGTAGAGGATTTATGATATTATAATTATAAGGTCTTAATTACATTTTTAGATGTTTATAATTTTTGCTGTGTTAAACCATACGTGACATACTTAATTATACAACCATAAAATTTTAACATAAAAACCTATTCAGGTATTTTTTCAATCCACAATAAGACGTATAAGTTATAACATAATATGCGGAATTGGCAGTATAATATCCAGACGTCCTTGTCATTTACATATAATACTAGCTGCCCAGACACACTTCGTTCTGTCAAGTTTTTATTTTTTATTTTGAGATGTAAACTACCCTATCTTTCAAGTTGGATCAAACTGCACACGGTGTGCAAATTTGATTAAAATCGGTTAAGTAGTTTAGAAGTTCATCGCGGACAAACAACGTAACACGTAATTTATATATATTAAGATGTGTACCGCCCGCAGCTTCGCCCGCGTGGATTTCAGTCAATTTACATAAAACCATAATTAATTATCTTAATATATATAAATTACGTGTCACGTTGTTTGTCCGCGATGGACTCCTAAACTACTGAACCGATTTTAATCAAATTTGCACACCGTGTGCAGTTTGACCCAACTTGAAAGATAGGATAGCTTACATCTCAAAATAAAATAAACCTTTTGACAGAACGAAGTCTGTCCGGGCTGCTAGTACAGTGTACAGATTCTTCTATACTATAGCATCCTTTACCGACACGCTGTATATTTCACATATCGCTTGAACCTTTTTCGAAGCTATATAAAAAATATCATAGGTACAGCTGCATTGATTACGACGTAGAAAACTTTTCGCTATATCTAGGTGTAGAATGTAGATTGTAATGCACTTGTAAAAGAGTCTCTTCTTGGTAAAGCGCTGATGCCGGTGACCCAACTTAATGGCTTGATGTATTGTAACCCCACAGTAGATATGCGCCAGAATTTCAAGAAGCTTGACAAATCAGGTAAATATAATATCAAGATTTATTATCTTTAAATTAATTTTCCTATTTCATAGGAGCTTATTGAGAAGGAATCTATTGAGTATAATGCGCGGTAAATCGCACATGCGATGGATTGATCAAATTAAATCTGCTGCGAGCGAAATGGCGAGAACATGTGAAGAGAATTACATCTGCGAGAAAAGCGATTAAATTACTACCACGACCGTCGATCGCTCTGCCAAGAGCGAAATGATTGAGTAGGATCTACATCCTGCTACATCTAGGCTACATCCTGCTACTCTAATTAACATCAGGAGCTGTAGTGTCGTCAAATTATAACTGCATAATCAGAATTTTATCAAGAAAAAATAACCGACTTCAAAATAACTTAAAAGTACCCGTCAGATCTAGCTCAAGCTTTAAATGGGACCACACTACAAGCATCAGCTTTCGATTAAAAATAGAAACATCAAAATCGGTTCACCCAGTCGAAAGTTCTGAGGTAACAAACATAAAAGAAATACAGTCGAATAGAATACCTCCTCCTTCTTTGAAGTCGGATAAAAAATAAAATAATCCACTGACCTTTTTTATTAATATCCCATAAAACGACGACGCACCCGAGCCGCGCCAGCCGCAGCGCGATGAGACTCCCGAGGCCACCTCCTCCACCAGTCACCACCGCCACACTACCCTTCAAGTCCTTCTTCGGGTACCCCACTATCGATCTGTATATGGCCTGTATCACATATCCAGTGATAAGCAGCCACAGCGCAAGTATATCCATAATCCCCTGTATTATCGTGTACTTGTTCCGCATACATTCTGGGATTTCCCGCGTCAGAGGCCCAGGCCTCATCCCGTTGATGTATTCCTCCGTTTCGGTCGACATTTTTTTTAAATTATATGATTAATTTTTAAACATCACTTTAGTTCGGTGTTTGAGTCTCTTATGGGCTGTTTGTTGCTACCTGGAATGAGGAAAATATTATTTTATACCGTGAATTTGTTCTCTCTTATTCGAATTAAAACAAATATTTTAGAACCTGTTTTTAGAACTTTTAAATAATGACCAAACAAAAATACTTTAATAAAAGCATATTACTACCAAAAAAATACGAAGAGGTTTTTTATATTTTGATGATGGTAAGTAGAAAAAGCCTGTATTGCATTCTCTAAAAGTATTAGTACGTCGATGTCACGGTGATGGAAAATATCGTTCCAGATGTCTACAACATGATACATAGTTAGTTGCAGCATGCATAGATCTTTAGTTCATTATTGTAGTTTTGTTGTTATATTTTATCCCTCTCTCACAAATTACTACTATTGATTAAACAGATAATGTAGGTTTTTTTTTCAGTAACTTTTCTGTCTCTTTTCATCGATTTCCATGTTAATTTTATATACGTGAATAAGTTAGGTACGCACAGAGAAATTATATACATTACTAGCTGACGTTGTTCTGCCAAACATTTTCTGGGTAGGTTTCACCTAGCGTTATAAAATATACCTACTTTACGACCAATTCACATATCTACAAAATATACACAAAAAAATCATAAAAATCGGTTGAGCCGTTTTGGAGGAGTGCGACCACAACGTGACACGAGATTTTTATATATTAGATTTGGTGTCATAAAAACTTATAACATAACTATACGCATTTTAATAACCATAGACCTTGTAATGTACCTAAGTCTGCATTTATCTACCTGTTTTTATAATTTTATAAATCAACATTGGAGACGACCAATGGATATTGTATAATTACTTTCAAAATAAATCCAATAAAAACTAAAAATTTTATATGATTTTAGAGTCATGAGAAAACTATTCCTAAACCGCTTCGAGAAATAACAAACTTACCAATAACAAACTTGAAAAAATAATACTCAGCATACACGAGTCCGTCATTTAACGGTCTACAAAATTTATTTCTCTCGATGCACTTGCAATATAATATCTAACGTGTATCAAATCATCTTGAATTACCTCAGAATTGCGAAGCATCGATGTACATTACAAAACGTAACTAATACAAAACAAATAGGGCGTGATAATAACGCAATGTGAAGAGTTCTACTCTTCCTTTTCGAGTACATATACGCTTCTTAAATAGGACACTCATATAGGATTGTGTCGTAAGACAAATTTATGATATTGATAAAAATATTTAATTTTATTTATCACAAACTTTTCGATAGGTAGTATAAAATTTTGTAATTTTTTTAGATCTAAAGATAAAGAGGGTGAAAAATGTCGAGTGATATGAGATTTATGAGATAATTTTGATGGGGAAACATGTGAAATATAGTTAAGTTATATGGTTTACAATATTCATGTTTCATTACTACTTGCTACTAGTACTGTTAAAATGATCTAAGATTTTATTTATTGATTTTAATGGCCAGTAACACCAGGTGGATTGTACGCGGCTTAGGCACAAAAAAAACTCAATAACAATTCTAAAACCAAACGTGTAACGCTGACCTACTTAATAAGTAGTAAGTAGATACTCGAGTCATGTACAGTACTCAAGTGCGTGTAAATGTTCTTAACACTGAACTTAACTGAAACTGGAAATCAGTTATTTCCACGCACAGCTATGTAGTTAATAATCGGAAAAAACCCAATGACGTCAATCTACGAATTTAATGTGACCAATTTATTTTTAAGATCGCGTTAAACTGTGCATGTTACATACCTAGGTACTTATGTAGTATGTAGTAAGATTCTTACTTATTCTTACTGTAAGAATAAAATTTAGAAGAAGTAATGTATTTTTAACAGCTTAGTTGAACTGCTTTTGGTTTTAATTATACGGCATTTAGTTGATTGCACAATTTTATAGTTTGTCACATTCTAGTTCATGGGTTGCAAATCGCTGTAATTTTTCATATTTATTTCGGATGCTGAAATTGGAGTTTTAGTGTGTCTCCTTAAACCCAAGTCACCCCTGCTGAATAACTAATGAAGATTTTAAAGTCACTGTCTTACAATATTTCAATAGACAGCTTAAAAATAATACTATAAGTACATGAATAAGTAAGAAATTCAGTTTTTCATTAGATTATTTTTCACTTTTTAGGGTTCCGAACGAAAAAATACTATATTATAGGATCACTTGTGTGTCTGGGCGACCGCCCTTCACAGCCTATTTTCTCCGACACTACTGGACCAAATGAGTTACAATTTGGTACTCATGTGCTTTTTTGTGACACAAAGACGAGGTTATAAAGAAAACAAATGTTTTTATTTTTTATTTTTAACGAATTCAAAATTAAAAAATAACTGTTTTGCAAACCGTGTCGTAGCATATCATATGGAAGGACTTATTGTAAGGATCTCAAATATATATATATTTATAGTTCAACCATGGATAGTTTTAAAATTATTCAAGTAAGAACGAAAATTGAAGGCGAAAATTGACTATTCCCTCTCCCCTTATCTTCGTAACTGCTGAGGCTAGAATTTTGAGAAAAATCTAGATTATGTAATTTGACGATCTTTTGTTTCACGCCACTATACCTACAAGATCTCCTAAGATTTAAGTATTAAATTTCCGTTATATTTTTGTAGTTTATTTGGTCTTTGTGCCAATTCCAATGTCACTTTAATTAAATAGCAATAATTTTAAAGTTATGCAAATGACGCAACTTGATGCACACCAAAATGGCGATAACCTTGACATAATAATCTCCAATGCAATAGATCAAATAGTTAGTATCCTAAGAACTTCCTTCTTTACTAAACACGTCAATGAAGCCTTGGGTATTATTTGATGTCTATACGACATAACATGAGATATCTCATCGGTTCGTTAAATGTCAAGTTTGAAAAAATAAAAAATAAATACAAAATTTTACCAAAATAAATTTACTGACTACCATTGAACTATTAAGTTTAGTAGGTACATTAAACTTCAATGCCGACTTCAAAGAAATTGTCTTCGAAAAAGGGTCCATCGTCAGAACTGAATTTTGACAAATATAGGACAAGGAAGTAGGGTAGGTTTTCTATGTGAAAGCATATATTCCTTTCATATATAAAATCTTTTCCAAAATGGTTGAGAAAAAACGTACTTCTGAATTAACATACATTAATCTGACCAACACTAGAATTTACTAGTCACACTATTTAGACCTGCCAACCATATATAAACCGAAAATTACTAGAAACATAAATAACAAATGTATAATTTTATGAGTCGGTAACTGTACAGAATTAATATGGCACTTATTTGCAACATAAATCTAGATTATGAAACTTGACCTTCACTATTTTAATTCGTGCTCATAACTAACCAAATTTATTTATTTATTTAATAATTTATGCACACCATACAATTATACAGGGTGTCCCGTAAGTAGTGGATCAACCGAAGGTGGCAGATAGCTTGAAGGTGAACTTATCATAGGTCCACCTTCAAGCTATTTGCCACTTTCGGTTGATCCACTACTTACGGGACACCCTGTATACAGAAAAAATAAACTTAAAGACAATTGCACATTGATACAACTTATTTCGAAATGAAATCTCTTCCAATAGGGAAAATGAATATATTTTGAGAGGCTAACTTAGTGCACACATATTTTATCGTGATCTATCATTATATTCTATTCTGTGGTCTCAATGGGGTATAAACTTTGAGTATGTATGGTATAAACATATCAACGATTTATAAATTCGATATTCGTTGTTATTATATTTAAAGACAGTCTTACCAACAATGGCTTACCAACATCTAGATGAACAGCTGATCTAAGATGTGTTGTGTTACGTCACACGTTTGTGTATTAACACGTTCGCTGCGGCAGCATTAGGTCTAAACCTTCTGCTAGTGCGGTACGAGACAAATACTGCCCGTATCTATATTTCCTGATATGCGTTACGACCTCTATTTTGCCGTACCAGCACCTGACTTTCAAAGTCCATACAGACGTGGAAACGCCCCATAACAATTGTTTTTTTTAACGAGTCGATAGGCTTCATCCTTGTGTATACCTAGCTGCGGCAGTCCGGGGTTCTGTTCGATATTTTAAAAGATACAGGGATTTTTCAAAATAAGTCATTTACGGCAATATATTTGCCGTATAGCATAGAAGTGAAAAAATGCTAGGGATGGGGGGTTTACTTTTAAAATGACAATCGATACTTTAAAGATATTCTTTATTGAAGTCATAACATTAAAATTTGACAGTGTATTAATCAACAAAACTTAACTTCATAATTAGTCAACATAATTAATATAAAATATTTATATAATTGGCAATACTTGTAAGACTGCCTGTAATGCCTGCTTTTTAACCGACGAAAAAAAAGGAGGAAGTTCTCAATTCGACACATATATATTTTTATTTTAAACTTTTTAGATTATAGATTTTTAATCTTTTTAGATTGCTACTGCATAGTTTTCCGCATAAAAATTATCGAGTGCTTTACGTACGGCCAGCACTAACGCAAACTAAGATGCCGCGCGGACGCATGCAGTGAGGCGCGGGGTTGGGGGGGTACGGCAAGATAGTTGCCGTACCGCACTGAATAAAAATATTTATGTTACTGTGCGTTACGGCAACTATTTTGCCGTATTGTATTAGTGCATAATATTATTATATTAAAAGCTACAACATCGAAATTATCACTGTCTCTTATCTACACGTAAAGGAACATAGTTAGATCACCCCCGCACCGTGGGCAAAACTAGGACAACAAGCTGCCGCACTGGCGGAAAGTCAAATACGGCAAAATATTTGCCGTAACGCAGCGAACGTGTTAACTGTTTAGTATGTGGGTGTCCGAAACAGTGCAGCAACCGTTTGACATATTGCTAAATTACCGGTAACCACTTCATTCAAGTTACAGATAATTATCTTTGTTTATAAGGTAATCTATAGGTCGAACATAACTGTTCAATATGGTTCGATAAAATAAATTAAGTGCATCATTGACGTTGGATTTATCTCTGAAACTATGCAGGTATGGCTTTCGTCGGTATCTGTATTATTGGAACGAAGTTCCTTATCGTGCGTTGCGAAAGGGGGCTAGGCGGAAAATTTGGTAACGACACTTTTTGCCGGTAACGATACTTTTTGCTGTCGTAGTTTTTTTTACATAGAAAGCAAGCCAGAGTACTAGGATAGCAAAAACATGCAAGCGAGTGTTCCAAAACAAATGTAAGGTATTAAATTTCGTGAGAAATTATTATTAATTATTATTATTATTATTAAGTCCTAAATGCTCATTCGGTTATTCTTTGAGATGTAAGTCAGAAAAATAACTGCTGCAGTTAGACTTATTTGAGTACGAGGTCAACTAATATTAACAATGTTAATTATTATAGAACGTGTTTGTTTGCGTTACGGTAATCAAAACAGAATTTTAATAAATCGTACGTGTTCTATCTCATAAAGATAATTTACTTTACTTCTATAAAATACATTATACTGTAATTTTTTGCTTTTAACTTTTAAATATGTCTTCTATGCATTTAAATTCATTGATTTTCCAAAATAATACATAACATATGAAAAAGATAACAGATTACAGAACCGTCAATTCAAATAATCCTGAAAAAAAACATTTTTTGAGTGTGGTTTCTACGACATAGGTGTCTCGAAGCGAAGCGGTGGTCGTAATTTTTATACAAGTACCGCGAGTAGGTACCGTGAGTAATTTTTATAAAAATACAGAGAACAAAGTGAGTACCGGTATCACAAGTAAACTTTTGTATTCGACTAATTAATTTGAACTTTCTAAAGAAAAAATTGCACGAACTGTCCACTGATGTAAAAGTCAGACTGTCATTATTTTTAATCTTAATCCACATGTTTCATTGAAATGGAACGCGAAGTAGAAATACGCGAGTGGAAGTTCACTCCTCCATACATCGGGTCGCTGTCGCAACACTATCGTCGGTCGGTGAACGCAAGCCGGTGTATTGCACAAACTGTGCTATGCCCAGTGTACTAGGACTGTTAGAATATGAAGGTCATTTATGGCATATATTGTAACAGCAGAGACAGACCGATGAGTATAATTACGCCTGACGGTAATCGGTCTGTAATCTCGAGTTGCCTACTTTCCAATGGTAATAATTGTGTTCGTGTAATTGCTTTCGAGATTACCCATTCAGTTTTTCTTGGGAGGGAGTTGATAAAATGACTTTTATATGTGTGGTTTAAAGTTTTCTTATTTAAAATAACGCGGTGCGGTTTGTTTTCGTTTACGGCCGGTCCCCAAACCTATTGTGGAACAATCTACACGATAACGAGGGTTATTTTATTTTTGTACTCGGAGCTTTGGATAATTTAGTAGAAATGCTGATAACAGAAATAGAACTGTAAAGCTCTACTGTGGAATAAACTCTTATCGGTAAAAAATTATAAATTAGTTACAAGGCACGCTAGTTAACGATATAAGTAATTGACAAAATTTCAAAAGTACTTGTCTATTGTAGAATAGCAATCGTTAAGCTATATCGGTCTTCAGGCTGTCGAGTCTTCAGAATATCTGCGCTGGAGTAATATGGTTGCTTACCTAGGTAAATATATTATGCTTACGATACCATTTATGAGGATATGCACTGCAGTGAGCCAGTATGGATTGAAGCCAAACGTAGCTTTTAATACATGTGGTGAGAGCAGCCGGTAATATGTAGTGAGCTATGATACTCGTATGTAACAACCTGTGGTTCCGTTGTTATCGTGTAGATTAGTAGTTATTTGCAGTTCCCTTATTAAGGTAGTCACGAAAGGGCACTTATATCTTCACAAGAGCACGTTGTACACGCCCTAGATTATAATGCGCGTAGACGTAACTATAAATATTAAAGAACTCCCGCACTATTTACAATTCTTCATTTTAAAAAATAGCATTTATTTCCCTTATAGAGGCCACTATTTATTCTGTTACAAACAGCAAATTACCCGAGCTACCCGAAGATAAGTTGTTTGAAACGCCGACAGCTATAGAATCTAGTACTTATGCATTACTAGCCATTACAGAATTTACGGAACCAATACTCAAGCTTCTTCCTCAATTTACAGTTCGACTTTTATGGTTATGATGACTTCATGACTCATTTAATTTTGATGGCTATCTCATTAGCTAGCCAGAAAAGTAATAATAATTGGATAAAGAATATACTAAGTATATAAGAATAGAACCTTATTTGATCAGGATAGGTAATATTAGATTCATGCAAGACGTGTCAAGGGCTCTCCTTTTAAACAGACGAAGTATTGGACGATTTTATAGCAAGCCCATCAATGTTCCGAGAAGCCTCGGGATTCAATACTATTTTATCTGTGCCTCGGGTACTAAAATCGACTAGAAAAAAGGATTTTTTTGTAAATTAGCAATATCTTTTTCACTATGGATTTTTTGTACAAAGTTTTGTATAGAGATCTCTATTGAACGCAATATCCTTCGCATGTCTGTCGGATTTTCACACCCAAATCTATTCGAATGTAGGTAGATACCCATTAGAAGAAAAAATTGAACATAGATACTAAACTTATAGTTAGGTTAGGTTAGGTTTTTTTTAATGATAAAATTAGGTTAGGTTAGGTGGTATTATAGAAGACTAGGGGCATCAGCGACCTTTACCATCAGATGACGCAATAGCGTCTGCTCGTACCTGCATCTGCTATTTATATAAAAAACGGAACTGTTCGACCGATAGAATAACTATTTTTATGAAAGAATTTAAATTAAAGGGCATCAACGTGTTGGTAAGCCGCGATCAAACAATGACGCACGCGCTGTTTGTGATCCGTGATCTGCATTAGTGATTCCTCATCCACCACACTTCGTACTGAATGAATTCACGAGCATTCAACTTCACTGATTGTTCCACTGACGGACCAAGGACGGTCAAGCGTTGCTTTTACGGCTTACGGATCATCTTAAGCTTTCTATACCTATGATTAACGGCCATTCGCGATATTTTATGTATCCATAATCCTCAAGTTAGTTCCCTAGCAACAATGAAAAGGTCACAATACTATAGTGTTAAATGTTTAAACGCTTTTTACCTGTGTACGGTTTTTACCTGTGTCGCGGGTGGCATGGACGACACATTTAACACATCACAATAACACCCATGACTCGAGTACAAATATTTATCTTTCACACCGTCGCTTACCCATTAACTTATCCAGAGATTATGGACATTGAACAGACACATTATTATTCCCTATACGGCCTTAAGACAACGAGTGTTATCCCAGTGATTGAAATTGAAGAAGAGGCAGACATGAATTTGCATATTACGAACATTTCTTTTCTACCCCTATACATTAATTGATCGAATGTCTTATCAATATTAAATTACGCACGTTTTAATATTGAAATTGTTATTTTATGTCTTGGACAAATCTCCAAAAACAACCTTTAGAATCAGATGAGGTTTTCCTTATTTCCACACGCAGGGTGTCCCGTAGTAATATTGCTTGAACGGTAAATGAATATTAAAAGAATCATGTATTGAATGATGGAATTTTCAATTTAAGTTTCTTAGAAGACTGGAGTACGAACTTTATCATGAATAGTAAATTACGAGTAGCTTCTACGTAAATTGATGTCGCTGGATCATTTTACAATTAGATAGAACATTTCAGCCGGTTTTACTCGGATTACTCCAAGGACTTCTCCGATTTCTTGGTACTAATCTCTTATCAGTGGTAGATAGACTCTAGACGGAGCCTGTATCATAATTTATTGAGCATAATTAAAAGCTAATTGCCTATTGATATGATTTATAGTGACGACTGACAATGGTTCTTATCTCGCCAGGTGCTCAAGCTATTCACATATCATATACATACCTACTTGTAAATGTATATTAAATAAGAAATCGTATTATCTTAATATATATAAATTACGTGTCACATTGTTTGTCCGCGATGGACTCCTAAACTACTGAACCGATTTTAATCAAATTTGCACACCGTGTGCAGTTTGATCCAACTTGAAAGATAGGATAGCTTACATCTCAAAATAACAATAACTTTTGACAGAACGAAGTCTGACCGGGCAGCTAGTTATGTGTATATTAATATATTGCAATGTTTGCCCTGCTAGTTAAGCGTTGAAATGTTATATCCTAATAAATGAGATGAAGATATCAATAAACCAATAACTTATTATTATGTAACAATAAAATTGATTACTTTTTATAATATAAAACTAAATAGGTACATAAAAGTAAAATTAACCAATAACTACTTTTAGTTTCAATAAATAATATAATTATGTGTAAATATTCCTTCCGCACGCTACTACTCGTAGTAAAAGTTATAAATAAATTTTTAGTCAAGGCCAATAAATTTTACATTGTTACAAAACTCAAAGTTAGCCCCTTGGCCCCTTGTTTTTCACAATTAGAATAATCGAGAATGTCCACAGAAATGACAATATGTTATGTATAAACGATTTTAATAAAAACATCGTCATCATCAATAAGTTATGATCAAACGTATAATTACACTTATACTAGTTATAATAAAACTCAAAGGGCAAATTTTCTGTACATTGAATATTTTTCAAAAATTTTGATTAGGGGGAACTTCAATAATGTGTTAGAGCACAAAAATATTTTTTTTTAGAATTATTGTCTGTCTGTTTGTCTGTCCGGGCATCACATGAAAACCCTTGAACGGATTTCGATAAAAATGGGTAAAGTTGTTACTAATACTCCGGGTCATGTTTTAGGATACTTTTTATCCCGGAAAATTAAAAGGTTTCCCCGGGAAACGGGATGAATGTTTGTATGGAATATTTTTAAAACATCAACCGATTTGCTTCAAATTTGCAATAAATATTCCTTGCTTAAATTGATGGAACAAGTATTTTTCAGTTTTACAAAATTTTGCAAAAAAAGGAAAAAAAAAACAAATTAATGTGAATATTGCTTATTTTTCAAAACCCGCTCCTGGAGGAATCCTTTGTGATTTTATCATGGATTTCAGTATATAAATTACTAAATATAAGTACTTTAATATGAATTCACAGTTTTTAAATTTTCTTCTGCAAGAGGAACAAATAAGCTAAAACATAATTTCCGTATGCGAAGCTGCGGGCAACAGCTAGTTTGTAAATAAAATGGCGAATAAATGATTAAATTCATAATAGCTCTGATTCAGAGTAATCATTAAATAATTAATAAGAACGAAGGTTTTCTGGGTGGAGGCCGTATTACAATCCTCTTGGTACCTCTAATTTTCAAAGTTATGATCTTTCTATCTCAATTTAATTAACACTTATTTTGGTGAAGAAAAATCTCTTGTGGAAACCTAAAAATTATCTATAGAATTCTGATGAGAAGTTTTCTAATCCGCACTTGGCATTGAAATGGACGAGCTAAAATATAATACATATTATAATTTACTTATTACTTACCTACTAAAGTTTAGAAAAAATATACTTGGTTTAATATACTGGCTATATATGTATATGCTTCGACGTATCTACTACACCAGTTTTACAATACATACCTAATAAGAGAATTTGTAATGGTGGAGTTTCTTTCTTTTTCTTCTCTATTTCTTGGCTAGTAACGCATCAGTATACCATTGGTGTTGTTGATGTCCATGGGCGACGATAGCCACTTACTCGTAGGTCCATCAGGTGGATCGTCAGCCCATATTATAATAAAAAAAAGTACTAATGATAATCTCGATCATTAATGTTAGTACCGTACTAATTGTACGTAGTAATTGAGAAATACATACAGCATAATTCTTAAACTACTTGTGAAAAGTTTATCCAAGTTGTTTTAACCGTTATGCGTTGATTTCGGGGCCTTCCTGTATTTTTTGTGACCACTTTCTCCGCTTTCACTACGGCAATGATGGACCTCGATTTTGAGCATAATGTCTCGACGCCGGCAAGTACATAAAACGTGAAAAATATAGTTATAGTGCAATCGCTCTTTATTTTTCAATGGGTCAAAAATATTAATCTCCCTTACCACAAATGGTGTTAATTGGCTTTAAGTTACATTCAGAATGCTTTTTTGCATTTTAGTAGGTACTTTAAATGAATTGGGTGCTTTATACATTACGAACAATATTTAATTATTGTTTTATAAATACAACATAGAATACGTAACTAATAAATAGACGGTCATACTCGTAGAGTCGAATCTGTCTAAATTTTAGTTATCAGTATAAAATGAAAAACATCTACATTTAATATTTTATTATTATCATTAGTTTCAATAAAATCATACCTCAATATTTTTAAATTTAACATTAGGTACAGTACAGGTGTTGAAAAAAGGAGCCACATTAAATTGCTAAGGTGCTAAGGTACTACGTGACGTGATCACGTGACCAAAGATTTAATAAAATACATTCTTAAAACCCGATATTTATGGACATCACAGATCATTTATGTCATGTACCAGTACCCTAACAACAATATTTAGAAGTTATGAGGTTGTACAATTCACACGATTGCCGAATGACATTGACCTAGTATATCTACTGTCGAGATTCCTGAGAATATTTATTGAAAAACGTCACATAAAATTGCTACATTACTTTTTACTAATTGTGTAATTATTTTACTCATAAATTAAATTAATTTATAATTTATGCAGTGTAGTAGGTACTTAGTGCACACTACGTTTACACAGAAACGCTAAATTTTTTTAAAATAAAACGTATTAAAATGATTTACGATACATTAAATGGGTGTCTTCATAATATACGTAAATATATAGACCTATATGTATAATGCGTAAATGCTACAATTTCAAGTATGTGCAGATACGATTTTATTAATATTTAAATTACCTCTAAATGTATTGAAAATGAATGAGCATATTATTGCACTTATCTCTATCGTGTGGTATGTTAATATTTATTTAACATATGCAATAGGGATTTTATCAGCTGCTTATTTTTCAAAAATGTCAGACATTGATAAGGTTTAGCTTTAGAGTCGTTCGGTTTCTTTACATAGCTAGTAACTAATAACACGTTCAAAATACGAATTAATTATTATATTTCATACATCTTTTTTTGGAACGAAGTTCCTTATTGTTTTCAACATGTCTCCATCGTCTTCGTAGCCAGCTATTAAATTAACATTGAACTTTATACCTATGTCATTTATTATTTTTTTGTTTTCAGCATGTATCCGCCATTTAATAGCTTGTATCTAATAAACACGTTCAAAATTTGAATTGATTACAAATTATGGCATAAGAGATGTATGTGCTTCTGTTACATTGCATTTAAACATAGCCAACAAATGTCTGCAATCTATAATGTAATAACATGTTTTTTTTCTGAATTGATCGATTGCTTTTGGCAATTTAAAGTCAAGATGACTCTCAAGCTTGCGTAAATTTTAAAGTTCATAAACCCAGTACGCGTTATCCTTCAAATTAAATTATATTCTTGTGCGAATAAAATTTTAAATTGATTGATGTTTTACCAAATAAATAAATAAAACTACCGACACTTTATTTATAGTAAGATTAATGTTAAATTTAGATTGTTTTGTTGTTTCTTGATAATTCTGCTTTTTGTTTGTTTTGCCAATTTCAAAAACGACTTTTCAGTCATATCTCTGATTTTTGTGGGACTACACTATGTGCATAATTATTTTCTTTTAATCATAGCGTGGAGATTTGAGAGTGGAAGATATCGGAGTTAATTCCAATTTGCAACACCACTTGACCGTGCGCTTCTTTCGATTTCATTGGAATAAATTCGTGTAGTATTATAATCGATTCGATTCACAACTCATAGGGTAATTCATGGTTCTCTTTCTTAGGACATAATCTTTATTAGGTACTTAAAATAAATATATAGTATAACATATACTAGTGTAGTGTAGTAGTGATAGCCTAGCG
Organism: Thymelicus sylvestris; assembly: GCA_911387775.1. Taxonomy (NCBI): domain Eukaryota; kingdom Metazoa; phylum Arthropoda; class Insecta; order Lepidoptera; family Hesperiidae; genus Thymelicus; species Thymelicus sylvestris. Next base: position 10,102,501 of record OU426900.1, on the reverse strand, counting down.
GTAGAACGTTGGTCTCCCGAACGAAGGGGCCCGAGTTCAAACCCTGGCACGCACCTCTAATTTTCAAATATTATGTGCGTATTACAAGTTAATTATCACTTGCTTCGGTGAAGGAAAACATCGTGAGGAAACCTGCACACCGGAGAGTTCTCTATAAAGTTCTCGAAGGTGTGTGAAGTCTACCAATCCGCACTTGGCCAGCGTGGTAGACTATGGCCTAATACCCCTCACATTGTGAGAGGAGACCCCGAGCCCAGCAGTGGGACAATTATGGGTTGTTGCTTTGCTTTTATAACATATACTACTGAATTTAAGTACTAGTTTACGTAAGATTTTTAAAACATTATAATTTAAAATAAAGTGAAAATATTACAGAAAGTTTTAATCGAAGCTACAAGCTGACTGTACAATGAGTTGTCACCGCTTACACTTAAAGAGCTACTCACCCAAATTCAACAAAAACCCTTGCAAGGAAGGTTAAGAACCTATGAAACCCGTCGGGATTAACGACCCGTTGTCCAGTTGGTGATAAGTTAATGACAGTGCCCCTAGCGCTGGGAGTCCCAGATTTGAATCCATATCTCATCGAGCGTTTTGTGTACCCAGAAGACAAAATGTTTGTTGTGATAACTCAATTAGATATGTGTGACTTGCGTACTCCACCAAACAGTTGTTCCAAATACAAAGTTTAAGAATGTAATAAAATTATAACCTGCGTGTTACATAGGGATCTCCAAAAGAAGAACTTATCACTAATTGTGCTTCCGTTTGTTAACCAACTGCAAAATATGCAGGAGGTTTATGCTTTATTCTAAGAGCAGGAGGTTCTAAATTCGATTGTACTATTTTTAAATATATTTTTTTTGTGTTCCTTACTTATTTCTTTTTCTTTTTTGTTTCTTTCCTCTGGATTAATTTTATTTATCAAAATTCAGTTTACACAGTTTTACATAGTAATATGACTCAGTACTATCAACTTTATAGTTGATAATGATAATGTCGGCCAGATGATTTTAAAGTTATATATTTTAAAGGATTTTAAAGGTATTTAAGTAGTATCAATGTCGTAAAATGAAACATGTATGTAGATGTCGACCGAAGTACAGGTACAGACTAACTTGTGAGATGATAACCACACTAGTCGGCCTTGTGTTACTCAATCGCGCACGCGGACTGCCTCGGCTGTCTGCTGTGTTTAATAAGATAATTATTATAAATATATCACTTGCAAACTATTGATCAAGAGATTGAATCAATATATCAAATATTAATGTTGCAATTTTTTATAGAAGTAGCGTAAGCAAAAGATTTATGTATGAAAAGGACATGATACATTCATACATGATACAAAAACGGCATAGAGATTGTTTTTGTCATTTTTCATAATTTTTTTCTAATCTAACATACTGAAACTTGTAGCTTCTGGAGACTCGATTTTTATAACATTGCCAATGGTGCTTTAATCATGTAATTTTTTTTTCGTCATTACTTACACATAAGTGTTGTGATTTCTTATATATAAACAATTTTAATACAATGATATCTATAAAAAGACCTATTCTAAGATTAATCTAAGATTAAACTGTTAGCAGCTTACGACTATACATATGTCTGTATTCGATGAATAATTGTAAACAATAAAATGAGAAATTTCTTTTTATTCAAGGTTATATGTAATGATATTGCTTTGTCGTGAAATTAAAAACGGTTGCGTAACGTGAAAATTGGATCATTGTTCTAAATTGTAGTGAAACAAATGCGAGATAAACAAAAACGTTTCATCTCTGAGTGCCAGTAACATAAATAATTACTTACGTTACACAAACTTGAACACATTTATTTTATTGTTTTGTATTTAGATTTTTTTTATTAACAAGGATATAAATTGAATGTAATGTAAATTGTTAACCGATGTACATACTATGTGTGTTCTTCAATCTCTAGATTAGTACACTGATTTGCGTGATTTTATTTTGATTAAAAAGTGATCGAGATTGGTTCCCAGTTAATATTATTATGATAATAATCTGATGGTGAAGTCCAAATATAAATGATGATGAAGATTTTTACTATTTTAAGATGTTTGGTGGTTTCAAGAGATTCTTAATCATCAATCGAGCAATAGAATAATTTCCTAACAGAAAAAAAAAATTAAAAATGCTCTACATCGTCGAGTTATGGACGGATTTCAAACATATTAATAGTTCGTTTATAAGAGAGGTTAAATTTTTATATATGTATATTTATATATGTTATGTTCAACGAACCACGCGTATTATTATTTATAATAAATCAATATTATAAGTATTATAATATTCACTGTAAGTACGCACAACACTATAGAGACACAACCGTCAGCCCCGAGATCTCCACATAGACTGACTCTCTTGTACCGAGTTAGGTTAATACAATAATCGAATGGATGATCGAATGACTAGTTCATTCGATCATCAAGCGGGGCGTCACCTAGCGACACCACCGCACAACTCTATACATAACATCTCTTCCCTTTTTTTAATTTATTTTGTTCATAATACATGTGACTATAATTATATGTAATTAATTTATTAATTTATTGGCACAATTGAGCAAACATATAGTAGAACTAATTTTGACATATTTAAACAATATACAGCTTTATAATTTATTTTCCAACTTTTGTTCTTATAATATTATGTACAATATTCTTCCTGGGTCTTGTGCCAGTTATATTAATCCTTATATTGATGTTACTCCGCTGGAAATCCTGAAACTCATTTTCATTTATTAGATACTTTCAAATACCTGAATGTAGTGTTCCCCAATCATATTATCATCTTTTTTTTTAGTAGGAGTAAGAAGTTAATAATAAAAGTTAACAATAAACAGCTGCTTTGGATGAGAGCTTAATAGATACTGTTTAAGGATATTTTATGTAAAAAGGTTTTGACCAGGGACTAATGCACATATGTGTCAGTGATCTACACATCGTCTAGACATCTAGTCTTCTTAGATCCATACACAGCTCCACGCTCAACCGCCGGCTGTATGACAAACTTATCTTCTTGTACCCGCATTAAATATCGTATAAATTGTTTCAAAAAATTGTGTAACTTAGTGTTCGTGAATTTCTCGGTTTGACTATATTGTTATAAAAAAAAAAGAAATAACATCAAATTCAAGTGTTGTGATAATTAATTATGTGAAACTTTGGATTAATGCTTTGCTGTAAGTAAATTTGTAATTTAGAATAAGTACATAGTTCTCATGTAAGTGAATTGTAAAATTCTTAATGAGAATAAAGTTTCTTTAACCTCATCTAATGATAATAATATCACCGTCAACTACATGTTTTCACATTAGAAAACACTCTTAAACTGCTCGAAATCTGTAACATAGAAAGATATTAGTTTACGAAGTAAGATCGCCTGTTTAGAACGTCTAGTGATATAAGGCATGTAGATGAAAAGTGGAAGATCATCTGCTCGATGGAAACATGCTGTTAGGTCTGCCACAGGATGTTCCATAGTAAAGTTTTCACATATTGTCACAAGTCCATACCTGGAAACACATCGTCACTGCTGCTGTTACCAAGGATGTGTACCATCATCGAGACGCCACATCCACAGGTGCTAAGCGGGAAACGATGCGCAATGGAGGACAAACAGCCAGGAGACTGACAGTTTTTTATTGAAATTTATCTAATTAATAAGATTTTTTTTTTTTTGTTATTCTTATTTTGATCCATTAACATGGTATGTTTTCATAGCGTACAGAAATGTACAGTAATTACACCGAGTTGCTTTTGGAGTGAACCTGGTGGAATCCTGATGCTAACCTAGTCTGTTATTTATTATATTTTACTTAACGGTTATTGGTCAGGAAATTAAACGGGCTTTTAAATCAAAACACAGTCTAGATCTCTATCCCACTTGATGTTCGGTTAATCTGTTTTCGTAGATGGTGGAATTTCAAATCATAATGTTGATAAATAACTAAGGTAATTTTACCCATAATATAAACGCTAATTATTGTACCTTGTCGACATTTTCGTTTCGAATGGCTGAGTAAATTAATCTGTTGACCACCCAGCATTATCATACTGGTCCACACAAAATGGCTGAAGGTATATTTATCCCAATACCCATATAAATTATCAATTCACCAAACTTAATTACTCTGCTTATAATTTTTTTTTTTTTTTTTTTTTTGCTTGTTTACTTGATTACCTTGTGAGATTCAACGCCACTTCATTCACTTCAGCGTCCGTCATCCTGTCCGCTGGGATATTTTAATGTTTTGTTAAAGTATCTCGTTAGTACCAGCACCAACTGACGTTGTCATATCAGTGCAATAACCAGGAGAGAGACATTACTATTACTTTAAACTTTGTTAAACAGTTAGCTTTTGTCATATTTTAATATTTTCGAAATGCTGTTTTAGCATTAGTTATTTTGTACCTATGCTATGAGTAATGTTGGAGTGCAATAAAGTTATAATTTTCCTTATTTTTGTTTTATTTTAAAAAACAAACTAATCAAAATATTCATTCGATATAATTTGTCTCATTATGATGTTGTTCCAAATGATGTGAGCATTACACTATTAATTTGGCACTGTTTAGTTTGACATTGATTTCGAAAGTAGTGGGATCCTATAAAGATCTCTTTTATGATAGGTCACAGGTACTGTTGAACACTTCAGTGTCAATTCCTTTTTATTGTCCCTTATTTCTTAGCCTCATGTCACTTTTTCACCATTGGCCTTTACCATAAGGTGGGAACCAACTATGTATTTATTTCCTGTGATGTTACTGTCACACCAGTTGCATGTAGTTACAGGAAACAGATACTATCTTTCAGCACATTTTTTGTCACTTTGTTAAAACTAGCAAATATAGTTTTAAATACACTCTTTATAGTGAAAGTCGATTAATGTTAAAAGTAAATAGATCTTGAACTGTCAAGTGAATTAACTCGTGTGAATTTTGGATTTAATTTTTTTTCCCCAATAATTCCCACCAACAGATCTTCAAGCAGTTTTAACATGAAGATGATTGTGAAATAGCTTCGAACAAATCGACACTTTTTTTTTTTGGTCTTAATTAAAATTAAGATACTTGCTAGTTATAATAGGAACATATTACATCGCATCTTTAGGAAGCGAATTGACGCTTTGTTCGAATTATTCGAATTATTGCGTGTTTCTGCATGTCTTGCTGATGTTGTTCAGTGACTGGGCATTAATGAAGTTTAGGGCACTTGTTTTCAACCGGAGTTAAATTATAACATAAGTACTTTCTTCGAATATTCCTCTTTGAAAATACGTGTCTTCGAATAATCGAAGTAGTACATTATATAACGTATATATATAATTATGTCATGTGATGTGTATGATGTAATTTGTTAATTTCTTGGTGCTTGACCTTTTATGCCGTGCATTTTGCCAGGCTTCAAACATTATAATTATCATTTTGTAGCAGAAGTAGGTATCTGTGCATCACCAGAACACTTATTCCTTTAGTTAAATGTTTATGAGAATAACTTCTATTTTAAGGATATTTACAATAGCGTAGTCATGGTTTGGTGTGGAATAACAACAAATGATAATTATCTTTGATTCCACTGATAGGCATTTTATGCATACCCTCCCTTTTTCAGTGAGTAAAATAGGTCGAGGGCAATATAGACGAAATATTGTGATATATTAACTTGTAAGTTTGCACTCTTGCACAATGATGTGCTCTATAATTTTGTTTATCTCAATTACAATTAAATGGCGTGTATATTATTATTTGTATTTTGTAAAAGCCATTAGAATATATTATGGTATTTTTATGATGCACAATGTACTGATTTGGATAGACCTCTTGTCTCCAAGATTATATTATTATTATCTATAATTTGTTATAATAGGCCATACTTTATGACACATTAAAAGTATATTATAATAATTTGCAATTACTGATTACCAAATATGTTATTCGGGTGAATATAATTCTAGTGTAACGCAAATAACACCAAAATAATATGGATAACTCACTTTTTATTTTAATATTCCTTTGTTTTCCTAGACTAATGCATACAGGTATATTTTGCTGTTTAAAATCTAGTAGGCATTATTTAAAATATTTTTGTGTACGTTCTATACACGTGCAATGAATAATATTATCTTTGTTCTTATAAAAGTGTATTTCAGACGTAATAAAAATTTAATCTGAATATGAACATTTAACATGAACCTTACATCCAAGCAATAATTATATTTGTTTTGGTATGCATTACTCGGGAAGCAATAATTAGAAAATGTATTATTTTTGTAATAATTATTTTATTATCGTTTTATTACCAGTAAATAATTGCAACAATTTACACTTTTTAGCCATTGAGGTATAAGTACACATAGAGAAGACATCTCAAACAAAATGTGTGTCCCCGCCGGGAGGTTCTATTTTCAAAATTGAGCCCCTGTTCTCCTTTCAAAATCGAACGAATCCATTGGACATTGAAGCCGCGCGGCGTCAATTCATTGGAACATACATTGTGTTCGCGGTGTCCGTTCCATACGCTAGTAATAATACTTCATGTTTTTAGCCTTAATTGTTTGCTGTGAACCTGATAAAAGTTGGAGTATTACATTGTAATAATGAACGCTGTAGAAGTTTAGATTTTTTTATAAAAATATTCTAGGTACTTACATGCTTGTGGCCCGTATCTGCGCGATCACATAATCACGCACGTTCACACGCTAATATTATTATTTTTATTTATTTTTATTTATTTACTAAACTTGTACGTAATAACGTACATGTTTAGTCAAGACAATAAATAAACCCAAAGAGCGGGAGGGGTTCGTATTGAGGTAGTATACTGATAATGATGTAGTATTGTTACTTTATATATTTTCCTACACACATTTTGCACTTACAACCCATACAAGGGTGATGAGTCGTTTGTCATCATAACTTAATTGTCAATTTAATGATCAAAATATAGGTACCTGGTTACGGTGCTTTGTAACAATTATTACTATTGTATTGTATGCGTGCAAAATAAAGGATTCGTTTTATTTATTTACACTTTTGCACAGGCATTCCTATTATAATTTTAATCCTATTTGCTGGTAATAGGTATAGGTAGGTGTACTATGATCCGCTACAATATTACTAGCATATTACATTAATTTATTATTATGTATCTAGGTCTCCAATGCTATCAATTTTACGACGTAACAGCTTTACGATAACAGTAGCACTCATGTTGGTGTAAGTATATTGTTTTACCTTGTTGTTGTATATGTAAAACTTTTACTTTTGTAGTTTTGATTGCGATGTTAAGTACATCGTGGGACTAAAACTATTGACTTGTTTTCTACAAAATATCATAGTATTTCATAGCAAGTAGGTACTCGTTTTGTAGTTTTGATTGCGATGTTAAGTACATCGTGGGACTAAAACTATTGACTTGTTTTCTACAAAATATCACAGTATTTCATAGCAAGTAGGTACTCGTTTTGTAGTTTTGATTGCGATGTTAAGTACATCGTGGGACTAAAACTATTGACTTGTTTTCTACAAAATATCACAGTATTTCATAGCAAGTAGGTACTCGTTTTGTAGTTTTGATTGCGATGTTAAGTACATCGTGGGACTAAAACTATTGACTTGTTTTCTACAAAATATCACAGTATTTCATAGCAAGTAGGTACGTTGTAGTTAGTTATTTATGCACTACACCTATGTAGGTAGGTACTCATGATTTACTAACAATTGTTAGCAAACAAATTGTTAACAAACAAAATTTTGTTTGTTACGTTGGAGTGTTTTACTCGCTTAAGTATGTATTCTACTTATTTGAACGTAGACTCCAGTGTTAGTTCAATGGTAGTGCATAGATCTGGTTAACAGCTTATTGTAATTCCTTATTTAAGGTTATACAATTTATATGAAGGGTAATATCGTTTGGTACTAGACAAGTAGCAACACATCTTATGTCGATAATCCACAATTATGTTTTATGGTATGGATATAAATCATTATTGCATAGGGTAAATAATTTCCAACTTAATAATGCCCAGCGTTGTTTACTTAAATTTTCATGTATGGGTCATTTATTAATTTACTGATGTAAAGTTATAGAAATTAAGTGTTTTTATTCAAATAGTAATATAAATGGTATTTATAATAATACTTGAATAATTTGGCCCAATCCCTGTTCAGAAATGCGATTAAGGGTTATGGATTTCGTTACTATTTTATCTTTAGGGTATTACTACTTGTCTATTTTTCCCCTTTTCTGGCCAGTATCTATAGCATGGTACTTGAGGTTCGTAATGTTGTCCATTTAAGCAAATATATTTTACTTACTGCGCTTTTACTCGTCGCCAATGTTATGTTCAACGAACCACGCGTATTATTATTTATAATAAATCAATATTATAAGTATTATAATATTCACTGTAAGTACGCACAACACTATAGAGACACAACCGTCAGCCCCGAGATCTCCACATAGACTGACTCTCTTGTACCGAGTTAGGTTAATACAATAATCGAATGGATGATCGAATGACTAGTTCATTCGATCATCAAGCGGGGCGTCACCTAGCGACACCACCGCACAACTCTATACATAACAGTGTACCTTTGAACTTAATAAGAAATTGATAGAAACTAATAAATTTACTCATATTGCTAATGTAGAGTCGGTCGGTGTATTCGTAAGAAACTCCAAAATTGAGAGTAGGGGTGATATGATGATTCTTCCTATACCTAATAGAATATTCCTATAGAATATATTGCTATTTTAAGATGTTTGGTGGTTTCAAGAGAGTCTCAAAAGAAATATTTTGTCTTAATCATCAATCGAGCAATAGAATAATTTCCTAACAGAAAATTAAAAATTAAAAATGCTCTACATCGTCGAGTTTTGGACGGATTTCAAACATATCAATAGTTCGTTTATAAGAGAGGTTAAATTTTTATATAGTGTACCTTTGAACTTAATAATAAATTGACATAAGCTAATAAAACTCATACTGCTTATGTAGAGTCGGTCGGTGTATTCGTAACAAAGTCCAAAATTGAGAGTAGGGGTGACATGATGAGTCTTCCTATAGAATAGTTTACTATAGAATATAATGAAAGGAGCTTAGGGATCTGACAAAGAAGTTCTATATCTCTTTTTTTGAAAGATGACTATAGCTGTACCTGACGGTGATTGTCTTTTTTAAAATGTTGACTTTAGCTGCTGACTGTAGCTCTGCCTGACAGTGATGATAACACATAATGAGAATAATGATTTTATTCTATCAGTCTATAATTAAGTAATCGATTAAGATAAAGATCCACAAATCTTAAAATATATTATTATCTTGTATATCTTTTAGCGATTGCTTTAAAACCATTTGGCCCTTAATCCAATAAAATGTACTTTGCTACAATGTAAAGCATATTTTGTTTACGAGTTTTCGATTATGACTTTATTTTTGTAGCAAGGCTTAACCTGACAATCCAGTTTCGTAAGCCGACACAAATTTTATTTTAACTGACACTGGCCTACAGAAGATTCCGTTCATATTGTAAACTGGTTTCCCAATTTTGCAAAACAAGTCGCCGATTGCAAATATCGATTGTTTTGTAAGGCATTCATGGATAGTCTGGTGTGGAGACTTAGCTGTTACTTATTAGCGACACGCTTACGAAATTTTATCTTAGCACTTAAATCGCAAAGAATTAGCGGGTCCTTAAGGATACATACTAAGGTATATACTATACATTGTGTACTCGTAGTGTTTGATTTTTCACTGGTTTTATTACGTGCCTAACAAAGATAGCCAGGCCAACCGATTACCAATCATAATTAGTTGAGAAGTTTAGTTACGAAATATAATTATTTTCATTATGTATATAATTAAATATTTAATTTCTCTACATCGTAAGAACTTGCAACGGTCATTGTTGGTGTGCCCGTTTCATATTATATACCAAAAGTTAGTAAATAAGTGATGTGAATTAAACCATTTTTATTGTGCATAAAAAATATTTTGCTTACTTAAAATCAATCATTCAGAAGCACCAAGAAGCAAGATCGCCTTGAAATACTTTCTAATCTCTTGTGAACTATGCGAAATCGTTTACCTAACACGAATCAACATTTAATTAACTAAACGGTTTGACAACTCACCTGATCGTCGATTTTGACAGGAAACCGGTGATCAGCTGATTGCGTTCACTGTTCACAAACAAATATTTCGTTTCGGATTGATGGTGCGTGTTGTAAGGTAAAGGAAGTTGTGTTGTTATTGTTTGATAGCGTGTGTTTTTGGTAACGAGTGTCGGAGAGGCCGGTAGCGGCGCGCGACGTTGCGAATCGACTGAGTGAACGCTCGGTGATGGAGGCTACAGCCAACTGCGCGGCTGCGCGCTCGCGACCCTCGCACCCTCGGCGCGACCTTCACGCTCCGCCGCCCTACGCTCTGACAGGCCTGACAAGTACCTCGCATCTCATGCCAGCTCTGAAAGACCTGACAGCCGCATAGCGGTATGCCATGTGCAATTTCAGCTGTGCAGATTAACAAATGTGATTAAGTTCTTCAGTTCCTGGAAGTGTATTTATTCAAATCAGTTATTAAAATATTAAAATCTTGTCGGCTATCGTTTCCTCATTTTGATAAAAGCTATGAAGTAATTACTATTGGTACTACACAATGAAAAATAAGTAGAAAAATGTTTAAATCTATCTACCCGCATGATGACGCTACATCAAATAATTGTAGGTGACCGTAATATAATTGTAACCAATGAGGTATAAATTGGTAGAGTAGTCTCCACCAGTTTATTTTATACACGGATAGGTGCAAACAAAGAATTGTAAATACTAGGCAGGTACATTATGTACATTAGTAACAATAGTATCATCAATACAAAATATTTTCGTAGCAAAAATTGTACGCCCTGATAACGCGTCACCCATGTAAATAGATTTAGGACAGTAGGTACCTACTTTATTAACACACATAGTGATTCTTGATTATTTCATTTCGTAGTCTTCATTGACTTATGAGCAGTGATAGCCAAGCGGTAGAACGTTGGTCTCCCGAACGAAGGGGCCCGAGTTCAAATCCTGGCACGCACCTCTAATTTTCAAATATTATGTGCGTATTAGAAGTTAATTATCACTTGCTTCGGTGAAGGAAAACATCGTGAGGAAACCTGCACACCGGAGAGTTCTCCATAAAAAAAGTTCTCGAAGGTGTGTGAAGTCTACCAATCCGCACTTGGCCAGCGTGGTAGACTATGGCCTAACCCTCACATTCTGAGAGGAGACCCCGAGCCCAACAGTGGGATAGTTATGGGTTGTTGCTTTGCTTTTTTTATTGACTTATAAAATTATGAAATAAGCATTTATTGGTACACCGACTACGCCGTTCATAGCGTGTGCGTCCGTACTCCTTACTCCACGCTGCCGATGTCGGGTAGGTACTATCGATATTCGATAGTATCGATACTATAAGACACGAGGTTTGTACACAAGGCCGAACGGCGACCGGCTTTGGCAATCAGGTATTGCAAACCATTACGATATTATTAGTGAGACATTATAAATAATCAACGACTATTAAACAGCAATATGATCTATGCTCACATAAACAACTAAGGGGATATTTTTATTTTTACAACTAAAACACGATAAAATGTTTCAAACAACACTAGATTGCTCGAGGGTTCTTTCATAGGTGAATTAGTTCAGACCAGTCATTCATAATTAACCGGACAACCGACAAACTACAAGTGCTGACATCTATAAAAGTGAATCATTCATCAATTATTTTTAGTTACATTTTATTTGATTTTGCTGTTCATGTTGCTTAGTTTGATACACTTGTAAGCACAGTAGAGCCTCGATTAACCGGACTAATTGATGTCATTAGGCATTCGGATAATCGAAAATCCAGATAATCGGATATTGAAGAAAAGCGGTTTTTGTACAAGACAGATACGTGCCTCATACATAATGTTAGGTAATTATTAAAAACAACAAAAATAAATTTAAATTTTGTCAAAAATCAATATTTATTTTATTAAAAATTACAACCAATAAAGAGTTAAAGTATTTGGTAATTGTCATTTGACGTGACTTATTTAATCAGGGTTAGTTCGGATAATCGCGATTCCGTATAACTATAACTCAGGGCCGGATAATCGAAGTTCCACTGTATTTCATTTTATCACTTCTGAAAAACATAGGTAAATTCATCACATCGATCCATAAACTACCTAACTGTTTAACTTCTCACTGTAATTTAACGGTCTCGGTAAGTTTTTATACCAGTATTATATAGCCAGTAGAGACTAAGTACTCAATAATAAACTGTATTTGTGGCTATTCTATGTACTCGTATGAACATTACGAGTTCATAAAATTTTATCGTTCATAATTATTATATTTCTGGCTGCTAAACTCTATTAGTAATTAATGTATTGACGTTACGTTATATGTCAGACTTTATGTAGGACAGATAATCGAGCCGATTTTTCCTCCGATTCTTTGCCTTATTCTTTCTGACCGACTTTTTGTAGGATGTGTGCGTTGCACTATTGCTATCAGTACGTTCTATTTTTCTCCTACAAAAAATCGGTCACTGATTAAATTATCGGACGTGGGCGAGTAGCCTTATAGTTTTGTTATGTCCGTCTGTCCATCCGTAGCATAGCAAATTAAGAGACCCCCCAAGCAAGCAAGAACTAAGAGTGCTAGAAATTTGTAATTTAGCATACATATTTATTAAAAGTACAAAGTGGTAGAATAAAACTTTTATTTTTTTTCATGGTGCCTACCCACCCAATTACCCACATAGTGTGGAGTAATTGAAAAGGTTTTAGTTTGCGAAAATATTCGGCTTTAAAGTGCTAATTTTGGTAAGAGTCAAAATAATGTAAACACGCTGCCAGCTGAACGATAGGTGTTAGTAGGGTTGCCAGATGGCAAGACTGAAATATTATCTGGACAAAACTTCAAAAAATCGGGATTTGTCGGAACAAAAAAAAATTGTATTGGACATTTTGTATTTTGTCGGGACATTTTGTATTTTGTCGGGACATTTTGTATTTTGTCGGGACCTTTTGTATTTTGTCGGGACTTGTCTGGACATCATGTGAAATGTCGGTACAATCCAGACGAATCCCGACCATCTGGCAACCCTAGGTGTTGGACATGTGGAAAAATTTACGGCAGAAGCATAATATACTCGTAATAATTATGATGAATTTATAAGGAAAACTATCATGGCTACTAAGAATTTCCAGGATAACAAGTAATAGTCGATTAACTTACAACTACTCTACATTGCGCGTGGCCTGACATACACTTGGCCGATTTTTAGATATTTTCATGTTCATAATCATAAATCCGAAGTTTACACAGGTATCTAAGTTTAAAGAGTTTAAACATAACAAGTAATTAAAGCATAATACCTGTCAATAACAACAAAATAAACCGTTCCGCTTCATGCCCTCTTTTTGCCACAAAACAGTAGATATGGGTATTGTACAAATAATACTATTGCGCGCCATGATAGTGCTCATAGCGTTAGCACTACTTCGCAAATAATTTATTTTCTGAGCCTCTGTACGTCACTCAAAACGTTGTATCCATATAAAAATAGACTAAGACGAAACAGCTACACCCCTTTCTCAATAGATTTCTTTGAATTGATTTGCATTGATTGATTGAGACATTTTATTGAATTGATTCGCATGATATACAAAGAGTACGATCTCAGAAATAGTGAATGTTAAAACAAAACAAACTTAAAAAAATCTGTTTTGTTTTAGGGTCAAAGAAACAATAAAACATTTTACTGGTATAAAAATAGGACTAAGTATACAAAAGCCGGTGTGTTCGCAGACTAAAGCAGTTTAAATTTCAACAAAAAATACTGATGCCAGTGCTCAAAATGAAACTAAGTAACGTTTTTAGTATGTAAACCTTTGATTTTCCTTATTAAATATAACCCGAAGTGAGATCCTCATATTCGGTTATCGTTTTACGGTTTATCATTTATTTGTTAATATTAGTATATCCTTATTTAATAATAAATATGAGTAGTAGAGGAAGTATGTCCAAAATGACAAATGGTTTTGGCTTTAGGTCATAACTATTTATTCATAAATAATTCAGCACTTTCATATTTTACACCAAGCATCTTTAGTTCTTTGTCTATTAGATTGAATAACCATTTAAAAGAAAAAATATTAAAGAAATGAAAAAAAAATGGTTGTCTATAAAGTCGGTTTACGGACGGTAGTTTAACGTGACAACGTCATGACAAAGCTCCACCCCGCTCCGCCCCGCCCCGCCCCGCTCCGCTCCGCTCCACTCAACTACGATCGCCTACGGCTCGCCCACGGCATCGGCTACGATACGCCGATCGTAGCCGATAGTGCCTCTCTCTCGCTTTTGCCGCTCCCTCGCTCGCGGAACGCTACATTTTTTCATAGATGCGCCCGGCGCTCATCGTTTTAATAGACGTTATCACGTCAAAATGTGCTATAGACAAAATGACTTATCGTATGTAAAAACGAAGTACACTTTATCATTTGTTCGTTTAAAAAGATCTTCGCAAGAAGTGTGACCATGACACAAACAAATTAAGCACCGCAACCAACCATCTGGGTTAAAAGTTAGGCATGTGAGGCCTACATAAATTGAGTTACAGAAAATTACGTTAAGTATTATGATAATATGCTGGGACATTCTTCTTCTTCATCTTGAACCATTTGGAAAATTTTCATGTTCAAGGGGCTTTTAGACTGACTTCGATTTATGTGCTTTCATTTTAAATACATAGTTACTTACTTATATTGTCCGTTGCCCATGTACCTATGTCGTTTTGCCTTTAAATATTATTAAAAATCAAAATTTTAATATTTAATGAACGAGGAAAGTTTTTATAAATAACGTTAGGTATTTAAGGTCAAGAACACATTATTGAAAATTAAAATAAATGCAAAATAAATAAACGAATGCCTAAAATTTTACGTTTACACAAAAAACTTGGGAATAAAAAAAAACCCAAGCACATAACATCCAAACGAATTCCAGGAACGCGTCAATTTTTCACAGGACAGAAAAAGCTATTTGCGTCATGACTGTGATGCCATAGTCAGATGCGCGCCTAATTGCACCAAATTCGGCAATGATCTGTATGTCATTTTGTCCGTATATAGTCCTTTTGGACGTACATCCATTACCAGTAACCTACCTACTGCTTACCTACTTACCTAAACTTACCTACTGCCATCCTAATGCTAATCCTACTAATATTATAAATGCGAAAGTTTGGATGTTTGGATGTTTGGATGTTTGTGTTGCAATCACGCAAAAACGGCTGATCGGATATAGATGAAATTTGGTACACAGATAGTTTAATACCTAGAATAAAATATAGGATACTTTTTATCCCGAGATATTGATGTGTTCCCGAGGGAGAAGAAGTAAATTAAATGGTAATAGGAAAACAGTTCTGACGTTTGTCAACACAGTGACATTTGAAAACTCATAACAGCTGATTGAGTGATTAAATTATAATAATTGGTTCATTGTTTTAAAATTATTATTTACAAACATATAAAAATTTGCGGTGAGGCACATTGTGATCATTTTTATCATACAATGGAAGCTTTAGTAACCATCGATCTCGTGTAAAATCAAGTAATGCAAACACAGCATTTTTTACGCAAAATGTAGGCTGCTTTCACATCAGCGTTTGTCGAGCGTTCCTAGCGCCAAACACTTCATCGATGAGCTATAAAAAAATAATAATTTTACGTTGAATAAATACTCGTAGCTTATCAAGGTTTTTCCTAGCTCTCAATATGAAGTGCGATTGAAATATTATATTACATCGTATCAGGTTTAATTAATTGCAAATAATCATCAAATTTGGTTTTTTATATTCGTAAATATCTACCTACTTTATATATATTTACTTTATAGAAATAAATACAAATTTTTTAAATCTATTTAGCAAATCATTATTTACGTGTGTCGGATGATCGCGTACGCTTATAAAATCCTAGTGTGGTGTCGGCCTTATGTCAATTCGGCCTTAGGTATGTCAATATTTCTTTATTTTTTATTGCTGTGCATGCATATTATAACCAGTGCTTTAGCCGAACACTACAAACCTTAAATAAGTTTTTAATGAACAAGACTGTTCATATACAATGGTTTTAGGTAGGAAATGTAGGAATAGATTTGTTGTTTAAGAAGCGATTTTCATGATTTTTTTATTGTACTGGGAATTGACTCAAGTTGGTTCTACTTCAATATAGTGAGACTGTGGATTCTGGAGATAAAGAGTGAGCTTCTCAGTCGCAGGGAATAACTAAACCGTGCTCAAATATGTTCGCTGTTGTTATCGTTCGCATCACCAGGTATGGTGGTGTGTCTTAGAGACGAAATATGACTCCTCAACGGAACAATTGAAATAACTAAACAATTTTTAAAAACATTTGTTGGTCGTAAATTGAGTAATTGGTAAGTAGCGATGTAGTATTGGTTTATGACAGGATCTATTTAGTACATAAATTTTAATATTTTGATACCTTTCATACTTTAAGTACGATGATGATGATGTTTCGCGATGACCCGCAATGATTGCGAGGAAAAAACTTAATTTGGCATACTTTTAATTTTAAATCATAGTTTAATGATATATCAAACTGCAACTTCATCTGCGTAAATAAGGTCCACAGACAAATGAATAATTTGAGAGATGACACATTCACCTTATGGACCATGAATTATAATTATTTTTGACTACGGTATCGTGTAATTTTTTAGCGATATAGTCGATATGGCTAAGACGCAATATAATTTTTAACTACTAAAAGATATTTTTATGCATGGGGCATCCTCGCTCTTGCTACTCTATGGAGTACATAAAACACTGAGTCTCTTCGTTTTGTTTCGTTTCATTGCCCTTAATAAAGATGTCATATATGGAAGCATCCATTAATATGTAATACCGATGTTATTTAAAGTATGATATGGTTCGTTTGTGTTACGTTTGTGTAAACGTAATTCTCTTAATTGTTCTGCTGTTTGTTCTAATTGCGGGTTAACTTTATAATTTTCCTCCAGAATAATAGTTGTTCTTTTATTTTCTGCGCATCGCAAAATTTACACGCTTTGTTAATTTTATCCTTTTTTAGAAGCTTGTGGCTACTGAGACTCGCGTGTTGTTACTCGCATCATACTCTAGCAACAGTCCATCTCCGTCATTCTGTTTCATGAGCATGTTGCTAACGTCGTTTACCTACCTGTTCCGGCGTAGCAGATCTCAAGCTTGCTGAAATTATTCCTCACGACGTTTCTTTTGATTTTTATGACCCCTAAGCAGCTCGCTGGTATGCCAAATAATGAGCACGTTGCTGGTGTCGATGATGCCTGTTTAAGCAGCTCTTAAGGTAGCCTTTCACTGAACTTCTTCCTCACTACATGCCCTATGATTTTTTCGAATCTTTAGCAACTTGCTAGAACGTGACATAATAAGCGATGTTGTCGACATCATTCTTTGGGATGAAAAGCAGGATACTGTAAGTTTAATTCACAGACATCCAAACATCTAAACCTAACATCTAAATTTTAGTAGGATCTAGATCTAATTCTAAATTCTCGCGGACGAAGTCGCGGGTAGAAGCTAGTAAATAATAAATAAATAACGCTTCACACTCATAGCCCCACACATAGCATTTCCTGTGTCGTGGGTGCCATGGACAACACACTAGACAAGGACATTCACACCAAGACCGAGAACAGATATTCAAACTCATCATTCAAATTTCCGCCTCGCTGAGAATCGAACGCAGGACCCTCGGGGCGGCGATCTGGCATGGTAACCATTGCGCCACACGGGTCGTCATAATAAAATTATAGGTACAACTACGTATTACATAGTAGATTAATAGAAAAATAATGACCAAAGCAGGATGAATAAATTATGAATAAAGTATGGCCGATGATGGATAGACGTTACACATGGATGTGAGATGTACGATGATTGGAACACAATAAAAGGTTGAAAAAAAAAAATGTCAACCGAAGAAGCAAGAAGAACAATGTTCGAATATTAAAAGATGACGGGTATGAGATATGATCAAACGGTAAAAGATGAACGATGAACAATGTAATGAATGGTGAACTACGAAGAAAGATGGAAGACGATTATTAAATGTTGAAACATCAAAGTTCAACTAGGTAGGATAATTAACGAAGGATGAATGATAATCCTACTAATATTATAAATGCGAAAGTTTGGATGTTTGGATGTTTGGATGTTTGTGTTGCAATCACGCAAAAACGGCTGATCGGATATAGATGAAATTTGGTACACAGATAGTTTAATACCTAGAATAAAATATAGGATACTTTTTATCCCGAGATATTGATGTGTTCCCGAGGGAGAAGAAGTAAATTAAATGGTAATAGGAAAACAGTTCTGACGTTTGTCAACACAGTGACATTTGAAAACTCATAACAGCTGATTGAGTGATTAAATTATAATAATTGGTTCATTGTTTTAAAATTATTATTTACAAACATATAAAAATTTGCGGTGAGGCACATTGTGATCATTTTTATCATACAATGGAAGCTTTAGTAACCATCGATCTCGTGTAAAATCAAGTAATGCAAACACAGCATTTTTTACGCAAAATGTAGGCTGCTTTCACATCAGCGTTTGTCGAGCGTTCCTAGCGCCAAACACTTCATCGATGAGCTATAAAAAAATAATAATTTTACGTTGAATAAATACTCGTAGCTTATCAAGGTTTTTCCTAGCTCTCAATATGAGGTGCGATTGAAATATTATATTACATCGTATCAGGTTTAATTAATTGCAAATAATCATCAAATTTGGTTTTTTATATTCGTAAATATCTACCTACTTTATATATATTTACTTTATAGAAATAAATACAAATTTTTTAAATCTATTTAGCAAATCATTATTTACGTGTGTCGGATGATCGCGTACGCTTATAAAATCCTAGTGTGGTGTCGGCCTTATGTCAATTCGGCCTTAGGTATGTCAATATTTCTTTATTTTTTATTGCTGTGCATGCATATCGACGGTTAAAAGGCGACTTGATTCAAGCGCCATTTTGCAAACTTTACAGGAGAGCGTTTTAAAGTTTATTTTTTGAGAAAAAAAATCATTGTTCCTAAAGTATACCATAAAAATTGACGAGTCTCCCCAATCATAAAGCGGCATATTTTGTGCTATTTTTTGATATATATATAACAAATAAAAGGTGTTTTTTAACGGAGTTAGATGTAACTTGAGCCATTTTGCACAATTCTTTGATCAGGGCAGAAGGAATCAAAGTACACGATTACTATTTATCTGTTCAAAGCAAAATAATTCAAGTGTACAATGACTTCTTTAGCAGATCAAGGATAAATGATTTAAATCACTCACCTATTTGTAAACTGTTCATGGATAAATGAGTTAAACCGCTCACCTAGTTATAAACTGTTCATGGATAAATGATTTAAACCGCTCACCTAGTTGTAAACTGTTCAAGGAGTAATGACTCAAATTACACAGTGATGTAATAAGATTTAAAGCAAATTGTTTTAATCGCAAGATTTATTAAAATTTGAATTGGATGTAGGGAAAACGAATGAAAGGACATTGTCAATTCAAAGAAAAGTAACTTAAATGGCATACTTTTAAGAACTTAGACTTTAAAGTCGATTTTATACAACGAAAGAATTAAAATTTAATAAAACAATGCTTTTCATGAATCATTATTTTTTGCAAAAAGAAAATGGTTCTAAATGATATAAAGACTTAAAACTGGTCAAGGATAATTAGCACAAGTCATATTCTTCAATATACTAGTTCAGGTAAGATTGATTCAAGCGACAGAGATAATGTTTGAATGTTTAAGGCAAAATGATTTAAGTAACATACACTAATAAATCTGGTTCAAGCAAAAAGGAATTAACATCCTTTGTTTAATTATTTAAGATCAAGTAAAAAGAATTCAAATGCCGATACCATTTCATTCCATCCGAGGATAAATGGCTTAAACTACAAATAGTAAGAAAAACCCTTTTTTTTCGTGGGTCTATATACATGCTTTGAAAAAAACAACCAAATTCGCTACACTTGATACCGCGTAAGCAAAAATGATACCCAAATTGGTCATGGAGCCAAGCGCCAAAAAAGTGCTCAGATTAACCTCAAACCCGGCTCCATCGACGCGCAAAAATTCGCCGATTCCAATGATGTATATAACTCAATATCGCCCAGGATGGCGCTTGAATCAATTCGCCTTTTAACCGTCGATATTATAACCAGTGCTTTAGCCGAACACTACAAACCTTAAATAAGTTTTTAATGAACAAGACTGTTCATATACAATGGTTTTAGGTAGGAAATGTAGGAATAGATTTGTTGTTTAAGAAGCGATTTTCATGATTTTTTTATTGTACTGGGAATTGACTCAAGTTGGTTCTACTTCAATATAGTGAGACTGTGGATTCTGGAGATAAAGAGTGAGCTTCTCAGTCGCAGGGAATAACTAAACCGTGCTCAAATATGTTCGCTGTTGTTATCGTTCGCATCACCAGGTATGGTGGTGTGTCTTAGAGACGAAATATGACTCCTCAACGGAACAATTGAAATAACTAAACAATTTTTAAAAACATTTGTTGGTCGTAAATTGAGTAATTGGTAAGTAGCGATGTAGTATTGGTTTATGACAGGATCTATTTAGTACATAAATTTTAATATTTTGATACCTTTCATACTTTAAGTACGATGATGATGATGTTTCGCGATGACCCGCAATGATTGCGAGGAAAAAACTTAATTTGGCATACTTTTAATTTTAAATCATAGTTTAATGATATATCAAACTGCAACTTCATCTGCGTAAATAAGGTCCACAGACAAATGAATAATTTGAGAGATGACACATTCACCTTATGGACCATGAATTATAATTATTTTTGACTACGGTATCGTGTAATTTTTTAGCGATATAGTCGATATGGCTAAGACGCAATATAATTTTTAACTACTAAAAGATATTTTTATGCATGGGGCATCCTCGCTCTTGCTACTCTATGGAGTACATAAAACACTGAGTCTCTTCGTTTTGTTTCGTTTCATTGCCCTTAATAAAGATGTCATATATGGAAGCATCCATTAATATGTAATACCGATGTTATTTAAAGTATGATATGGTTCGTTTGTGTTACGTTTGTGTAAACGTAATTCTCTTAATTGTTCTGCTGTTTGTTCTAATTGCGGGTTAACTTTATAATTTTCCTCCAGAATAATAGTTGTTCTTTTATTTTCTGCGCATCGCAAAATTTACACGCTTTGTTAATTTTATCCTTTTTTAGAAGCTTGTGGCTACTGAGACTCGCGTGTTGTTACTCGCATCATACTCTAGCAACAGTCCATCTCCGTCATTCTGTTTCATGAGCATGTTGCTAACGTCGTTTACCTACCTGTTCCGGCGTAGCAGATCTCAAGCTTGCTGAAATTATTCCTCACGACGTTTCTTTTGATTTTTATGACCCCTAAGCAGCTCGCTGGTATGCCAAATAATGAGCACGTTGCTGGTGTCGATGATGCCTGTTTAAGCAGCTCTTAAGGTAGCCTTTCACTGAACTTCTTCCTCACTACATGCCCTATGATTTTTTCGAATCTTTAGCAACTTGCTAGAACGTGACATAATAAGCGATGTTGTCGACATCATTCTTTGGGATGAAAAGCAGGATACTGTAAGTTTAATTCACAGACATCCAAACATCTAAACCTAACATCTAAATTTTAGTAGGATCTAGATCTAATTCTAAATTCTCGCGGACGAAGTCGCGGGTAGAAGCTAGTATAATATAATACAATGATGAAATCATCAACATTCAAAATGTTTCGATTTTGAAACAAAAATCATTTGAAACAAAAGTTACTTTATTATAACAAAAACTTTATTATAAATAAACAAAATAAATGTTACGAAATAATAAAAATAGGAACAATAGCAAAATACAATTCAATTTTTTTGCAAGACTGTTGTTCCGTCATTGAAATAATAATTAAAAATAAGTAATTATTTAAAGTGGATATACTTTGAGTTTTAAATGTTTTCATAGTTACGTAGGTAGGTATATTTATGTTGTTTAATTTAGACAAGGTTATATTTAATTTAATGTTATTAGCTTACAATATCGCCATCTACACGTCTCCGCACGAAACGGCTAGAACATGAACAAAGCAATTCGTGGTTTTATACATAAGAGCTAAAGTAAACTTCACCCAACAGTCGCATGAGTGCGCCGATAAACCTGCTGTAGTGTAGCAATCCTCACCAGAGGGCGTTGTATGCTATTGGACATCGTTCTAACTTATAGTCAAAATTATCTAAGATGCCCATAATGATAGCTGCCATTTATTTATATGAACTAACATTGTATGGGCGTCTTTGAGCGAAATGGAATATTAATTTACTTGACATGAATAGTTGAACACTTACGGACAAAGGATTTTTCCAAAATTTGTTAAAAATCCTTACTCATTTGCATTTTCGTTGATTATAAATCATAGTAAACGTTATAATCTAGTAAAAATCCCATCACATCATAATTTATGCAAAATTTATTAAAAATATTTGACGTCGAAACAATGATAGATGAAGAGGCCTAAAACAAAACTGACGCAAAGTGATGTGACGGCCTGAAACCGTCTCAAAAACCAATCATAATCGATGCATTACTATAGTCGGAATTTAAAAATGAAAGTTGATTAATTTAATTACTTTGTTAACACATTACTTTGTTACATCAGTGATGCTTTGGGCGATGACAGCCATTTACCATCAGGTCGATCGTCAGGTTGTTTGCCGGCTCGGCTATTTCTATGCATATCTAGCAGCATGAGTTGTTAGGAAGAAACAAAAGAATATTTTATTGGAGTCGTAAATACATAATATTGAGAATACGTGGTACTAGATATGTAGCTCAATCGAGGTAGTTGGGAGGTACCTAAATGTTACGGTTTTTAGTTTACAATTTAATTATCGAATCGATTAGAAGGTCTTACAATTTTGAATCGATTTGTTGCAAAAATTGGTTTCTTTCGTGAACCGATTTTTTTGTACATCTCTAGTGTCACTGTGATTGCAAACGACAAATTGGGCATCTTAGTTCGCGGGGACTATAGAAGAAAGTCACGAAAATAGAATAAAAGATAAAATCATGAGCATGAAATTCACACTACTTAATAAAGTAAATGTTAACATTACTTTTATTTATTTATTTAAAACTTTATGCGCCATCCATACATAAACTAAGTACAGATGACAAAGGCGGACTTAATGCTAATAAGCATTCTCTCCCAGTCAACCTTCAGGCAGTATGAACACAACGATATGGCGGCATGTATAAATATAGAAAAGAATTAAAACACTGGTTACTTTTCTACCTAAAAAGGATTTCATTCAAGCATTTTTCAGTGAGTATTTGAATTTCCAGTTGCGTGAAAAATTTATTACTGACCTACATAACTTTAATTGATTGCTCAAAGTCCTACTGCTGGTCCTACAGCTAGTTTTTGTAAATCTTTTTATTCTAATTGATGTTGTATTGTATTAATACTGCCTTATTGCTGTAATACTTATAAATTATGATAGGGTTAACTCTTCTGGCGGCAATGTCCGGACATTGACCTCTGACCGTTGCCAGAGATCATTTTCAGGACAATTCTACTAGACTTCGATGCACTGGCGGGTCCAGGATCTAGCGGTCTAGCCCTTGAGCGTCGCTTTGTCAACGTACTATGTAAAATGTTAAAATTTAAACTTAGCGACCGTATAAAACAAACTCACCAACTGCTCCTAGTACGGCTAATGTTGACGCCCCTTTAATTCTAACAGGCCGTAAATTTCCGGAACAATTCCGAGATTTCCCGGCCAGATAGCAACCCTACCTCTTCTCTTCTCGATTGTCGATTATTGACTTAAAAATAAATTTGATCTCATTATTTATTTTTTAAAATACATTTTTTACAAGACTACTTTTTAAGCAAACTTGACGTAGGGGTAATAGAAAGCGTAAAATAGCAATATTTTACAGAACAATAGACTCTCAGACTCGACGTTAAGGGAATCGACGTAAAGGGAACCAACCATTATTTCAACACACTTTTGTTGTTTACGTTTTAAATTATGAGAACAAGTCTGACATTTTATAACCTTGATTTTACATATTTTTGTGTTTAGGTTCCGTTCACTAAATTAAATTGCTTCATTGCAACACACTTTGATCTATTACCACAACATGTAATTGCATCAGATACTTCGAGAAGTAGGTATAATTAACATAATAAAAGTTGAATTAAAGATGCTAATAGGTACTTTATCGTGCATAAAATCAGTTAAAAATGTTATATTTCTATATCACATAAATTACTTAAACCTTTTGCATGGCATGATAATATAATGGTGGTCACTCACGGTCATTCCATCGCGTCATTTTTGGAGCCACGCCAAATGACATATGTCAAAATGGCGCGATTGGACATACAAATTTTTTATATCACTCCATCAGTTTTTCACATTCACGATCAAATTTTGGCTGTATATCACGCCATTTGACGCGATGGACTGACCGTGAGTGGCCACCATAAGACTTCAATTCTTTGCCATGGCCGCAAAACGACAACGTCATAATATTAATTTCACCAAATTTCTATGGATTGTAGAGTCTAAGCTAAGTAAAGTCAGATCTTGTAAAGTTAGCATATGAACTCTACAATATATCTGATAACTTTAAATAGGTAATTAAAATATTATGAGCTTGTGCTTGTGCTCTATCAAATATATGAAACCAAAATATATATATGAAATGAATATATGAAAACAAAATGTGTAGGTATAGACATCCATATATGTATACGTTTTAGCACATTTTAATACCTACTTTTTTTATTGTTAGATACCTAATGTCCATACATAAAACACAAAAATCCTTGAAATGTATTCATGAGTTTGGCAAATACTGTTAAGAATCATTATTACATTATTTACAATGCATTACCTCATTCACTCAGCAAGTCGACAGTTTTGAAAGAAATGTATGGTGGCGGTGAATCTGTAATTGGAAATGCCAGCCATGTGACGCAATATGTGTAAATAATTTACATATTCAACAAAAGAAAACCTTGTTGTTTTACCTCACGTAGGCTCTACGAAAAGTTACGCAGCTACGAGAGGGAATAACAAAAAAAATTGCCTGGAGTACAGAGAAAATAGACATTGAAACATATAAATTCAACGAATTACTGAAAATAGTCTAATATTCCTAGAACATGAAGCGCCGGCCGTAAACAACTCTTCTAACCTTTCGGAAAATTTTCAGAAGGACGTTAGCAACAAATTATATCCGCTTACTCACTATAATGTCGTTAGCACTCGCTGAGGGAACCCACCCTGCACTTTCTAACTTGTCAGTAATTTCTTTATCGTTGACCATTTGGACTACCAATTTTTGTACGGGTTAAAATAGACAAGAAATAATTATAAAACCCGCTAAGTTCTTGGCAACTACTACAGGGGCTATTTACCTAGTTCTTGGCCAATAGCGCTTATAAGACGCCCTCTGGTGTTGCACATATGGGGATCACTTGCCATTACCGTTATCAAGGTTGATTGTCTATTGTTTCTGTAATAAAACAAATCTATGGCGCCTCGGTCCGTAACTATTGCAAAACTTATTTCATTTTGTTTATCAAGCTGTGTTGTAATCATTTTGTACTTAGCACAAGAGAGAAATTATGTAATTAAGTAAGTACCTATAGTGTATATATTTAACTATGCCTGTGCAGGTAACTATTGCAAGCTTGCCCGTGTTTCCTAAAGCAATAACATAGCAATTTCCTTTGTTTTATGCATGACGGCCGGTGTCTCGATAATCCATAAACACGACTCTCAGCCGTTAGAGGGCATAACACACGCGTGCGGCCTCGGATAATGAGAATTTTACGAGAACCGAATACAAAATAACTGAGATTCTCTAACAATGTACCTATGTACCCACTAGGTATGTCCTGTATATAGAAGCGATGAAACCAATAAAAATGTATCGTAATACAATTAAAAATACTATCAAGATAGGTGCTGAAATGTAGAGCAGTATCTATCAACTTTCTCTAGGCATCCTCAAGGGGAAAGACCCGGGCTCAGTAGTGAGACTAGTGAGTGAGTCATTAATTTGTTCCATTTCATTAACCAAAATTAAGTTTTTGTTTACCTTCGAGGTACTTATGTATTTATTGTAGAAAATAAATTAAGTTACCAATTGTAATCAAATCAAGACAGTTTTGTAAGGTTAAAAAAACAATTATTCAGAGATAGATTCCTTTATATAGTAACTTATTAATTAAAAAAATAAATTAAAATGTGTTCAACTTACACAAGTCGTCTACGTAATATAGACCGAATTGCACTCACTTGCACTGTATTTGTCAAATTTATTCAGGTTAGCGGAGGAGCGCCGAGACTTGCTGAGATTTTTATACCCAATCGGTCTTCTAGATACTAAATAATAGGTATAGGTAACTACTAAGATATAGGCCTCAAACTTGACATGGAACAGCTATTTATAAGCTGAACAATAGCTTATTCTTTCTTTCTCCCAATTTCCAAATTGTGGGAAGATTTCATTCCTCCATACAATCAAAACAAAATGAAAATTATTTACATGTACATAGGCACTTACCTTACAGGTACCCTTAGTAGCTGCATAAACATAATTGCCAACAATTTCATCACGTATGCCATACGCGTTTGCTTGCAGACAACAGCAATTTAAATCAATCAATTAATTCAATTATTTAAATTATGTAGTACTTAGATAGATTTGATACACTAACTTAACTAATAGTTAGTATCTTACAGCGATACCAACACAATCTCTCCGCGGCTTTTATAAAGTTCATTGTGATGGCTGACTTGCTCCCTAGATCGGGAATTCTTCCTACGCTGACGTCGGTCGAGCGTACCAATATTTTTATGGGCTATGAAGCCTTACACTTGCTGACCCTTACATTTGCTTACCCTGCTTGATGCTGGTAAGCGACGCACGAGTTACAGCGTCACAGGTCACAGTATGGACCTTCCGCGACCGACATCATTTTAGGAAGAACACAGGCCACTGATTCCTCGTATAATCCGTTCACAAATCTTAGAGACTAAATTGACGTTTCATGGATGACCAGTTTCGGGTGCAAATTAAATAGTGATGACCATAAACCGAAAAGTAAATCGGAAAATTTTTCACAGCTTATAAGGAAGGTCGACTATTTGTGTGATTATTGAAGAGTCCCTAAAACTAGTATAAAAACATGTTTAAACAACCATTATCATTGATATATCCATAATATATTTACCCTTACTTACTAAATTTATAAGTTATTTTGCTTACAAGAACGAGTACCTATTTGGTTATGGTTACATTCGGTATACAGCTAATTTTATACTATTTAGCCGAATACTAAATATCTATGTAGATATGAGTGTCACTACTAATATGTCACTATTCTTATTACATAGTTTACGATTCAAAAAACCGGAAAAGTAGATCGCACAAATTTAGCTGGTATCATTATTTCTAGCTTTGACATTACGGGTTGTCATTTTAGTCTCTAAGATTTGTGAACAGGGTATAAGTATGGAGACACCCTTACATAAATGTAAACCTATACTTTTTTGTTTTGCAGTATACATGTACAACTTCAGGATTAAAGAATAAGAAACCCAATGGAATCTAAAATATAAATTCATAATTAGAACATTGGAAGGTAGTTTGCCATACAAAATTAATGTTGAGTATAAAATTTTGAGTATTAAATTCCCCCCGACCAGGTGGACCGACGACCTGAAGAAGACAGCAGGTATCCGCTGGATTCAGAAGGCTCAGGACCGGTCTGAGTGGCGTAGATTAGGGGAGGCCTATGTCCAGCAGTGGAACTCAAAAGGCTGATGGATGGATGGATGGATGGATGATAAAATTTCTTTAATTTTTGACGTGATAACGTCTATTAAAACGATGAGCGCCGGGCGCATCTATGAAAAAATGTCGCGTTCCACGAGCGAGAGAGCGGCAAAAGCGAGAGAGAGGCACTATCAGCTACGATCGGCGTATCGTAGCCGATGCCGTAGGCGAGCCGTAGGTTGAGCGGAGCGGGGCGGGGCGGAGCGGGGCGGGGCGGGGCGGAGCGGAGCGGGGCGGGGTGGAGCGGAGCGGAGCTGGGCGGGATGGAGCGGAGCGGAGCGGGAAGTAGCGGGGCGGGGCGGAGCGGAGCTTTGTCATGACGTTGTCACGTTAAACTACCGTTCGTAAACCGACTTTACAGACAACCATTTTTTAAAACAACTGCTTCATACTTCCAATAACTAAACAATTTCGATTGGGTTCAACCCATTTATAGCCCACTAGTAAGCACGGGTCTCTGCTCCAGAGGAGGCCCAGAGCATAACTACTCCTCCCCGCTGTTCATGCGTGCAATTGGTGGAGGGTTCCGTGACCAACCCAAATGTAGGAAGTTAAATGGCTTAACGACTGTTACGAATATCTTACAATAATAACCGGGAACGACTTTACATGCCTTCCGAAGCATGGAAGCGCTCAAGAAATTTTGCCACTAGTGGTCAGTGGTCACCCATCCAACTATCAACCGCGCTTGTTAACTCTTACAAAATACCTTTTTTAAATTCGCGAGTACAAAGTCTACCTTGGTCTTTATTGTTACGGCCAATTTTTATTACAGAAATAATTTTATCAACCTTAAAATGAAATCTTTATTTTAAAAGGACGAATATAAATGTAAAAGTATGTCTGTACATTTAATACGTTTACTTTTTTTGGCAGTATTCCTTTTTAGATGAGGAATGTAGGTACATATATTTTAAATTTATAAGATGAGGACTAACCAAATTGGTCTAAAACCTATCACCATGCTGAGAAATACGAAGTCGTCTGTTGTCCAACGTCTTGGCTTAGACTCACGGTATATGGAATCCGTTTTTTACACTAGATAAGTCTATGCTTGACAGCAATCCTACCTGATTGTACCTAAGTGGTGATCAGGACCAGCGTCCAGGATGGTAAGCGTATTAACTTAGTAAAAACCTACCTATTCACTCTTTTCTTGATGACTCCCACATTATAGGCAGGCAAACTATTCCTCTCTTTCGCCGCTCAGATCAATGAATATACTGTCGTCCGTATCGTCGGGATGTTTACTACGAAAGGATGGATAGCTAGTGCATCGGTTTGTCCGATGGAGAAATTAAATCATGTAATTCCTGTGCACACTCTCCAAAATGTATCCTATAGAATACCGAGAGACTGGCTACCCTGCGCCTTTGCTCAAGGCTGATCAAATTGGACTTCACTAAATCAGAATCTCCAATAAGTCTTTTAGCAGGCCTTTCTCCTTACCTAAACCTCAACTTATGTTTGTCTGAACAAATTTCGGAATCTAATAATTATGTAGTTTAGCAATCATTTCAAAATAAGTTGATGCTATAAAATATTTCACATCTACTCTACCACTGATCTCATCAATCTTATTACACCATTTTGGTATTCTTTAATAGAACATAGCATTTTTAACGTTCTGATTCTATTAAAATAGGTGGAATGAAAAGAACCAATCGCTAAGCACTACGCACGTAAAAGAGCATCTTAAATTAGTATCAACTATCAACTTTTATGGAGATAACGTTTACGAGGTTAGTCGTCCCGTTATCGGAGAAAGTTAGGCTCTGCGGGCGTAGCGTACGTACGACTCACGAGCAGTACGCAGCCAGTGCTCAGCAGTAGGCCAAGCCGGCCCCCGACTGCAACGTTAATTTGTTCCCGCACTTCCCGCGTACTGTGTGGTACGAGTACCGGTACGATAATAATTGTGATTTGGATTTTATCTGGATTTTTTCCGTTGATAACAAGGTTTAATTACGTACCAGGTACGTATTTTTTTTATTTTGATTCGGAATTTATATTTGGTTTTATTTAATGCATACAAAATAAAATACATAATAATATTTTTTTTTCAATTTCTCAAACCGCATATGGGTTTAAAACTATTAAAATAGTTATGAAAAAAAACAATTTTAAAGTATTAAAATTGTATGATTCAATTAATTACCTGAAATATCTAAATATTAATTGCCCCAATTAGATGTGTACAATATATTATCAGGGAAGTTATCTATTAGTCCAGTAATTTTAGTCAAAATTAGGTAAGAATTGCGGAATGAGAGATACCTAGCTGATTTTTTTTGTATAAAGTTGTATTTTGGCATTCTAAAACTTGTCTCAAAACCTGCATATGGTAGGGTGACCGCGTCTATTAAAAATTTGAGGACAAAGGTCACAAAAATCGGTTTTTTACAAATATCTCATTTCCTATGAGTTTTTCGCTATTTGTACATACATATCTTCATCAGTATTGTAGAGAATTAAATTCCCTACAACTTTTGGTTCAAAAAATTTTTATACGTTGCATCGTTTTCGAGATAGAGGGCGTAGAGCGCGCGGTTAGAGCAC
Source organism: Thymelicus sylvestris (assembly GCA_911387775.1). NCBI lineage: Eukaryota > Metazoa > Arthropoda > Insecta > Lepidoptera > Hesperiidae > Thymelicus > Thymelicus sylvestris. The sequence continues at coordinate 10,071,884 of OU426900.1, read as the reverse complement.
AATGTAAAGTCAACCGGTACAATCCCGGTCAAAACATGCTATATTAATTTTATTAATTCTATCTATCTAACAATCTTTTAAAGTCCACTGCTGGACATCTCCCTGATTGGCGCCACTCCGACCGGTCCTGGGCCCTCTGAATCCAGCGGCTTCCCGCTGTCTTCTTTAGGTCATCAGTCCACCTGGTCGGGGAGTGACCAGTGCTCCTTTTACCGAGACGTGGCCGCCATTCGAGGACTTTGCAACCCCATTGGTTATCTGTCCTTCGAACGATGTGGACTCAGAGGGCCCAGAATCGGTCGGAGTGGCACTAATTAGGGGAGGCCTATGTCCAGCAGTGGACTTTAAAAGGCTGTTAGATAGATAGAACTAATAAACTTAATATAGCATGTTTTGACCGGGACTGTACCGGTTGACCTAACATTGTGCTCTAACCGCGCGCTCTCCGCCCTCTATCTCGAAAACGGTTCAACGTATAAATTTTTTTTTGATACAAAAGTTGTAGGGAATTTAATTCTCTACAATATTGATCAAAATACAAATAGCGAAAAACTTATAGGAAATGAGATATTTGCAAAAAAACGATTTTTTTGACCTTTGTCCTCAAATTTTTAATAGACGCGGTCACCCTACCATATGCAGGTTTTGAGACAAGTTTTAGAATGCCAAAATACAACTTTATACAAAAAATTCAGCTGGGTATCTCTCATTCCGCAGTGAATTCCTAAGATGATTGGACTATATCTGATTACGGTATTTTGAAGGATCTAAGAATTATAAAACTAACTTCTAGTTCTACGTAATTACCAACTTCTACGTATCCATTACCATGGAAAATCTAGAGCGAATAAATTATGGTGAGCAATGCACATGTTTCCCAAGAAAGTGTAGTGGTAGAGCCATAGGTAGAGCAAAACATGTTCTACTAGAGTAGACAAACGTCAATTTGGACGATTTTGATGTTAAATGATTTTTTACACTGACCTACAACTCCTTCTCAAATAAGCTAAATCACATGGTCCATAAGGGACTACACGGCATCCTTTTTTATGGAAATAGCCGGCAAACAAGCTGACAATCCACCTGATGGTAAGTGGCCTATCGTCGCCCATGGTCATCAGCAACACCAAAGGCATCACTGATGAGATGCCAGCAAAGAAAGAGAGAGAAGAAGAGAAAGAACATGCGAGTATTCTCAGTTTTTTACGACTAATTATTCTATTTGGTAAACAAACTTACATCGTCTTTTTATCGTCATTAATAAAATTGTAATGTGATTAAAATGTAATTAAAAATAAGGCAGACACAAAATGATAATAATTTAAAGTTAAATAAACATTTAATGCCGAAACTAATTTCTGTTCATCATTATTTTTTTTTAATTAATTTAAATTAATATTTCCATAAAAAGTTGTGCTTTTGTTTAGCAAATAAATCTTGTCTAAAAAAAGGGAGTTTAAATTAAGCAGACTCAGTTATGGTCATGTTAAGTCAGCACCAATTACAGTTACAGTTAACAGGACGTGGGTACGGTTTGTCTATTTAAGTCGCAGCTTTGATCAATTACCGTTAATGGAATTTTTGGTGAGGAATTGAAGGTTCCAGCTGACATTTGAAGAACTGGTTCGCTAGTAAACCATCTACTAATCTATGAACATTGCAGTATGGTGGATGCCATTGTTTGCTATAGAGAGCAACAGGCTACAGTCATTATCTCCACGAGAGAAAACATACTATAATGATACTTGGCATAGAAGCTAAAATTGCATTTTAATAGCCTTACTTCATATCCGCTATTTAATTTGGGTATGATTGTTACGTATGCTTTTTGTTCTAACTAAACCTAGCAAGATTCCATCACTCCAAATTATGAGAAAAATATCTATTATTATTATTACTATTATAAAAGTTTTATGAGACGACAGCCAGACCACAGATAGCTACAGCTAGCTACAATCTGTTCTAAATGTTATGGACTACTAATATCTGAACAACAGAACAACTTTCTTTTGACTACTTTCACGATACGTATAGGTACTTATCTTATGGCAAGCATTGGTGTTTTCTACACACGAAGAAATACTTTTTTTTAAAACGTATAAGTACATACAACCATAACTAAACTTGTTAATTTTAATTTACAATAATTTAATAGATTTACAATAATTCACCTATGGCATTTATAAATTCAATTACTTTACTAAAAATACAACATAAGGCTATAAGGTATAACATTTTGTAAATGAGTTCATAATCATTCATAAATGTAGACAAGACTTTGCTCTTAATTTTAACTATATTAAATATAAATTAAAGTTAATTATACATTTACTTTGACATATATAAAAGTCATGCGCATATAAAATACCTAGAAGTATTACGTAATAGTTGTATGCTTCCGTGTTTTTTTTTTGCATAAGAATAGATTTACAATAATTCACCTATGGCATTTATAAATTCAATTACTTTACTAAAAATACAACATAAGGCTATAAGGTATAACATTTTGTAAATGAGTTCATAATCATTAATAAATGTAGACAAGACTTTGCTCTTAATTTTAACTATATTAAATATAAATTAAAGTTAATTATACATTTACAACTACTTTGACATATATAAAAGTCATGCGCATATAAAATACCTAGAAGTATTACGTAATAGTTGTATGCTTCCGTGTTTTTTTTTTGCATAAGTATAGACTGTGAACCGCAGAACTTTGTTTGATAGATCGCTTTTGAGTTATACCTGATTATTAAAATTGCATGTACACTGTAAACTGTTACTGCATTAACTTTTATAAGAATTTGTCGAATTTATAAACCACTAGCTGTAGTAGTGATAATACATATTACCAGCAGTAGTAAAACCTAGTCCCGAGAGAATAGAAGTGTCTTTTACATAAAAACAAAGGGATATTAATTTCAAACGTTTCAAACCTTAGTAATAAATGGGTTTAAACAGGTCTCATTTCAAAGGCAATAATGCAATAAGACACATTCGGTCCACTCAGTCGATTTTCAACTTTGCCTATACAAAAAAAAAACCCCGTATTCAGCGTAGCACACGCCGGATATTCACTTATAGTTATTAGATAATGGTACAATATCGACAGTATCGATAGTCGATACTGCTTGTTATAAGTGAAGGTAGAGCCTGACCACGTAGAGGTTGGCCTTAGCTTATGTAGGGCTCCATAAATTACCTGACCGCACCAAATTCTATCGTCGGTTTCAATATAATTAGCTTAGGGTAGGCGTAGGGCATTAGGTATTTGTAAAATGAAAATAAAACTTAATAATATAATTTTATCAACTTATCAATAAGTCGTTAATTCGCACTTTTATTGAGACATTGATCATTACAGATTACAGACGGATAGAAATTAATTCTTTTTTTCTCGATATTGTAATCCGAATAAAGTCTAAATTAAAATTCTATCGAAACACACAAACGTCAAGACCAAAGAGTACATTATAATATGTCAAGACCAAAAGTGAGCTACTAAAATCGTAAAATATGCCTACGTAATAAATAAAGGTAAATAGCCAAGTTTGAAATCGATAATATTAACATCAAAATAAATTATGTATCGGATATGAATGATGATTCATTCATGCTTGAACGCTCGTTGCATTTTCTTTTTTAGGAGATGCAACATGTAATTTTTATCGATATAAAAACTTGCTTTACTTTTGCTACTTGAATTATAAAAAAATTCATGCAGGAAATCGTCGAAGTACATGTACTTTAATAAGCCTAGGTAATGCCCTGTTGGCTGATCCGCACCCTGTTTTGCGACTTCAGATTGCTCAGTGTTGTGGTAGACTTGGTAATTACATAGTCACACTTGGCCATTGCTTCCCGGCCACTGGTCAAGAAACGAACCCAAGAACCTGACAGGAATCTATGTCTGACTAGCAGCGTTACTTCCAATTGATAACAACATCAATAATTTTTAAGTTTATACGCATATTTTTAAATATTTGGTATTCATTAAAAAAAAACTTATTGTTTAGATATGTTGGAAGGCACAAAGATACACACACCATCTCAGATGGCAAGCATATTCGACATCGCCAAGGATACGGTGCTTTTCCTATTACTATCATGTTACTACATACTAGAATCATTATTCTGGACCTTGGTGCCTAATATCGTAAGGCCATTGAAGAGTCTCAAAGACGATGTGGTATTGGTAACTGGAGGCGGAGGCGGAGTTGGAAGACAATTGGCCATTAAATTGGCGAGACTTGGCGCAAAAGTTGTCATTTGGGATGTCAATGAAGAAGGTATCTATGTAATTATTTTAATAGCAAACGTCTACTAATAAATAGCAATGAATCATGTTCTTAATTAAGTGATAAATTATAAAATCATCAATCATTGTAGGGAAGCGGAAACCACTCGTTAACATAATTATATTTCACCAAACAAAATGTTAGTTTCATTTTCGATATTGGAGTTTATTAAATTTATTTATTTGTTTATTAAGGTGCTCCAACAGTTTTTACATGAATTAAAATTTTTGTGACGCTTTTTCAAAACCTGTCTTACTTTTCACAAACAGAAATTGACCCTTAACAGATTTATAACAAGACAACTTAAACTTTGAAAAGTTTATTTCACAATTTAAGGGAACTAAAATGTTTGAAATTTTGAATAACATAAAGACTAACATTTCAGCGTTGCAGAAGACATGTTCAGCAGTAGAAGACGAGGGTTATAATATATTCAGTTATGTGGTTGATTTATCTGATCGTGCAGCAGTGTATGCCACAGCTGAAAAAGTAAAGAAAGAGGTAAGATAATAGATTTTAAAATTTAAAAAACCCCCGATAAAACCTCAAACTTATAACACCTCTCATTTTGCGTCGGGGGCACCCAGCAAGTATTCACCTTTCGTTCTGCTACAAACCAGGAAATGTAGATATCATCCAAAATTATTGCCGACTATGCAAAACTTGCACTTAGGCAACCGATTAGCAATCCGGCAATAATTAGGTATCCTTAAAATCATTAATTTCGTTGCTAGAGTCACACCATAAATTGTTACGCTGCCCAGCTACGGGTTCATTTCGCGAATAATAGCCGGTTGCTTAGGGTCTGGGGTGATTCTCAATGCGTGAGGAACAGGAGGTAATATCATAAAGTAATAAAATGTCATCAAAAATATTGGGAAAACTGGGATTTTTTTAAAAAAGTTCATAGAATCGATATTCTTCTTACACTGGTGTTTACAGTGCTTAAATTCACATTAAAAAAAGAACTGTGATACATTATTGTGACGTGATAACGTCTATTAAAACGATGAACGCCGGGCGCACGCACGAAGAAGCATGATTCATTGTCCCGTTCCGAGCGAGCGAGAGCGCGGAACAGGCGATAGAGAGGCACGATCGGCTACGATCGGCCGAAGCGCTCAATTTTATCTATATAAGTATGCAATCATTTCATCAATGTTTTGTCATACTTTACAGACAACCATTTTTTTATTAATTTTCATTGTACCTACCCCATTTTATAACTTCGTAAAATCCTCAAAACCTTAAAATTACGAATTACCAATTTCGTGTAAGTAGGTACCTACAATGATAAGCTTATATTCCATTTACGCTTACGAAGAAGACCCTGTCTGTATGTCCGAAAATGATATGAATTTTGTAAGAATACTTAATATGCGTTTACATCAGATATGGTGATAGCTGTCATTAATGATTAAGTAGGTACAATAATGGTACATTATAACCAGTTGTCTACCACATTAAGAATTCGCGGCACAGGTGAAAAGATTATTGTTGTTGTAATGACTCTTCATTGTAATTAAGTATGAAAAGGGCTACACGCAAATTGCTAATTTCGAGCGGTTGCATGGAGCATCAGTTAAAGAGATGGTACCTATGTTGTATAATACTGTCATTAATTACTTTGACGGTACATTAATGTATAGGTATCATCGTACAAAATTTGGGCTGCAGGTTGTACGTATTGTGTAACTCCATATTAGGCTGAATGAAATACTTTACACTTAAATTTTTCAGTCAATGAACATTTGGTTGTGCAATAATTTTAAGAATACATTAGGCAATAAATAACTTATCTATCAAACTTCCTATCATGAACATCCTAAAACTATTAGATATGCGTTTCCTTAGAAAATTATTACAGATTGTGGGCGATAAGGTTTCCTAATTACTGTCTGGAGTCTGGACTTAAATCCATTAACGATCTGCAGTGGGGCATTAACAACGCAACTTAAGTAAATAGACGTTCATCCCCGTATCGGTCCTTCGATCACCCAAATACTTCCTAAATGGGTTAAAGACGGAAGCATTAAATATTTTTCTACTACTTAACACGGTCGATCACTTACGATTGATACAAGCCAGGCTTAGGGTTATAGCCTAAGTGCTTCAAATAATAACACTGATATAACGTTCTAATTTCTTGCAGGTGGGAAAAGTAGACGTACTTATCAACAACGCTGGAACAGTATTCGGCCACACTCTACTAGAGTCGAACGACACGGCCATAGAAACTACGTACAAAGTTAACATCCTCTCGCATTACTGGGTAAGCGAATCGTATCGACATTGAAGTTACTACCAAGTACCTATGTATGTATCTACATATAACCTTATGATAACATTAACAAGTGCGTCCTGGAAGCGTATTTTTTTTAGAATGAAAAATAAACAACGTGCTAGGAGTTTCTCTATTTCACGTGACCAAATCAAAAATTGATAACAATTTTTTAGGGTTCCGTAGCCAAATGGCAAAAAACGGAACCCTTCTGAATTCGTCATGTCTGTCTGTCTGTCTGTCCGTCCGTATGTTACAGCCACTTTTCTCCGAAACTATAAGAACTATACTGTTGAAACTTGGTAAGTAGTAAACCGCAAAAAACATCGATCAAAGTTACAACGAACTACAAAAACTTTTATATTATGTTACTTGCTGCTACGGAACCCTTCATGGGCGAGTCCGACTCGCACTTGGCCGCTTTTTATAACATTACTAGCTAATACATAATTTAACTGTAACAAGGCCGAAAACCTGTAGCCTTGTCTGTCTATGCATATTATTATATTTTAATACTTATGTGTAATTCCGTCAGCTTTAGAAACAGATGTATTGCTAATTCTTAGTATTTCTTAGCACTAAAATGGGACACCACAGTAATTTGCCTTTCTAAACGCATTACGCTGGAAATATGATAGCAGAGAGCGTAATAAGCACTATACAGGGTTATTTGTAACTCGACGTATTCCTGGCGGGAGCTGATGAAGGAGCCAAAATGCAATATATTTGATGTTCATTTGTATGAGCAAAAAAAAATATTCTTGCTACTTGTGGAGATATTTGCAATTTAAACTTTTTTCGTTTTTTACCCGGATTTTTGCATTTAGGTACAAATTGAAAAAAAAATACGTATGGTATGGTTATTATTTAAAATTATTTTTCTAACTAACACTTCAATAAAGCCTACCTTACCTTATTAAGATGAAAATTCCTTCTGAATGAAAAACTACGAGCTACAACAAAAACAAAATTATTTAAAAAATACATGTTACTTGACAAAATATGTTGTCTAGTTGAAAAAATTACCATGACACTAGGCTTACAAGTTATTAAAAAAAACTTGCCCATTTAATCAGCTTTTTAAAAAGGTATTAATGTTAATCCGAAAACATGTAATCCTTAACAAAAACGGCGTTTCACTCGTCGTAGATAGAGCATATTTCAGGGTAAAAAAGTATAAAGCATAAAAGTAATGCACAAACTAATATTTTTTGTTCATACGTTTAGGATTTGGACCTGTATAAGAAATAGAGGGGCTCATATCGAGCAAGATGTATGAACAAAAAAATAATAGTTTGTGCATTACTTTTATGCTTTATACTTTTTAACCCTGAAATATGCTCTACCTACGACGAGTGAAACGCCGTTTTTGTTAAGGATTACATGTTTTTGGATTAACATTAATACCTTTTTAAAAAACTGATTAAATGGGCAAGTTTTTTTAATAACTTGTAAGCCTAGTGTCATGGTAATTTTTTCAACTAGACAACATATTTTGTCAAGTAACATGTATTTTTAAAATAATTTTGTTTTTGTTGTAGCTCGTAGTTGTTCATTCAGAAGGAATTTTCATCTTATTAAGGTAAGGTGGGCTTTATTGAAGTGTTAGTTAGAAAAATAATTTTAAATAATAACCATACCATACGTATTTTTTTTTCAATTTGTACCTAAATGCAAAAATCCGGGTAAATAATGAAAAAAGTTTAAATTGCAAATATCTCCACAAGTAGTAAGAATTTTTTTTTTGCTCATACAAATGAACATCAAATATATTGCATTTTGGCTCCTTCATCAGCTCCCGCCAGGAATACGTCGAGTTACAAATAACCCTGTATATGTATATAGTGCTGCGGGTATTGTATTTCTAGCCCACGATGAGTAGCAAATGTAGCGATATTTAGGACCATGTTTTGATTTCAGTTTGTGTTATATATTTCAAATATATTAAACAATAATTTACAAAACCTTCGAAAGGAAATTTATTTTTACGTAACTCCATAAACAACATTACGGAAAAAGAAATCTGAGGTTAACGTAAACGTACCGTGAATGATATACCTCCTACTTAATATGGACTTCTAAGGAATTCGCTGAAATTACAAAGTACTGCTTCAATTTTTATGCTTCAGGCAATTTCTTCTATCCCCAATGATGAGTTTTTTTGCCTATATTTTTTCAGACGGTGAAATCCTTCCTCCCTGACATGATAGAGTCTGGCAAAGGCCACATCGTGACGGTTGGATCGGTGGCTGGCCTGCTGGGAACGTACCGCTGCACCGACTATAGCGCCACCAAATTCGCAACTGTGGGCTTCCACGAGAGCCTCTTTACTGAACTGAGGGTAAGTTGATGTGGTTCATACCTAGCCTTAACAAAGAAACGTAATTCTCAGGCTGGTGTTACAGTAAAAAGGTTGTTTGAGTTCAACAATAGATACTTGCCTATGTATTAATATCATATAATAACAACATTTTTGTCAGCAACCCGTAAGAAGGTTAATCGACTAATCTCAAATATACTTAATTCTAGATCACTTCTATAAATTATAGCTTCGTTATTCTCTAAGAACACTCTCGATTAATCACCTTTAAAACAAAAAAAAAGCTAGACAAAAATCGGTTCATCCGTTATGGAGCTATGATGCCACAGACAGACATACAGATACACAGGTACACAGATACACAGACACGTCAAACTTATAACACCCCTCTTTTTTCGTCTGGGTATAATCGTGCTAACTGCGACAGTCATATTTCAAGGCAGTACCGGCTCTAGCCTAGAGCGCCTAAAGCCTAGGGTAGAGCGAGATTATCTTTATACGTCCTTTAGTGGACGCCTTTATGGAGCACCACGCGATACTAATATTTTTGGTAAAAAGTAAAAACCTAGGCGAAAATCTCGGTGGCCTCATTTTCCCTGAAAGGCCGCCACTGTTTCCCTGGAGCAACTGTCCATCTCGCTCTACCCCAGCAGGCCCGGCACGGGTGCAAGCGATATACACAAATGTATTAAAGATTCATATATTTTACACCAAGTGAAAACCAAAAAATTTTCACTCCCAATATTATTTAAGATAGTCATTCAACTTGGCAGGCTCACGGTCATAACACCATTCACGCAACATTGGTATGCCCGTATTACATAAACACCGGAATGTTCCACGGCGTCACTCCACGCCTGATGCCCATGTTGGAGCCGGATTACGTCGCGGAGACCATGATAGACTCCATCCGGAAGAACGAAGTCAACTGTATCATGCCTGGCTCTGTACGATACTTGCTGCCCCTTAAATGGTATGAATACACCTCGTCCCTAGACATACGAAAACTTTTGTCACCTGTTAACTACCGATAACGCTCGCAGTTGCTTGCTCACTAGATCACTTCAAATCAAAACAATAGCCTAGTAGCCTAGTCGATAGAGTTTGTGACTCTGCCTACCGAGTTTGATTCCCGGCCGCGGCAGTTATTTATTTTTCTATATTTTAACGTATAAGGCCTTTCTGTAGTCATTTATACATCTTGCGATGTGTGACACAAGTTGTGTGGTGGTGGACTTAATATATCACATTGTGAAGTCGCCGTGCATTAATAAAGAAACTTAGTACAAATTTTCACACTATAGAAAAAGGTTACTGTAAGTACTGAAAAGCGTGTTATTGTCAGTGTGCTATAAAGTATTTATTAGGCACCTGAACTCAATAGCAGCAACACTATAGAAGCTATTTTGGAAACATAATAGTGGAAATTAAAATGATTTTTTTTTTCAGCCTGTTGCCGGCCAAAATGTGTTGGGACTTGATGCATCGGGTGATGAAGGGGCCACAGTCCATGATGGAGTTCAAAGGGAAGCCTAAAGTTGCCTAGATTAAGCTATCTATGTATAGAAAAGTACCTAGTTATTAACTACCGCCCTCGCTTTCCTTCGGTTTTCTTTTTTTTATACCTTGGGTTACATTATTGGAGTTGTATTAAGGATCCCTAATTTTTTTGAAAATATAATATAGCCTATGTCACCCGGGAATAGTGTAGCTAGCTAGCTACCCAACAGGGAAAGAATTTATCAAATCGGTTCAGTAGTTTCGGAGCCTATTCAATGCCAACAAACAACCAAATCTTTCATCTTTATAATATTATGTAGTATAGATTATGATATATATATTGTAGAATAATGAATTGTATGGTTACACAATAATCTAGAATTGTAGTAAAAACCATCATATAATTTTCTGGTGATCGGATCTGACAAGCAATATTGAATAAGTAGAAGTACCTACAATTCTTACTCTGTACAGGTAGGTAGGTATAGAAATTATTTTATCTAAGAAGACTGATTTATAAGCTCAAGAAGATCAATAAATTATTTTATTATTTATTTTGTGGTTTTTATATCGTACATTCCAGACTTGCATAGATTTGTAATAATAAAAAATGCTACTTGCAGTTCAAAATCGATCATAGAGTCCCGTTCGAGACATCTTTGAGGGGGAAAAAGTATCTACGCAATTTTAATGTAATCTATTATTCCCGTAATACTAGGATATTTTTCTTGTATTCTGGTCATCCTCACATCCATGAACGTCAGTAACAACACCTTTGGCATCACCAATGCGTTCTTGGCCAAGAAAGAAATAAATGAAAGCAATAAAGAAGAACGCTCCTGAATTCTTTATAAACACAAACAGAGGCGAATGGTATGATGAACCGAGAAATAAGAAATGCAATAATTGTTTTCTTTTTTCTCATTACTTCACCTTCATTGCTAGCTTTGCATTGTTAGCTTAACCTGGATCAACACAAACACGCTTGTGAAAAAATTACCAAAATAAACAGCTACCTATATGAGCAATACGGTATCTCACGATTACGTCTTGAGTAGATACGTAATGAACACAAATAGAACATAACTGAAGGTTATATTCTATCCAAATATTAACTTTTTATCGGTAATTCTGTATTCTTGTAAGTTTCCAAATAGGTATTTCAGAAATCGTAGCCGTTTTGTTTGCATTTCCATCAGTCTGTACTGTAACGACACTGTCTACGAATAAATTAATTACATGAGATAAATATATATATGAAGGTAATCTTTAAAGCCTAATTTGGTCATAATACTCGTGAATCGTGATAGTGTACGTAGCACTAAGTCAAGCCTTTTCAAATATGTACCATAGGCCTCCCTAGAAGTTCCCGACTATTAGCATGTTCGCTCCTCCTACATTAGCATGATTATTTAACGTCAGAACCAATTTTAACTTAAACAGCTTTTAATTATTATTAGTAAGTGGCTAAATAAAAAAAAATGGGCAGTTAAAATAATTTAATGAATAAGACTAGTATCACAACTATTACTTATAACTAAAATAAATCGTAAAAATAGTCCAGTCCTTGTCCTATTTCCCAAATGGCCACCCCGGTGCCGTACTCTCGCGCGAGATCTAACCGCTTCTGTATGGAGTACAGTGTCGGGTAGAATATCTTCTTTGCGCCTTGTGATGTTCTGTAATTTGATAAATCATTGTTCATATGAGTTATATTATAAAAAAATCATGCTGCATTCATTTGAAACAGAACAAACATTTGGATGACCCAATATTCATGTTAGTGTTAGTTCACATGTGAGACAAGCACATAACACTACAATAAGTAGGTTACCAGGTGGTAATTTTATATGAAAATGAATAAAGCTAATTTAACATGGACAACATTTTGCAGTCCACAAGAGGTGTAAGCTAAAAATGTTAAATACTAACCTGATTTCAATATAATTCTCTGCTGTATTATTGTTGTATTGGACAGCTTGGTTGTTCTTAGCATTCTTTAGCAGTTCAATATATTCAGTACCAACAATGGGGCCTCCACCATTGGCAGTATATGAGTTTCCATAGAAATTAAGGCCTAGTAGGATCTTGGATCTTTTTGACGGATTATCATCATTGTCTATCAGTTTTTCCACACATAATCTCACCCAGTATAGAGGGGCATTTGGGCCTGTTGCACAACAAAAATATACAATTTAATTTTGCCTACTGCTGCTATACTAACTCCAAAACCAACCAGTCTGGCTCAGCTCATAAGGGGCCATCCATCAATTACGTCACACGTGACAAACTGTGACAAGGATGGGGTAAGGACTAAGGGGTCAAAAAGTCATGAAATTAGTGTAGGTAATGTAATTTATGGATAGCACCTAAGCTCTTACATAGTTGACATACTGTGCAAAGACCTTTAGAATCCTAATAGTCACTTGCCTTCTTACCTGGTTTTTGTGGGTTAGAAAAGTCATAGGTCATCACAGAAACTGCCTCCACATAGGGATGAATATCATTAAATGCTTGGATAAAGAACTCATCGCTGGGATATCCTCGGAATGGAGGATAAACTAGGATTAAATTTAAATTTTGTTCACTCATCTCCAAGCCTGAAAAAGATAAAATTTATAATTGATAATGTATGTATTTATAAGTTCTAATTTCCTCTCAAATTTTATTGAAAGACACTAGAAAATGTGTGTAAATCATGTACTCCTTTTACCTTTAACTAATTTTGAAAACTCAAAGCAAAAACTTGCTTTCATTATGATAAATTCTTTCTTCTTCATTTCAGAAAACATTATTTTGAAACTTAAAGGGCCGACTACACAGTCAATGCATACAAATTTTATATTAAAAAATTGTACTCATATCCTTACCAAACTGCTGTATAAACTTCACTGATTTTTCAGTATACTTTCCAATCTGGGAAAGCATTTCAAGGACAATGCCATCAAACTTCCACTGCTTGCATGTCTTCTTCACTTCGTCTATGAGAGCCTTCTGCTCGGAATGTGATGTCGATTCAGAAAAGAATGCCTTCAAATCTGACTGTTGCCAGTTATCAAATAGAAGTCTGGGGACAACTGAAAAGTACTATAATATATTGAATCAGGCTTACGTTGATCAATGGGCTATTATTTTAGAAAAACTAAAAATAAGATTTCTAGTTGTTTTCAGGTATAATAAACTTGTAAGTAACAATTGTAGGTTGTTTTGTACAAATTCTAAGATTTCTAGTTGTTTTATGTATAATAAACTAAATACCTGAGAATAAGAAAACTTAGGAAACATTAATTATTATACCTTCTATATTTTATTTTTAGAGGACTTCTTTACAAAACATACTTAATTTTAAATTGATTTATTAATTATTAACTTATGGTGAAAATACTGTTTCTAAATGGATGCTGTTAGCTTAAATTCTAAGAATACTTGCTTCTCAAATTGCTCTCGGAACCTTTCTGACGAACACTCTTCATCCATGCATGATCTACATCATGAAGCCCTGTTATGATGTATATGTTTGGAGTTTGTCTTTTAATTTGCAGCCACACTGGTGAGATGAAATTGAACTTAGGAGACCAGGTTTTGGCAACATCATAACCTTTGTTATTCCACTAAAATTGAAACAAAACATTTCATACCGCATTAAGTCATTGTATTAAAATAATTTCTATTATCACAAAGACTTACTGATTATAATGTAAACATCTGATTACTCGCATGTAAACATTGTAATATTACTAAAATCTGGTTATTTATTGTTCAATAACTTTGCATATCGTTATTATCCAAATAAGAATAAATAAATCCAATACATACAGTGAAGGAATACTAACATTTATAAGAGAAATTCGTAAAAGCAGTAACTAATCAATAAATCGACACACCAACATAAAATTACTTACGGGCGTCACATAACCCAAAACTGTGTTTTTAAAGTTCCTCCACGCAACATCATGGTGATACGTGGCGTGATATTTAAGAATATCCTTCACTAAGGGCGTTTCTACCACCAATTTTCGGTCCAGAACATTATTCTTCCGCGCACCCTCTTGAGGTTTTACACCCTTTTGAGATTTCTTGTCAGACGAAGGAGGGGAAAGCGTCGCTAAACAAGCACTTAAAAGGAAGAGAACTTGAAGGATTGTTGTCAAACATTTCATTTTAAGCAATTACTTCTGTATAATATTTTGATACAATATTAGCCGATAGCTTACACACCGGTCGGTTCGCTAAAATCTCGATTTATAATTTGACAGATTTACTTGCTTTGATTTGATTTGAACTTGAAGTTTGAGTGACAGTTGACACTTGACTTCAGCAAACAACACGCCCAATCCTGCTTCTCAGTTCTCTTGAATCAACATGACGACTTCATTGACACGTTCATCTATAGACATAATATTACTAGACTAGGCAATGTATCTGAGCTTATGTAAGTGAAACCGTCACGCTGCGAAGAAAGGCAGGAGGTAAACCTATCCTTGTCTTACTTACGAGTTACGCGAGTCTCCTTGGTCTCTTTCTCTTTCTAATAGCGTGACGCAAAGAAGGCCCGCTTGTCTAGTCTAGTAGTATTATGTCTATGCGTTCATCTCTGTTGGACTTGACAGAACCATAGATGTAGAAGAGGACTAAAAATTAATCTCGTTTAAAACATTAAGTACTCTGTGGTTTGAAACTTTTTATTATATCGGATATCCCAAGTTATATTCCAATCATGGCTACGGTATACGTTTCTAACTTGGACATCAGATAAAAAAAATATATAAGGAAATAAAGGAACATTACACTTCACCGGAAGTAAGATTATGACCACTTGTTGTCCATAATATGGGTCGGAGAGATACCTATTATCACCTACGCAAAACTGTTTGGTAGGATTTTGTAGCACACGTAGCTCCAGTGTGGATTTAATTGATGGAAGGTTTAGTGGCCAACCCAAGTGTCAGAAGTGTTCATGCCACGAACACGGGCACCGAAAGCCTCCAGCATGCATGACAACGACTGTTTGACGTGTCTTGCCTTTTTGTCACCCATCCAACGACGATCACCCTAAGGGTCGACACAAGCCTCCGGCTCCGGGCTATAAGCGCTAATGACGATTTCTCAAAGGCATGGATCTCCAGATTGATTAAAGCCCAATGTATACGTAACGGGTTTTTTCCCGTGCGGGACGGGACGTGAAATTTTGGAAACATCGTTTCCGGTTACATAGAAAAAGTATACGATAGTGCATACGCAGCGGAATTCCGTACGGAACGTGGCCCGTTACGTATGCATTGAGCTTAATTCAGCCTAAAAGCTAGAAAGACTATTGCAGCAGTGTAGACATAGGACATATACACCCACTTAAATGGGATATCGCACGTATCTACGAGAAGAACATCGTAATATTCGTAATACTTACATATCACATCCATCACAAAAATGCTTTTACCTCTTCTGGGCATTCAACCCGAGACCCTGCGTTGGAAAGGCAGGATATTATGTAGCAGCTGGGAAACACCTCAAACAATGCCTATCTATAATCTGGAGGATAATTTATGCTAACATGTTTTTTTAGAGTACTTTACTAACTTTAAGTAATAACCACCCACCACATGTCATGACATAACAACATTACATTCAGATCTATTTTATTGGCAAGATCATTTCCTATAAGTTATCTTACTCTTATAATATCATAACACTCGACAGTGTTAACGACTTTCATACTTCCTCTGATGTTAAGTGAAAGAAAGTATTGCTGGCAGTGGTCGACGGACTGGCTCAGCAGTGTTTTACCAGAATCCGAGCCCGCAACATGGCTCGACGACACCTTTCACGACTAATCGCAATTGGTATCGCGTTAGCTTCTTTAGGTAAACAACAAACACGCAATAAAATCGTTTTACTCAATATCAATGAGTTGACTTGAGATCGTTGAACTACTCGTATTTTCATAAACGGCCAGTGATAAAAATCTGTGTTTTCTAAACGCAATTTTTTTTTAATAAGTGCTGATTTCCGAAACTAATTTATTTCAGGAGTGAGTGGAAAACATGTACAAAAGAGAAGTTCCGATAGTATAAAGTGCCATGAAACTGGGAGATTTTACAGGTTACATTTTTTATTTTCTGTTTTTAGTAATGCAATTATTTCAGAATCTATCTGGTAAAAACCTCATGATTTCACTTGCTAAACTTAGGCGCTGACCATCTTTGCAATACTGGAATGCATAATGACGAAAAACGACGAACGAAAATGCACTTATGAGTGCGGGTTTAAGTCACACAGTGCTATAAAATTGTACACTTATGCTGTTTATTAATGGACGGCGTTTAGCACCCGAGCTGACCATGGGCATATGGACGAGGGGGGAAGGCAGGGTGAAGCTGCCGGGGACCTGGAACTTGTGTGCTTACCAGTAGTAGCCACTTCTGGTCATAAAAGAGTTTATTTATTTGTTTGACCCCTCTGAGCGAAAAAATATGATTGCTCTCCCCTGGTCCAGAAGCTGGGTGCGCCCATCCTCCCAAGAAGTTTGCGCCAGTGCAATAGTGGACCACTTTAGGCACCGTATCGTAATTATCAGTGTCAGTTACATACGCCAAAAATATCTTCCCAGGTAGTGCATTTCTTACATGCTGCAATAAATAAAGACAAACATCTTTTAATAATCCGAGAGAATTTTTTCTATTTGCAAAATTGCAAAGGAAAGCTGCGTCGCCAACTAGCAAAACTAACAGTCAATTGGATAACACGGGTTCTTCGGTAGCAAAGGTTACGCAAGATTCCATGACGAATGAATTTGCAGTCATGCTGCGTTTTCCACGGGGAAAGCAGAGTGCATTTTAGTTTTTATTTTAACTTTTTTACCTTCTTTTGCTATTATTTATTATTCGTCTTCGTTTTAATGATAATTTAATCAAAAGGCAAATCTTAAGCTTGTATTAAATGTTCTTGTAATTAACAGTGTCAGTGTGTTGCCAGACTTCGTCAATGATGTAACTAAAATTTTAGGATTTTCTACACAGAACTTGGCACACACAAAGATCTCAATTCTTTTGTCGGCAAAGTCGAAACACAGACGCATAATATCCTTAATATTGAACTTGACTCTCATTTCACATTTATATGTTTGATGGGATATCTTAACTTTTCGTCTAGAAATTATTAGTAGGTACTTATTCATAATTAATATAACTATTGTTTACTTTAATTAAAACTAAAACACAACGATAGCAATAACAGTGAGAAACATAAAAAATATTAAATAACATAGACCTATATAATGAAGGAAAGTCTCATTGAATGATTGAATCTGTAATAAACGACAAATGAGTCGCGCATGCGGTAGCCGTGCAAATCAGCACAATAGGAAACACTTCCTAGCTTCCTGCGGTATTACGATTAAACGATAGAATGCGTGGGGACAATGACCCGCGAAACTTTCGCCACAACCTTGACAGCGCATGCGACCGGCCGCACACCGGCGACATAGCGTATATTTCACATCATTTCAATTTCCTGCACACACTTGAGCAATTCACTTTCGCCTTTACTTTGAACTTCTTAAATCAATATGTGACGTAAGATGAGATTAAAATCAAGTTTCTTAATTCTTAGTTCCGTTAAGACGGTTAACTCATTTCATTGCATGCTATAGGCACAAAATAGTCTTTCTATTTTATGTTATAACTGTAAAAAATACTTTTAGTCTGTCTTCTAAGTTATAAAAACCCTTAACTACCGAATTATGGTTGGATTATCAATTTACAAGACTGCCGGTTTTTTTTAATAAATTGGTCCTTCGAGCAAGATTAACGATAATTTCGCTTTATCACTTTGTCATGTACCTTTGTATGTTACCTATGTTTTAATCCAGTAAAATAATAAGTTGCTGTAACTGTCCCATAATTGGACCGAATTATATTAATAATTATAGTGCTATCACTAGCGATCACCAACTGCACCTAGAGTCAGTCATAAACCATCGAGTTATGAGTTCAGCGGATCATGAATCTATGAGCAACATGACCCTTTTACACATTATTATGCCTTACCTTAGTACACCTAATAAATTTTTGCGAACGTTTACCAAAAAAAAAAAACGATTAAAAAACAATATAAGCTTTTGCAGGTCCATTTATGAATACGTGCATGTAATTTTGTAGGAATCCTGATCGAAACCAGGACGTAATGTGGACGGGTGAGGAATGTGCCAAGTACTACCTGTGCCTCGAAGGCGACGTGTTCGAGTTTCGTTGCTCGCCTGGTTTACTTTTCGATGTCAACCGCCAGTTGTGCGACAAGCCACAGAACGTGCATAATTGTGATCTGACGACAGGTAAGTTCGCTTTCGTTTGTTATGTAAGGCAAGCGCTCGTTAATGAATCAACAATCGACTTCATTGCTACTATCGCATTGATTTTTAGGGTTCCGTAGCCAAATGGCAAAAAACGGAACCCTTATAAATTCGTCATGTCTGTCTGTCTGTCTGTCCGTCCGTATGTCACAGCCACTTTTCTCCGAAACTATAAGAACTATACTGTTGAAACTTGGTCAGTAGATGTATACCGTAAACCGCGTGAAGATTTTCACACAAAAATTGAAAAAAAAAACAATAAATTTTTGGGGTTCCCCATACATAGAACTGAAACTCAAATATATTTTTTTCATCAAACCCATACGTGTGGGTGGTGGATAGGTCTTCAAAAATGATATTGAGGTTTCTTATATCATTTTTTTCTAAATTGAATAGTTTGCGCGAGAGACACTTCCAAAGTGGTAAAATGTGTGCCCCCCCCCCCCCCCCCCGTAACTTCTAAAATAAGAGAATGATAAAACTAAAAAAAATATATGATGTACGTTACCGTACAAACTGATTTGAACGAACGAACGAACGAAATTTGATTTGAACGAGATCTAGTAAGTAGTTTTTTTTTAACACGTCATAAATCGTAAACCGCAAAAAACAGCGATCAAAGTTACAATGAAGTAAAAGAACTTTTATAGTAATGTTACTTGCTACTACGGAACCCTTCATGGGCGAGTCCAACTCGCACTTGGCCGCTTTTTTTATTGACATTAACTGTACTCAGAATCTGTACTTCTGCTTCTGATTTGTACTTTATTATTTCATCCGATCGTTAAATTAAATTGACAACATCGACAGTTTAATGAAATGCTCACGTCGAGTGTAATAACCAGTTGTCTTGAGAAAGAATGATCATTTCATGAAATGTAAGGACTTATAAAAACTGCTCATATTTTCGTACCCCCGAATATGGACCCCGTGCCGTTGCTATGGGTGGCATGGACAGTCACAGTTAAGTCATAACAGATTCCTACGACTTGAGAACAGGTATTTACGTTATCACAAAAATGTCTCCCCGAAAATAAAATCAGGGAACCCTCACT
This sequence comes from Thymelicus sylvestris, assembly GCA_911387775.1. NCBI lineage: Eukaryota > Metazoa > Arthropoda > Insecta > Lepidoptera > Hesperiidae > Thymelicus > Thymelicus sylvestris. The sequence continues at coordinate 10,052,080 of OU426900.1, read as the reverse complement.
TAGCAGGGTCAGTACCAACTGGGTTACAGGGTCGTCAAAATAGCTGACGATTTCGAGATATTGTCAATGCTACAATCGGAACATGACATACGCGGAAGCGCGATAAAACCGCACTTATTGCACAGTTTCGAACCAAACTTTGAAATGGTGACGCCATCGTGCGGTTTCGGAATTCTGCTTTAAATGAACCTAATATATTTGTATTTGTAAAAAATACAAAGGTGCAATAAAATTATATCACAATTTTCAGAAACTCTAATACCGAAGCCGCAATTGGACAAAGCTACTTGCGCCAATGAAACGCACCTTGGCTGCTCTGACGACAGTTGCATACCTTCGGAGTTCTTCTGCGATGGGTCTGCTGATTGCGCCGATTCGTCAGATGAAGTATTTGATATTTCTATCCAATCATCATTCATGTTTTAGCATAAAACTTATTTTTATGTAGAATATTTTTGACAGCATAAAGGATGAATTATGCTAGACCGTGCCAGCAACGAGGAACTTCACTAACATTTTACGAGGCTCGGACGCTGACGTCGCTCGGTATAGCATAAACGCTCGACGTCCGCGTCATATAAAATGTTAGTGAAGTTTTGAATCCCTGCCTCGAGAGTTAAGTGTCCCCCCCTGCCGGCTAAACGGTTGGAGTTGGACAAGTGATAAAAATCTTAAAAATAGGTTATATGATGAATTTACAATGAAAACTATCACGGCTATGTCTGACACGCACTTGCCCTATGTTTTACACGACGTATACTAGGTATACGTACACTACTAACACTACGTACGAGGACTACTTACCTTAGAAATCAGTTACTCGAACTTGCGTTAATAACGGGTATATGTCATTAACTTTCACTGTGTCTTGGAGTTTTTTCGATGTAATGTTAAGTCACTATTCACTAATATACACTCGTAATATCTCAAAATTAGGTACCTACGTTTGGCTACTTTCGCGACTTTTCTGCAACACTAAACTTCTTGTCATTAAAAAAATGCTTGATACGTGTTTATTTATTTTTTGCTCATGTACACATAAAAATTGAAAGGAGAACAATTAACAGATACATTGTATTTCAAAATTTTAATCTACAAATAAGCAAAACTATTAATTTTATAACCAGGGTTGGTGCGACATCAACTACGATCCCAACGCTGCGGAACCCTGCGATCCGGGCTTGTGCCACTTACCCGAATGCTTCTGTACAAGAACCGGTACTGAAATACCAGGAAGTCTCGTGCCGAGTCAGGTAATCATCATTACTTTACATGCAGTTCCTGTTTAGAATATTTTAACGGAAACAATTTTCGACGTAATTGATGCCAAAACGATAAGCTTTGCATAAGTGCTATGGATTATTTTATTATTTAACAATTTATGTACACAACAGTAAATACCTAAGTTATATTAAAAATTTGATAAAAAAGTGCCCAAATGGTATGGATAAGGCAGATGTAGAGAGTGAAAAACTGTTAACTGTTGAAGAGTTCAAGAGAATCGACAAATAGAGATCGTCTGCTCACGTTAAATTATTGTTATAACAATGCTGCAATGTTGCATACAATAAATAGAAATAAATGTTTTAATTAACTACAAGTTGGAACAGTAACATTTAGCGGAGGCAAGTTCACTTTTAATGTAGACGATCTCTACCATCGACCTAGAATTGGATAACCACCTAGAACACAGGTTACAAGGACCTAGTCATACTAGGTCTCCCACAGTCCCACTTCTTTTATTTATTGTAGTCTTCGTACAATCAAATGAAGTAGGTAGTTCATGTAAGAGTTTAGAAATGGGAATTCATATTTAATTGTAGTAGATATAAATTAAAAATTGTGTTAAACGGTATATAGAAAATTAGAAAGACACGATGTACGTACTACTACGTACCTAATTAAGTATGTGTCTGCAGACGCCGCAAATGATCACACTAACGTTTGACGGTCCAGTGAACCACGAGAACTGGGACATCTACACGAAACATCTCTTCAGCTCCGATCGCCGGAACCCTAACGGATGCGGAATAAAGGCGACATTCTTCGTTTCTCACCCCTACACTAACTACAGACATGTACAAAAGTTATGGAACGATGGACACGAGATAGCTGTTAATTCTATAACGTAAGTTGCAATGCCTACTGTTTTCTGCAGGACTGTTCGCTATTCTTCCATTTGAGGCTTATGATGGCTTATGTTTCAGACACCGCGGCCCAGAAGAATGGTGGTCTAAAAATGCGACTGTAGAAGATTGGTTTGATGAGATGGTTGGTCAGGCGAACATCATAAACAGATTTAGTAGAGTATGGATGGAGGACTTTAGGTAACAGTCTAACTTGCGACCATTTTGAAAGTTTTATTGTTTGTTTCATCATCATCCTGCCCATTTCCCAATTTTATTTGGGGTCGGCGCAATATGTTTACCTCTTCCACACTTCCCTATCAGCCGTCATCTTTACACTAACTCTCTTATCTTTCATATCATCTGTCACACAATCCATCCATCTTTTCTTTGGTCGTCATCGTCCCCTTCGTCTATCCATCACATTAATATCCATCACTCTTGTCGCCACGTGCGTTTCCTCTCTCCTCATCACATGCCCATACCACGACATTCGGTTCCTTTTCAACTTTTCTGTCATTTTTACCACTTTCAAACTTCCTCTAATATACTCATTCCTTACTATATCCATTTTCGTCGTTATTGTTTGTTTGTTATCTATAATTTGGAACGAATTACGTTACTAAAAACTTCCGTTGCCGTTTATGAACTACTTCCGTTAACATTTAACTATAACATCTTTTTTATTACAAGTGAATGAATACAATATTAAAATATTAAAATAAAATATTTTTTAATCAATATAATTAAATACAAAAATACCTGCATAGTTCTAGTCGTAAGAAACTGTACATCTTCTTGCAACATTTCAGAGGTATGCGGGTACCCTACCTTTCCGTTGGATGGAACCGACAGTTTCTGATGATGCAAGAGTTCGGATTCATTTACGACGCCACAGTTGTCGCTCCAGTATCTAACCCACCCTATTGGCCTTACACCCTGGACTACAAAATGCCTCACAACTGCATGGGTAAAGTAAACAAGATTTTTGAAATATTTTTCGACCGATTGTATTTCTCGAGCCAATCATTTAGCTACCTTTTTTAAGTCACTGATTTCCCTGGTACATATGATATGTAATAAGTAGAGCGTGTGAAAGACGATTAAGTAAGATGTTATGAGTTTCCATTGTTACCAGACCGTTACACAAAACGTGATAACAACTTTGTAACGATATCTCTCAAACTACCCGAGAGCGGCGAGACTCGAGAGCGCTTCTCGTCCGAACTGAACTATCCAACTGAATATTTTCTGTCATCTGGAGTTGCATGGAATAAAATTTATGGAAGTAGACCTCCTAACTCTCAGGAATATAAGTTCAGTTTAGGGAAGAATACGAGTAATTTAAAAGGTTACTAAAAATCCGTAGTTTGTCTTCAACATTCAAGGATATCTTCTTCATTACAATTTACAACATCTTATGGGAATTTTATTATTAAATAACTTTAATGCAATATAGGTACTCAAATATACGTATTGAGAAAGCTGAAGAATATTGACATAACCGAATTTTTATCGAAGAATTAAATAACATTTTTTTATTTTAAAAACATTTCCAGGGAACAATCAGAACTGTCCGACGAGAAGCTACGCGGGCCTGTGGGAAATGGTCATCAACCCATTGGTGAGCGGAGAGCACACATGTGCAACACTCGAATATTGTCCCTCTAATATGAAAGGTGCAGACGCTTACAACATATTGATGGACAACTTCAAGAGACACTACCTCAAAAATAGGGCCCCGTTTGGAATTCATCTCAACTCCACATGGCTCAAAAATAAAGATTATCTTGTGGCATTGAAGGTAAATATTTTAATACATTTTAAGCTTCCAGAGTGAATGCAATCACAGAATAAGAGTAATTTTAGTAGCATAAACAAAATATTAGCGGTCTCTGTTGCGCTCATAAACTTATTCATGTGTAAGGGCGACTTGTATAGGGTTTTTTACGTATTATTTCAAAAATATCCGGAATAAGTCAATTACTATAAAATAGATTATGATTTGTTTCAGAAATTCATTGACGAATTACTCCGACTGCCAGACGTATACTTCGTGTCTTACCGCGAAATTATCGACTGGATAAGGAGGCCAACTCCTGTTCTGCAACTCAAGAAGTTTCAACCCTGGCAATGTAAAGCGCGCCATTTTGAGCCAGCTGAAGTGGCTTGTGCCAAACCAAACACATGTAAACTGCCTTCAAAGGTGTTAGAACACGACAAATACATGATTACCTGTAGTGACTGCCCCAAAAGTTATCCTTGGATAAGAAATGAATTCGGTTTTGAGTAGCAAAATAATCTGTATAAAAAAATTGAGGAGTTACCTTTAGTATAAGTAAGAGTTTACTATGTGTAGAATATCGAGTATGTAAGTAATAAGTATTATTTGTGTTAATTTATTTTAATATTTACTAAAATCCCTTTAGGTACTAAAATGTGCAATACTTTTTTAAGTAGAGAATAAATTTTGATACTGACTGCTTTGTTTTATTATTATAACATTCCCTCGATTTGCTGGTGTACCTAACGCCCTAACTCAGAGTCACTAATGGTTACTTAAATCACTCCTTAGTACAGAATTTGTATGGTGATTCTTTGCTAAAGAGCGATTAAAGTAACCGTTAGACAGAATTAGTATGGAGATTCTATACAAAAGAGCGATTAAAGTAACCGTTAGTGACTCTGAGTTGGGGCATAAGTCCTTAATACTTGTAACCGTGAAGAAACTCATTTTTGTCAGAAATTATAAATATATAGACTACAGGGGCTATAGCCTTCCTCATGAATGTGGATATCATTATTATAAAAAATATTATTCCAAATCTGAGTGGCAGTTTCAAAGAGTAGTGCATTTAAACAAAAATACAAAACAACTCTTCAGCTTATTATTTAAGTATAGATTTAAAACTAAAAGCATTTTTTATCTAATAAAAATAAACTATTGGACTCTGATGTAAAAATTTATCCTAATAATTGTCCCAGGCGGGTTTGCCTCAAATGATCTGTATTTTGAACCTAAAAAATAAAAAAAAATGAATTCATATTTTTATTATCAAGAAAACTTAACCAACCTTATAGCAAAACTTATGACAATAATGTTACAAAAACCAGATTGCATACTATCCTTCTTGGGTGATGAAGGGATTAGGTATGGCCTCCATACCATCCATAGGGCATATTAACACCACCGAAGTGCCTCTGCATACCACCAGGCCAAGAGCTCTTGTGTCATCAAGGAGTTTATACGGATCATCAGGATCTAAAAGACAAATACAGTTTGTAAGAATCCAGGGCACAACCATGAAGCATAAAGTCAACAAGTCATTTGCTTAACAAAAACAATCTTAAGAGAACATAAAAATAAGGTTTTTCATAGTAAAACTGTTATACAATTACTATAATAAAATTGATAGCGAACTTTTCTAAAATCCACAGGACGATGGAAGCAACTTTCCAAACAAAGCCTCTTTTTATTAACATCATAGAGGTTACTTCTCAAAGACCTCCTTATGAAAGTATTGTTTTAAAGAACAAAAATCACTAGTACCATTACTTACCTCTGAGATATTCGGTTGTATTGTCTAACACTAGGTTAAGTAAGGGGTCATAACCCTTGAGGATACCGGCTGCTTCCCGCCCTCCAGCAAATTTCACCCGGATACTCTTCTCTAAATATTTACTAAGATCCAAAATAGACTCTTTCCGCCGCTTCTCTTTATTATCTCCGGTTCCTCCCGATGCCTAAAACATTTATAAAAACACCCGTTATGTTTGTTTGGTCTGTATTATCCAATAATCAACATAATTATTAAAAGTATTTAGTAAATAAACTCACTTTAGCTTTGTCGCCGCCTTCTTTTGTTGCCATTGCACTGTATCTGTATTACAATTAGTTTTTAAAGAAATCCGTAAAGTATTTCTCTGTATTTCTAAATTCCAGCATGAAATGAAAATGAAAATTAAAAGCAATTTACAAAGTTTACAAACTATTGATTGATTAAAAAGTAAGGTTATAAATAATACCATAGAGAAAAATAAATAATCAATGGCCACAGATTAGATTTCAACCGTGAAACTATACCATAAACACAGAGTACCACAGAGTATCTCGTTAAAATTATATTTTCTGGTCAGTTTTTAACTGTGTGTATGTTGTCATTGTCAAACACAGATGTTAATAAAATGTCAGATTGTAATTTGTTTGGAATCGATTGGACGGAATACAATAATTTATTCATTTTGTACGTCATAACAACTGTGTTAGACCAATTTCACTTCAGTAAAAATCTGTTTTAATTACTGCACGTAAGGAGCACTCCTTGTTTTTTATTTAAAAGTTATACTTGCTTCATTTATCAGTCATACTTTGCGTTCCAGATGTATCTTTCTAATGGGCAATACATTGAATTTGTGAGGGTTTCGCGTCGTATGCAGCAAATGGTATATCAATGCGCTCATCGGTGAGCTACATCCTATCTCACGCTCCCGGAGAGTCGGTGATGTCGCATCCGGATTACGCTCAGCATGCGCAGCACCACGCATGTCTGCTGGTACTGGTGAAGGGCATAGGAGGCGTACTCGCCAACTTCAGCAAGCTATGGGAGAGGATACAGCGTGTCAACAATATCAAAGTTACTGGTACATACTTCTAAGGCTTTAGTTTTTTTTTCTGCTATGATTAATATTTGATTTGGCATTGCAAGTGCTTGTTTACCAATAGTTCTAATTGTTTGCACAACTGTTCTGAGCATGCAAGAATTACTTGTTTTATATTACTTTAATAACACTAATAACATTAATTTTGTTGCTTAGCTGATAGTAGTTTAATGCAAAATTGTAAATAAATGCTAAAATATATGTTTGTTACAGATTCTTCTGGTCAAGTAAGAGATATATGGGTGCGATATGTAAGAGACTATCCAGTAGAGAATAATGATTGGGGTGATTTCCAAACCCACCGGTATGTAACACATTAATTATTGTTATTTAATAGTAACATTAAGTTTTACCACAGTCCCGTCTGATGGTAAGTAGTGATGAAGTTTAAAATGGTGAAAACACTATGTTACTAACCTATTCATATTTTAATAATACACATTATGTAATTGCTCTTTTAATATCTGAAGGAATGTTTAATAAATTTATCTTGGACAGCATAATTATAATTATGAATTATGAAAATCATAGTTACATGTTTGCTTACTTACTTATTATTCTATCTATTATATCTATTTACTTACTTTGGCATTAATATTACAGGAGGCTATTAGGTCTAATAACACTCAGCAAATTCACAAATCAAATAGAACTGAATGAGGTTTGTAGAGTTCACGAGTCACTCAAAGTGAAGTACTCCAACACGCTGTATGATTCACGGGCATTCATGTTTGGACCTGGCAGCAACTTGAAGAAGCCAGAACAGGAACCAGAGACCTACAGCATTTATGAGGAGGACAAGGTATCCAGGGAAAAGAGTAGTGTCAGTGATAAGTAAGTTAAATATAATAATAAATTATGAAAAGAAAGTAATAATCTGTTTGGAAGTAATTCAGTCTAAATCAATCCCCCTGTATTGTCTGGGAAATTTAATTTTTTGTGACAAAATAATTCTCTACTGTTATCTAAAGTGTGTCATTGTGAAGAGGAGTGAGCTTTTCTATACTATAATAAATTAGCAATATGATTGTTAAAATTTCTATATATTTAAAGATCTACCTAACAGTTGTTGTTTAATGCCCAAATGTAAGATAACTATTACTAAATATAAACTGTATATTTTAGAGCATCCATCCCAAGTGAACAACCAGATAGCATATCTTCAGCAGACAGCTTTCCGCGCTCATCATCATCCACTGCCTCTTACTCGGTGCAAGAAGAGAACTTCACAACACCTTCCAACTTCAAGACTAACGCCATGTTCTATGGGGAGCATGACCCCGTGCCCGACTTGGAGCAACATGTAGCTGATCTCATCAACTCTCTCTTTTGGGTGGTGGAGTCGAAGAGATTAGAGAGATCGAGAGAGAAATTGGATAAAGTTTCATTACTCTTGGCGCCTTTTGAGAAAAAAGATTTTGTTGGTAAAGTGTCTTTATGCTTTTTAATGTAGTGCATTTATTAACTTAAATAAATGGTATATTTTGATTGTAGAAAACCTACTAAAATATCCAAATTCCAAAAATGTCTCAGAAACTGAAAAAAAAACTTTATTTCATTTTACAATGTTACTAAAATAGTTTTTAAAAAGATATTTAAAAAAAGTCCCTGAATGACATACAGATAAAGTTAAAAAATATTACAAAACAAGATTATATTATGTTAAATTTCTAATTCCAATTATTTATCAACATATCTGTAATTAATTACCAATTAGGTCACAACACTAGCCGAATTCTAAGCTCTGCATTCAATTTGCTACTGTATACGACTGCAATAAGAATCGAAGAAATAATTTGTCTGTCACATAAATATTTACACTACAGGATTTCTGATTTTGAAGAATTATCTAAATTAATAACTAGAAACATGATTATACTTTTACAAAGCATCAGAATTACTGTGATATAACTGTTTTATTTTGTTATCCAACTTTTGTATATGCATAAAAGTTACCAATCAATTGTTTTAGGCCTGGATATGGAGTCACGAAATAACAAAAAGCGATGTATGGGACGGGTAACAAAGAACCTTGCTGACTTGACACTACAAGCAGGGCTTGTGTCGGACGCTCTGAATCTTTACCACTCGTCGGCTGAAATACTCAAGTCTGTAAACGATTGGCTCTGGCTAGCAGCAGCAAAAGAAGGTCAAACTTATTATTTCTGTTATTTATAAGAATTCAGTCTAGGCGTCTATAAAATAGATTAAGCAAAAAATTTTTGATTAAATGACCATTCAATTACACTAATATTTTGGGAACGGGAACAATATTTGACATACAGTAAAAGGCGCCAAAACTTAATTCATGAACCAGCAGTCACTTCGCTATGGTCTATTGACTTTATATATGAATCAATGCAATAAGCATTTTTAATGATTTACCAATGTTAAATTATTTCAGGTCACTGCGCTACTTCCGCTATTCTCCTATACCCAAATCTAAGGAACACGACCCCACTGCATCGAAACGCGAGCTTACAAGAGAGTTCGCCGCACAAAACGAAACCCCTATCGTTGTACCAACCAAGTACAGACCCCTTTAGAAAGTTCAAGCTGACGTCATCGCCCCTTCGCTCCTCAAAGACCTCTAGCCCCGTGAATCCTCCCAGTGAACTGACCCCTTCCTCATCAGACAGCGTAGAGACATCCTCACGACAATCAGAGACAGATATCGCTGACTCGGAGTCCCTAGCGTCCTCTAGTGACATTGAATACAGCCAAAAGTCCTACATGAGCCCCGACCTCCCCTCTATTCCTAGACAACCGCCCTCCCAAATCAACAATCAGTACCTTCTGAATGGAGAAGAAATAGCGGAGAAATACCGAAAGGCGATAATACATTACAGCAAATACCAAAACGCTGGTATTATCGAGACCGAAGCGTGTTTCAAGGCCGCTCGGATTGCGGTGGAACAGAATAACAGTTTGCACGCGTCTAGCTTTTTACAGAATGTTATATTTATTAACTTGACACTCAGTGAGCAGGAGAAAATACAAAGATTCGACACACTTGCTGAACTGTATAAAGAAATAGGTATGATTTGTAACCTACACTGTTTACTGTTATATTATTATTATTGTACAACTTCCGCCGACTTGACAATTAGGCACTATTCGGATTAGAAAGAATGGACTAAACTGACTAGACGGACTAGAAAGTCAACGGCTGGCTTCAACCCATTAATGGATTACTATGCACGGGTCTCTCTTCTTGAGGAGCCCTAGAGCATACTCCACCACGCTGCTTTAGTGCGGATTGGTGGAGGGGTTAGTGGCCAATCCCAAATGTTGGAACTGTTGGAAGTTCCATACCGCCCGAGAGCCTCCGACATGGCTTAACGACTGTTATTCTATGATTACAATCGGGACCTACGGCTTTACGTGCCTCCCGAAGCACGCAAACACTCAAGAAATGTTTACTTTGCCACTAGCGGTCACCCATCCAATAACCGACCGCTGGTGCTTCACTTTGTCGATCAGTCAGATGTCGCTAGAAAGGCAATAAAACCCTAATAATAATAATAAATAAATAAAAACCGCTTCACTCTCATAGCCCCACACTAGGATTCCCTGTGTCGTGGCTGCCATGGACAACACACTAGACAAGGACATTTACACCCAGACCGAAAACAGAAATCCAAACTCATCATTCACATTTCCGCCTCGCTCGGAATCGAACCCAGGACCCTTGGTGTGGCGATCCGGCATGGGCCACACGGGTCGTCAAATCTTCCGCTGTATATCTTCCACTGTTGGTTTCCGGCAGGTTTCCTCCGCAAGGCAGCGTTCTGCCAGCGGCTCGCGGCCACGCGGCAGGTGAGCCCCAACAACCCCAACCCCGACTGGCAGCGCTGCTACTACCTCATGCTGCACAGCTTCCCCGGACACCGGCTGTCCCTCGACCCCAACTATGTCGTGCAGCATCAAGTTGGTGAGTTACTATATAATAAGGTAATATGTCAGTGCATCAGGCATGTTAAATTTAGATTACCACATAGATTTTCCTATTATTTCTCTGTTTTTATTTACCTCAAACCACCACAAATTTTTAGTCTAAGACTCTAAATAAAAACAAATCGTCCTTTTAAACTAAATTTTGTTAACACAAACACTTTATGCCACAATGCAGCAAAGCGTATTTTTTCGTTAAAAATGGTTTTAAATACCGTTGATAATGTTACAATAATTTCAAAAATATTGATATGTCCGTCGCCGCGTCATCGGAACATTCGTTCAAAGAAAAAGTAACGCCATCTCTGTCTCTCTCCTACGAACTGTATGAGAGAGATAATATGAACTGAGCATTGGTCCAATTTGTCCAGTCTTGTCCTTAATCTATACTTCTGTACTAATATTATAAAGAGGAAAGATTTGATGGTTTGCATTGAATATGCTCCGAAACTACTGAACCGATTCGACCGAAATTCTTTCACTGTTGGGAAGCTACACTATCCCCGGGTGACATAGGCTATATTATATTTTCAAAAAAATTAGGGATCCTTAATAAAACTCCAATATTTGTAGCCCAAAGTGTAAAAAAAAATAAGAAAACCGAAGCAAAGCGAGGGCGATTACACGTATAATATAAGTCTGCGTTAAGACCACAAGACTCAACTATACTCACACCAGTGACAGCACAACGTTGTGTGAGTCAGGCTGGCCGGCGCTGCAGATCCAGCTGCTGCAGGAGCTGGTGGTGGCGGCGCGCCGCATGGGCCACCCCGCGCTGGCCACGCGCCACATGACCTTCCTGCTGCAGACCATGTGGCCGCACCTGTCGCGCCAGGAGCACCGCGACCTGGCCATCCAGCTGCAGGTGACAATACACTATAGTCGGCGCACGAAGCAGGAAGAAATTCGTACATTGAACGTACATAGAACGGCGGCTATTGCACTATGCGAGCGAGCACGCATTATATTTACGCGGGAGTGACAGAGACAGGTACTAACAAGACAATGTACGAATTTCTTCCTGCTTCGTGCCCCGAGTATACACACTGATATCCCCACACTAGGTCGCTATTGTACTATCGCTAGTGTCGTGGGTGCTCAGACAACAACACATGCCCACACCGAGAACAGAAATTCAAACTCATCATTCAAACTGCTCTCTGAAGCTAGCAAATTAGCAATAGTTATCATTTTCAAAATGTACTTTATAATTATTATTGCATTTCATATTTAGTTTTTATAATTAGTTTGCTTATATGTTCATTCATGATTTATTTGTCAACAGTAAGTATACAAGGAAAAAATATTCTGATATAACATGATACTTGGTCGAATCCGACCTTAAGTAAAAAAAAGCGGCCAAGTGCGAGTCAGACTCGCCCATGAAGGGTTCCGTAGCAGCAAGTAACATAATATAAAAGTTCTTGAAGTTCGTTGTACCTTTGATCGAGGTAAATTGCGGTTTACGATTTATGACGTATTAAAAAAAACTACTTACTAGATCTCGTTCAAACCAATTTTCGTTGGAAGTTTGCATGGTAATGTACATCATATCTTTTTTTTAGTTTTATCATTCTTTTATTTTAGAAGTTACAGGGGGGGGACACATTTTACCACTTTGGAAGTGTCTCTCGCGCAAACTATTCAGTTTAGAAAAAAATCATATTAGAAACCTCAATATCATTTTTGAAGACCTATTCATAGATACCCCGTACGCATACGTATGGGTTTGATGAAAAAACAATTTTTGAGTTTCAGTTCTAAGTATGGGGAACCCCCAAAATTCATTGTTTTTTTTCTATTTTTGTGTGAAAATCTTAATGCGGTTCACAGAATACATCTACTTACCAAGTTTCAACAGTATAGTTCCTATAGTTTCGGAAAAAAGTGGCTGTGACATACGGACGGACGGACAGACAGACAGACAGACAGACAGACATGACGAATCTATAAGGGTTCCATTTTTTGCCATTTGGCTACGGAACCCTAAAAAATTAAACAGACTCGTTCATCACTTTTAATATCAAATCAAATCAAATCAAATCAAAATCTTTTTTTTTCAAATCAAAATCTTTTATTCATATAGGTATCACTGATACACTTATGCACGTCATTTTTTAATCTACCAGCTTTTCGGAAAGGCCAATAAAGGGAAAATAAGACCAAATATTCTCTATATATGGTTGATACATACGTAACGTGGACGGGGCATAAATATACGTGCGTGCCCCGTTCCCGTCCCGTGCGTGCCTCCGTGGCGTACGCGCTATCGTTTACATTTTCTATGAAACGATGTTTCCAAAACTTCACGTCTCATCCCGTCCACGTTACGTATCTCGGTTTACTACAAATTTATGACTCTCACAATGTTGTATTGTAACTCTTGATACCTAATTCCAGGCACTATCAGCCCAATGTGAAGGCGGCCCTGTCCCGCTGGTCCTAGAGACAGGGGAGGTGATTCCCCCAGCCAACCTCACCCACGTGCCCAGCTGTTCCCAGTTCTCCCCGCGCCCGCTGCCGCCGCCCCGCACGCCGCACCTGGTCAAACTAAAGTCGCAGCATGGACCGTTCATATTTACACCTATACACTTCGGCAGTTTGGAGAGGAAGGCGAAGAAGGATGAGGGGAAAATGGGTAATGTTGGATAATAATTATTGTTAATTTTTAAATTAGTCATAAACATTCCCCATACTCGATCATACCCTTGCAAGATTAAACATTGGTTTGTATTTAAATGCCTACCAGAAATGCACTTATATTACTCCAGGTAAAATAAATTAACTCCATATAAATTAAACCCATTCTATACCGAGGAAAGTAAAGTGTTTTAAGTTCCAAAATAAATATACACACATCAAAATAATTGTACTGTATTTTATTTAAATATTCTTTTTGCTTGCCAAAATGGATAAATACTCACCAAATATTGTTTTACTGAATGAGTTCAGTTGTTTTTTTATGACTTTGACTATGCTTCGCCATAGATGTCGACGGAACCCCGTTTGACGGGGTTCTTATTTTTCTCGTAAATAAAATGAGACAACCATAACCTAATCTATCCTTCTTTCGATTTGAGTATTAATGTAAATAGCATAATAATTTTGATATGCATGATTATAATTCTAGAATCTAGCCAAGTAAAAGCGTCAATGAATCAATCATTCATTAGTGCGTTGGAAAAATACTTTTCGCATATTTAGTATCTTTTAGTACACACCTTTATATTGTGAATAATATTGTACAACTCATCACACAAAGTTACACTAACGCTCCAACTCAGAATCACTAACGGTTACTTAAATCGCTCCATAGTGGCGAATTTGTATGGTGATTCTTTACTAAGGAGTGATTAAAGTGATCGTTAGTGACTCTGAGTTGGGGTGTTAGTCTTAGTAAGCTAAAAGTTTAATAACGGAATTGTTGCAGAATATCTATGGGTAGAGGACGATATTTGCGAGGTGCAAATGAAACTGACGAACCCGTTGCCATTCGAACTGAAGGTGTCGAACATGCGGCTCCTGACGTCAGGGGTTGTGTTCGAGTCCATCCCCGAGACGATCATCCTCCCCCCGGATTCCCCCACAACCGTCAACTTACATGGCACCCCTAAAGAAGTGGGGGAGTTGCAGATCCTAGGGTACTCCACTCATACTCTCGGAGTCAAGTCGAACTGTAGGTTAAAAAATATGCCCACCCCACACAAATTCCCAGCCTCATTCATCATTGAAGTGATTCCGAGCCTTCCTACTATAACAATAGAGACCACAGTCGCACTCTCAGGGAATATCAACTTGGCTAGTGCGGAAACCGTTGGTAGTGTTACAAATATTTCACTGTACAACGGAGAAAGCACTGAGTGTACCATCAAGATTACTAATACTAGCAATGTGCCAATTGAATATCTGGATTTGGCTATACAAGTAAGTATGATTTAAATTAACTCAACTGTAGATGGACATATATTTTAGAATCAAAATATTTCTATCATCCCAAGAGTTCCTTCGCTGTCATACTAAAAGTATAATATGGGAACTCTTATTTAAAACGCATATAGATGAAAAGTGTGTTACGCCCCAACTCAGAGTCACTAACGGTTACTTTAATCGCTCCTTTGTATAGAATCTCCATACAAATTCTGTACTAAGGAGCGATTTAAGTAACCATTAGTGACTCTGAGTTGGGGCGTTAATTGTCATTATAATTAATTTCACATTATGTTCCTAACAGTCCAACATGGATAGCCAACTACAGTCCAAAGTGTTCCAATGGTCCAACGAAGACTTACAAGCGCAACTACCGATAGCCCCTAACTCAGTAGCGACTGTCACAATGAAGTTGTATGGGGAAGCTGACTTCCTTGACTTGGGTGGAGTCGGCGAGAATTTGTTCCCTAACAGCCTGACCTCCAATTACCCCTCACGTGTGGGGTCGCCCGTGCCTCACGCGCAATCCTCGCTACCCACACAGACCTCAAACCCACAGACCTCATTGAGCAGTGGCCTCATGCCCAGGACTTCGGGTAGTTTCAGGTACTTTCTGTATTATTTTCTTCAGATGCTGCTTCTGCTCAGTTATTCACATTAGTGCTCATAATATTTGATGATTACAAAATGTTTGTGACTTAAGATTCAGTTAAAGTTAATAAGGATCCATTTTAGCTAAAATATTTTTTTACAATAAAAACGAAAAAAACAGCAAATACAATTATGTAATTTTAAAATACAAACAAACAAAACAATTTTTATTTACAAAAACGATTTGAATGTTCTTATTTGAAAAGGTATTTTTTTTATTGTAGATCAACAAATTCCCAAACGACAAGTTGGTCCGCACCGATATCTGTCATGCCGCCGTCCAGAGGTCGACAGATTGAAACACAGGTTTTTTAATAATATATTTTGCATATTGCTACATTGGGTAACATACACAGTACTATTAAAGTGTAATAAATAAATATAATATAATTTCTAAATACTTACATACTACATTTCTTTAATATTTATTTTTATTTCTTATCACCCAAGACTACATCGCCACTACCCACCAGATTGTAGGTGGGATTGTAGTCAAGCATTACCTTATTAGCTATTAAATTTATATATTACCTAATTTTACGTTTCTGCTTGTCCATCCAGGTACATAACTATAACTCTATTTCTTTCTTTTTCTTATTACTCATTATCCATTTCAGATAGTCATCAGATATTCGGGAGGTGTAGGCAAGGAGATGCACTGTCGACAATCAACGCTACAAATGAACGTGGAACTGTTGCCCAGCGTCTCTATCACACACTGGGACGTGTTGCCTGCCGAAATGTAAGTTTTCACCGAAATGATATCTTAATGGTTTCTACTTAGCTTTAACTATTAATATATTAATTATTATTACAACATGCGAAAATTTTTATGTCGTCCTAAGGCCTTCGACATGGATTAACGAGGTTATTTTGCGATCACAGCCAGGACGAGAATAGAATAAAAGAATAGAATTGGCAATATTCCTTTCTTTTTCTTCTCTTTTTAGGCCGGCAAGGCATGGTAATGTAATGCCCTTGGTGTCGCTGATGTCTGCGGGCGACGATAGCCACTTACCATCAGGTGGATTGTCAGTTCATTTGTCGGCTATTTCCATCAAAAAAAAACATTACAACCCCTTGCTATTAATATTCTTCAACACATAGCAACACTGTATTTGACAATTTAATTTTAGTCCATCGAATTATGGATTCGACTATACTTACTTCAATGCTACGAACATAATAGCAAAGTGCAAAGATACGTGAAACGCTTTATACAACGATGTTCGACGCCCCCAGCCCCAGCCAACTCTACCTCGTACTGGACGTGCGCAACTTAACCCGCGAGGAGATGGAGCTGCAGTACGCGGCGGGGCGGCGGCTGCTGGTGCAGGGCGGGGAGGCCTGCCGCGTGCCCGTGCCCGTGGACCGCTGCCCCTTCACGCTGCCCCCGCCGCAACATGAGGACGATGGTAACTAGTGGTGTCGTGTCAGCTCTAGCTAGATACCTGGTCAAATCAGTGATGGTGGTATCACAGCTCTAGTTAGATACCTGGTCAGTACATTGATGGTGGTATCATCAGCTCTAGTTAGATACTTGGTTAATACAGTGATGGTGGGATCATCCATTAATTAAAATAATAAAAGTGACATTTCCAGACGGTGGCGACTGCAAGTCAACGAGCACCTCCGCAAGCACCAGCCTAGAGCTGGCGTGCTCGGAGCACCTGGCGCGGCGCGTGGCGCTCCGCTGGCGGCTGCCGGGCTCCGGCGCGTCGGGCGACGCCTCCGTGCGCGGCATCACGCTGTCCCCTGCCATGATGGATATCGTGCGCGTGTCGCCCGTTGGCTGGGGTGAGTTCTTGTATTGCGTTACTAAGTGGTTAACCCTTGTCCAGATATGTCTGGACTTTTTAAGGCAAACATAGTGGCCATTTTAGATGTCGAGATATTTTATATTTTTTTCAAATTTTGACATTGTTACCCTACAACGTCCGATTAGATACTCGGCGTATACAGGCGAATTGATGCCAATATGATTATACGGAGTATTCGTTTATATTCGTTGATTATGTGTATTCGTCTTTTCTCGCCTCGGTGGCAGTTTTTGGCGTACTTATACTTTGTTCCATAATTATTATATTACAATATTTAAATTAGCTTCTTTTGAGCTGTAAACTTCTGTTAGCAATTAGAACACATCACCGCACCCAGATTATCAACTCATTTTATTTCATTTATTTATTTGCTTTAAATGTGGTACAGCTGGAGTTGGTAGGTATACATAAATTATATGTTTCTCACATTTAGCCACACATGAGCATGCAAATTACATTATAAATCACATAAAGCTCATTAAAGTAATATTACAACGTAATACTACACAAGTCAGTTATTTGGTCTAATAAATAATCGGTTTACATGTATTAAGTAGTTAAATAGTTAACTAAATTTTAAGTGAATAATTTTTAGTGTGCGTCCGCCGTCCACTCGTAATAATTTAGTAAAGCTCTTTAGTTCATACAATTCTAATTAATTACTTAACAGAAAATAGAAAATTTTCTAAATTACTTGTCTAGTTGATTACTAAACTACTAAATTGTCCGTTTACACGTATTAATTTACCTAAAATTTAGTTAACTACTTAATACGTGTAAACCGAGCATAACAGTCAACATTACCACAGAGGTACACATCAACGAGCAGTGCGTGTCGCCGCAAGCGGAGTGCGCGTGCGCGGCGGGCGAGCGCGTGGCGCTGCGGGTGGCGCTCAGCAACGGGCTGCGCGCGCCGCTGCGCCGCCTCGCGCTGTCCGTGAGGCTGTACCAGGACCACGGGAACGGCACGCTCGATTACAAACTGGATAATAGAGTTGCTACGGCTGGGAATAACAAGTATGGCGTACTCAGTTAAAACTGTAGTGTGTTAATTTTTTTTATTGCTTATAAGTTAATACCTGACTACAATCCCACCTGATGGTAAGTGGCGATGTAGTCTTGGGCGGTAAGACGCACTAACTTAGTTAAGCCTATTCACTCTTGCCTTGGATAAACATGGTACATGTATTTAAAAATAAGGCAAGCATAAAACCAAAATAATTTTACGATAAACGAATAATAAAAAAATCTAATATTATTAGAATATTGATACATATTATAATTATTATTATTGTTTTCAGAGTTGTCCTTGCAACACTAATGGAGTCCGCGAAAGTTCACCACGAATGCACAGTTGTGTTCTTAACGCCTGGAGAATATAAAATTGATATCCAGTGCTCAACAACAGAACCCATTCTGGATGAAAATTCTCTAAAAGACATAGACAACCAGAGCATTGCCCAGACATGCGCTGGCGAAGTCACTCACGTTTGGAGATTTATCCCGCCAGTAGCTATAAGTGTTACAGATTAATATAAAATATAATTAAATAAACCTTTCTAATATTTATTACATATTTTTTATATCTAAATATGGATAATTGTCAAGAAATATAATTATGTTTCATTATCTTAAACTTATTTTGTTTTATTTTCACGATCAATAGAGGAAAAGATGATGTTTTTATATCAATCTTTATGATCACAATCCAATGATATAGCCTGGGACTATAGATAACATAGATACAATACAAAAATGGTCATTCTGACGTCACCGATCTTCAGACAAGTCCCTGATCCAGATAGAGTAATATATCCATGGCTGTCATTCACTCCCTACGTTCCACTAGACGATCACAACGATCACGCTCACGACCGCGGTTTTTCCGTTCCACTAGCTTGTGAGCGTTACAATCATACACCCAAGTGGAACGGGTATAGTGAGCACGCGAGCGTTCAAGCCACAGAGTACTTACACTTTTTAGCCGTTGATACAAAATGTACTCTATGATGTTGAGAATAAGACAAGTCTGAAACTTAGATTAGAGGTTATGTTATAATTTTTAAGCTATAAATAAACGTTACTTAATTAATTATCAATTTTATTTTTATACTAGCAAAAAAGTATATCTACAAACAAAACATGTTTTTTTATGAAAAGACAAATTCATAATATGCTAAAAAATTGCATATTATAGTCAAAATTATCTAAGATGCCCATAATGATAGCTGCCATTTATTAATATGAACTAACATTATATGGGCGTCTTCGAGCGATATGGAATAATCATTTACTTGACATGAATAGTTGAATACTTACGGACGAAGGATTTTTCCAAAATTTGTTAAAAATCCTTACTCACTTTCATTGGCGTTGATTATAAATCATAGTAAACGTTATAATCCAGTAAAAATCCCATCACATCACAATTTATGCAAAATTTATTAAAAATATTTGACGTCGAAACAATGATAGATGAAGAGGCCTAAAACAAAACTGACGCAAAGTGATGTGACGGCCTGAAACCGTTTCTAAAACCAATCATAATCGATACATTACTATAATCGGAATTTAAAAATGAAAATTGATTAATTTAATTACTTTGTTAAAAATGATTTACTTGCATTTGAATTTAAAATTAGGTACCCAAGACACGACCATTTTCC
The DNA here is from genome assembly GCA_911387775.1 of Thymelicus sylvestris. NCBI lineage: Eukaryota > Metazoa > Arthropoda > Insecta > Lepidoptera > Hesperiidae > Thymelicus > Thymelicus sylvestris. The sequence continues at coordinate 10,032,277 of OU426900.1, read as the reverse complement.
ATTATGTATGGGCACTTCGCCATCCATGGACAGTAAACTGCAGATAATATATTATATGTAATTATTGTAGCTTAGCTTTTTGCGGTATTCTTTTTTTTCGACAAAATAATAATTATGTATACACAGTATACATGAATGTGTGTCACGAAATAAACAAGAATTTATTCACTGTAGTTTTTTCCCTGACGCTCATAATATTACCTCAAAATATTATTATGAAACTGAGCGGATGAGTTCATTCTATCATGATCTATCTTTCTTTCTTTTTCTTCTCTTTCTTAGCCGGCAACGCACTAGTGATGCTTTTGATGTTGCTGATGTTCATGAGCGACGACAGCCACTTACCATCAGGTGGATCGTCAGCTTGTTTGCCAGCTCGGATATTTCCATGCATATCTAGCAGCATGAGTTGTTAGGAAGAAACAAAAGAATATTTTATTGGAGTCGTAAATACATAATATTGAGAATACGTGGTACGAGATATGTAGCTCAATTGAGGTAGTTGGGAGGTACCTAAATGTTACGGTTTTTAGTTTACAATTTAATTATCGAATCGATTAGAAGGTCTTACAATTTTGAATCGATTTGTTACAAAAATTGGTTTCTTTCGTGAACCGATTTTTTTGTACATCTCTAGTGTCACTGTGATTGCAAACGACAAATTGGGCATCTTAGTTCACGGGGACTATAATTATGTTAATGATATTGACCGACGAGGAAAAATGTATACATGGCTATATGTATAGTGAATTAAACATTAAAATTATTTACATAATTTAACATATTTATATCAACTTGTGACCCCACGTCGAGCATCTGCTGGAGAAACTACTATAATCCACTAAAGTATCTCTTGTCGAATCGTATACAGTAATTTTTTCCATCACCATCGTTATCTTTTATATAATTGCGCCTTTCTATCACCATCCATTTCTACCCAGTGTTGCCAGGTCTAAAAACTGGCGAGAGTAACTTCGTCGTATCTGGCAACACTGCAATTCGACCACTTCGACCCACCCCGTGAGGTGGGTTGTTTTGAGCGTGCCGTGAGTGAAATTAATGACGTCATCAATGACGTTTTCACCGCGACCATGACGACCGTGGTCGCCATGTGGAACGCGTTTTGATCGTTGTGAGCGATGTGAGCGTCTACTGGAACGCAGCCATTATCTCCCTGTCACATGACATATGTCATCTCATGAAAGACATCAATCTGTCAACAATGGTTTGACAGTTGACTTTGAAACTTGGCTTGGTTTGGATTAATAAACAAGTAACAACGCTATCGAAATTCGAAGAAATTAAATTACTCCTTTCCTTTTACAGTTCGCATTAAAGTGTATTTTGAACTCAATATTTGACAAATATTAATCCCCGTCATCATCTCACGATGCTCAATGCCCATTGTATTATACAAGGTTGCAAATCGACCGTTTACAATAAACCTCCTGGTGTGAACTTTTTTCCGTAAGTTTGCCAATTAAAACAACACAACGAATAATATTTACATTTTTGGATAGTTTCAATAACATTTTGGTGGTGGTAAATTGACCCTGGTAACATAACAAACGTTTCAAAATTTTTAGTAGTCCATTAAATTGGTCCCTATTGTGAATAAACATCTAGTCACACCACTATCAGAGCAACAAGGAAGTTACATACATGCCACAAATATTAATTATTTTTATGTAATTTAACATTTTAAATAAAAAACCCACCAGGCATTATAATTACTATTTTATTTTCTCTGTATTTATTAACTCTTATTCCGTAATAAGCTAATGAAATTTCTGTTGTTGCAGATGTCCAACTTCAAATGAAATGAGAAATAGATGGCTACATGTTTTGAAAAACAAGTGTTCATCTATAGATTGGCCCAAGAGCAGAATCTGTTCGAGGCATTTCGAGCACAAATATTTTGATTCTCAAAGAAGACTCAGGGACAATGCTATTCCTACTTTGTTCCCAGCTAGGGTATTTACTGCTTTAAATTTTTTATTGAGCCAATATCACAACAATTTTGTTGCACTCAAATTAATTTATGGTGGACAATGGCTGCCTTTAGCTATGGCAGCCCACCGCCATAACATGTACCTATTGATTTCTGTTGGTAAACAAAAAAGTTGAACTCTGTCAATTACTTCTATAAAACTTGATGGAGGGATGAGTGACCAAGTGTCGGAAGTTATTGTGCTGCCCAACAAAAATAAATTTAAATTCATAATATAATATGATATGATAAGGTTTGAAAGTCTTATGGTGCTATCTATATCATAAAAACACTAATAAATGCCACTAGCAGTCATCAAGCCATAAAATCAAAAAGAAAATACTTGAAATTTGCTAATACAAAAAGAAGTGTATTATAAGTTTGATATATGTCTGTCTCTATGTGTGTAGCATCAAGGCTCCTAAACAATTGGACCGTTTTGATGCATTTTAACACCTTGACTGTCAAGGTTTTAAGCTATGTTTAATGGAAATAAGAGCCAGGGGTTTCTTAAATTTGAAAATTTATTTTATCCTTTACTTGCAGATTAAGGATGCATCTATAGATAGACTTGACAAGTTGTTGAATAGAAGGACGCAATCTGAACTAACACAGAGCATCAAAGAGGACTTGCTAATGGTACATGAACCTTTTAATTTAGAGAACTCTATTAATGATAACTTAAAATGTAAGCCAGGTAGTAGTCAGGAGACTTTGCTGTGGACGATAATAAAAAAGCAAGAACATTTAAATAGCAGATTAACAGAAGCTGTAGCTCAGAACAGAAGACATACAGAACTTTTGCAAAAAACTATTGAAGATTTGAAATCTAAAAAGCTAGACAAAGATCAGACTGTGGAAACAAATAAGTATATAATAAAATGCTTACAAGAAAAACTTGCCACATATGAAGAACAAATTGATATATTAACCTCTGTGGAAACGGTGTGACAGCATAATTTCCATTATTGCAACATTTCCCGAGTTGATATAATAAAAATGAAACACATGCATAATTTTACATCTTTATTTGCTTGGAATAAAGGATTAAAAATTTAAAATAAAGTTTGTTCCATAATTTAAATTATCCCTAAAAATGTCATTATTACAACAAATAACCCTTATCTAATTTCATTAAGTGTTTTTGTAAATAGTACCTAATATAAGAAGCATTAACCTTGTTTTATTATAATCTGATTAGATTCGATGAAGAATATAAGAGCTACTGTTTTTGAGGTGTTTTATATCCTCTATGTTTAAAATTTTTTCAGTGGATGTTATAAGAAATTGTCGACGTGAGATCATTTCAGTCTTATCAAGTAGCATTAATTTTTTTTACAACAATATGTTATTATGTAAAAACTGAATTATTCCTAAACGGTAAACACTGCAATGAATGACTGAAAATAATACAAAACTGTTTTAACTCAAAAATGTAAGGAAATTGAGATTTTTTTTTTAAAACATGCCTCAATAAAATGGACATAATAAGTAATACAAACTTAATAAATTAATGCTAGATATTTTTTCATGATATCGCCCTAAATATAAATAAATATAATATTTCTAGCTTAGTGGTACTACATTTATAAGTACTATTATTTCTGCTGTGGTAGTACTTAGCTTTCCAGTGCATTTGGGCCTTTGACTGGCAAATTTTGTTTAGATCTAGGAAAGACTTACATAACTTGGATAGTTAAATGACGAAACAATTTGATTGACCAATTAGACCTAAATTAGGTATAGGCCATAGGGGATTTACTTTAGTATCCCAAAGTATGTGACTATGTAGATGGAACTCCGCATTGCAATTTGTTTTACATTTGAAGGGTCCACTGCAATAATGATGAATGTCCTTTGTTTATTATTCTGAGATAATTGGGTTTTAAGTTTATAAACGGTGAATAAAAACACAGACTTAGAGATAAGAAAACATTTTTTATTTAAGTTAAAGGACATATATTATAGTATTCGTTCTTTGGCAAATAATAATTTCTAAGTAACTTTTAACTTATTAAAAATTAAATAGTCTGAGGTTAGTCTTAAAAATTAAGGACAATAACGATCAATGTCCACACTGTGCTCACAATCAATAATGATAGTTGTCATGTTTCTTATTTTGAAGTTGCGAATTTGTCCTACCGTATGCTACAGCCTATCAAACCAAGTTTATTTATGATTACCCACATTGTATTATTATATTTTCTTTTATGTTTTCTTTTCATATTGCCGGCGATGCGTCGCCACGGATGTTTCACATCAATACCTTTTATACGTTTAACATAACCTCAAACAGCCTTACAAAACACGACGTATCGATAATGACAGACAAAAAACAATAAAATTGGCGGGATGAAAGATTGGGAGCAGTACGAAGCAATGGACATTGATCATTATTGCCGTGAATACCTGTGACGTTGAGCGTTCTAGCCGTGTAGCCAAATATTTAAAACTAAATTATCTCGAGACTGTTAGCGATATTGCTAAGTTTGTAAACGAGATTATTAACTGCATACAGAATGACGTCAGAAGTTTGAATTTTAAACTTTTTGGACATTCATCATTATTGCAGTGGACCCTTCATTTTAAAAAGTTAGGTACTTTTAGTTTGACTAAAAATAGGATAATCAGTTATTCTGCGAAGAGGCTGCACCAACTATAATACCTACAGTGTCTTGTCTAAAATATTTCATTTTACCTACACATAAAATTAGAATGTTATTGTGTTAAATAAACAAGTCACCTGGTAAGTGACCTAAGTCTACCACATTTTTTATTTTAGAATTTTAATTTTCCTAATAAGTTTTCTAGATGCATCTATTACTTTTATTATTTTTTTCGTAATTGCTTTTCTAATATTTCTCTAAGTTTCAGCTTTTTATTTGTTTTGTCACTTAAGGGCCTTCCAAGTGGAATAATTTCCATTTGTTGGAGTCGGCGCCTGAACCTCTGATAGAACTCTAATACGGCCGGGTCAGCCCACACATGCCTCGAGTCAAAGTCTAAAACTCTTAATGTGTCTAAACTCTGTGCTCTACTCAATGCAACATAAGCTTGTCCAGCTTCAAATATTTTAGATAAGGACATTTCGACGCAGTCTAAAGTCAATCCCTGTGATTTATGAATTGAAAACGCCCAAGCCAAATTCAGAGGCACTTGTTGGCGGCATAATAAAGTGCCGTTAGAATTTTTAACATACCAACGCTCTGCTCTGGCAGTGTATTCCTTTTTGTTTTTGAACCTCACTACTGGTAATCCTTCCTCAAATCTGCTCACGATTCCTCTGGCACCATTAACAAGGCCTGCATTTACATTTATGTTTTTGAGTAACATAACTTGAGCACCCACTTTCAGTATTAGTTTTGATGGTGCTACTGTTTGCATGTCTAGCAAGTGTGTAGCATTATCACTGTCCTGAGAACTAAACACTTTCTCTTCACCCTTAAGTTCACGTAGTTTTGAAATGTTTATAGTCTTTGAGTCATTTGTGTGGGAACACAACCTCGTCGCCAAAATACCGTCACTCTCAATTTTTTGACGAGCAGTACCTAGAAGACGATTGCTAATCTCGTTTGTGACACGTCCGATTCTTATACTATTCAGTATTGATATAAACTCTTGATCTTTTTGTCTGTGCACTTCCTTTAATTCAAAGCATAAATCTATACATTTTTCCCAGCAGGGTGACTGAAAACAAAATCTTTTTCCAGTTTTATTTTTGTCTACAACTGGTGGTAGCTGGAGAAAATCTCCGCACAGTATTAACTGAATTCCTCCAAACGGTTTATCGTTTTTTCTGACATGACGTGCTACTGCTTCCAGTTTCTGAAATAGTAATAATGAATAAATGGTTAGTAGGTATATTAATGAAGTATCTCCAATGATTATTATCTCACGATTTTTTTATATAATGTATAGGACCAAGACGGATCGGATAAGCATCATTATACTAGACATTAACAATCAGAACCAATCTATGAATCATAACAATTTGCCCTGTATGTCCTGTGGCCACTATTTAGCTGAAGGCAAAGATAAGTATAAAAATATAATAATATAAGAAGAAAATACCTCAAAGAAAACTCCATCTACCATTGATATCTCATCAATTATGAGGTGCTTGCACTTCCGCCACTTCTGAGCCACTAATGGCATCTTCATAGCTTTCTCACATAGGTGCTCAATGGAACCACTACCATCACCAATCCCAGCAAATGCATGGAGAGTTGTCCCACCTTAAAAAATCAAGATGACTCGTACACATTAATGATCAAAATCAAAAAAATTATATTTCAATTTCAAGAATTTTATATTTATAATATATTTATTTATTAATAGAATTACGTTCAAGTAGCTTACCAACATGACAAGCAGCAACCCCCGTAGAGGCAGTGGGCATTGTAACATCAGGAGGCAATGCTGCAACAATCCTTTTGAGCAGGAAACTTTTACCAGTACCTGCTGACCCAGTGAAGAATATATTTTTCCCACTGAGACATGCCTCTAACACACGTTGTTGTTCTGCACTCAAGGAGCTTATAGCAGTTAAAGGAGATGGTGAGTAGAGTTTTTTAGGTGCCGGGCCTTTGCCTACATCTTCAGACTTGCGCTTTTTCGCTGGCGGCGAAGGTGTGGTTGCGGTTGCTTTGCTAATTTTGCTCCTAGCACTACAGATATCAGCGGTCGTAACGGGACTTATCTCATCAAACGCTTGACCTTTGCCGCTTAAAAGTTTAGCTCTCATACTCTGCTTCTTAGCCGCGCTGTTGCCAGCTTGTTCTTTATCACCAGTCATTTTCACAAATATTGTTCTCAAAAAGGAAACCAAGTTAGTCGGTGGTGCATTAGATATAAATAAAGTGCAACCAACCTCCTGAAACTTTATGCTAGCCTTTCCTTCAGCCATAAACTTTTTGAACACATTTAAACCTTTCAAAGCCAATCTTATAGCAGCATTTTTGTCACTCGATATCTCCATAAACATTTCACGAAATTCATTACGAATAAGCCTTAGCGAAGCAGTTTTGTAATTAACTTTCCGAAGGATAGAGCCTTGTGGACTCGTCCATTCAACAGTTACAGCACATGATAAAAATGATTCTCCACAATTCATTTTAAATTTGAGTACGTTTTTAATTCATAAATAACCACAAAATGCAGAAGTATTACACACGACACAATACTATTTTATATGGCCGCGAAGGAAAACAAATCAAATCAAATTAAACGTACACGCCACACGGCAGACTGTCAACTGTCAATAGTCTGCTGTCATGAGTGTCATGTCAAGTCAGTCAGTCCACAGAATATATCATTCATGGATATATTACACTAACTAGAGACCTACTTATCTTCGTAGAGGTACCTCAAGACAACTTAATTTTTTAAATTATTTAATTTATAGATATTTATATGTAACTTTTACATAGTTAGGATATGACCCAGTGAAGAATATATTTTCCCATCCAAACTTTCACAAAAAACAAACATGTCATCCCTGTCTTTGGCCACACTACAGGGCTATTCTCAAATAGTGACTTTAAAGTATTAAAAAAAAAGTTGTTTTTGATATGATGTAAAGTTGTCTCAAATGAAAGGTATCATATCCTATAGCCTGTACCAATTATGAGCCGAGCTATTTTCACGGCATTTTTCGCGAAAATAAGGAAAAAAGAAAACTCGCCTCCATGGATGTGACACTGATCCATGGTAGTGACATATTTTTTGTATTTGGCATATTTAATCAGGTATTATTGAATGAAACCTACTTTTTATTTTCTTATATTTATTTTTCTAATCATTTACTTTTTTTAAACTATGGTACGTACATATAACACATCTTAATAAGTAATATCTGTAATATCTCTAATCAACTCTCGGAAGTAGGAACTCAAATTATCTCTAATCAATTCTTAATCAGTCTTCTTCTCTTACGTGATCACAACCGAGCTACTAAGAGCTGAAGGGATATCCCTTCTAGTGGCGCTCCAAAAACTGTTCGATTCCGTCATCAATACTGGAAGTTGGAACTACCCCGGAAGCGTGGGGTAGAAGTGTGGTGACGCTGTTCTTCAAAAAGGGCGATAAAGCCCTTTTGAAGAACTACAGGCCCATTACACTTCTAAGTCATACCGCATACGTTTATTAACTGTTTTCGAGGGTGCTCACGAATCGCATTGCACGCAGTCTGGACGACTTCCAGCCTCCCGAACGAGGAGGATTTTGAAAAGCCTACAGCACCATAGACCATAACAATATACATACTCTGCAGCAAATTATACAAAAAGCCGAGGAGTATAATCTGCCGTTATGTGTTGCCTATGTGGACTATGAGAAAGCCTTCGATTCCATTGAGACCTAGGCGGTACTAAATTTCTACAGCGGTACCGGATCGACTACGGTATGTCGAGGTCTTAAGTGTTTATACTCATCTGCCACCATGTCCGTCAGAGTACACGACACAACAACTAACCCCATCCAACTGCAGAGAAGTGTCAGACAAGGGGATATCATATCCCCAAAACTGTTCATCGCTGCGTTGGAAGACGTGTTTAAGCTGATAGAGTGGAAACGACGTGGCAGTAACATCAATGGCGAATACATCACACACCTGCGATATGCCGATGATATAGTCCTCCTGGCGGGTTTCCTGGAAGAACTTGGTACAATGTTCAGGGACTTGAACAGCGCCTCACAACGGGTGGGTCTTAAGATGAACATGGACAAGACGAAAATCATGTCAAATGTCCATGTCACACCCGTAAAGGTTGTTATTGACGGCACTGCTCTCGAATTTGTAGACGAATACATTTACCTGGGACAAGTGATCCAGATGGGTAAGTCCATCTTCAAGAAAGAAGTCACTCGTAGAATCCAATTTGGATGGGCTGCGTTCGGGAAATTGCAAGATATGAATCTAGTCGTCCAAAACATTACCTAGTGCTTGAAGTTGAAGGTGTTCGAACAGTGTGTGTTCCCAGTGATGACCTACGGCTCCGAGACGTAGTGCTTTACTATTGGTTTAATCCACAAGCTCAAAGTCGCACAGCGAGCTATGCAGAGAGCTATGCTCGGTATTTTTCTACGTGATCGCATCAGAAATGATGAAATCCGTAGACGAATAAGGATAACCTACATAGCTCAACGAATAAGCCGCCTGAAGTGGCAATGGGCTGACCACATAGTTTGAAGGACCGATAACCGTCGGGGAAGAAAGGTTCTCGAATGGCGCCCACGTCTCGGGAAAAGGAGCATAAAACGCCCCCCAACCACGTGGACTGACGACCTGAAGAAGACAGCGAGCAACCGCTGGATTCAGAAGGCTCAGGACCAGTCAGAGTGGCGCAAGTTAGGGGAGGCCTATGTCCAGCAGTGGACTTCCAAGGGCTGATGGATGGATGGACGGAGACGACTTAACTGTGCAAAATGTGATAAAGATTGTTCTAATTGTGGCATAGGAAAATATACTTATTCACGGAGAATCATCGACGAAGAGTCTCTTCCTGGCTTCTTTTCGAGGATGCCATAATCTCAACCTGTGTCAAAAATATGTATTCTCATCAAATTCATTCAAAATCAAATATAGTTATAAAAATAATTCATAGTATTGTCATTCCATGGTGGTCTGTCACCTCCGTGGATATTCGCAATCCACGTGGGTGACGTATATGGAGGTGACATTTTAAACGTAAAAGCCGTTTTATCACAACCTCAATTACTGATTATAAAATACGATGATGTACTTAGATAACCGTTACAATAACTCAACATTTTAAAGTACCCGACAGTAATTAATTAAATATACACTGCCCCATATGTAATCCACAAAAGTGACCAAAATAGCGTGCCAATTTGTTGAAATCTCTTACTTTAGGGGTCGGTGCTCCAAAATTATTATCCAGAAAATGTCAAACTGTTAAAAACTTTCAAGATGGCGTTGTGTTGATTGTCTAGAGTCGTTCAGAAACTGTGTTCACAGATTTAATGAATTATAGCTGCGTTCAAAAAGTTTACCCATGGAGGTGATCATTCATCCATGCACAAATGTTATACACTGTGTAAAATTAAATATTTTATATAAATTGTAATTATTTAATGTTTTCTATAAAGTTTATTTCATAGGGTATCGTGGAAGAATATAAAGTAGCTTATCTAAAAGAGAAAAATATATTTTATTCAGGTCTGTGTCATCGTAAATCGACTTTGCACACGACATGGAGGTGACTTTTGCGTCATATTTTTGAGGATTATTTAAAAATCTATTTATGTATTATTATTTTTATTAAAAATCCTAAAAATTGTAACTACTTTCATTAATTCTACAATAAAAAATATTCAAAGTAATTCAACATTCATATTTTAACACCAATGCACATTTTTTTTCCGCAAAAATGAGAATGGGCCTACAATGTATTGTATAAAATTAATTATCTTAGAATAATAATAAAAAAATTATAATATGTTCGCAGCTGCGAACATATAGTTCGCAGATTATAATGTATTGCGTTCGCCTCTATCGTATTCCCTAAGGGTATTCTTAAGTAGGTACCTACCTAAATTATCCAACAAACGTGCATTACGAGCCACCTTATAGTCATTGTCATCCATGGACATCAGAAATACCTTAGGCATCATTAATGCATTGCTAAGGTGACCATACGTCCCGGTTTGGGCGGATTGTCCCGCTTTGAGGCTGTCTGTCCCGCTGTCCCCCGCGAGATGAAAAAAGTCCCGCTTAGGTTATATTTACGTACTTGTGGACATGAAATTCATTGAAAATATTAGATTTAAATGCCCGATGATCTTTTTTTAGCAATAAATACTACTGATTGTAGAAAAATAGTTGCCCGACGACCTTATAATTTAGTCCGAGCGCTAATGATATTCCGTGCACGACCCGCTTTCAGTGCTCACAAAAATGGACAGTTTATGCATTGCAAAAGAAAAGAAAAAGAAAAACAAATATGTACTGGCTTTCAAGATTCTCAAGCCTCTAGCCGGAGCACGACGAATCGCCTGCATGCAATTGGCAGCCCCGGATCTACGATTTTTTCAAACCGGGGCAAAAACTTGGTAAGGGCGTAAAGTGACCATTTTTTTCGTGTCAAAGCGGGGGGACGCCTACCAAGTTTTGTATCTATTATTAGCAAAATCGATTAAGGCACTCACTAAAAAAAGGTCATCGGGCGACTACATAAACGTAGAAATTACTTTAAAAAGTCATAAAAATATAATGGTAGGCATTTTTCGTGAATGGGACATAAAGAACTCTTTAATAAATTTGTATTCCAGGCGTTTCTTATCATACTAAGTATATTATAACGATAAAATGTTTTAGAAATACAAGTTGTTTTAAGTACCTACTTACCTACATTGAAGAGGATGTACCTAATATGATGAATGGTGAATTTTCTTTGATGGTTTGGAGCCAAGATGGATGAAGACCCCCAAGGCCAACAACAAGCATCCCTCATACGCGCCTAAAATGGTCTATACAAAAAATACGCCAATAGGGCGTAATATTACAAACGAGCGATTAGTTCTCCGGAAATTCCCCTGTGGACGGACGGCTGAATTGCTCTCGTAATTTTATTAAATAATGCCGTTTTGCGCCGTTCCGACGTGTACAAATGCAGCTGGTCTTAAAAAGAAAAAGGATGGGATCACATTTCATGTGTAATTAGCACAATAAAACATTATCTTATTAAATTATCAAATATTTCATTCATATTGAAATTGTCAACCATATTTATGCCTCCATTTTGTCAGTGTTGCCAATATAACAGTTTTGATTTTCCCTACCGTAATGACTGTTACACACTTTGCCGCTGGCGTGATTGGCAACTTTTGAAGCCGCCGGCTTTGCAGCACAAATAAGCCATATTCCTACTCGGCCCTGTCCTTGAAAAATTTGCCTACACCCGCGCGGTACTTAAACGCGCTCGTCCACTGACAGTATTTTAATTTTATCAAACGACTTGAGTTCATTTGTAGTTTTGTAATTGTGAATATTATATCTTCTATTTTAAAAATGAAATTAGTTGTGAATGAACTCCCGGATATCTCGGAAACGGTTCGTCCTAAACGATTTTTGACACGATTCCCATCCCCCCGTGCATACCCCAGTTCCGATTACATAAACCTTGCTGGACCCATCGCTAACCCCCACCCAAATTTTCAACAATTTTTTTTTTGGAAAAACCGGAAATCCCGGATATCTCGGAAACGGTGCGTCCTAGACGATTTTTGACACGATTTCCAACCCCATTTGAGGACCCCCAGTCCCGATTACATAAATCTTGCTGGACCCACCCCTAACCCCCCACCCAAATTTTCAACAATTTTTTTTGGAAAAACCGGATATCTCGGAAACGGTGCGTCCTAGACGATTTTTGACACGATTTTCAACCCCCTTGACAACCCGCAGTCCCGATTACATAAACCTTGCTGGATCCACCCCTAACCCCCCACCCAAATTTTCAACAATTTTTTTTTTGAAAAACGGATATCTCGGAAACGGTGCGTCCTAGACGATTTTTGACACGATTCCCAACCCCCCTTAGCAACTCCCAGTCCCAATTACATAAACCTTGCTGGACCCACCCCTAACCCCCCACCCAAATTTTTTTTTGGAAAAACGGATATCTCGGAAACGGTGCGTCCTAGACGATTTTTGACACGATTTCCAACCCCCCTTAAGAACCCCCAGTCCCAATTACATAAACCTTGCCGGACCCACCCCTAACCCCCCACCCAAATTTTTTTTTGGAAAAACGGATATCTCGGAAACGGTGCGTCCTAGACGATTTTTGACACGATTTCCAACCCCCCTTAAGAACTCCCAGTCCCAATTACATAAACCTTGCTGGACCCACCGCTAACCCCCCACCCAAATTTTTTTTTGGAAAAACGGATATCTCGGAAACGGTGCGTCCTAGACGATTTTTGACACGATTTCCAACCCCCCTTAAGAACTCCCAGTCCCAATTACATAAACCTTGCTGGACCCACCGCTAACCCCCCACCCAAATTTTTTTTTGGAAAAACGGATATCTCGGAAACGGTGCGTCCTAGACGATTTTTGACACGATTTCCAACCCCCCTAAAGAACTCCCAGTCCCAATTACATAAACCTTGCTGGACCCACCCCTAACCCCCCACCCAAATTTTTTTTTGGAAAAACGGATATCTCGGAAACGGTGCGTCCTAGACGATTTTTGACACGATTTCCAACCCCCCTTAAGAACTCCCAGTCCCAATTACATAAACCTTGCTGGACCCACCCCTAACCCCCCACCCAAATTTTCAACATTTTTTTTTGGAAAAACGGATATCTCGGAAACGGTGCGTCCTAGACGATTTTTGACACGATTTCCAACCCCCCTTAAGAACTTCCAGTCCCGATTACATAAACCTTGCTGGACTTTTGAAAATTCGGTTGGGGGTTTAGGGGTGCTTTATGTAATAGGGACTAGGGGGTCTATTTGGGGGCTTGGAAATCGTGTCAAAAATAGTCTAGGATGCACCGTTTCCGAAATATCCCGGATAATTTTTTTCCAAAAAAAATTGATGAAAATTTGGGTGGGGTCTTTATTTAATAATGTTTTCATCTGAAATTAACAAACCACACATATTATATTACCTATTATAAAACTAATACATATTATGATAAAAATATTAACAATCAACATTGTAAGTAATAATAGTTCAATGACGATCAACAAGTTTTATTTAGGTTTAGAGAATTTTGATTCTCATATTTAAGATACAGTCACTTACATGAGAAACATTTTTTATAAACACAGTAATAATATGATGCGATCAGAATCTGGTAGACCTAATTATAATCGCCTTTTACTTTTTTCTCAACGTCCTGTCACAAACATTTCCCGAAATAATGCGACATGTTTTACGTTGCAACACTACCGCGGGTGGGAAGAACGGCGGGGCCGGGCGGTTCTGGAGACAACGCGCGACTAGCAATGACAGCGAGATGTGGCTTCTAGTTTATTATTATTCTAAGGCCAACAACGTAGTAAAAAGCACTGAGATGAGAAGTTAACCTTTGCATTACTTTGCTATATGTTGAAATATGAAGACTGTGTGTGATCGCCTTAGAATTAAAATAACGGATATTGTTCTGCTTGTAGAACCAGTCCCAACTAAATTTCGTATTAGCCGTCGTTTTATTTTGTTTCGTTCCCGGAGACAGGCTGTCACTTACCGAACGGCTAATAATTCATCGCCAAGTCGTAAAAGCGGCTAAAGATAAACAGACTGTCAGGAGTAAACAGAAATATACCAATACGTACGCATTGCAACCAATATTCAGTACGATTTGCTTTGTATTGCTGGAATTCGGTCATCAAACTTTATATTTTACTGAAAAAAATTAAGCCATACGATTATATTTAATTTAGGCATGGTGTGGTAAACGGGAAGCAAAGGCGGATCCAGCCTTTGTGTCAGTAATGTTTTATTGTATGACTGACCATTTCGATATACCTATCTATTAGGTACTTCCAGAAAATAGGTATTTGTATAGCAATTAGCAACATAACATTTTCTAACTAAACTTACGTTTTATTACTTATTAGGTACAATTACTATTATTTCTTCTGTCATTTTATAGAAATTTTGGGACAGCCTGTATATTCAATAACTTCAGAAGAAAACGAATAGCTTACAATGAAGTGAATATGCAATTTCGAAAAGGGCACATCTCTGAAAATGTAAAATGTTCAGGAAATGAAAAAAACTAATAATATTCTAAAGTAATGGTAAATTAATAAAACTAGTTTTTGAGTTACATTTTGGGGTTCATTAGCAATCAAAAATTACTGATTTTTTTTACTGAAATGTTAATATATATTCATTTTTGGACATTTTATATTTGTGAGATGTGCCCTTTTCGAAATTCACGGTATTAAGAAAAAATAAATAAAAAGAAAACAAACTTATAACATTAGAGAAAATTTTATTTTAGGAACTTAAATTAAACATAGTACCTACTTAGATTAAACATAAAGAACAGACTTTCTTTAAAAATATTCTTCTGCAGGCTCTTTTTCGGTAGTAGTTGGCCATTGCAGTATTTCTTCATAAAAATCTGTAAATTGTGCCGGTTTCACTTTTGCAATGTCTGCAATTTTTAGATGATTAATTGATATTTTACCACTATAAGCTAGATTTTCTGGGCTAGGTAAGCTACTACAAGTACCTTTTACTTTAGAAAGAACATAAATTTCTTGAGACACGTCATTTTCTATAAAAAATTTGCGATTATTTCGCCAGGTTTGTTTGGATCACATACAAACTCATAATAAGTTGATACTTGAAAAGTAACTTTTTGATTTTTAGGTAAGTACTTCTTTTACGTAACTTCTCACTGATAAAAGTTTAGCTTGATAATCTAAAAAATTTTACTAACAAAAAATAACCGACTTCAAAGTTACTCAAAAACTACTTGTCAGATCTCGTTCAAATTTATGTGGGATTACATGACAAGCACCTGCTTTCGACTAAAAAAGAATCATCGAAATCGGGTGGCATGATATTGAGTTATTCGTCCATTTGTCGCGCACATCTATATATATAAAAATGGATGTTGCTAAGCGCTAAACTCGAGAACGGCTCGACCGATTCGGCTAAAATTTTTTTTGTATGTTCCTTGGAGTCCACGGAAGGTTTTTATAATATTAAAAAAAAAAAAAAAAAAAAAAAAAAAAAAAAAAAAAAAATGCGCGGACAATAATAAAACAATACTTTTCTTTTCACATAAAATTTGTTTCAGCATGTATGGTAGATGCTAAATATTATTCAAAACTGTGTCCACGGGAATTAGTAGCAGAAACAATTAGGTACCGGGAATAATGGCTAACCGCTATATCGTCGCCGATCAACTGCAGATAAAAGAAGATCAACAGTTGTAAAAGTAAATCAACAAAATATAGAAATTGATAATCGTTGCATTGTTCCTTATTCACCAATCCTATCAAAGACTTTCAAGGCGCACATTAATGTTGAATCTTGCCATTCCGTAAAATCTATAAAATACAGTTGCAAATATGTAACAAAAGGAAGTGACATGGCTGTGATTGAAGTCAGTGCTGAGATTTCTGTTGATGAAGTTAACCAATACAATTTCGCGCATTTTTTCTCTTCCCATTCATGAAAGATACCCCACTGTAGTTCATTTAGCAGTCAACTTAGAAATTGGCCAAAGAGTATATTTCACTGCACAGAACGTACTACAACGAGTTATTCAACCACTATATACAACCTTGACCAGATTTTTTGGTATGTGTCAGAATGATGATTTTGCCCGAACACTGCTAGCAGCGAATGCAGCTGTTAGAAAATGATTCCCATTGGGATCAAACCTCAAATGATGCTGTAATTTCTTTTAAACCTCAGCAAATACGAACATTGTTTTCTATAATTATATCGATATACTTTCCATCAAACCCAATTGATATATGAATCAAATACAAAGATGATATATGTGACGATATCTTGCATCAAATGCGCACTAGAAAAGGGAATATACATTAACAATACACAGAAGAAATTTACAACGAGACATTGATAAAATAGTTGAGGACATGTGCTTGATGATGTCAAACAAAGTATCATCCCAATTAGGCATGGCCGTGCCTAATCGCCGAATGCACGACTTGCTTTAAGGGAATCTGAATAAATGTTCCGCTGTTGAACCAACAACACATCTTCTTCTGTACATCTTCATCTGAAATTGCAGCCAAGTTATTGAAAGGCGGTCGAACAGCCGATTCAGTGCTAAAATTTCCATTGAATATTCAAAGCAATGAAACTTCAACCTCCAATATTTCGAAGAACACAGCAATGGCAAAGGTTTTGCATCAATGTAAGTTGAATGTTGATAGTGTGGCATGGATGCACGATACCACATAAAAAGTCTTTGGAGGCATTAGACAGAACTATGAAAGATCTACGAAACAATCGAAACCGATTTGGTGGAGCGATGATTTTATTAGCAGGAGATTTCCATCAAACATTACCAACGATTCCTCGGTCAACGCCAGCGGATGAACTCAATGCATGTTCAAAGCCCTCCATTTTGTGGAAATACGTAAAGATACTAAATTGAAACAGGAATATACGTGTACGATAGCAAAATGATCAATCTCGAGAAATATTTTCAAAGCAACTCATTGACCTTGATAATGGCGAAATAGTTGTTAATGATTCGACTGGCTGCATTATATTTTTGTCAGTTTACTGAAACAACAATCGAGCTCATACAAAACGTGTTCCCAAACGTCTCTCAAAATTACAAAGATCATTTGTGGCTGAGCGAACGTGCTATAATAGCTGCCAAAATTACGGATGTAGATGAAATAGACTTCAAAATTCAAAATGAAACTGCCGGTGAATTTAAGACATACAAATTACACATACAGTTAATTGGGCAACTAATCAAGATTATGTTGTCAACTATCCACCAGAATCGTTAATTTTCCGGGATTGACACCTCATAATCTTCAATGGAAAGTAGGATCGGTAGTCATAATGTTAAGAAATATTAAATATTAACTTATTTTTGTAAGTAATCGTCGTTTATTGTTGAGATATAAATAACGTGATCACTCGGAAAAATTTATTTAATTTCTAATGTTAACTTTTGACAGAACGAAGTCTGTCCGGGCAGCTAGTACTTAATACAAATTTAAGACTTATATGGTTTTATCATGGATACCATTGTCAGATCTCAATAAAATTTATATGGGACCACATGACAGCCACCAGCTTTCGATTAAAAAAAGAATCATCAAAATCGGTTCGCCCAGTCCAAAGTTCTGAGGTAACGAACATTAAAAAAAATACAGTCGTATTGAGAACCTTCTCCTTTTTTTGAAGTCGGTTAAAAATTTAGTTAGGCCCATTTCTTGAAATCAATAATATCTTCTGTATTGACTTTTTCAACGTTAAATTTCTCGGTGTTGCTGAATTGTACTATAAGATCAATATACTGCTGATGGGTAAACACACGATCTTCACGTCAAATTTTCCTTTTGACAACTGAAAAATTTCTATTGCAATCATTAAAAGAGTTCAGTGGTTTTTGTGTGAAGGAGATCCTTCCTCACACCTTCAACTCCTTTCGGGTTTATAAAATAAAGAAAGAAAACATTTACTTATAATAATAATGTACCTTTTACTTTTTAAACTATTAAAATTGGATAAAAAATAAGGAATGTCACTTTCCGGCAAGTGGATCCCGTTTGTCGTCCTGGTTCTTGTCTTCTTTTGTGTTTGGAATGGGGTAAACCTTTTATTTTAGCAGTTTTAATGACAACATGTTTATATTTTTCGGTATTTCTTACTCCTTTTTTCTTTTTATTCGGAATTTCATTGTCGGAATCAGAAGAACTCATTATGGAAGCACAACGACACGTGTTTACGAGCTACTGACAACTACAATACGACTGATGCAATATAAAATATTCTATTGTTTTAGACTTTAAATCATAGTTACAAAAGGGACATTTCGGCGGTTAACGATTTTTTCTATAAGTTCGAAATTATTTCTATACATGCCATGTCTTCATTAGTAGGATTCAATCCAGGGATGTGCTCTTTTCGAACATATTTAGGTGCAGGTACGCATTTAGCAGGGGCGTAGCTACCGCCGTATCAGCCGTATCAATTATACGGGGCCCCGGGGCTGAGGGGGCCCCCAATGCGCCTTAGAAAAAATTCGTAAAATTATCCGGAAATCAAAAATTATGATTCTAAAAATGGTCCGGAAAGCATCGATACTTCATCGAAAAGTGAAATCAACAATAAAATTACTTTCTGGTCTGGACCATCTTTCATCGTATTAATGCATTAATTACTTTAGCATCAAGCAATTTATCTTTAAGAGGCCATGATTCTAAATCTGGAAACTCGACGAATTGAAGACAAACAGGCATTTAATGTATAAATAAATACGTTCTACACGACTCATGATGCTCTCCGGCACTGAGTGCTGCGCGGCCATGCCGGCGACAACCCCATGACACTGCGCTCCGGGAATACCTTAAGGGGAAGCTCATTCTACACGTAGTACAGCTCATTCTACAGTTAGCACGTGCGTGGTAAAAATGATCGGGAGAATCGGACCGTAAAAGTTCTCCACGAGTCTCATCGAGGTGGATGAAACTTCAATTCGGCCATGAGCTTTGTAAAGCACGAGCAGGTGCCTCCCTCGCAGTGAAGTACTCCTTAGCCCGGTTTACAACATCAAGCTTTTTGGAAGCCAACTTAGCCTTGGCTTCCAAATGACGCTGATACTTCACATCACTCGAGATGTCAACCTGTAGGCACCGGTCGCACGTAGGCACCATCAAGGGTGACAAGGTTGATCACAGATCAGCTGATGATCTTCCAGATATCCCAGGAGCTGCATGTTAATCTCGCGCTCCATTACCGTTGCAAGCAGGGAGGCTATAGACTTATTGCTATAGGCCTGCAGTTAGCCGGGTCACTGAGATCGCCCATTATCGGGATGGGATGAAAAAGGGTAACCTTCCACGAAGACGTATCATGTGGCATAAGATAGCGAGAATAAGCATTTAAGACGGGGAATCAACCAGCCCCGGATCTACGATTTTTTTGAACCGGGGCAGAAACTTGATAGTGATAAAGATAAGATAAATAAAACTCACAAATAAATAATAGTTGGCATTTTTCGTCAATAAGACAATAAGAACTCTTTTTTAACAAATTTATTTGTTCTCCCAACCAGGCTTCAGTATGTTAGGCGCTTTGTGCAGCAAGTTTTTTATTTTTAATCATACTATATTATGATTTTGGCGCCCCGTGAATTGCCGCCCGCGGCGGGTGCCCCGGTTTGCCCCTAGATCCGGGGCTGGAATTAACTCGGGAGCACACATCTTTAACACCACTGCGTGAATACCGTCTGGTTCTCTCAACTTCTTGGCATCAAGGGGCTATAAAGAGCTCTCTGACAGACTTTTGGGAAAAAGTATATAATATCATTCAACGAGCTCTCACTGGTTTTTAAGCGGAGGCGATCCCTCTATCGTCAAGAGTTGAGTTGGCGGCAAAAAGGATGCCAAGAAGTTCGGCTTTCCCCTTTGTCATATGGATCACGGAGTCGTCCGATTTATGCATTTGTGGAAGATATGACCGACAGAAGTTACCCTCAGCAGCTTGAGCTAGCGACCAGAATTCTCGAATAACAGAGGGGTAGGTAATCGACCATTCGCTTTCCAATTCTGCCGATGAACTTTAAATTGCCTTCCTTTTAGCCATTTGCTTCTTTGCTAACCAGAAGGCAGCGTTGAACTTTGTATTAAGCCCTGGGGTGGATAGATCTATAAGCGTGCACACGGATGGCCAGACTGGTAAGCGGCATGCTTTTGGTTAGATGCCGAAATACAGGGACTGATATTATATACCAGAGCTGGTTTTAACCACCGATGAATATGAGTTACGAATAAAAAATTCCCTGCCTTGTCGTATCACATCGGCTACTGAGTCTGCGCTCGCGTTCGGATCTCCCGAAACGAAACAGAGCTGCCTCCAGATTAAAATTTTAGAGTATAGATTGTATGTGGTTTATTAATCGATGTAAGTATATTATATTTGTTTTAATTCACGCTAGCTTTATTTATTTATTTTGAGAAAGATCTTTACCCTCGAGTCGAGGAGGGCCCCCGGCAAAATTTTGATACGGGGCCCCGGAAGGGCTAGCTACGCCACTGGCATTTAGACTACATTTATGTAAACGTAATTGGAAACGTATTTGGAAAAAAAAGCGAGATGTGCCCTTTTCGAAATTGCATATTCAAGTATAATGTATTAAAGTACCAGAACCAATGAATACCAAAGATATTAAATGTTACTGTCGTACCTAACTAAGCTCACTGACCAGACGTTCCAGAACAGACACCGCGAACAAAGGGTCTAGTCTAGCCGGGTTTCCATATGAAATTGGCACTGGCGTGTTTATCAAACATTGGTGCCTTTAACTTCCAGAAACAAAGATCGCCAGAAAACATGAAAATTAATTATTATCCTGCTTGCCAAAACGCACCTAAACCATTATGAAATATGTTAATAACCATAATGAAAATCAAAATGCAAACTTAGAACAGCGCTTAAATAAAATAAACTCCTACTTTAATGTATCAGAATAATAGTAGAAAATTTATTGATCAAATGTAACTTAAAGATTATAAAGCTTTAAACTGAATCCCTTGGCAGTGCGCGTATGTAATTTAATCCGTGCGAGGACAAGACCTTATTATATCGTTCAGAGAGTCTCTGTGCAGAAATCGGCAGTGTTCCTTCAGCATGACGCAATCCTACGAGATGCCAGACCAGACGGTCGGTCGAGAAATTCATTACACATGCTATTTCAAAAGCCTACCGTGACAGTAACCAATCCTCGATGCCAAATGACATGAGGTCATCAGTCAAATTCTGTTGAGTGTTTTGGTAGAATTGATCGCATTCTCAATTTTAACGAGCCTTTGTTGCTTTCGGTGTCTCGTCTTACTATTAAATAGGAATATAAAAGTTTGAATGTTTATTAATCAGTTATGACTTATGATGATACATAAAAATAAAATTATAATCAAATAGTTTATAGCCTGGGTTAAGTAATCAGGTACTGTACTGAGATGAATAATTATTAATGTTTAGATCTATAATTTAATCTGAAACCCAAAAACTAATTGGCTAAGGAGAGGTTTCTATATTTCAATCTGAAAACTATTCTTTGATCTCATAGTACCATGTTCAGAAAATACAGTTTATACTGTTTATTAATTTCAAGAACTTTAATGCGAAATATGAACGGAAGCCGATCCTAAACGTATCAACGCCATTTGCTTTCAAAGTAAATACACATAATATTTTCGCGACCGTATGGAATTATTTAGCGATGAAAGAATTAAAGTTCATGAGAGCCCAAACAACATATACTTACTTACTAACCTACCTACACTCAACAATTTATGGCTGCATTAATACTTCCATCTCCATCCGTTATTTAAATTTAATTTGTTAACTGTCTGTAAAGTGTAACAGGAAAACAAAAGGCAGTCAGTTTCTTCTTCTTTGTTAAATGCCAATGTGAATGTATAATTTGTATTATTTCTGTGGAATCGTCTTATCTAGCAGTCGGATTGGTTTAGATGGTTTAATAACAATCGCAGTATCCGCACTAGAGCAGCGCGGTACCATCTGGTCTACTCTCTACTCTATAACCCTCAAGAGGGGCCATTATCGACTCAAAGCCATCAATCCAAATACCGACGAATGGTTTTGTCGGAAAACTAGTATTCGAGTTGTCTGTCAATCCTGGCACAATTGCATTCTTCGAAGAGATTGAGAAGAAAATTTTATGATTTTTAGTTGCATTGCCAGACTTGCTTGACCAGAATGTGAAATAGGGAGTAAGTTTAGGAAAGAACGTCGTAACCTCGAACCTCGAAGTTCAAACAACAACTTTTATAGTTATTGTTAACAAATTAACAAAACCTACAATATATTCGAATTTGGAAATTCCCACAGAAATTCACAGAATTGTTTAGAACCAGAGTTCTCATCGAAGATCTACAAAATTTAATTTGCGAAGAGAGATACGCATGACATGACTGTCATTCCAAATGTAATTATAGCGTCTGTAATAACAAAACGAATAAATTCCAAAGTTACAACGCCACCGTTTAGTCTATTTCAATCATCGGGCGGTAGTTTCCTCCGGGATGACAAACGCAAGGAATCAATACAGGAAACGAGCGTGTACATAACCCAGAATTAGCGAACTGTCCGGTACATCTGCCACGATGCCACTGGGTATGGCGGCGGTGCGTCGTAAATGCGACAACCAACGATTTAAACCCATTACTCAAACACTGTAGTGACTTCACTAGCTCATAAAGATCAAACAATAAATGAATAGTTCAAAGTATTTCCAATAGATTTTTAAATCTGGATATTGTTGGCCAGTTATGCAACTCGATGAAAACCAATAACCCTAGAAAGATAATCTGCGTAAGATTTAGGTATAAAATTAGGTATAAATAAAACAATATAAGCTTAGAATAAGGAATAATATAAGAATGTTTTGTTGATTAAAGAAGAGGTTTAATGTTTTTGTTTTTTACATAAATAAATAAATATTATTACATACACGATGACATTTTTTATTTCACTTATGTAGAGCCTAGAGGTAACTATTTAATAAATATTTTTTTAATAAATAAGTTTTGGACATTTCATCTAATTAAAACGTATGCGTGTGACCTTTTCAGAAACCTACGATGGCCTTTCAGCTTTCTTCAGTCGACGCTTTAAAGTGGCGCTCCTCCTTTGAAAAGATCTCGCCAATGTCGAGCCGCCCTTAGGGTTGTCACAGTTCGCGCCCCCTTGCCACTTGCCACCTGGCACCTACTGTACAGTGACAACTCCAATCCGGTACACAAAAACTGCTCAGGAGGAAACGCAACACTCCAATCCAGTGTATACAGACATTATTAACAGTCCTGTGTGTCCAATAATAGCTTGGTGGTATTCTTTTTTTCATGAAACCTACGGGCTACGACCTACGTGACTCCTTCGTGGCGACCTACGTGAAACTGAATACTCGCTTGACTATGCTATCATAGATATTAGATATTATATTTATGTAGTCTATGTCTGCTATCAAATAAGGAGCGTCACTTCGTTGTCAGTCTGTCTACCCATGAACACAGAGTACTTAATCACTACGTTTTCCCATGAAGATCAGTAACACCATAGTCCATGGACAATCACCGATGCGTTGCCGGCTTGTCTTCTCGTGTGTCGCCTATTCACATAAAAATATGGGTAAATTTCGAAAGTTTGTATGAATTACAAGTCTTGAACTGCGACACCTTCAGCAGCTACAAAGTACATAATTCTGGATTGGTATTCCGCGATTATGTTACTGCAGTTAATGAAATAGCCTGGTATGCTGGTAGGTATGTTATATTACCCCGCGGTGTAATTAGTTGGCTAGGCTCCAAGTAGGTAGCGACTAGCGATGGTTGGGTTGCATTGAATCCGTGTTGAAACAAACAATTCATGTGAACACCGGACAGCACGGGGTGACTTCGCTATGACCATGTCGCACCGTTCATTAGGACACTTTGAATATAAAGCTATGAATATGTAGAAAACGTCACTTTCAAATTTATTTTCACGAAACTAGCCACGGTCTACACGTAGTATGAATACATGTAAAAAAAGCTAGTATGTTATATTTAAGCAAATTTTTAGGGTAAGCAGTCATTAAACCATTTTTAGGGTTCCGTAGTTTTAAATTCAATTTGCAGCATGCAGCTGCAATTTTATTATTACAGCGTTTCACAAAACATTCAAATATAAATTATGATCATTTAACAGTCTGTTTTAACATAAAAATATGGACTGCCAGATAATAAACCCGAAGCATAATTAAATAAAAATTTAGGTGCCTACTAAGCTAATTTTATAGAAAATTTAGTTAAATTACGATAAAAAAAAATTACCCGCGTTAAAAATCCAGTGAAGCAAAAATTAGACTTTTGTTATTTTATGCTGCTAAAAATTATTTAGTTAAATTAAATTAGGGCTGCACAAAGTGTATAAAATTAAATAGTTTTATTTATTTGTTATAACAGGTTCTGCAAATCCTGCTACAATGTCTATAAAATACCGATAGGAATATTTCGCATGAAGATATATTACCTATATATTTTTCTGATTTATAGCCATAATGCAATGCACTTGCTTATATGTATAAATAAAATAAAGCCAGACACAATTAAAAAAATAAGACTATCCAATACAATCAAAAAGCGTAATATTCAACCCGTCCATGGTATTACAACTGCATGGGGTATGTAGGTGGACGCTGTCGGCGATGGCGTCGAAGGCGGAGAGAGCGGCACACATGGGACGCATCTGTGCACTCGCAGGAGGTGTACCCTGAAAAGCGTATCTATAGTGCAAACCGAGACTATTATTCTTTAATTAACTTATCTAATACTACCGTACTTATTACTTACTAACTAACATAATTGAAACTTTAGTCAATTTGAAGACGTAGTGCAGCATATTTGTATGAGCATTACACAAGGCAAGCCAAATCATTAGTAAAAGTCTTGCAACTTATTATAAAATTATCCTTATTTCCGTAGTTAAGATATAACACTAGTTTTGTGTTAAGATTAATGTTATGAATAATAATAACGAACTGATGTTTTGATATTCGTTACAAATTACATACCTATATTATGAATACATATATTAATTGCAGTGAAATTGAATAAGAAATCGTGCCTTTTGAAGTTCAATTGTATTAGAATGATGATTTTCCAAATTTTGGTATCTATTCATTGAAGTATAATGGAGTAGGTAATAATAGTTCAATTCGCACTATACAATACTATGCAATGTTGGATAAATGAGTTTTAAATTGCATATGAAATTAATGTATTTATCTCTATAATACTTAGTTACTGTTATTATCATGATTCCCTTCTTGGCAAATAAAAATACTTTCTAATTGGAACTACTACAAAATCCTCGCCACCTGCAGTATTTTAAACCGAAATTCTAGTCTTCTTGGAAAACAATTATCTACCATTCATGTAAAACAAGTTCAAACATGTATTTTAAACTTATCAATAAAAAGCTTTCGCACACCTGCGCGCAAATGTTGTTAAAAATCTGGATCAATGAATTTAATACTGTAAGAACAATAGATTAGTTATCAGTTCAACAGGTAGTGACTGGCTCGACTATGGATTTGCCACACGTGTGACGTATTTTCCTCTAAACGCAGCTGTGGAGGTCTTCGCAGATGTTTTATGGCACTGAATATTTCCAAGGCGCTTTAATATTTATTACGATATTGCCGTTTAGAACCTAATCTCCGTTTTTATTATCCAGAAGGAACAATGGTCATCGTGGCCAAACGTTATTTTTGGCATACGGAGCGCAGATGTCTGGTGTCCGCGTGGGAAAGTATGTGTTTTCTCCGCATTGTTTGAATAACCCTCAGGTTCTGCTTAATGGCGGTAACTAATTACGTTACTTCCTTGCCGAAGAAAAATTAAAGAAACAATATCCACTATGTAACTTCACATAGGTACCATTATAAAATTTAGGTAATTGTAACTAAAATTATGCACTTATTTAATAAAAATATTCAATTAAACCTTATTAGGTAAAGGAAAATATTGATAAACCCAGTCAAACGATACGTCCATTATGACGTTGTTATATTAGTATTTTATTTCATTTATAGTATTTTAAGATTCTCCTGAAAAGTTCTTTAACTGTCCGGAAAACAGAGATTTAAAAACGTCCGGAAAAGTGTTGAAAACTTAAGCCCAATGCATACGTAACGGGTTTTTTCCTGTACGGGACGGGACGTGAAGTTTTGGAAACATCGTTTCATAGAAAATGTATACGATAGTGAATACGCAGCGGAATCCCGTACGGAACGATGTTTTTCCCAGTTTTTAGGAAAATACCCGTTACGTACGAGTATGCATTGGGCTTTAGACCGACTAGATTCACATGAAAATCCTATTGAGAATAGCCTTAGAACTTGAGACACTGGGTCATAACCAAATTATACTTACCCCATAAATCCTACAATCAATCTTTTTAGAACGGTTGTGCTACCTACTGTTGGTTTTCCTGACTTACAACAGTCTACGACCACTCAAGCTCCATTAGATAAGGGTACGGCCATCAACGTAAATATTGAATTCAATCTCTGCTACTAAACTGCTACATTTCAAATTTAATCCGCTAACATCATTGCATGACATAAAAGTTGCGTATGATAGTATTGGGCCCATAAATTTTATTGTATTCAAGCATGTTGACTCCTCTTGTTATCTAAAACTGGTGTCACTTTCAACCGCAAACTCGGAAAGTTTGAAAATAAACCATACCAGTCGTAAAACTCTTAACAAAATAAACGTAGCAAGGCGTTAATCTCTTAAAACATCTGTACCACGCATCGGACAAGGGTATGATTATGTATTATCTTTACCCCCATTAGCAGAAGATCATACTTAACTCTTAACCAGATGAAAGTTGTTATCAGCTTTACAAAAACGTTAAAAGCATTTTATACAAAGCAGAAATCATTATATACATATTATATATCTACTTACTAGCTATTACCCGCGGCTTCGCCCGCGTGTTCAAAGGGAAGTAACAATGAGTTGTTTAACATGCATGACTCTTTCCTAGATATAATAACATAATAATTAATAACAATAATTCATAAATAAGTAACAAATCCAAAATTTTAAAGATACTAAGAGGAACCAACTGTAAAACCTATGACCCTCCTCGACCTTCCAACTGTAAATATAGAAATTCATGCATATATGATATTATTATTATCTCTAATCCCACCTGATGGTAAGTGGCGATGTAGTCTTGGATGGTCTTAAACTTACTTTTGATATACTTTATATTTACAGTTGGAAGGTCGAGGAGGGTTATAGGTTTTACAGTTGGTTCCTCTTAGTATTTTTTAAATTTTGGATCTGTCACTTATTTATGAATTATTATTAGTATGTTATTATATCTAGGAATAAATCATGCATGTTAAAAAACTCATTGTTACTTCCCTTTGAACACGCGGGCGAAGCCGCGGGTAATAGCTAGTAATTCATAAATAAGTGACAGATCCAAAATTTAAAAAATACTAAGAGGAACCAACTGTAAAACCTATGACCCTCCTCGACCTTCCAACTGTAAATATAAAGTATATCAAAAGTAAGTATATGACCATCCAAGACTACATCGCCACTTACCATCAGGTGGGATTAGAGATAATAATATCATATATGCATGAATTTCTATATTTACAGTTGGAAGGTCGAGGAGGGTCATAGGTTTTACAGTTGGTTCCTCTTAGTATCTTTTAAATTTTGGATCTGTTACTTATTTATGAATTATTGTTATTAATTATTATGTTATTATATCTAGGAAACAGTCATGCATGTTAAACAACTCATTGTTACTTCCCTTTGAACACGCGGGCGAAGCCGCGGGTAATAGCTAGTATTAAGTATGGAAGTTTGGAAGTATGGATAGTATGGATGGATATGGAAGTATAGAAGTATGGACAAATACGCATCATAATGGATCTTTCCATGGGAATGAGTTGTTTTACTGCGGTAAAAAGTAGCCTACGTTACTCTCCAGCCTCCTATCTATCTCCACACAAAAAATCTTACCATAACATCGCTCTGTTACGACGTGAATCACGGACAAACAAACAAACAAACAAACAAACACACTTTCGCATTTATAATATTAGTATGGATTAGTATGGATGTTATTATATCTAGGAATAAATCATGCATGTTAAAAAACTCATTGTTACTTCCCTTTGAACACGCGGGCGAAGCCGCGGGTAATAGCTAGTCATACCATAACAGCGCTCCGTTACGAAGTGAAAGACGGACAGAAAAACACACTATCGCATTTATAATATTAAGTATGGAAGTTTGGAAGTATGGATAGTATGGATGGATATGGAAGTATAGAAGTATGGACAAATACGCATCATAATGGATCTTTCCATGGGAATGAGTTGTTTACTGCGGTAAAAAGTAGCCTACGTTACTCTCCAGCCTCCTACCTATCTCCACACAAAAAATCTTACCATAACATCGCTCCGTTACGACGTGAATCACGGACAAACAAACAAACAAACAAACAAACACACTTTCGCATTTATAATATTAGTATGGATATCGGCTTAGTATCTATACCGATTATTAAATTCTAACGAGGCCATTTCTGTAAATTGAAGTAAATGTAAAAATAATACCTAATCACTGGGATTATCTTTTAGGATCATTTTCAATTTTGGTGTGAGTCAATTGATCAAAATACAATTGGGGACGTAGGTACCTGTAGATCGCACTTAGCTTAGCCTGTTTTATGTAGCTAGGTATTCGAAACAATAATAAATGAGATAAATATTTGAGTGAATACACAACCACAATGGGATTTAAATATACAAATACAATGTTTAAAAAAATTAAGAAAAAGATAATGTATTCGATACAATTTCGGTAGTATAGACTTTTTTGACATTAAACGTATGTATTAGTTGTATTTATTGATTTGGTACATTAGAGTGTGAGGGGCTCCATCAATGTTTGAGCCCAAGCGAAGCTTTGTAGCTCATAATATACCCTACTACAGCATCTTAAGGAAATAATATACCCTACTACAGCATCTTAGGGAAATAATATAACCTACTTCAGCATCCTAGGGAAATAAGCGGGTTTTCAGCTTCGCTTTTAACCGTTAATGCGTCAATAACTCCTTTAATGTTACCGATGCAATGTCCGTTCATTAGGTTTTGACATGAAACAGGTTACGGTAGACCATGTGTATCTCATGCACTTTACCCATGTCTCACATTGTGAAAGTATACGAGTAATGGCTTGTTTCACAATCTTCAAGTAAGTCCGAAGTAAGCTATTCGTTGGTTAAGTTGACATTTCGTGTATGTAAAATGACACTTTAACGTCACTTTAACCGGCGAATAGCTTAATCAGGACTTTACTTGAAGATTGTGAAACAAGCCCTAAAACCACCATGCTTGCAATGCAAGTCGGGTGAGTTTATAGTAGAATCCATAATTCGACAGACCATTTTGACAATTAGAGTGTTGATATCTATTGCAGACAATTAATAGTGAGCGGTTAGTGTCGATAATTCAGTATCGACGTTTGATCCACTGAAAAGTGGGCGGCGCCGCGGCATAAAAACGTTTTCTCTGGGCATGCAATGGAAAATCATTAGTTACGTTGTTAAAATAGTTAACGATTAGTGTGTTTGTACTCCTTATCTTATCAAAATACCTTACAATTATAATGATTCGATGCTAAGTTAAAGAAATAAATAGAAGTTGTATTTCATTTAATCAAAATTCAGTCACAATTTCAATAAGAAAAATGCATGAAAACAGATTTTAAAAATTATGTAAAATTAAGATGTAACTTTTCATAATATCGATAAGAACAGCAATGCCTGCAAACATTTTTGCATTTGAGTTGTCAAAGTGGTCCGTCGAATTATGGATTTGACAGGATTTGACTATACAAACCTTCCAGAAGACTATTGAGAAAAGGTAAATAGTTACTTTACACACGTATTCAACCGACGCGACGACGCAACGTATAGCATTGCGTATAGCCTTCAAAATAAGGTGTTTAAAACGTTCATAAAAGAACTTTAAAAAATTAAAAATACATGCAGGATATGAGTCCAAGCGCTGTATGCTTGAGACTGTGTAATTGACGTTAAAACAACTTCGAATGATTGATTGATGATACGACGAGGTGACAATTTCCGCTTTTTTTTCACCAGCACCCAGTGACTGGTAGATAATGCCATTTTTTGCCTTTATAGATTGTTAGAAAATAAAATAAATAATTAAAAATAAATGATCGGTTTGTACCATCATGGGAAAGTCTCCGAAACAACAAAAATCGTAGTAACCCTAAGTAACTTACACAAGTTACACAGTCAGCACAGTCTCAGAAAGCCTCCTTGAAAATAGTGTTCATTGCAGTGGGATGCTATCACTTGGATCACTTGGATGTCTTATAAGGTTTTTTAAGACCATTTTTTATTTTTTATTGGCACATTGGCTACTTGGTAAACATTAAACGCATGCGCTTAGAAATTATAGATTTAGCGTAGAAAAAGTTTACATGAGTTAAAACTTAGAAGTTCAAATTTTTTTTT
The DNA here is from genome assembly GCA_911387775.1 of Thymelicus sylvestris. Taxonomy (NCBI): domain Eukaryota; kingdom Metazoa; phylum Arthropoda; class Insecta; order Lepidoptera; family Hesperiidae; genus Thymelicus; species Thymelicus sylvestris. Next base: position 10,001,481 of record OU426900.1, on the reverse strand, counting down.
TTTATAATAGGTAGGTACGTCTAAAATGTGATTGATCTGAAAATATGTAAGTATGTGTTTTAAAAATATATTTATAAACAATAAAACGTTCATAGTAAAGTAGGTACAATCAATATAATTGAAAAATCAACCCTTTGACGATGTAAAGATGTAAAAATTAAACTTTTGAGTAGTTTAGCAGCACCTCTATAATAATGACAACAAACAACATATTGCCGTAGCAGGTAAATAACTAAATACCTACTTCACATAGTAGGATGTGTCGGTAATGTATTAATTTTAACAAAACCTTTAAATTAATCATAATTGGGTAACTGTCGGTTAATTTAGAAACGATGCACGGTAAAAATGTTGTGGTTATGAACATGAAAATGAATGTCGATTCTATTATTAACATCATCAGGAACATCACCGCCTCGGTTGGTAATTATTCTTAAAATATATTCTTAAGATAGTCTTCGAATTGTAATATTTATAAAGTGTTGTACCTACAGTGCCTCATAACTAATTTACTTATTTATGTATTTTAAATGTAGATAATCGTGAGCAGTACCTATGTTTTTTTTCTCTGTAACTGGTAATAGAATTTATCTTGGGAGCATCTTGCCGGTTCTTTCTTTGGAATAGCTTAATGCTGTTAAGAAAACGTTAAGGTACGTGTAGGTTCTCTCAATCGTAAAAAAATCCATCTCGACTTTATTACAATTACAATATCTAACTACCGTACTAGAAGTTACTTTTATGATAATATAGGCAGTTGTCAGTTGAACAGCAAAGAAGGTGGATGCAATGAAAATTTTCTGAAAAATGTATAATGTAAGACTTAGTAGTAAGACTTACATAAAAGTTACCTACAGTAGAAACAAAAACATTTTTTAAGCTTTTAAATTAGAATTTCTCAGACTTCTCAGAGATAAATAAATGAGGCACTCGAGTTACTTTTTGTACAAATGGTGCGTCAAACGGTTTTTATATTTCCGTCCTCCAATCAACTTTTTGTCCGTGCGTCACCGCCCTTTTCGGAAGATTTTAAATGTAGATTCTAAGAAATATTATTAATGAGTAAATATAAATTGATAATAGGTACCTAAGTACATACGCTGACTTTAATACATAGGGAAATAAATATAATCGACCTAGCTAGCTGTCGGGTTCACTCTAGAACAACCATAGAGTAACTTTGTGTGAGAACAACTTGCATCTGTAGGCAACTGTGTCATTTCTAACCGCTTTGTGTTTCAAAATTTGGAATCTCATCTGGGGAGAGAGAAAGGTTTAGATTTAGAGTCAGACTAGACGACTAAATTACTAAACTGAGACTTTCCTTCATAGATACAAGCTGTATCTACCCTACTTAAGGTATTGAAAAAATAAAAAAGCACATGAAAGGTAATCTGACCTACCCCAATTGACGCGGTACCTAAGTAACTAGCGATCTATCCGCGTTTTCCGGGATACCTAATAAAATAAGTAGGTACAGTATCTTATTACAGATTATGGTCTAATTGTGTGTTATTATAATCTGTGTCTGTTCAATTGTTTTTTCGTGAAATAGTAGATAATAAAAATCTTCATAATATCATATCCCCACAAACTTTGACCTTTTTAGCCGTATTGGGGCGGCTTAGAATACTAACCCCAATCCCTCACCAGATGTCGTAAGAGGCGACTAAATCCGGCCCGCTAGTGGTAGGGCCCCTCGGATGGATTATATTGGTACTTAATATTTATTTTAATAGTTAATTAATACCATTATTACTTCTCCATGGGGTTCGCCTGGATAGCTACCACCCATGAGCTTGAGTTAGCCGCGAAACGAAATATCTACACAACTATTTCTACATACAAGTACGGAATGCCTATCAAGACGTATCAAACATTTTCTAATGGCAATATAATATAAAATATAACACAAGTTGTCAGTTAAAGTAACATTGTCCAGATCTCCAGACTACCCGTTCGGCCGCCGCGCCGCGCCGCGCCGTTATGAAGGAGTGCTAGATAAATAAATTAAATATTTATATTGTTCGAGTAAGGCATGATCTGGCGGGTCTGGCCGGCTGTGGCCGTGGGATCCGGGGTCCGATTGCGTCAAGGATATTTATAAACAGCCGTGAGCCGCCTAGCAGAACGACACGATCACATAAAAACTTACAAGGGTGGCGCCGAAAGCTTTGCCTAGGTCAGAGATATTTTGGGATTAATTTTTATGGCCTTATTATTGGAATTGTGAATTTTTAATTGCCCTTTTTATCTATTATCACTTAGCCTACTGTATACCATCGGGAATTTAACTTAGTGTTTATCCCTCCTAGACTTTAGTCCCTCCCTACTCCCTACCTATTCAATTGTTGTTCATTGATTCCAAGGATTCTAGATTACACGATACAATCTCAACTCATCTCAACTGACTGAGACCATGCAATCGGCCATGGCGACCGTATCCTTTTTTGTAGGTATATAGCTACAAATTATGATGGACAAGATAAACAGAAGACGATCAACTCCGCATCATCATGCCGTCTCTGTCCCGCGTATTCAAGTCGGCCGCTGTCGGTGGGAGGCGGCGCCGGCGGGAGGCGCGACGGAGCCGACGCGCGGTGGAAATGGTTATTTTTTGTATCTTGTCAATGAAGGGACGGGTAGGGGCGGGTGTCGCAGGACCAGTCGATCCCGCAACGCGGCAGGCGCATGCGCATGCTCACCCCGCGCTCATGTTGCACGACAGCGCGTTCAGTTCATCCGCAATCGGTTTTCGAACGATGAGTTACGACAACACAGTGTTCATCAAGCGCGAGGACCCCGAGTGTCCCGACGAGGACGACCACTACTACGGATACGCGCCGGTGGAAGTGAAGCGCGACAGCGGCGAGATGCAGGTTTTCCCGCCGAACTCCCCCACGCGGCTCATGGACCTCAGCAACTCGGAGCGGCCGGCCCAGCTCGGCGGCTCGTGGCCCGTCAACGCGATGTTCGATAGCGAGGATCGAATGTACCAGCAGCCCCAGTACCCTCCCTACGAACAAATGTACGTCCCCGACCAGCGCCAGAAGCAGTTCCCGCGAGCGTTCTACTTCGACGACTCGAGCTCGCAGGACAGGGTGGAGACCTACTACGAGGGCAACGAGCTGCAGGCGGGAGAGCCGTACCGATCCTCGACGGAGGAGCGCAGCGACGAGAACGAGGAGCAGCGGAGATCGAGGAAGCGGGCGTCGAAGTCATCGCGGAAGAAAACCCAGTCGTTCGAGGAGATGCAGATCCAGCGGGTGATGGCCAACGTGCGCGAACGGCAGCGGACACAGAGCTTGAACGAGGCGTTCGCCAGCCTGCGTCAAATCATTCCATCCCTGCCCAGTGACAAGCTATCCAAGATCCAAACTTTACAGCTGGCTACTCAGTACATAGAATTTCTGTACCAGATCCTCTCGAATGGTGAATCGGCCGTCGGCAGTGATGGAGGCAGCGACGCGGGCAGCGACCACGGCAAGTACCTCGCACAGGATAAGCTAAGTTACGCCTTCTCCGTGTGGCGAATGGAGGGCGAGTGGACCAATGGCCAAACGTGAAAACGACTAATCGTCTCCCAAAAAAGACAATTTAATTCCATTATTTTATACCAGTTGATTATTTTTTGTATAAGTAAATGTTTATAGATGTTTAAGTAGTTTAATATAGTGTTAATAAAAAATGTGATAGTTAACTACGGTACCAAATATTTGTAGGTATATTTTTAATTAAGTACCTACCTACTTAATACATATGCTGAGATTGCTGAGTAGGTATTTAATATAATAAATACAGCTTTATGCCAAATGACACAAATTAAATTAATTACTTGTCTTATTGTTAGTTTGTAAAGGGGTCGATTTCAAATTTGGGGCCAAAAGCGTTAAATCGTTCGTATAGTAAATATTAACGTTGATCAAATAACTCAAATTCCTGTAATCAAAAACTTCCTTGAGACGCAAATAAAAGAGATATGCCTATAAAACTACCCTATATCTCATTAGTGTCACTGGTTCCAAAGGCTTATTTTTTCTTCATTGCTCTTTAAAACAAAAAAGTCTCCAGGAAAATGGCATTTTATTCTTACATTGTTTAATATGTTTCTTTAAGATAGATAATTAATTTGTTGCAACAATCTTAAGTATAAAAAGATAAGATTTCTTAACGCTTATATTAGATTTATATGAATAGTTAGGCCTAAGAGTATATTTTGTTTCCCATACAAAGTTATATTCTAGAAAATTATATTTTGTTCTAAATGCAAAATACTACCGAAACCTCATTCATGTCGATTCAGGACTCGCAAAAATGATATCCAATTTCGTACAAATGATAAAATTTGACACAGTACATACACAGCGAATATACATTATGTTCGGGTCAATTACAAGTAATTTTTGATGACAATGCAAATATTGTGATGTCTAAAAATAAACTAAAAAATTGTAATAAATAATTTCAAAGGCAAGCTTATCTGTTAGTGTCTATCAGTGCCTGTCGGTCTCGGGTTTGATTCCCGGCTGTGGCAGATTTTTATTTGGCAGATGAATATTTGTTACAAAAAAATACAAATATTTATAAAAAATTCATGAAATTGCTGCTTTTTGGCCCCAAATTTGAAATCGCCCCAAATCTAAAGATTGTTGATAAAAGTAAAGATTTTCGTTATAAAATCTATTTACTTAACTGTAGCTACAAAATGTTTTAAATTAAACAACAAATAATTTTATCATATAAATTTATTGGCTACATATAATACAAATTGATTTAAGTAATGATAATAAAGTTATAAAATTAAAACAATATAATTGTTATAGTGTTTTAACAACAAACTATATACCTACATATTGTTAAGCTTAGTGTACAACATAATTCAGAACTTATAGAAACTACTTACATAAACATGACGCTTACAAGTAAATGAGATGATAAAAAAGGGTCCAGTATGTCCAAACAAAGAACATTGTACATAATTAAATATTGTAAATTAAACAATTTTAATCAAATTTCAATGTATTATTTGTTATTACTTATTTCACTGCATTATAGACATAGTTATCGGTATGTCAGTCCTCAACTTCTTTGATCGCAAATTTAAATTGGAAGATCAAATAAAAACTTCATTACAAAACAATTAACAGTTTAAATATTACATTTAATTATAAATAGGTACATTGACTGATTACAAGATCATCTTAATAATTATTGTTATAATATTAATGAACTAATTCGACAGATAAACCAAACCCTGTGATCCAAACAAGAGAAATGGAAGGTAATTAATTAAAATATTGAGGCTTAAGTAAATTGCACTAAACTATAATAGGTATATTATGCTAGGCTAGGCTAGGTGAAATAACGGGGCAGTACCTATAGACGAATATGTTCATGAAAATGTTTCATAGTCGAGGCATGATTTTTATTAGTTCCGAATGAATATCATATCTTTGTCGATATTAATAATTTAATTTATAATAATAAATTAATATTGGTAGTAATAAACATGTAATTTTCGCTATTTATCGACATTCCTTTTAGCTCTGGCACCTTATGGTGGCCACTCACGGTCAGTCCATCGCGTCAAATGGCGTGATATACAGCCAAAATTTGATCGTGAATGTGAAAAACTGATGGCGTGATATAAAAAATTTGTATGTCCAATCGCGCCATTTTGATATATGTCATTTGGAGCCACGCCAAATGGTGCGACCGTGAGTGGCCACCCTTATGTAGGTTTACAGTGCGCGCCAGAAAACTATCATAACTAGTGATGTATTGTATAGTACAAGAATTAGAAAATTATAGCAGCACAAAAAATTCCAAAACGATAAAAACTGCCTCGATCAATTATTATTTTTTTACTTACCAATTAGAATCGTTCTTTACTTAGGTACATTATTATTTCACAAAGTTACTGATATAAGTGATCGTTTAAAAATGCAAAAATCTCTTATATTAGATATCATATTGATCTTCTTAGAAATCTTAGTTAATTAATTATTATGAATGACATGCCTTTTGGAATATTATATTATTGTCTGAGATTAAACTTATCACAATCTTTCAAACAGGTTAAATGATTGATCGATGTCCATATGGGCACTGTAAACAGACTGGCAGACATAATTATAAGAAAAACTATTTTATAAGTATTTTTTGACGCATAAAATTCCATTTTTTTATTTTTGTATGTTAGGTTTGTATGTATGTTTTTGTATGTTAGGTTTGTATGTTAGGTTTGTATGTGAGTACCTGCTAATCTCAGAAACGGCTTAACCGATTTCGATTCGGTTTTCACTGATATATGGGGTTAAATTAAATGTTTAATTTTATTTGGTAAAACACAATTTAAATAAACCCGTCTAAGTATTTTTTCGAAACCTGGTTTGTTGTAATTTTATGTAAGTATGTTTGATTTTCAGCCGTGCGCAGGGCTGGCGCGCACTAGTAATAATTTATGGGAAATATATTATTCACATAAGAAACCCCGTGCGATTCTGCAAAGAGCTTCCTAGACCTTTATTCGCCTTATAAGCTGCCTTCAAATCCTGCAAATCCTGTTCATTATTATTTTAGCTGCACTTCTGTTGTTTACAAAACTTATTATAAAACAAATTCAGAATGTAAAATCTTACAATATTCCACAGTTACAATATTTATTTACAATAAAAGGCACGATGTTATTACTCTGCTGTATGTACAACGCCTAAATAAATTGAAGTTAATAATGAACATAATTTGCAATTACACTAAACTTTGAATATCTCATACCACAACCACAGAAGACATAACAGTACTTATAATAGCAACCAACTTACAAACTTGTACAAAAGAGTTAGGAATGGAAGCATAATACAAAAACGTTCCTTAATATTTAATACTACAGAATGTTTGTGTTATTGTCAATCTTAAATTATACCTTAATATTATAGCTAACATTTAACATAATACCATGAACATTATGTAGTATTAAACGGAACCTTTTGCCTTTTGTATCATGTCCTGCATAACTAACTCTTAAAAAACACAATGTACATTTTAATGGCTTGGGCATTTTCATTCAATATACGGATCCCGAAAAACATAAATATATATATGTCGGAGGAAGTGGATGGAAGTTGAGTTGATTGCTAGATGTACGATGAGAGATCAATTGTTCATTTAAATAATGAGTTGTCAAAACTACGTTTAATACCATCTGATTTACCACATCGTTATATTGTAAAAATTCCAATTATTTTGCGGAGGAAGTAGACGTACATGATTTCGTTAGTTCCGGCACACTTGGTTAAATCTTAATTTATTTATCTCGATTTATTGCAATTTAATTTATTATCGTGTTTATTTTATTCGCGTTTAAAATCTAAGTAATTTATTTAAAATCATTGTATTATTTAACGTCCAATCAGAGTAGAGGATAGCCTCGAGCGGAGTCGAAGCGCCATCTGTACGTTCGCCACGTGATGAGACAGAGTTGTTTTGTTGAATGAGTTGATCGAGGTGGATCATTCTGAGTTTGGCTTCTGGTGAAGTAAGGTCGGTGCCGCGAACCCGCTGCTCTGTTACATAATTAATAATTTGCTTGAAAGTTTTTATTCAGTGTAAAAGTGATTTAATAAGTGTAAAAGTGATTTGTTTTTGCATTGATTTTTATAATACTGTAAAAAAGACTGATTAAATTGTGTGGAAACAGTGAATACTTTATTTTGTGCTCGCGTTTAACCCAAATGACGCCTACTCGGCCCGCAACCACTGATGGTGGTGTAGAAGAAGGCGAATATTATGTTTTGTGCTCGCACTTAACCCAGATGTCGCCCACTGAACCTATGACTACTAACGATAATGTGGAGGATAACGGACATTCTCCGACATCGGAAGCGGGATCGGTGCAGGCACAGAACGTGGACAGACCTATCGAGGGGAACGAAGGTTGGCGCGCTTTATTCGAGGCGCAGCAAAACAGCATGCGACTACTTGTGGAGGCGCTACGCAACCCGCCGGCTCCTGAAGACAAGAACATTACGCTGCCCAAGTTCTACCCCGAGAATGCAGAGACTGACGCCCGAGCGTGGCTAGCGACCGCGGACATGTGCTTATCGGATCGTGATATACAGGGAAGTAAACTTATTCTTATTCTTAGTAAGGCTATGAAAGGTTCTGCCGCAACGTGGTTTTCTCAAGTAGCTTTCCCTGGTATGAGATGGGCAGAATTTAGAGATATTTTTCTCTCTCGCTTCGACACGTTAGAAACATGTGCCGCTGTTGCCCTAAAAATGTTAACTGGTAAACCCCAAGAGGGGGAATGCCTTGCTGCATATTCAAGCCGTTTATTTACTTCGCTTATGTCACGGTGGGGTAGTTTAGACAAAGAAGGAATGGTGGTGTCTGTGATACTTGCTCATATGGCACAAATAGAACCCCGTTTGCAACGTAACATTTTCTCAGAAGAAATAACTACCCGGATTAAAATGCAACGTGAACTCATGGCGTTTTCATATCGCAAGAGGAGCTATCAAGAGATTACGAAGACCAGTTCTAACACTATGCAGGATAATAAACGACCTAAGCTAAGTCTTTCATCTACAAAATGTTATGCTTGTGGAAAACTTGGTCATAGATCTTTTGAATGTTTCAGCCGTCAGCAGCAAACAACTCAACCTTCCGAGCGCCCCAACACGGCCGTATCTGCAACACGGCCCCTTGTGACATGTTACAAGTGTGGCGTCGAGGGTCATGTGGCATCACGGTGCTCAAAAACAGGACCAGCTGCAAGCAGTAGCACGCAACCTACCACCACATCCAACACAGTGAAACGAGTGGACGTATGCGGTCTGAAACCTGTCACCGGGGTAATCACGCAATTTGGTGAGCAGTTTTCATTTTGTTTTGATTCTGGTGCTGATTGTTCCTTAGTTAAAGAAAGCGTCTCACGAAAACTTGTCGGTAAATTACAACATGCAATGGTCACTCTAATAGGCGTAGGCAAATGTAGCGTTTTGTGCGGTTTACAAATTTTATCTCAAGTCACTCTGTGTGGCCATGACGTAAAAATTTTATTTCACATTATACCCGATGACTACTTAAGTAATGATATTCTGATTGGACGTGATTTGCTAGCATTGGGCTTTTCTATACACATGTCAAGTGATAAGCTGACTATAATTAAAAAGTCTTCTGTTGTTAATATCTGTGACGTGGGTATAACTGCAACTGACTTTAACACCTTGGATACTGACATTTCAGATGATTTCAAACCTCAATTAAGAGAACTTTTTACTTACTTTAGCTCCTCGTTTGTCGAAGGTACGCCTACCAGTAGGGTAAAAACGGGTGAATTAGAAATTAGGCTTGTAGATCCTTGCAAAGTCGTACAACGTAGACCTTATCATTTGAGCGCTGAGGAACGATTAATAGTACGTAATAAGTGCAGCGAACTATTAACTGCCGGAGTTATTAGACCGAGCAAGTCCCCATTCTCTAGCCCCATCCTCTTAGTCAAAAAACGCGACGGCACTGATCGAATGTGCGTAGACTACAGGGAACTAAATTCAAATACTGTTCCGGATCGATACCCTTTGCCTTTAATTTGCGACCAGGTCCAGAGGTTAGCAGGTGCGCGTCTTTACTCGTGTTTAGATATGGCTAGCGGTTTTTACCAAATTCCTATAAGCGTAGAGTCGGATTCTATAGAGAAGACCGCTTTCATCACACCTGATGCCCATTATGAATTTACCGCTATGCCTTTCGGCCTGCGTAACGCTCCTGCTGTGTATCAGAGGGCTATTAACACAGCTTTAGGAGACTTGGCGCATTCCTACGCAATAGTTTACATGGACGATTTAATTATACCCTCAATTGACGAAGCACAAGGATTAGAAAGGTTACGTACAGTGTTGAAAACCCTTAGTGAGGCCGGTTTTTCATTTAATCTGAAAAAATGCGCGTTCCTTAAGAAACAGGTTCAGTTTTTAGGTTATGAAATATCAGAGGGTGAACTAAGACCCAACCCCCGTAAGATAACTGCGTTAACTAATTCACAACCGCCGCGGACTATAACTCAACTGAGACAGTTTTTAGGCTTAGCATCTTACTTCAGGCAGTTTGTTAATAACTTTTCACTTAAAATGGCGCCACTCTATCGTCTGTTAGCTAATAATAATACTAAAATAGTTTGGACGACCGATTATGAAAAAATTAGACAGGATATAATCTCCATATTAACTTCATCTCCAGTTCTAATGCTATTTGACCCAGAACTACCAATAGAGCTACATACGGATGCTAGTAGTGAAGGCTATGGTGCGATCCTTTTCCAGAGAACTGAATCAAAATTACATCCGGTAGAGTACTACAGCAAACGAACTACTGATGTAGAGTCTCGATATCACTCCTATGAGTTGGAGACATTAGCAGTTGTTAATTCAGTCAAGCACTTTCGACACTATTTGTACGGTAGGACTTTCACGGTAGTTACAGATTGCAATTCTTTGAAAGCATCTAGAGCTAAAGTAGACTTAACCCCTAGGGTACACCGATGGTGGGCATTTCTTCAAGCATTCGACTTCGATATTCAGTACAGAGAAGGCAAGAGAATGGCTCATGTTGATTATTTCTCTAGGAACCATCTTCCTAAAGCAAGCAGTGCTACTAGTGACACACATATTAGTTTAAGTAAAGTACATAACGTAGAAGAAAAACGCATTAATATAGCCGAGTTGTCTCCGAACTGGCTACAGGCGGAACAACGGCGAGACCCTGAGTGTAATGAAATTATTTGTAAACTTGAAAACGATGAACTTGATTTAGAGAGTTGTAGGATTTATGAATTGCGATCAAATGTGCTTTACAGAAAAATTCAGAGAAATAAACGTAATATTTGGTTGCCGATCGTACCTAGGGCTTTTCGTTGGTCTATCATAAATCATATTCACGAGTCAATTTTTCATTTGGGATGGGATAAGACTTTAGAAAAGGTATACCAACATTATTGGTTCCCTAACATGTCTAAATATGTTAGAAAATTTGTTGAAAATTGCATTACTTGTAAAGTTGCTAAATCTAACAGTGGGAAACAACAAATAGAGTTACATCCCATCCCAAAAGTCAGTATTCCTTGGCATACAATCCATATGGATGCTACAGGTAAGCTCAGTGGAAAGAGCGATCTAAAAGAATACGTTTTCGTTCTTATAGATGCGTTCACTAAATACGTATTATTAAGGCACTCATTGAGGATTAATACAGAGAGTGCAATTAACGCTCTCAAAGCAAGTATTTCACTTTTTGGATCGCCTGTACGTATAATAGCAGATCAAGGCAGATGCTTCGCAAATAAAGAGTTTAAAGATTTCTGTGCCAGCCACAATATTCAACTTCATTTAATTGCAACTGGTTCCTGTCGCGCTAATGGTCAAGTTGAACGGCTAATGAGTACCCTGAATAACATGTTGACTGTTGTAGAAGTAAGTCCAAACAGGACTTGGCAAGATGCATTAGATGATGTTCAGCTGTCTATAAATAGTACTATTCATAGAGTAACTAAGGCAAGTCCACTAGAGTTGTTAATAGGTAGAGTAGCTAGACCCCTAAATTTAGTAACAGTAGATGATCATGAGATTGAAGTAAATATAGAAGAGATTAGAGAACACGCCGATAGATTAATGCAAAATAATGCGCGTGTTGACAAAGCTCGATTTGATAAAAATAAAGCAAACGTGACTGCATTTTCTGTAGGCGATTATGTTTTGATCGAAAATCATCAACGCAATCAAACCAAATTGGACCCCAAATACAAAGGACCTTATGAGGTCATTGAAATATTAGACGGTGACAGGTACAATCTTAAGAGTTTGAACTCTAACCGTACTTACAAGTATTCTAGAGATCGCTTACGTCCACTCCCACAATCCTATGTCCCTACTGAGCTTGACCCATGTTTGTCAGATGATAATGACGGTAAGATCCTTGTACTTGTTTTATATTGCTCAGACTGAATTATTTATTATGTGTGTACCTGTGCTACTATAGCTAATTACATAAAAGTGTATGGCATGAGGGGTATGTACGCTGTCTCATCGGCGTGGTGGCCGATTAGACGGCTTAGATACGGATTGTCTAAACGGCGAGGAGGCCATTTAGACGGTGGCACAAACTGCATGAAGGGCGAGGTGGCCACTTAAACAGCAGTAACTGTTATCTGAAGGGCGAGGTGGCCATTTAGATGACAAACGGCGAGGTGGCCGTTTCTTTAGATGATAAACGGCGAGGTGGCCATTCAGACGATAAACGGCGAGGTGGCTGTTTTCTAAGTGTACGTAACTCAAATTAGCAGACCGTGTGTGTGGAGTGGAGAGATAATAATTATCGTACAGCTATTAATGTAGAATGTATTACAGTATCTCATTATTGCACGAAAGAGATCACCTTTTGTCAGGAGTGGCCGAACAAATTTATTTAAAATAATGTTTTTTTTTACAGATAATAATGTTCGTCCTTCAACATCACACGAGGACGTGTGAAATGTCAGGACGGCCGTGTCGGAGGAAGTGGATGGAAGTTGAGTTGATTGCTAGATGTACGATGAGAGATCAATTGTTCATTTAAATAATGAGTTGTCAAAACTACGTTTAATACCATCTGATTTACCACATCGTTATATTGTAAAAATTCCAATTATTTTGCGGAGGAAGTAGACGTACATGATTTCGTTAGTTCCGGCACACTTGGTTAAATCTTAATTTATTTATCTCGATTTATTGCAATTTAATTTATTATCGTGTTTATTTTATTCGCGTTTAAAATCTAAGTAATTTATTTAAAATCATTGTATTATTTAACGTCCAATCAGAGTAGAGGATAGCCTCGAGCGGAGTCGAAGCGCCATCTGTACGTTCGCCACGTGATGAGACAGAGTTGTTTTGTTGAATGAGTTGATCGAGGTGGATCATTCTGAGTTTGGCTTCTGGTGAAGTAAGGTCGGTGCCGCGAACCCGCTGCTCTGTTACATAATTAATAATTTGCTTGAAAGTTTTTATTCAGTGTAAAAGTGATTTAATAAGTGTAAAAGTGATTTGTTTTTGCATTGATTTTTATAATACTGTAAAAAAGACTGATTAAATTGTGTGGAAACAGTGAATACTTTATTTTGTGCTCGCGTTTAACCCAAATGACGCCTACTCGGCCCGCAACCACTGATGGTGGTGTAGAAGAAGGCGAATATTATGTTTTGTGCTCGCACTTAACCCAGATGTCGCCCACTGAACCTATGACTACTAACGATAATGTGGAGGATAACGGACATTCTCCGACATATAAATATAAATTACGTACCTGACTAATGATTCCTATAAATCGATAATTTTTTGATGATTACAATTTTGTAGGCAGCAAAACTAAGTGCTTCCATCCCGAGAAAGGATGTGGGGTGCCAAAAAAATAATTTCACCCACCCACCAGATGCAAACTTATTCTCACTTTAACCACAGACTGGATAGGATAGTGTGATGTATGTATCTAGTTATATAGCACGCCATGAATACAACCACCAAAATTTAAATAAATATACAAACCAATATTATGCTACCAATTCATCAGATACGTGGTTGTTATGGAATTATCATCTCATCAGTGTTCATGTCCAGTTCATTGATCTGTGGAATAAAAAAACTGCTCATTTCTCGTGTCGATATACGCGCATGTATTAAACTTAACAGCAAATATATTAAATTTTTAAGAGGAGTTCTATTTGGTATATAAACTTACACCGTGTTTTTATAGTTTTTTTAGTGGAAATAGCCGGCAAACGAGCTGACCATCCACCTGATGGTAAGTGGCTATCGTCGCCCATGGACATCAGCAACACTAAAGGCATCACTGATGCGTTGCCGGCTACGAAAGGGTTAAGAAAAAAAAGACAGAAAGCAATTGATAATTATAAAAAAGGCTGACAAAAAAATAATAACAAAGACAGATTAAGAAGTTAAAGAAGATAATTATTTAAGTAATGTCAAAAGCAATTTCTGTTCAATGTGAATATTTTTTTTAAACTGAATTAAACTATTATGTCATTAAAAAGTAGTATACACCTAAAGTGTTTAGAGAAGTAAGTAAGTTAAATGTGGGAGACTATTCTTACAAAGACGTCTAAAAAATCAAGTACTTATTGTGCTACTACCGAATGGTCGAAGACCAAATAGCAGTGGTACCAATTTAATGGCTAAAGACCTGCAGAAACTTAACGTCCAGAACTAGCGAGAAGTAGCGCAGGAAGAAGACTCTCCTTATATCGCTGAGCCAGGATAAGTAAGTAAATAGTAAAAAATGGACTGGAGGTACAATACATTAATAAATCGACACAATGTATAGATCCCGTCTCATTCGTCTATTGCCTTTCCTGGTGATAAGCATTGTTTAAAATATTCTATTGACCCATAATATCTGGCTAAGTTATTAGCCAAAATAATAAGAATAAACATTATGTGTGTGACTTTATGACAGCTAGATAACAAACTGAGGGTTAAGGATATGTAGAATATTGAGACTGGCCATAGGTGGATAGTAAGTTTCATATTAAAATTTTGATATTCTACAGCAATTTATGCTGGCGAATTATCAGATTAGCCTCCTAGACTGTCAAATGTCGAAAAACCACACCAGCCTTTAAATGACGAATAAGTTGTAGGCAATAAATATCTTTACGACGATATTGCCGATATGTAGGTTATAGGCACATCACTGTAACGTGTCAGTTAAAAGGGCCATATGGTTCAAAACAACTTACAAAACGACGTATTACTATGACACACTGATACCAAAATTATTAATGGTAACTTATATTGCTCCATTAGTTAACATAAAACATTTGATCGGACATAATAGGGATGTTGACTAATTTTAGGATTCAATTTGATTTTATAGATAGAACCATATGATTCACGAAAAAAATATTATAAAAATAATAATCTTCAATTTACAAACAAAAATTGATAAAACAAAATCATTTTCAAATTTCCCACCAAAAACGTCACGTGACGTCACTAGCCGATATTCAATACTATCTGTCGACTGAAGTTAGTCGCACTTGCATATAAAATATTTTTATTTATTTTTATTTATTTAGCTTTTTGCACCATACAGTTTGTATAATAGCAAAGGCGGACTTAATGCTAATAGCATTCTCTCCCAGTCAACCTTCGGATAGTGAGAACCCAACGATACCATTAACAATGACGTCATAAGCTCAAAGTGGCGTTTGAGGTCACGTGACAGTGAGTACTATTTTTAACATTTTAAAATAATTATATTTAATTTATTGTGATTGATTTCGACAAAAGAATAATATTTTAGGTGTTTAAATGTTTTCCTTGATACTTTAAACATAAATTTTAATTTACTGATAGTGTCAACATCCCTATTATGACGCCATATTTTTTGGATTATTTGTTTATTTCTGAATATATATTTTTTAACACTCAACACCTGTCTTATATTTAGTAGTTAGGTGGGGTACAGTGTGACAGATGAGACATAATTCAAATACACATTTCACTATAATTAATTTGCTTATCAGAAACATCAAATAACCGAAAGACCTTTCTTTCACTGGCATTTGTCACAGACTGTCCGATAATCTACATTAGTACTATAATTACATTTCCGGTCAAAGGTAATTTCGTCTAACTTAAACACTATTTTAAGGTTTGTGTTCTCCGCTGTTGACGAAAAATAATTAATCATGTTATCGTTAAAAAATCTATATTTTTAGGGCGCTACCTATAAACAATCTATTCTAACATGACATATCAGTAGATTGTTGACATCTTTATAGAAAGTGTACGTTATGCGAATAAATGAAACTGAATCATTATAAATCAATGAATTTATTATTATTAAAAGAAAATCTGGTCATAGTGGTATATAATTTTGAACTATTTTAGAGTACCCACATTCCCACAAGACTTAAATACTCACTAAACAGTGTACGATAATTTGAAGAAATGTTAGTGTTAATTAAAAGCAAATGTATATTTTAACCTATGCAATGTACATATACCTAACCCAACTTATAACTTACAAGTAACCGCCCTCGCTTTGCTTCGGTTTTCTTATATTTTTACACCTTGGGTTATATTATTGGAGTTTCATTAAGGATTCCTAATTTTTTGAAAATATAATATGGCCTATGTCACTCGGGGATAGTTAAGCTTCCCAAGAGTGAAAGAATTTTTCGAATCGGTTCAGTAGTTTCGGAGCCTATTGAATGCAAACAATCAAATCTTTCCTCTTTATAATATTAGTTTAGAAGTATAGATTATTATTGCCAAAACTTACCTCTTGATTTATGTCCCTATGTAATGGCTGCCCGCTTTCCTTATCGCCATCAGTTAACTCTACCAGCCATTCCTCTTCTTTCAAACCTGACTGGGTAACCAAATTAAACGTTTAGTGAGGACCACAAAATCTAATGATGCAGTTTTAGTTTTAATCAAATTCGGCCCCGAGACTTCTTTGAGCATTTTTCGCTATTCCTCATAGTTTCAAACGCCATCCACGCACACTTGAAAAATTCACCCTGCATATTTTTAATTTTTGAGGATGACACGGATTTTCATGAAATTAAGTACACAGGTAGACTTATGAATTATCATAATTTTAATAATAATTTTATTTATTGTATTTTATTGAATTGACATAAAATCTATGTCTAATTGTCTACTAAGCTTGTAAGACAAACCTACCAACAAAATATGGATTATATCTGAAATAAAGGATTATTATTATTAATAATAATAATAACCCAGAAAACATAGAACTAGTATAACATAGATACATACGAGCGTATCAGCGGCGTCCATGTCCGCGCTATGCACCTGCCGGATGTGGTCCTTGAGCGCGAACGCGCGCGCGTAGCTCGCGCCGCACCGCGCGCACGAGAACTTCAGGCTGTTCTGCTTGCGGTGGCTGTCCATGTGCACGCGCACCGCGTACAGCGACGCGAATGGACTACAGATACAAACACGCAAACAAACATACAGTCACACTAGCAAGGAAATGTCGTTCGATTAGGTCTGCTAAAATAATCGCTCAAAAAAAATTTTTTTTTACTTGAAATAATTTATTCAAATAGGTATCACTGGTATACTTATGTATGTAATTTTTAATCTACTACCATTACAGCAAGGTGCCTTGTCATGGAGGAAAAGAAATGGCGAAAAAGCTCCTCAGCACCTGTTTTAAAAAGAAATAATATAAATGTATTTCTTTATAAGTATTATTACTTATCCAAAAATATCCATATCTGAGCGGAATCGATTGCAGAGTTGGTAATTTCCATGCGTCTTTGTCATTTAAATCGCCATATTATGTAACTTGCATAAAATTCAGTTCTGGTGATGAAATCTAAGAAGAATTGAGGGTACTCCTTAAATATTATAGACATACATAGTAAAATTATCCATATATATAGCGATTTTGATATGGGTTTTTTGAACACAGGTGCTTATTTTTTTTTTTGGTAAAAATTAGATTATTCTGAAATATGTTATCTGATTATTACTTACCGATTACACTGTTGGCAGGAGAAAGGCTTCGTGTGCGAGTTCTTATGGCCAGCCAGTTGGACGGACGTCTTGAACGCCTTCGGGCAGAACGGACACTTGTAGGCGCGCACCTCCGAGTGCGTTAGCAAGTGATGGTTGTATACACTGTGCGCTTTGAACCTACGAACAATGAACATAGTTAGGGGGAGTCTTAAAATTAACAAATAAGTGGGTAGCCCTATGTAACATACCATTACTACGCTAAAAAAGAAATATAATGGGAAAATTTTTGTATGACAAAAGTCGAAAATCAACATCTTGAATAGACCGAATGTGCGTAATGCATTGTTTTAGTGGTCTATAATCATCTTTGCATTATTGCCTTTCAAATGAAACCGGTTTCAAAGTACATAACGGATATAAGTAGAAACAATTTTTAAATAAATAAACGCTTACACACTCACACCCCCGCAGTAGGTTTTTACCTGTGTCGCGGGTGGCATGGACGACACATATGTAGGTGGCATGGACTACACATCACAATAACACCCATGGGACATTTATTTGTCTCATAAATATCAGCCCCGGCTGGGAATCGAACCCAGGACCCCTCACTTCGCAGGCAAGATCTCTACCAACTAGGCTACAGGGTCGTCAAGGTCGTCGTTTTGTGTTTTATGTGTAAAGATTCAACCTACACTACGAAACCTACCTACTACATAAACCAAACAAACAACCATACGTACTTCTTCCCGCAGTGCGGGCAGGTGTACGGCCGTGCGCCGGTGTGCGTGCGCATGTGCAGCGTGAGGCAGTACGACACGCGGAACGACTTGCCGCAGATCTCGCACGAGTGCGGCTTCTCGCCTGGGGGAGAGGGATGAAGATTGCAATCAGCACATCAAAGAGAGAGACAGAATATTCACTACATAGCAATCATCACACCAACAAAATAAAAGTTATGAGATGACAAGTACTTGTTGCCCCTGCTGCGTATGCGTTCACGTTAATATTACCGGACGCGCCAGAATGCACGCGGTAAGTAGATGTGGCATTTGAAATTCAACTGATGCATAATTTTGTTAGTATTATTTAAATCTAGATGGCGTTTTGTATGTTTATGAATCTCGCTAGCTATAGTCGTACAAACGTTACCTTTTTAACCATTACAGTCCACTGAGAAAACTTACAAATTACTTTACTTATAACCCTTTTGATTTATTTTATCTTATAACCAGTTTGAACCTCGGTCAGCACAAACATTTATGTGACAGATACGCTGAGATACGACAATGTTTGCACTCTGGGTATTATATTATATTGTATTTTATTGGTGTGTGAGCAGACTTATATAATCCGTTTGAACCTCGGTCAGGGCAGACATTTATGTGACAGATACGATAATGTTTGCGCTCTGGGTATCATATTTTATTGGTTTATGATATGCTAACCGCAACTTAGTATGTTCATTAATTCCTTATCACAAAAAGATACAAATAATTCAATACATACCCGTGTGTATCCTCTCATGCTTAACCTTTTCGTGTGGCCGAGCGAACTGTCTGTTACAGTACGTGCAAATATACGGGAGTGATTTATCCTGTTTACCTATAACTACCTGGAATACATACATTTTTGGTTTAATTGAAGGTAACAAAGTATGTTATACTTTGTATGATGTTAAGATATGATAAATACCTACCTAGCATAGGTTAATTTATAAGATTATAGAGCTGCATGAGTTACCTATATAGATAATAAGTTATCTCTAGGAGTAATCTCCTCTCCACCTCCAGAACGGAAGTAAGAAATCACTCAAGGACTTGTAGAAGTAACACGACATACCTTATCCTGATTATGAACGCTCATATGCATATCCAGGTACTCCTTGGAGTTAAACTTCTTGTTGCAGATCTGGCAATTGATCTTGTTGGTGTTGTTGTGGGAGCTCTGGTGGATGGTGCGGTAGTCGATGGGGATCAGCTTGTGGCACACCCCGCACAGATACTTGTCCTCACTGACCAAGGGTCCTTCGTTGGTTTGCACTGGGGGCTCTATCGGACGAGATCTGATGACAATGGAGAAGTTTCCTGTTATAAATACTGTATAGAAAGTAGTTTAATTAAAATTTACTTACAGGTAAATATTAAATTGATCCAATAGGATCAATGTTTATTGTTTAGTACAATCAGAAAAAGAATTAGGTGTACAGGGCATGAAACGAAAACGTTCGGTAATTTTTGATATTGCAGAATGTTTGTGTTATTATCAATGTTAATCGTACCTTGCGTAATATTAAGTACGAGTAACTGCCCTCGCTTTGCTTCGGTTTTCTTATTTTTTTACACCATGGGTTACATATTGGAGTTTTATTAAGGATCCCTAATTTTTTGATAATATAATATAGTCTATATCACCCGGGGATAGTGTAGCTTCCCAACAGTGAAATAATTTTTCTAATCGGTTCAGTAGTTTCGGGCTCCGAATCCGATTCAATGCAAACAAACAATCAAATCTTTCCTCTTTATAATATTAGTACAGAAGTATAGATTACCGAACATTTTTGTTTCATGAACTGCATACCCAATTCTTTTGCCGACTGTACATATCGAACTTCACCATTATGGTCAATAAAGCCCAATGGCCTTACAGAGTCAACCGTGGTCCATATCCTTTACTGTGTCCATATACAGCATACTTACTTAATAGGGTCATGCATCCTCTTGTGCAGTTTTAGTGATTTTCTCGTTGGGAACACTGTCCCACAAATTGTACATTCCAAATCCAGCCCGATGTCAAATACAGTTTCTGTAAAAATAATAATTAGATAACACATTTTTATATTGTAAAAAGTATTAAAAACCATGAATAACGCAAAACGCAATGTATGAATCAATGTCGTTTCGGTGAACCTTACGATTTTATGTTGCAGCTAGGATCACTTATCAGCATGGCTCTTCTAGTTCTTTGTCGGTAATTGACAAAAAAAAAACATACATTATAACAGCTCATTTAGCAATTGAAGATTATTCAACAATAAAATTAAAGACTTGGGCATCTTAATTGATTATACCTATTATACCTATTATAAATTTAAAATTAAAAAAAAAACCCGCTTGCTGTCAAAAAACCTATCATTGGCTATCATAATATATACAGGATGTCCCGTAAGTAGTGGATCAACCGAAGATGGCAGATAGCTTGAGGGTTGCCCTATCATATGTCAAACAATTACACTAGTTAAAGTTTCAACGTTTTCGAGATATTGATCATTTTAAAAAAAATTGAAAATTCGGCTCCTTTACCCTACTTTTTCCTGTTGAGCCCACAAATGAGCAGATATTTTGATATATTTTTTTCTAGGAACTCTCAGAGAGTTTCTTTACAATTTTATTGTCAGTTTGCAATTTAGTTGAAATTATCAGGGAACCAAGAGAAAATAGCATGTACTTTGGATATTTTTGTTTTGGATTTTCATCGGTCAGTCTTACAATACTTTCTACCAAAAATGTATGTGTAAATAAAGTGAAGAAATTATATTAAACCTTTAGATTTGTGAATTTTCATATGTGCACAAAGTGATTTGTGGTTTCCATAAGACACAGGGCAGTGGGGACATGTATATTTACCTGAAAGGAAAAGAAAATTAGGATAATTTCAATTAATTAATTTAATGAAACTGTACGTGTGTTAATGAATTATCTCGGTTCATAATTAAAAAATATTTCAAGAGTCTAACTGCCTCTTCTTGGAGAAAAATGCACACAAGTTTTACTGAAACGAATTAAAACTGAATTGAAATCAGGATGTGTTGGGACTTGGGGCTGCCCAGAATACTGTCTCAATTACATGCCGGAAGACCAGTTTGTCATAAGAGCCAACAGAACCCGGCCCCTCTGCTTGGTGGTAGTGCTTTGCGTAAATATTATCAATATTTTTTTTAGTAATTAATACAATTACTAGTGATCTGTTACTCAGCCGCTAAACCACTCGTCGTGTTCTGGCTGGGGGTTTGACAACCAGTACTATTTATTTCTTTGTTATCTTTTCTTTCTTGGTTGACAATACATTAGTTGTGCCTTTAATGCTACTGATGGCCATGAGCGACATTGACCACTTAGCGTTGCTAGTGTACCATTACATTAGTCAACCATTTTAAAAAAATCGCACAAGATAAGTCGTGAATTATATTTCTTTTAACGCTTATTCTAATTTATAAAATTTGATTTATATACTTACTCGATATCATACATGGACGTGATTTAAATTCAGCTAACGTTGGTACAAATACATTGCACGAGATACAATTATAAATCTTGACCTTATCTCCATTGGTCGTTACCAACTCTTGCAAGACAACCTTGTGGTACAGACCACTTTTTTCTGTAAACAATAAATTATAATAGAAGACAAAATTTAACAACACAAAACACGTCATAAAATATGTTTAAACTATAATATTAAAATATATCTTTCTATGCATGATAGTGATTCAATAGGTTTCTACTTCTTCTCTCTTTCTTGGCCAGCAAAGTATTAGTGACGCCTTTGGTGTGGCTGATATCCATGGGCAACGATAACCACATACCATTAGGTGGATCATCACTTTGTCAGCTCGTTTGCTGGCTAAATCCATAAAAAAAAATTAAAACACATGCCTGGCAAATAAGAGGTAACAATTGCTGTTGGGGTAACACTTGATCAGACATTGTTGACTTGTAGGTATATTATAATTACCTTCATCATCGACATTCTTTACCATTGGACCATTGGAGATCTTGATTTTATGGCCAGATGCCTTAGGCTTGGTCATATGGCCTTGTTTATCTCCTGATACTGATTTACTTGGTACTTCTATTCTATCAGCATCTTCGAAGGCTGAAAACGAAAACTTATTTAAAAATTCATTTTAGAATCTTTCAAAGAAAATGAAAATGTTTTTATTAATTCATAGCTTACATTAAATGCTAGTTGCAAGGGCCGCTGTACTAGGCGTAAACCTGTGTTACTGGGTCTACACCTAGTATAGGGGCCCTTGCAACTAACAACTAACTAATGAATTAAATATAATATTATTCAATTTTAACTTTCAACTCAGATGTAAACCCTGTGGCCAAAAATCCTAGATGGTGGGAATATATGCTCAGCAAAGCTTCTGAATACAATATATAGCTGAAGATACCTAATTCATCCTTGAGGACAATGGGGGTTTCCACAATGTCACCAGTTTCTGTGATCATGCGGCGCAGGGGTAGCCTATCACTTGTATTACTACCGCTGCCTGTCGGTGTCTCGGACCTCTCAGCAACATCTTTGATTGATAATGTATTGTCACCAGGTGTTTCATCTAATGGTTCCTGTAAAATATAAAAAAATATTATTTTAGTGAAAAATTGTAATTTTGAATATTATTTAAATTATTATTAAAAGCTAAAAATTAAGGGCTTTGTGTTCATTACTGAGCTATAATACAGATTTTAAACAAAGAGGTATTAACTAGTGTTCAAGAAGTTAATCATAAGAATTAAAAATAAAGTAAATATTAAAAATAAAAGTACTGTAAACACCACAAAACCTGAATACAAAAATAAATAAAACTTAATAATATGAAAATAAAAAGTGAAATTAATATGAAAGTGAAATGGATAATGACAGATACAGAGGAAAAATTATCAAAAAATCTTTTTATACCTCAACTACAACATCTTGATCATTATGGAAGTTCTGTATGTGTTCAATAACTGAAGAGAAGGAAACTCCACAAGTGTTACAGCTGTATATTTCCGTCGCACTGTCCTCAGACTCTGTTTTAGGTATGGAGTCATTTGCAGCAGTTAATGATGTGTCTGACTCTGTTCTGGCTCCTAAAATACACAAACATATATTGTAAATAAATTAAAGTGTGCATTAGACTCAGGGGCGTAGTTACCGCCGTATCAGCCGTATCAATTATACGGGGCCCCCAGCGTATAGGGGCCCCTACTAACACTCCCAAAAAAAAGCTCGCCAGCGGCCTACAACCACTATAACAGTTGGTACTCCTTTTATATTTGACAACTAACGTCGAGGGGGCCCCACAACAAATATTGATATGGGGCCTCCTTAGGGCTAGCTACGCCACTGATTAGACTGCTTAGTAATAATAACATTATGCACATTATGGTACAGCTGATTTACTTATATTTTACAGTAAAAGACAGTAAATGAGTTAATATTCCATATAAATATATGTAAGTATAACACATATAATATTAAAATATGTAATATAAATATGGTTGCAGTACAGGTCTGTTACAGGCACATTTACCAATTATTATTGGACAGCAAAGGCAGTGGTAACCACTTAACATTAAATTTAATTATGGCTTAATCACATCTTTAAAAGCTTTGATCTTTATTTTAAGTAGCTTGTTAACATTTGAAAAAAAAATACCTTTTACTGTTGTTAAAGATATAGTTCCATCATTATTTTGCTTAGTGACAACGGCATTATCTGTGCAAACGTTTTCAACAGAATCATTGTTGCTCAACACCACATATCGGCTCTCTCCATCCTCTAAAACTAATTTTAATTCTTGTGTTTGTAGGCACGGCTTCGACAGTTGTTTGCTAAGCAGCTCCATATACATTTTGTTTACTTCAACATTATTGTCAGATGGAAATTTATTAGTAGCTTCTGTTATGTTACCTTCCATATCATTTTTACCTCCACTAGCTGTCAACAAAAAAATTAGGTTATGAAAAAAACAGTTTATTTGTACCTACTGGGTATGTCTATGAGAAATATTTTATAAAGCAGTCCTTACTGGCCAACTCATTTTCCGCTCTTTCAATAGATTCATTATTTTCATTATTCTGTAGTTCTACTTTATCGCTAAATTCTGCAGTACTGGTTATCGCTTCACAATTATCACAGTTCAAATGTTCTAGGAGTCGTTCGATTGATGCGTATTTTGTGTCACAAACAGGACATGGGATTATTTTGCTGGATAAATGTTCAATAAGCAATTTTTTAGAATCAAATCCTTTATTGCAGCATAGTGGACAGTGGAAAATCATATCTTCCATTATGATTACTAAATTTATAGCAGAGGCGGGGGACAAAATAGAAAGGAAAAGATTTTTTTCGAAAACATAGGGGCATTAAATATTTGTAAACATATCACTCAAGCTTATTCCAATTTGACATTTATCTGCTTGTAGCAAGTATCTGAATTCACAGCACTCGAGGAACTTCACACCGCTTCAACTTCAAATGAAATAACATTCACAGCACAGTTCAGGGAGTTCAGACTTCAGGTTCAGCCAGCCACTGATCTTGTAGCATTTGTATCGTACGTTACGTGTACCTTATAAGATCTATGTAGTGTACGTATTATTAAACATGCGTTTTCTTATTAATTTTGTATTGTAGAGCTTTGTAGAGCGAAAAATGGATGAGATGGTACTAAAGATAAAGAATTATCGAAGGGTAGGGATGTTCGATCCGGATCGATACTTGTGTGGATCGATACAATGGCATACGATCCGCTCGATATTTGTATCGATACAATGGCATTCGATCCACTGGCGGATCGATACCAGTGTTCTCGAACCTACCGATTTTTCGGTATTTCTACCGATATGGGCTCTGTTCTACCGAAATACCGAAACGCAACGATTTTTCTACGATTTAAGAGGATACGAGGAAATTCTCCCGATTTTTCTACCGATTTTACATAAATTTTATGTTAGCAACCCTTTTTAATTATGTTTTACGTTAAAGGCATGGGGAATCCTTCACCAATAGATTTAAAACTAGTAGATTCTCCCATACATTTGACTGAGCGAGATTGCCAGTTACAAAATCTACGTGAGAGACAGATCAAAATATTATTTTTTGTCCCGTCACTGTGGCCGATTATATTATACATATTTAATGTTTATCACAAGTGCAAACAATGTGTGAGTTGTGACAAACAATGAAGAGTGAGTTGGCTATTTGGATATTTAATGTAGTTCCAGATTGATTTTAGGCAGAAAATCGTAGTAAGTTTAACGCCCCAACTCAGAGTCACTAAGGGTTACTTTAATCGCTCCTTAGTAAAGCATTTCCTGATGATATACAACTATTTTGGGATCAAGTAAGTTTACTTAAGCGTGGCGATGACACAAATGTTTTCGTTGTTGTCTAATTTAATTTTTAATATTTCATCACTGCCTCATTCATCCGCCAACGTAATTTTACCGATACTTTAAATAGCTTTTAATCTTTATTTGTTTGTTAATTAGGTGTATTTGATGTACATAAATTAGTCTGTAAGTTTATTTTTTGATAATAAAACGAATTTGATTAAATATTGTGTATTTTTTTGACATCTACCGATTTTGGGTATAAATCTACCGATATTTGTGGGCAAGTCTACCGATTTCGCACTTTGTCGTTCGAGAACACTGATCAATACACATGCAGGGTGGATCGGATCGGATCAAAATTATTATGGAATTGAGATAGATTTCTTTAGATCAGTGGTTGTCGCATCATTATTTCACAAACAAGAAGGCTTCCACACATTTTTTAAGCAATATTTGTCTGAATTTTTGTTGGATAGAAAGTCTTATTCATTAATTAAAGTATTGGTTAGGTTAAAATTTAAGGATTGGCAAATGTAATCTAAAAGCTTTGCATGATATATTAATTTATTTGATTTATAAAGAGTTTAAATACACGAGAGTTCTAAATCAAATATAGTGTTTTAAAGTGAGATATTATTATTTATATGATGTTCCTACTACATACCACATTGTTTAAAAAAAACCTTAAGTAACTTTTTCAATATTTATTTGTACAATATTTTGAATAAAATTAAATCTGATACAAAATTTAATCTAAAACGATTGATCCTAATATTGGCTTAATGGTCTATCTTTATTTAGAACCCCACTGAATTAAGCTTGTCGATAGTTTATATAACCATTATTATTTAAAATATTTTATTCTATTCTGGATCGATACAAAACATCATATTAAATTATACGGTATATCTACATAAAATATCATCTTTTATTTATTAACATATTTCTTTCTTTTTTTCTCTTTTTTGGCCGACAACGCTTTGGTCGCTGACATCCATTGCCCGCGATACCCACTTACAGGTATATTTAATAATATATGAATCTATTTTGGACTATTAATTATATTGGGATATTCATGACGATTCGGAGTATCGATATATATAAAATACCCGGATCAAACATTCCAATTTAAAAAAAAAAATTTTTTCTTCTCTCTTTCTTGGCCGGCAACGCATCAGTGATGCTTTTGGTGTTGTTGATATCCATGAGCGACGATAGCCACTTACCATCAGGCGGGTCGTCAGCTCGTTTGCCGGCTATTTCTATCAAAACAAAAAAATCATTCGATACTGAATCGATCCAGAGTATCGTATCAAATCACTTGGATCGATACCTGGATCGATACACTGCGATACGATCCGTATCGATCCAAAGTATCGATACAAGGCACCTGGATCGAACATCCCTATCGAAGGGCAACTCGCTCGACGAAATTTACTCGAGTAACTCGAGTAAACTGTAAACTCTTTGGACGAGTAACTCGAGTAACGTTTTAACGTACTCGTAAAGTAAACTCGGCCGACTCAGCTCAGCGACGACCGCGACGCGGCGATGGATCAACTCGGTCTTACTCGTTTTGATTCCAATCGTCGACTTCGTCGAGTTGCCGCCGACGCGCGTCGGCTCGCTACGATCTTACTCGCGAGCTCACGACTCTACTCGCTACT
This sequence comes from Thymelicus sylvestris, assembly GCA_911387775.1. NCBI lineage: Eukaryota > Metazoa > Arthropoda > Insecta > Lepidoptera > Hesperiidae > Thymelicus > Thymelicus sylvestris. Next base: position 9,974,156 of record OU426900.1, on the reverse strand, counting down.
CCTGAGCTTTGACGCCAATCTTACTTGACTTTACTCGAGTAAAGGGTTACTTTTGCTCAAGTAACTTGAGTTGTAAAAAGTTTTACTCGGCCCATCGCTAGTATTAAGAAGGACAACAGTATAACAAAGTACTCTGCGATAGCGACGCGCGATGACGAAATGCTTTTTTCGACTGTCTCGAATACTCTCGATTGTTCTAACATCTCGATGTCGATGCGAAATGACCGTGATGTTTCTGTCGATCGGAGCGATGTGAGATGACTAGCGATGGGAAATATCGTTACTTTTATTTCACTATCAAGTCCGTGAAATTATTTATTTTTGTCACTGTTAAATCACCCGTGAAAAATCACCACTGGTATATTTCATTATTGACGAGTATTGTCACAGTGGGTGCATTTTATTCCGTCCGTTACATTTCGCAGTGATAGTGACTTGATTCAGTCATTACCAAAGCTCAGCGGTCAACTTACCGGCGACGATTTGTTGACGTTGTAAAAGGGGATTCCCTACTCAAAAAATTATTCCTTCCCCATAACTAGACACAAAAACCCACGATAACCTAAATCTCACAGACATCCCTCTAAATGTATTTATTATAAACTCCCACAACCCAACCAATTTCGAGAACCGAATTCAACAAGGTTGCAAACTAATTCACAGACCTGCACTCACACCTTGACCTCTCCCCTTCCAGAGGGCTGACCCATACAATATTTTGAATTTAAATGGCTAAACTCCCGTTGGCCAGTCAGTCCCAGGACCTCTGACTACTTTATCCTGCCCAATGAAAAAACAATATATATGCCCAATCAATTTCCCAATATTGCAGACCCCGATATTTGGGAAAAATTCTACGCTGTTAACCCCGACTGAAAAACCACCACATCACAGACACGTCCCACTACCACAGACTATATCGCCTCCGGCTATGGTCCAACCACAGACTCAAAATCAAGGGAGTGGAATGATTTAATATTTTATTCTATAAACAAGTCCTGAACCTTCTTAAAGAAATTACAAATTCAGAAGTCCCATCTAACGAAAAAATAAATACTCGCCACAAATTGACAGAGACAAGAGGCTGAACAGACCACAGACTACAGAACCTAACGCAGCGATTTAAAAAGTCACTCTAATGGCGACCGAGGATTGGTCCATCTGTCTGACAGCGTCCTTGGCAACTACCACAGACTAGCCGTCAAACTGCCGCCCGTCAAAACTCCTCAATCACCAATTGTCACTGTCAACCGGCTTGTCAATACTCGAGTACACTATTATCTATCTATACTACTAACTAACAGTATTCATTCATTAACTATTATCACTAGGTATGTTTAAAATATCAACAAAACCGTGCGCGAGACGGGCGCGCAGAGTAAAGATTACAAATGATTATGAACTATGAAGCGAAATCTCACCGAGTCACCGTATCTTACTTCGTTTCACGAAATTCACGAATTCACGAGACACGACGTGGTTGTAAATATCAATTACCTACATAGTTTAATCAAAACCTTACACTGTTTAAAATAAGACTCATTTTCATTTGAAGTTTTTGTATCGTAGCGATATTATTAACGAAGCAAGTTGAAAGAAATCAGACAAACTTAAGTCTAATAACGTTGAGTATATGATGCAATTTCACTTAAACAAATTCTCTCTTCTAGCTGGCTGGTGGCACTGTGTCGCTCTCGCTCACGCACGGCTCAAGTCACAAATGTTGCTTTCTCTTTTTCGCACGATGGAATTCTGTGAATTTTGGCCGGTGGCCGGCGTTAAGTCACAGTAGGAATACTGTGGTGAATTCACAGTCCCGTTAGATGTAACAGACGGTTTCGATGCATGTCACTGGTGTGACAAGGTGAAGTTTATTTAACAAGTGAAATATCCAGTGATAGGTGAAATGTGCCATTCCTAGAGATGACGACACTGACGTAACGAGAGTGTAAGCGAGCGAGCGAGCGAGAGGTGAGATTAATTAATTATAATGACTCGGGCGGGTGGAGGAGCAGGAATAGACTATAAAGCAAAACTTATCGGAACAATCGAAACAATCGAAAAACATCTCGATTGTTTAGTTGGTAAACGAGTTATCGGCATAGACATAATACCTACTACGTTATCGGTCATTTCGATTGTAAGTGGATATTCGCGATTGTCTCGATTGTTGAAAGTTGAAACATCTCGCAATCGCGCATCGCTACTCTGTGAAGGACAAGCAAGCAAGCAAAATGTCAAAACTCAATGGTGTATCACAGAGTACTTCTGTCAATCAGTACAATAATTCAATCAGTCAGTACACAGAGTACTTAATCACTAGTCAGTATGTATAGTCGTCAGTCACAGACATGTTCAGTGTTCATCTGATTCACCACGAGATGACGATGTCCTCTATTTAGTTTAAGTAAAGGTGCGCGACTGCGAATGATCTCACTATTCGAATAATCTACGACTACTAATGTACGTATTCGACTTGAATATTAGTAATATACTAACGTTCGTATTCGAATGACGACTAGTCGACTGCTAAATTAGTAACTAATCTAATAGCCGCTCTAAGAGTCGAGTCGCTCGCGCATTCGACGCTGACGACTAGTCGACTGCTAAATTTTGAGGAGGAGTTTCTTTCGGCTTTTCTTCTCCTCCATGACAAAGCACCTTTCCGAAAAGCTGGTAAATTAAAAAAATGACGTGCATAAGTGTATCAATGATACCTACATGAATAAATGATTTTGAATTTGAATTTGAATTTGAATTAGTAACTAATTTAATAGCAGTAATAATAGCCGCTCCAAGAGTCGAGTCGCTCACGCATTCGACGCTCACTCAGCAGTGTTGCCAACTTGGGGGTTTTCCACCTAAATTTGGGGGTAAGTTAGATGAATATGGGTATCTTTAGGGGCCATATTTTTTAGGAGCATACACTAGAGGTACAATTTTTTGACGCATGTTTCAATAGTTACCTTTTTTAGAGGAATTTTCTAGGGTGAAATTTTAATGCCGGGTTTTGTTACGTATTTAGAAGATCATTGATTGGGTTGATGAATTAATTCAATTTATCCTGGTGAGCTTCTTTTTCCTTTTACTTACTTACATAAATTACTGCTTAGACATAGTGTTAGGGGAATTTCGAGATGACGCTGGGGGGGATGCTTAGTCGAGGTTGGCAACACTGTCACGTAGTCAGTTGTCAGTTTGGAATGAATATCATTATTATTATGTATGATCGTTCACTAGACATGGCTCAGTACGCGTTTTCGTAATACCATAACTATTTATTGTTATTGTCGCCGATAAAGTGTTTTAAAACTGTTTATTTTAAAAACTATTTATTGAAATGTTTACTCGGTATATCAGTTTTGTATCATCGGTATAATCTTATTCTCGCTAATGTCGGTATACGGAATAACTGATTAAATGAATCCTTAATAGTGAACTTTATTGCAATAGGAATAAAGGCGATATACTGTTCAGTTGCATTTAAAATAAATATATTATTCCTAACTCGCAATACCTCGTATTTACGAATAAATGGTTTCTCTCAATAAATAGTTATTGAGGCACCTGATACCAATAAATAGTTACTTAAACTGTTTATCGTTTATACCGCCCATGTCTATCGTTCACCACTCCGCCGCCGTGCGGTAGTACCTAGTCGCTTCCTTCAAGTTCATTCAATGGAATTTTTGGGCAAATTGATTTAAGACCTTATGTGATTACCAATATGGTCTAAAGTCAATTTGCCCAAAAACTCGACTTATTGCACTCTTCGTTAGGACGGCCGAGTTCGCCGTTCGCTAGCCGCTAACAAAGTTCCGAGTCGAATGAAAGGTTACTATTAGTACCCTGTGTCGACTCAAGTCAAATTAGTTACTAATTTTTATAGATTATTCGAATGAGTCGAATGATTTACTAAGTCGAATAATTCGACTGGAATCATTCAGAGTCGCGCATCGCTAAGTTTAAGTACTTTGTGGTATGTAGGGCATTTGCAAATCACACCAGACTATCAATTCTATCTATTTACCATACATAATAAATAAACCAAAATGAAGCTGGACCTGGATCAGATGTTCTAAAGTGATAGTCAGTACTGACTGTCCTCAATCCCATTCCGGATTGTGGCTTTGTAGGATACTGACCGCCCTTTCTGTGAAGCCTGCCTGGCTAGCTATAACTTACTTGAGTCGGCCGTCAAACGACTGGGGGCTGGAAAGTCAGTTCTTACTTTCTTCCTTCCCTCCTCTTACTTCACCGGCGCCGTATTGGTGATGTCTGATAATCAAGACTCAAGATGTCAAATTCACTAATGTACGTAGACCACGCCAACCATGTCCTATCATCAGGTAGCTCATCTACTCATTTGTCAGCTAGTTACAAAAAAAGGAGAAGTTATTTTCATATATTTTGCCCTTTTTTCATACTCATAAACAAACTCTGAAAATAAAAATAAAAACTTTGTGATCTAGTGTCTTTAAAATAAATATAACAAAGATATTTTCTCATAATCATTTTATTTTAATCCCCATTAATATATAATGCTTCATTAATAAGTTTTATGAATCAAGTAAGTTTTAAAACTAAACTTTCTTCAGTAGAAGCCGAAATAAAATATTTTCTACTCTCTTTAATTTGTATAACTTCAGTATCACTGATCAGTGTCATTGATAATGGTACTATATAGTCTGTAATGAGGTGATTGAATGCTATCCATCATTTATTTTATCTGTAGATAGCTGGTGGAACCATATTTAAGTACTCTGTGGGAATACCTACTCCCTACGTGACTGACTAATCGCCATTTTGTTTTTGTGGTGTTGTTTTTAATAGTTTTCTGCAAAATAGTCAGTCAATCGTGCTTAATATTAATCTCAATATTTAATAAACAACAATATATTCAAGCTCAAGTAAATTTGTGTCATATTTTGTATAGTTACAGTAAGTTATTTTAGTGATGCCACAACAGGACGTAGTGTAGTTTACGTATGTATAAGTCAGTATTTTCGCGGGTAAATTCAACTGCTGCAACATGTTGGGAAAAAGAATGCATCATAACAGTAAAGGTCGATTAGCTAGCAAAGGTCATGATAGTGGAAAACCTTCTAGCCCTGGAGTATCGCCTTACAACAAACCTTCAAAACTTCCCGGCGCTGTATCAGTAGGCAAAACAAAAGTTGATACCTGCCCAATTCCATACATTAGATTACAAGACAATGGTGTTCATTTGCCACGATTGACTGCAATATCCGCGAGATCTGCGGATGAACCTATCGGAATGGATGAGCTTGATGCTTTGCAACTAGAATTGGAATCGCTGCTATGTAATGCAGCACTTCGTATCAGGTATTTTCAGGGTGAAATTGAAAGTATTGATACCAATGAATCGAAAAGAGAGAAAAAGGGTAAAGCCGCTGGTAAACAACTTCAGTATTCAGTAAAAAGGAAATTTCAAGAAGATAAATCTAAGACCAAAGACTATCCAAAAATATCAAACCAGCCAAAAGTGCCTAAATTTAAAAATTTCAGTAATGCATCATCAGGAGGATCACAAAATAATTATTCCAATGACAATATGAATTCAGATAATTCTGTTAAACTAGAGCTATCCCAGTTTTCTCTTCCAAAGAACAATATTCCATATAAATTTTGGAATTCCGTTGAACCATACTGTGCTCCTGTTACTTTAGATGACATCAAGTTTTTAGAGTCCTTACTGGCCCAAAGCAGCAACACTACGCCACCTCCCATTCCACCACTAGGTAGACATTACTCGGAAGTATGGGCCGATGAGCATATTTCAGAAGATCAAAATGCTTCTAACCCTATTAAACAAAAGTCCTCTGGAATGTCACCTGATGCTTCAAATCTACGCAAAAAGCTGGACAAATCGGAGAATATGATTACTGGTCCATTGACGCAGAGACTAGTGTCTGCATTAATGGAAGAAAATGTGATGCCCTATGAAGTACCTGACATTAAGATAAAACAGACTACAAACACAAAGAATAGTTATAAGAATTCCCTGACATTAGAAAAATGCCTTAGAAAAGAGCTTGTAGAACAAGGTATTTTAGATCCAGAAGATTTGCCTCCTCTCACAAATCCTGCCGATGATGAGATATTAGCCGAAATCAAGAAATGTCAAACAGAACTAACAGCAGTTAGAAAAGACAACTGTCGTAATCTCAAGAATTTAATAGGTTTATGTAAACAAGAAATGATAAGACTTAACTTGAAGAAGCAGCTTGATCAAGTTGACATGGAATGTATTGATATATACAAGAAGATGGTTGCTGCCAAGCAAAAGAAGAGACCCATCACAAAGAAGGAAAAAGAGGATGCTTGGAGGGCAATCAATGAACAAATAAGACTCAACAAAGAAATTAATGCTTTACCTCTAACTGGACCAAATACAAGCTAATATTTGGGTCTAATTATACAGCCCTAGACTTTGTAGGGTGGAGAAAATCCTGTTAATCACCCTGGTTTTGATATTGATACTAAAGCTATGTATTGTGAAGATGCCGTCGGCACAATATTGTCATGCTCTCACCTCGGGGCTGGTCCAGTGCTTTGGATTATGTACTCAGCATTAGTAAACTTTGATTTTTGCCTTAATAAATGTAATATTAATATTTTTCTCTTTTATTTTATGTAATCTCTTTATTTAATAAGTAAATGTTAACTGCATTAATTCAAATATTTAAAGGAGGTAATTCTTTGTGGTAAATCATTTATAATATTTTGTCCTTTAAAAATTATATGAAATACAATAAAAGAACAGAAGAAGAATAAATTAATACCTATAAATTTTAGAATTTAAAAAACCCCTCATAATATTTTACACTAAAATGTAATAAAGAACCATCTCGATCTTGTCAGCTTTCAGACAAGAAACCAAATCTTAATAAAATTGGTCCATTAAGCTTAAGAGCTACAATGCCACAGATATATTATTATATGTAGTTGAATCACTAATCCACCGGACTAAATTGGCCAGCAATGCATTTCACCCAATGTATTGGTATACTCAGCTTGTGAGTTGTGACCCAGGGGTAGGGTTGTCAGATGTGAAGACTGAAATATCATCATCGCTTTAGTGCCAGAAGGATGCTGCTCGAACTCGAGGTCTAAGCGCATCGAGACCTCGAGCTGGAACTCCCTTCTGGCTGGGGAACGTTCCGGACCAAAGTTCGCGGACTACTGTATCGGTGTCATGAGAGCAGTGGCACAGCAAAATAAATAGAAATATTATGTTAAGTTAAATGATAAAATAATTATTTATTTATTATATTTTCATTATTTAGGAATGTTATATTATATGCACAGACATATAAACAGAAGCCAGTGTTACCAACTCTTAAAAAATATTTACCCCTAAAACTAACTCAAAAACCCCTAAAATCGGCCAAATTTCTTGGAAATCCCCCTAAAATTTTTTTTTTTTTTGAAAAATAGTAAATATTAATTAAAAATATATGCTTATTTATAAATTATGCATGTATTTCTATGCCTTTAGTAAAATGAATTGTAATATAAAATACGGTGATAATAATAAACTTTTTGTTTCTTCATTCATTGCCATTTGGTTCATAATTGGACTGATAAATTCTTAGTAATAAATCAATTCCTAGTACAATATCGATTTATTTTATAAGGTAAATTCACAAATACTCATTTTTCGATTTCTCTTTTTCCAGATTGCAGATTAATCTACCCTATTTTTAAATGCCAAAAGTCCCAGTCTCCTTTGATTGGCTAATTTGTTCCAGGGCCTCTTACATCTTTATTTTGATCAATAAATAACAAATATGAAGTGTCACAAAAAAACCCCTAAAAATAACCCTAAACATATTAGACCCCTAAAAAAATCCCATTTTACATATTTACCCCCTAAATTTGGGGGGAAAACCCCTAAGTTGGTAACCCTGACAGAAGCAGACGTAACATTATTTTTATCACTACAAAGATGCATGTAAGCAATAGTTTCATCCCTTTCGCTCCAACCAAACGTAATAACTCTTTCTCGCTTTATTATTGTTGTTGCAACACTCACGCACACATAGACAGAATTCAGATGAAGCAAGCCGCCATTTTGTTAAGCTGTAAATAAGCCTAAGGTGGAAGTTGTTAATTTGGATTGTGCGTTGTTTTCGAAATATTTCTTTTGTATTTTCAGTGAAAAAACTTAAATAATATGGTTAAGTGTAGTGCGCCGTCATGTACCAACTATTCCAATAGGAAAACGCCTGGAATTTCATTTCATCGGTAAGTTTTGAATTTTGGATGTGCCTGTAACGTCGTAGGTTGACTGCTGGCTTGCTATAGTGTGTCATTAATTATTGTTCGGCATACGGACGTTGTCTAATGAGGATCCGTAACGTTTTTAGTTGAGAATGCAGATTTATAGAGCTAAGAAATCCTTAACAGACAGTGTAAAAATTTTTGTTCTACGACAAAAATTGACGAAGTTATGACCAAATTACTAGCGAAGTTCACTGCGGCCTGCGGGCCGCCGCGGTAGGCTGTGACGTCACGATATCGGTCGCCGCCAGTTAGCCGCTGGCAGCGATACGGCGCGTAATGTTTTGTTTGGATAATTTGTGACTTTGAAACAAATTAAGTGTCCGATTTGTGCCTAATTCACCTTTTAACTATGTATCAATATTGTATATTGCTTAAACGTTCAAACACTTCTATGAAAACGCCAAAAAAACTATTTTTTAACGTGCTGAAAAAGCCAAATCTTCGTAGAAAATGGTATTCCGTTGTAAAAAGAGATAATACGAGTATATGATTTATCTTCGATAGTAACTGAGCTGGGAACATTGGCTGGGAACCATATCTTTAACTTATATAAATTTCGTAGTTGTATCTATATGTATAGCCAGCTGTGGTTCGGCTCAGTAACATTTTTTTTCAGTGGGAGATGGCTCCTCGCTGCGTCTATGGAGCCACATCAAAAATGCTACGCTATGTTTGCAGCCTCCTTTTTTGAGCAGTACAGTCATGGAAATCCACCTTCTCAACCTGCAATACAATAAATAAAATACGCTTTACTTTTTAGGGTTCCGAAGTAAAATCGGAACCCTTGTAGTTTCGTCATGTCCGTCCGTCCATCTGTAATTTGGCATGGACATACACATTTATTAATTTGACTTGACCGTTATTCGAAGCTTATTAATTTGAGATAGGCACTATGTTTCCCGCCTTCGATATATCTATCCTCTTCTTCCGTATTCTATCTCCTTCTAACATACCCCACCAGAGGCAGAGTGGGGGGAGCGCGCGTTGTGAGCTCCTCCATTTTTATTCTTCATTGGCGTCTTGTTTCCCGCCGAGGACGGATGTGCTAGCTAAACGCTAACACAATTTTCACTTTAACAAATATTCGTCGAAGAATATCGTGCTATCTACGTTACAGTGTGAATTTCATAAAGTGCTTATAATTCGGAAATTTTTGTAAGCAAATTACACGTGAGTAACCTTATGCTTCTAATCCTTAATCAACATTTCATTATTTTAATAAATTTCTACACTATAGAAATAATACGATATTATTAAATTAAGTAGGTCAAAACGGCTGAATGTACAAAAGTCTACCCACATAGTCGTATTTTTTTCTTGGATCTCGAACGGTATATTCATTCGTGCTTATTTTCGGTTACAGTGTTTGTATTTAAGCACGTTATACATGAGTTTCTTTACGCTGTGGTGTTTTTTGATGTTCGCATATTAGAATAATACGGTATTTTAGAAAATACATGAATTGAAACAGCTGAAGGTGACCTACCTACATAATTGACTATCAACTGTTTTTTGATTTTAACGGGTTATCCGTTCGTGGTTTTATTTGATTTCTTAAGTGTTTATTATTTTAGCATGGATAAAAGTGACATTACAAAGAATTCTGAGCCAATAGCGGGGCCATCAACGTCACGTAGAACACGGCGGAGCAGTAGCTCTAGCTCGAGCAGCAGTAGCAGCAGTGACAGCTCCTCATCTACGTCTTCTGGTTCTAAGTCTCGTCGTAGTCAACGCAAGAAGAAAAGGGGGGGCAAACATAAACAAAGCAAATCGGATCGGAAATATCGCCAACTTTCGAAGGAGGTACGAGAACTTCGAAAATATTTGTCCACGCGTCATAATAAAAGTCAAGTGAGTACCAATGATTATAATTTAAATCAGGATGATTCTATATCAGTTACTTCAAATATAAGTCGAAATCTTTACGAATCGAGTGATCACGCGTCTAACGTCGAGGTACCTAGTGATAACCAAATTACCCTCAATATTCAAACCAAATTAAAAGAACCTTCCATGCCCAAGACCTCAGAGGCTCATTTAAAACTATTGTGTGACCTTCAACATTTGGATAGTAGCACCTGGAATGAGATAAGATACTCTGAAACTCAGAAGTTATATAATCACTCACCGGGTTATACTGATTTAGAAATCAATGAAGAGGTTGGAATGTTTCAATCCCCTCGCCACCTCATACACGCAGACAGAGCTTTTGCAGCTTTAACATTATGTATTATAAAGCAAAGGGATGAACTTAATAATCTTTTAAGGAATTTTTCGCAGTGGGCTAAAGATGTTAACCCCAATAATGAGGCTCTTAGTTCAAAATTATTAGAACTTATATCTGACGGTGAGTACCAAAAAATTTCTTCAGATATGTTGCAGATAGTTTGTGGTCATCGCGCAGAGATATTGCAAATGCGTCGGGATTGTGTTACCAAACAGACAAAGGATCCATTGGTAAAGACTGCACTACGAAAGATACCTCCGACATGTTCGAATTTATTTAATGCGGAGAAATTCACATCGGCAATTGAGAAAGCTGGAGGAGTGCGTAAGTGTTTTTGGCCCGTAAAAAAGGCTCAAACTTCTACCTCGCAGGTGGGAACTAGTAAGCCTAGCGTCTCCTCGCAGGAGCACGCCACTCGAAACAAGCCCTCGCAGGGTATGTACGCAAATTCGCATAGCTGCTGTCAAAATAATCCTCCCTCGCAGGGTGGTTTTAATGTACACTACCAGAAAAATAGGCATCATTTGGCCGCACCGAATGATCGTGATACCTTTCGTGAGCAGCCTGCCTCACGAACCAACCCGAAGTCCCGAAATCAATACAAGTCTGGACAAAAACGGGCAAACCCCCAATATCGCAATGCCACGGACTCTAAACGACGTAAATTCTGACATGAGAGCATTCAAGGCGGGCCGCTTGGCTCAATTTGTCGATCGATGGGAACTGTTAAAAGCACCAGAAGTCATACTCAAAATAATAACCGGGTATCGTATACCGTTCAGGAAAAAGCCCCCACTATTACATCCAAGTATTCACAAAAATACCTTGCAGATACCCCATACAACCGAAATGGAGGGTGTGATCGACAAAATGAGATCGCAAGGCGTTCTAGAACGAGTTCGACTATCTCCAAGTTTCCTATCATCAATGTTTTTAGTTCGCAAAAGCAACGGTTCAGCCCGCCCAATTTTCAACCTACGGGCTCTCAACCAGTACGTAATGACAGAAAAATTCAAGCTTCTAAATGTTTTTCGGGTACCGGATTTTTTACAACCAAACGACTGGCTATGCAAGATAGACCTGTCTCAGGCATACTTCCATGTTCCGATTTCACGCAGTCACAGGAGGTTCCTTCGTCTTATGTATCGCAAAGAGCTGTGGGAAATGACTTGTTTACCATTTGGTCTCAGTACTGCGCCAAAGGTCTTCGCAACGATTACCAATTGGCTTGCTCAGACGCTCAGAAAAAGGGGAATTCGAATCCTAGTTTATTTAGACGATTTTCTTATCGCTCATCAGAGTGCCACGGTTTTGCTAGATCACACACAAATCGTCATACAAACTCTAGAGTGGTTAGGATGGATAATCAATTACGAGAAGTCAATCCTCTCGCCATCGAAAACTCTAATATACTTAGGAGTTCAATGGAACCCTTGGACAAATCAAAAACAACTCCCCGAAGAGAAACTGCCAGGCCTGACTACCAAGATTTCTCAACTTCTGGTAAGGAAACTCACAAATCTCGAAGAGGTACAGAGTCTTGCGGGACTATTAAATTTTGCAAGCTTTGTTGTTCCGAGAGGTCGACTCAACTATCGAGCTATGCTAAATTTTCTCAACCAAATTCTGACATCGACCTGCAAATGGCATGTCATACCTCCCAAAGTCATGAACGACTTGGAATGGTGGCTCGAGAATTGCGAGCGCCCTTCACCCATTCATATGCCTCCCCCATCCAACTATCTAACAACAGATGCCTCAGACATTGCATGGGGAGCGCTGTTGAACAATCAATCTCTTTCAGGCCCTTGGTTAGCCCACGAAAGGCATCTTCATTGCAACCAAAAAGAAATGTTAGTAATCCTAAAAGTCTTGCAAGATCACTGTCAGCTCCTGAGCGGGAGTACAGTTTTGGTCCAATGCGACAACAAAACTGTGATCGCATACCTGCGTCACGAGGGCGGGACCAAATCGGGTCCGCTTATGAACCTTACATATCAGGTTTTTCAAATTTTGGAAGACTATCAGATTCATCTGAATATTTTTCATATTCCAGGAATTTACAACGGCCATGCGGACCACTTGTCGAGACTGCGCCTCGAAACCGAATGGCACCTTCTTTCAGAATGTACCGAGAGAGTCTTTCACAAATGGGGTACCCCAGTGATAGACCTCTTCGCCTCCAGTCGAGCACACGTAGTGGCGAATTATGTGTCGCTGGACCTGAACGATCGGGAGGCACTATTTCACGACGCTTTTTCACGAGAGTGGATGTTCCCTCTTGCGTGGGTATTTCCTCCACCTTGTTTAATACCCAGGACATTGAGCCATCTCAACAATGCACGGGGAACATTTCTAATAATAGTACCTCGATGGGACCGAGTCTATTGGCGTGCAGACCTGAAGGCCCGAGCAATAGCTCCCCCGTACACTGTTCGACGTCTCGACAAAGTCCTAATAGACGTCGGGACAGGACTCCCACCGCCGAGGGTACAAGAAATGACACTCGAGGTTTGGAAGTGTGGGGGTGGTCTAGGAACCTAAAGGACTGGAATGATAACCAAATTAAGCTTCTACAAAAATCATGGCGTGCTTCTACCCGGAAAACATACGATATAGCCTGGAAAAGATGGTTGGATTGGTCACGACAACACCGCATTGAGTCATATAATCCAAAAGGAAGTCAGGTAGCCAGATTTCTTTCTGATTTGCACCTGATTCATAACTTATCATACAACACTATACTCTTACATAAATCTGTTATCTCGACACTTTGCAACCCAGATATTGCTGGACAAATTAGTTCTCATATTTTGGTTAAACAAATCTTGAAATCCATAGCGTTACAAAAACCAGTTAAAGCTAAGGCACCAATTTGGAATATAGATAGTTTAGCATCATTTTTAACAAGTTATAAAATCGACCACAGCAATATTTTCCAAGTTCAAAGGCATACTGCAACTTTGTTATTGCTTTGTTCGGGTAGAAGGATTCACGACCTGACCTTGCTAACGACTGATAATAATCATTGTACTAAAACAGATAACGCCATTATCCTGTGGCCGGTTTTCGGTTCCAAAACTGATTCTACAGACCACAGACAGTCTGGATGGAAATTGTTATTCAATCAATCAAATAGAAATTTAGACCCAGTTTATTGGGTTTCCAGGACAATTGATTTACTTGATTCTCGTAGAAAATCTGCTAACGTACATAATTTATTTATATCTGTTAGGGGCCCAGAGAAATTGCTTCAAAATCTGTTATTTCAGGATGGATCAGAACCTTATTCAAAGATGCGGGTATTACAGCTTCTCCGGGAAGCATTAGGTCAGCGGTGGCATCTAAGAATTGGTTCGAAAATTTTTCTATGGAAGACATTCTATCCCGGGGAAATTGGCGATCCAGCAATACCTTTTGTAAATTTTATCGGCGAACAATCCTGCCCTCATCTGCTGGTAATGCTATTAAAAATAACTCTGTAACAACATTGTTCAATCCAGTTGATTAATATAAGTTTCAGTTGTTTTTCAACCAAATTATAGTGGAATTAATTGTTTAAGTTTATAAAATTGACTTAATTCAATACTGTACACAATTAATACATGATTATAAAAATGTTCAATCAACACTCTAGTTTCTTGTTAATCTTTTAATCACATTGGCGTCCGATTCACCCCACCAGGCGATAACAAACAGGTCTCAAATTAATAAGCTTCGAATAACGGTCAAGTCAAATTAATAGAAGCGTTTTACCTACCAATAAAACGCATATTAATTTACTTACCTTATTCGAAGCTTATACTTTAATCTCTGCCTGGTGATTTGAGACACAATGAAGAATAAAAATGGAGGAGCTCACAACGCGCGCTCCCCCCACTCTGCCTCTGGTGGGGTATGTTAGAAGGAGATAGAATACGGAAGAAGAGGATAGATATATCGAAGGCGGGAAACATAGTGCCTATCTCAAATTAATAAGCTTCGAATAAGGTAAGTAAATTAATATGCGTTTTATTGGTAGGTAAAACGCTTCTATTAAAACTCCAGAATCGTGGAATAAAATACTGAAAAACTTTTTTTTCAGGGTACCTCCCCTACACAGGTGTGAGGATGAATTTTTTATTCGTCGTGTACCCTGTAGTGTGGGATATCGTTGAAAAGGTCTTCAAAAAATATTATGGATCTTCTAGGACCATGTTTGGATTTAGGGGTGCCTTTATAGTGCTAATTTTGATCGAGCCCCTACCACTACTCAACGGATGATTTGTAACGATCAGTGAGAGGGAAATAAAAGCGGTGAAGTGCGAGTCGGACTCGCCTATGAAGGGTTCCGTAGCAGCAAGTAACATAATGATAGGTAATTTGCGGTTTACGATTTATGACGTATTAAAAAAACTACTTACTAGATCTCGTTCAAACCAATTTTCGGTGGAAGTTTGCATGGTAATCAAATGTACCTACATCATAATTTTTTTTTAGTTTTATCATTCTCTTATTTCAGAAGTTACGGGGGGGGGGGGGGACGACGACACATTTTACCACTTTGGAAGTGTCTCTCGCGCAAACTATTCAGTTTAGAAAAAAATATATTAGAAACCTCAATATCATTTTTGAAGACCGATCCATAGATACCCCACGGCCCACACATATATGGGTTTGATGAAAAAAAAATTTTGAGTTTCAATTTTAAGTATGGGGAACCCCCAAAATTTATTGTTTTTTTTTTCTATTTTGTGTGAAAATCTTAATGCGGTTCACAGAATACATCTACTTACCAAGTTTCAACAGTATAGTTCTTATAGTTTCGGAAAAAAGTGGCTGTGACATACGGACGGACGGACAGACAGACAGACATGACGAATCCATAAGGGTTCTGTTTTGTGCCATTTGGCTACGGAACCCTAAAAAAAACAGCTATTGACAACCAATATTAAGGTTTCTGTCATAGATCAGCAAGTGTAGGGAACTATGCACTATAAAGAACAAGTAGGTAAAAAGTCATCCGCGAAATGATCTACATGCCTATACCGAAAACAACATTCGTTTATCAATAAACTATAAACACTTCATTCATAAGTTCTGATTACATCCCTGTACGTATACTTTACATTCATTCTTTCTTACCCCTACCTACTACTAACAGCTTAGAAGTTAGACCTAAAGATTCCTAATAAATACCTACCAACAGTCAGCCTCAGAAACAGCTTAACATTATAGTACTTTGTAATAGTAACTGTTCCGACGGTTTCCGAACAACATTATGACAAATTCAAGAAATATGTGACAAGGTACTAAAATGTTAAGCTACTTCTGATGATGACCGTACACGTAGATAAATAAACAGCACCTTTACCTTTGCGCGTTTCAACCACGGATTTAGCGCTGGTGAACTTAGAATGATTACCTAGGTAATCAAAAACCATGAAAGAATCCACTTTTGGAAGTTTATCTGATTGAGCTTGTACAAAATCAGCTTCTACTTTATTAGTACTTAGGTATATTATGTACGTTTTATACTTAATATGAAAAAATTACAGCCCTTCATGTAATTAAATTGCCGACTATAGTGACCAACTGCGTCAGATCGGCTCCGTCGAATCATGAAGAAGGAGTGCCGGTAGCCGGCTGCGCTCGGTCGGGTTTAATGACGTCACACGGACCCGCGTACTTTGAATTTTAGCGGCCGGAACGGCAATGTTCATTACTTAATATCTTCGCAAGTAATGGTCCGATTTGGATAATTCAAAAAGATATATCATTCCTACGCCATAAAGAATCACGTGGATAATAGTTCTATTGAATTTGCTACAACTTTACTGATCCTCATTGTAATTAAGTGCAAATTTCTTAAGTACGCTGAGTAATAATTTCATTACGTCTTATCGACCAATGCAGGGCCGTACTCAGTTCAGATGTAATTGTGAGATAATGGATAGTACCTATTGTAATATGATATACATCATCGTAAATGACAATATAAAATAGTAGCAGCTAAAATTCCAATTCCATTAACTTGTTTCATACAGTCAAAAATTTCACGAAATTTTCATTACCTACTTTTCATTTCAGATTCCCAAAGGATGAATATTTAAAAACTGCCTGGTTGCTAGCCCAAATCATGTCACGTATTGTTTAGTGATGAGTGCAGAATTCTCTTAAATAAAATTGACGGCAGGCAAAGAATATACCTACAGACTCAAAGGAGAACGATACATTCAGACAAATTTTGAAACTACAGTTGCATACGGTGGTGGATCAATAATGGTTAAAGTTGGGACATTTTAGGACCAGCCAAATACGCTAACAATAAGTTAATATTCAATTAGGTATAAGGTTAAAATATATTTTTCGAATAAGTTGAATAATTTATCATCGTTATTTCTTACGTTCTGAGTTCGACCCTGATTATTGTCAATGTGTGCAGTAGATTTCTATGTAGTGATTTTTGCACGCTATTTTGTCCCTTATGTTACGTCTGCTTCTGTTTATATGTCTGTGATTATATGTTTATTAAATGAATTTATTTATGATATGTTTACAATTTATTGTAATACAGTAATACATTACAATATTAATCAAGGTCTCTGAAAAATAAAATCAGAGTAATAAATAAAAAAACATACCTATACGTGTACTTAAGTACGCGCGTGAGAAGTCATCAATAAGTATAAAAAACAATATACATAATATATTATAAAAAATAAAAATACAAATAATAAGTCCAAAAGTTAAAATACAGAATACAGATTGACGCAAAAGCAAATAAATACAAAAAATACTGGGACTCCAATTTAAGCCGCCTTTGGTGCGCCAACTTAGTGCCGCCTTTGGGTACCCCCAAAGGGATCCAGGGGTAGAGGGGTCAAGGATCGTGACCGTCGTTTTTGAGTCATCGTCCGTGTTACAAACAGAAAATGGAAATGGCATATATATTTATGGCCAAAATTATGGTATCCAAGATAGACATATTAGAAAAAAACTTTTTGACAAGTGATAGTCTATGGTTCGATACAACGGTCAACGACAACAAAAAATTCGAATTCCAATTTTCCAACGAAAGTTACGGGAACGGATTTTGTTGTAAATTAATTAAAGTACTGGTAAATTAGGTATTCTAGTAATTGAGATTATATTACTTTGAGTGCGTTGTTTTAATTCTACTAGTTGCATATTTATGTTCGTACAATGGATAACCCTTTAACGCCGAACAAAATTCAGAGATTGATACACTTGGCCGAGGACAAGTCCTTCAACGTGCCAAGACGATTGTTGTTAAACGATGAGGATGTAAAGCGGTAAGTAAGTGGTGTTCATTGTTGGTCAATACAATTCGGCGGAAGTTAGCTATATCGAAAAATCGGACGAGACTCGCTGGTTGCTTGAATGATTTGATAAAATCCAATTAATAAATCTCGCATAATTTATCAATCATCTCGTCTTACATGTGTATTTCTGTTGTATTCCACTTACTGTGTATTTTTTATTACAAACAGATTCGCATTTCATCAGGGCACTATGAACAAGTCCAGTGCAAACACGAATTGTGAGTCCTCGGGCATTTTGGACTTGGATAAAGTAGAGGGTTTGTTTTGACAGTTTTATATTATTTTATTATTAAGTTTATGTTTTATTTTATATTAATTTTATTAGTCACAGTAAAAAACATATAAGTTTATTTTGCCTATACAGATTTAATTAGTAATAATTAGTATTATTAACTCTGTGCTATACTTATTGTTAGTATTATGTTGGCATTCTTAAATAAATAATAAATAGTACATTTTTCAGCATTTGGTGAATCTGGAATTGGAAATATGTCTCTAAGTAAATCTGTGAGTATTTTATTTGTTTTTTTAATGTTATTTACCAACTTAATCAGGCGTACCAAATAATAAACTTTTCTAATATTTGTAGACTGCATTCAATCCTGGAGAGATGACGGGTAGATCCACAGGTGCTGAAGATATTGATAAAATGGCTGTATCATCTACTCCAGGGTATGAAGAGTATGGTCGCCATTCCCTAGCCTTGGACAATCTGCAGAGTCACATGGATAAACAGACACTGGAAATAAATGATATCATGAGGCACTCTATTGCTACTAATTACTCTTTTCACTCTAAAGTAAGTTAAGAAAATTAATGCCTTTTATGATAATTTTAAAAGGCATTGCTTGTTTTGTAACAAAGCCATATCCGTATAGTATTACTAGTAGTCTAACGCCCCAACTCACAGTCACTAACGGTTACTTTAATCGTTCCTTAGTAAATAATCACGTTTAAGTAACCCTTAGTGACTCTGAGTTGGGGCATAAGAGTTACTGAACCATCTGGCTAACCTGTTTCCCACAGGGGTAGAATTTTTAAATAATGTTTTATTATCAATCAAATAAGAAAGTACCGTTTCATACAAATTTACCCTTATTACCCTTATAATTAAACCGTTAAATTTCATACAAATGTACCCTTGTATGTATAACTTCAAGCTCTAGTCTGCTTTTGATGTCATTCAAATGTAAAGGACTATTGTTGAATCTCACAGATCTTACACATTGGTGGAAAGAAATATCAGTATTATCATACAAAAAATAATAATTTTCATACAAATGTATCCTTGTATGTATAATATCTGGCTTTTGTCTCCTTTTGATGTCATTGTAAAGTATAGGGCGATTGTAGGATCTTATAGATTATATACATTGATAGAAAAGAAAACAGTGTTACTCTACAAAAAAAAATAATTTTCCTGAGGCAAAATCAACGGGTTCGACTCCTGGCTAATAATATTGATTTTTCAAACATCTAATTATGCAGTTTTGTTTTTCGTCAAAATCGGCCCCAAGACTCATTTGACCACTTTTAGCTATTCCTCATAGTTTTGAATTTATCCATCCACGCCCACTTGAAAAATTCACCCTGTATACTCTTCTGGCAAATACTTGCAACCGCTAGAATGTTCTTGCTGTTTACATATACTTTTTAAACAACTGAAAGAATGTTCCCTGAAAATTTGAGCTTTGTGGGAGCAGGTTATGAATTGCTCTCCCGATGACAACTTTGCTTTGTGCTTTTCAGAGGGATTTAACAGCTGATGAAGCATCACTTGTTATCCGTGAAGCACCTCTTCCTGTGACTCAGAGTGCACACATGAATATCCAAGACAGTTTGTAAGTTACTTATCTCAATATAGAATAGACCTATAATATATTATTATGATGTCTCTAATATTATAAAGATGTGCAGTGTGTCAATTTTATGTAGTCAATAGGGAATAGGATTGCTGATATTTAGGTTGACTACCTTCACTAATCACAACTGGAGAAGCATGGTCATACACTCATGGTCTTGTCAATTATAATCAGCATGCATCCGATACTAAGTCCACTTTGCTGTTCATTCTACATCCCCATCTTTCTTATTGTGATGCCTTGTTGTAGCTATGAGTTTTCCATTAGTCTTGTTTCTCACTCATTGAAATAATTGGAAAAAAAATGCCAGCCGTCACGGGACGGCTATATATATTCATATTGCCGGCGATGCGTCGCCACGGCCTATATCGCCAGGCCAAAAATCAGGTTTACTCCTCGCATAAAGATGTTTCACATTAAAAATGTTTTTGTATTTTCAGCATGAATCAGTCAAACATATCAGTTGGATGTTTCACATCAAAAATGTTTTTGTATTTTCAGCATGAATCAGTCGAACATGTCAGTTGGTGCTTATTTTAAAAACAGATGCCCAGAGTTTGGAAGAATACTTAGCAAAACTGAAAGTCCTGATAGACCCCTACGACCCAGTATCTCGGATGGTAATTTTACTGTTTTAAACATTAATTTCGTTCAATACCTTTAGGTAATTAGTATTTTAAGAAATCGTCACAACAATATGAGGTTTAATTTTTTTTTTACTGACTGATTTCAGTATCAATAAATTATACCACCGAACCAGTATCGAAAATTGCAAATAACACCTTCAAATTGGATAATACATTAGACAGCATTCCCGTAAGACAGCCAAAGGTGGTCAACAATGAGACTATGCCAGAAAAGTTAACAGTCAATAGCAATATGCCAGGCTCTGTTAAGGATAAACCCAGTATCAGTGTAGTGAATATGTCCAATGTTAAAAATAATATGGAACCTTCTAAGCCGGTACATGTTAGCAAAGCCTTGAACGCATCAGGAGTCAACTCAGTACAAGGTTCAGGTAATACCTTGAATCAGATGCCATATAGCAAGGGACCCGGGTCAAAGTCGTTTATGACATCTACTAAGCCAACTGATGTATTGCTGCGAAATCTACAGTCCTCACTGAGAATGGTCGCAGAAGATACTGAGGGCTCGACGGAAAACTCATTGAGTATTTCAAAAATCGCAGATTACTTGGGTAAGAGATCTCAATATCTTTTTCCCACTTTTTCATATGAAATTATTATCAGTTATCCTGTACAAATGTGCTAGCTTACATATTTTGAACTTGATTTTCAGGAAGACAATCAAATGTGAGTGTAACAGACATGCTACAACTGAACAATCAAACGAAACAGCCAAACCGCAAGCAACCACTGACAGAACTCCACCTCAATCTCCTGGAGAATAAGAGGTTGAACCAGGATGTTGTAGTGACTCAGTTGAAGGACACCAGGAAAGTTGAAACTGCTAGTTCTTCAGGAACTATGAACACTGTTATTTCTCTGGATAAACTGAAAATAAAAAATCTAAATGAAATACCGGAAGTTACTGTGACACGAGACTCGGGTATCAGAAGCGATGCAGGTACCACTGAACCGGAAGACTCGGTCCAAACTCAAAGTGTTGGAAGGTCCAAGTCTCCATCGAGTAAGAGCCAGTCCACTCTCAGCACTGTGCAGGAAATTGTGATGAGCTTCAAGTCTGGTGAGAGCCCCGCGGGTTCCAGGAAAGGTACATTTAATAAAAATGCCTATCTATCTCTTGGATGTGGTTGTATTTAGATATCATAGCTTTTCTTAATAGCACAATACCTAGTTGTCTGTAGTTGTCTGTCTATGCAGACTGCGAGTTGTGCCTAATGTATGTTGTAGCCTCTCATTACAATAGTTTACGCACGAATTTATCGCACACACTACATATTTGTGCAATACCCAATGCAATACACTGCAACAATCTCAGTTCAAAGTAGGCCGGTGTAAATAAGTATCATTATTTATATTATTTCAAAATATGACCACTGTAGTGTAGGTTCCATAAAAATTACATGTACATATATTTATTTCATATTAAATGTTATGATGAAAAAACTAGATGACAAGTAGTTAAAATTTTCAGGAGAGTACATATCAAATATTCCTTCCCCAAATGTTGGTTATAGAGAATTAGATAATTCAGTAGATTGGCTCGAAGTGTTGCAACAGAAACAGATGAAAGAAGAGTGCTTATCTAAAGGTTTGTGGGCCTTCTGACGCTTTCCCCAGGGCTAATAATAACAATATCACAATTATTTGAAAACTAAATGGACTCACATTATAACATTTAATGATTTATGATTTAATACTGTAATACTGCATGCAGATTATAATCATTTACTAACAACATGGGCACTCGAATGTTTCCTTTATCCTTGGGTGAGGTCTAACTATTAACAAAGTAAAAAAAAATGTGCTAATTGCTAACTGAATTATACTACTCATACTCAACTGTTATAACTTTATCGTGATTATCTTAACATTTATAATATTTGTACTTACTTAAGAATATGAACCAAATGTATATTTTACTGTTTTACGATTTACAGAAAAATGGGCAGATATACAAATGTCACCTGTTAATGGCTTTGTTGGTAAGTGAAAATATATATACCTAAAAAAAATAAAAAAAAAATATGAGTACAAAAAATTTATTTTTTCACATTTATGTGAAACTTATTTATTCACATTTATGTGAAACTGTTTTTTTTTCTTCACAGGAGTAAGCTGTCCTGTCACCATCACAGTGTCGACTTTGACAGACAGTTGGTTAACGGCTAGAATTGAATTCAATGACTTGCCCAACAGGGGAAAGGACCTTACTATAGAACTACCTCGCCTTCCCCTTCTACTGTCTCCCGGCAAGACTGAACAATTCAACCTTCACTTGACCTCTAACATAGAAATGGCCACAAAATTACCCTTTACAATGCACCTCAAAGACGCATCCATAGATGGAGACACGGAACAGAAAGGATACTTGGAAGTGAATATCAAAATGCCAGCAATGCAGGCGTTATCGTGCGATGGAGTTAATAAAGTTACCTTCCCGGTCGCGCAAGAAAAAACATCAGTCACCAAATATTTCGTGCTTTTAAGCGACTGTCCAGTAGATTTAAAATTAGAGTTGATCATCACTGAAGGAGATAGCATGTTTGTGATCAAAAACGTTCAAGAAATAAAGAGGAATGAAGTTAGTAAAGCGTTGATGGATCGTCAGAGTTCCTTGGAGGAGCAACAGATGAGCAAATCAAAAGGAAAAGGGATTAACAAGCAACTTTGTAGGCTGACCAATGAGAATGCTATCAAAGTTACCATCACATTCAACACTCCCAAATTGTCAGAGTTGGGTTTAAGTAAGTACATCATACTGCTCTCCTAACGCCAAGAGCGGGATGTTAATTTAGCAGTTTCGAGCGAGACTAGGTTTAGAGCGAAAATAGGTTCATACAATATTGCGGTATGAAAATTCTTCTTAGCGATTTATTATATTCCCATGTGGATACAGTTATTTTTCTTAGCTCATCAGATCCGTAATTTTGCAAGGTATCAAAGGCATCAAAAACCTAGAATCTAATTATATTTCAGATTCCGCTCTTAGGCTCTTAGAAGAGCAGCATAGACATTAGCCCTAGTAAACCTAGTAATATTGATTACGCGAAGTCCAAGTGTGCTAATATTTAATGTTCCTAAAATCACTTCTGTATTTTTCTAGATGAGGAGATGGCGACGTTCAAGGGCACATTAAATGTAAACCTGATCGGAGGCGGCGCGGTGTTGAAGCGAGTCAGCATCACGGGCTCGGTGGGAACCGCGCGGCTGGCGGTGCAGACATCCGCTGATAAATTGCATATTAACTCTAATGGTAACTTCATTATATTTTGTTTATACCCAAAGGTAAATTTATTTATTTATTATAACCTTATTTTTCTACACATTAAACAATTAAATATTTAACATAACATTCACAATATAAATATATACCTTGTTGACGCGTAGTCCCTGCTGGGTATAAGCCTCCTCCAACTTAAACCAGTTTACTCGCTTTGTGGCAACCTTCATCCCCTTTTCCCCTGC
Organism: Thymelicus sylvestris; assembly: GCA_911387775.1. NCBI lineage: Eukaryota > Metazoa > Arthropoda > Insecta > Lepidoptera > Hesperiidae > Thymelicus > Thymelicus sylvestris. The sequence goes on along the minus strand of OU426900.1, from coordinate 9,950,320 downwards.
TATGCTCTTTATATCATCCGCCCATCTTTTCCTTTGTCGGCCTGCTCTTCTCTTGCCTGATGGACTATTCCAAAGGTAAATGAATACTGGCTAATTAATGGTACAAGTCACCGTTGCCCACACGTTGGACAAAACATCGTATGTAATCTTGATCACGCTTGATTGAAGGGAACCAGCATAACAAACAATAATTCCGACATACGAGTATAAACATGACTGACAGACAAAACACAGCCTAAACTAGTTGACCTAGAAGCATTAAATTTTGTACAGAGGTTCCTTAATAGTGTAGGGATGGTCTAGGGCCTAGGGATGTAAAATGGGAAGGACCTCTACAGAGGTAAAATGAAATCACGGCCACCGGCTCGTCTATTTATAATCTTTTTAAATGAAACGGATACTCACGATTCGTATTTTATAATACCTCTCTGTCTCACCGTGAACACGATCTATGTACCTAACGGGGTCAAAATATCAGTATTATAAAATACGAATACCTGAGTGAGTACCCGTTTTATTTAAAATGTTCAGTGATGTTCAGTTCAGCGATGATATAAGTTAATTATTTATGTTATGCTACTAGCTGCCCGGACAGACTTCGTTCTGTGAAAAGTTATTTTTAGATGTAAGCTATCCTATTTTTCAAGTTGGATCAAACTGCACACGGTGTGCTTTGATTAAAATTAAGTTTAAGGTTAAGTAGTTTAGGAGTCCATCGCGGACAAACAACGTGACACGTAATTTATATATATTAAGATTATATAAACATTTCAGAGCCAGTCTCCATACCACTGACCAACACAGGCTCAGCTAGCGGGTGTTGGGAGGTGAAGGTGCAGAGCAACAACCCCGACACCCCCCCCTTCAGGGTAGCCCCCGCCCGGCTCGAACTACCCCCCGGGGGGACCGCCCAGCTGAGTGTCGCTTACACTGGCGGAGATGATGGGGTTTGCGAAACGTAAGTACTTTATCTATTTTTATGACGAACTGTGCGGCGTAATGGTCTGTTGTCTGGGTGTGTGTTGTTGCCTAATAATCGAATCACGTTTCGGCAAAAGGTCGCAAATTTTTGTCGGCTTTGAAATAAAAATTAATTTAATTTTCAAATTAAAAAATACATTTTCAGAACTTTAATATTAGAAGACGTAGTGACGGGCGTGACGTCTTCAATCGAGATCAGCGGTGGCACAGAACGTCCAAAGATGTTCCCGATCAAGACCAACTTGAACTGCATGTCGTGGGTGCGCGCGGGCCGCAAGGAGCTCAGCCTTAAAAACTTCAGCGACAAGAAGGTGATCTATATTACAGGCTTCGGCTTAGTTTCTAAACTAAGCCGTGGTGGTGTCTAACCATCAAGGCTATTCTGTTATGTAACTCGACAGCGGAATCCGTGATGAGTTTCAAAATTGAAGTTCGAGTTCGAGACTCACTTCACTTCGCAAGTGCGTACTAGATAGTTAGAGAATGACATATCAAGATGATGCAAGTTCGCTTTCGAGTGTCACTTGAGTAAGCTTCGATTTCAAGTTTGTATTTTAGAGAATAGCCCTCCTGATCTCCCACAAATTACTAATCTATGGACCTTTTTGTAATTTATGTAATAAACATTATTATTATAGGTGCAGCTGCGGTGCCAGATCGTCGGCGACGGGTTTGCTATCGACCTGCCGGGGCTGGAGTCGCGCGGGGTGTACTGCCTCGCGTTTGGGGCGTGCGAGTGCCGCCCGCTGCCCATCGTGTTCACGCCGGCGTCTGTCCGGCCGCACGTCGCTGCGTTGCATATCGTTTTTGATAAAAACTGCGGTTTTTCGAGAAAGGTTAGTTGTTGGATAGTGACTGTTCTGGCAGGTACTTGCAACCGCTAGAATGTTCTGGCTGTTTACATATACTTTTTAAATATGTAGTTGAAAGAATGTTCCCTGAAAATTTGAGCCTTGTGGGAGCAGGTTGTGAATTGCTCTCCCGATAACAACTTCGCTCTATTCTGGCTCATACTTGCAACTCTCAAAATAGGTTTAACTTTCGATGTCCTTAGGAAGTGTAAAAACGTGAGATTCGGATCTTTGTTATTGTTTAAGCAGCGGAATGCAATGCAATATGTTTTTGCCTTCATTTTATTATAGTTCTTAACGTAGGAATAGCGCGACGCAGCTTGTTGTAACAAACTAACGTGTGACATGTGTGATGACATGAAGAAAAGTGACATTTATAAAAATTAATTAATTATGTATTTTTTTTCTGAAAGTTTAATTTTTAATATGTGTGATAGATTACGAACGTGTAACAGCCATTATGAATTTTCTGAATTAGCCCGGCACGCCGAACGCGGCATGTATGTACTTGTCATAGCTAAAATGCGGAGTGCACCAGGCCTGGTATTATGTATTATTAGGGGCCGTTCAAGTATTACATAAGCACTATAGGGTCTTTGTTATGCTTATTTTGGATTACATGGGGGGTAGGGGAGTCTAGATGATGATTACGTCATCGGTACTCGGTAGTTATTATAACATTATAATTATAATATAAAAAATACATTTATAATTGAAAAATGTTTACGTTACCGCGGGGGGAGGGGATAAGAGCTTTGTTTACTTTTGCTGACAAGGGGGATGGGGGGTAAATAATAGTAATAAATCTGCTTACGTAATATTTGAACGGCCCCTTAGCGTATAATAGAACCGACACCGCAAACACGTTGTATGTCGCAATCGATTTTGAAAGGTGAACGGGGACTCAATTTTGAAAATAGAACCTCCCGGCGGGACACACATTTTGTTCAAGATGTCTTATGACAGTGGGCGCGTTCCACTAGACGCTCAGAACGCTCACAACGATCAAATTAGTATGATATTTTGATCGTTGTGAGCTTTGTGAGAGTCTAGTGGAACGCGCCCATTATAGTTCAATGGTTTTGTGTCGTGTAGATCAAGCTGCACGGCTGCGCGGAGAGCGCGGGGGGTGGTGCGGGGGCGGCGGGCGGGCTGCGCTGGGCGGGGCTGGTGACGTACGGCGACACGGCGCTCGTGCGCGCGCAGTACCGGCAGCACGTCGACCTGCCGCTCTACAACAAGAGCCAGGCGCCCGCGTTCGTTGCTGCCAGGGTGCATTTTAATGGTCAGAGTACTGCCCCACTAATAATAATGTTTTATTTTTTATAATGTATTGTATTCCAAATTTTTATTAGTATACTAGCTGCCCGGACAGACTTCGTTCTGTCAAAAGATTTTTTTTATTCTGAGATGTAGCTATCCTATCTTTCAAGTTGGATCAAACTGCACACGTTGTGCAAATTTGATTAAAATCGGTTAAGTAGTTTAGGAGTCCATCGCGGACAAACAACGTGACACGTAATTTATATATATTAAGATTTTATCTTTTCTAGTGTTAGTAGAGAACAAAATTAATAAATTACGTCAATTAAAGTAACAATAACTTAATAATAAAATTATATTAAATGATTTTATATCACATTATGTTATTAAGGTCATTTAAATTACATTAATTCAATGAATGGTGGATTTTAAAATACATTTGTCCTTATTCTGACGGCTTTTGTGTGTGAACACGGATCTTTCTGATCAGCCTACTGACGGTTTCGTTCATTTTATGTTAAATGATTAAATTATTAAATCATTGTAGCATCTTCGAGTCGAAAAGCCAAGCAATTTCTTTCTTTTTGATGTACCTTGTTCATAATACTTATTATTATTAGTATGCCCTAGTAAATTCTCGGCAAGTTGACTTAACACTTAAATCAAAAAACATTTGTTACTTTAATATGATTTAAAAAAAGCTGGGGAATCACAGGACAAAGTAATCAGTCAACTAAAACCTTTATAAAAACCTCCTTTTATCTTCATAAAAGGAGGTTTTTTGAAACATGTATCGGTAATTATGTGCAGTTCAATACGCGTGCATGGAGTGTCACGCGCGGCTGAGCGGCGCCCGTCGCGTGGTGGGCGGGCGCGCGCGGCACGCGCTGTCGCTGCGGCTGGAGTGGGCGCGCCTGGAGCGCCGCGCGCGCGCCGCCCGGGCCTCCGCCCTCGCCACCGTCACCGTGCTCACCGGGACTGAGTACACGCGACGGAGGATACTCAGGTTAGCTCTAACACGTAGTCTAATCTCTTATATAATGTGATAAAATAATTTCTGCTTTAAAGCTAATGATATTTTTTCAGAATTTTGAAGAGCGAGTCACAAAGCGGGGAGCTGGATACTTCGCTGCTGCCGGATCACCTTAAAGTGTTAACCGAAAAGTTTGATGGAGAAGACCCCAGCATGGATAAACATTTAGAAAATTTCCGGGAAACCAAGGTAAATTGGCCTTCTTTTTTGTTTTAATCTACTATTTTGAAATTGTATTAGGTTCTTCTTATCATAAATTCTTAGACAAAAACATCTTGTCTGCTAAACAAAAATAAGGTCTAAAAGAAAGGCTTGCAAATTCATTCATCATAAATTGCTTTTAAAATCAATAAACATTGCTAGGTTTTTTAGTAATACAGTAATCTATATAATTAGTTTGTCTAGTTTCTTGAAAGTGTATGGCAACCTTAAGATTTGTGGTGATTGATATGTGTGCATCTGGATTGAGGGCCCACTTTTTTTTCTTAGCATAGCAAATTGAGATTTATAGGGAATTTATTTCAAATTGGTTAAAACTTAAAGCAAACACAAAGTTGTTAAACTTGAATTAAAGATGTTGGTAGGGTATTCGCAGCTATAAATTATAATAGCCACTATGATGATAAATAATAACTAGATTTTAACTAAATTCCTTATAAATCTCAATTTGCTACACCAAGAAAAAAAAAGTGGGCCGTCACTCCAGATGCACACGATTGATAGCAGGCTCATAGTGTGGCAAATTGTATGTTACCATTCTGTCTATGCCACCCGTAAATGGTGCTAGAAATCTTAAAATTTTAAGAACATATTATTGATGAGTTCTGTATTATCTTCCAGCTGTCGCTGACTGAACTAATCGAGAGCCTGCAAGAGCTGACGGCGCAGATCGACTTGCCGCAGGATTTTGCTGACGACAATACGATCGTCATTAGCGACGACACGATGATCGAACACCACACACTTTGCGATTAGTACCTGTAGTATATACGTACTGTTAGATAATAATATATTCATCTCAGTTTCTTACAAAATTCGATAAGTATTATATTAACTAATAAGACTGGTATGTGCCTTGATAATTTTTAAATTAAGAATTGTCATCATACAAAGATTTACATAGGACCGAAAATAATTCCATTATAATACATGTTAACTGTAGATTTCAGTTGTTATAATGTTGTAAATACAATTTTATTCAGATTCCATGTTGTTTCTTGAATGAGGCTGAGAAGAGAAATGGAATGAGAAAATGTATTGTCCATAATATTAAACATTCCAACAAAATGTTTGTCCGTCCTACCATCATGAAGTTTTTACTCAATAAAATAAGTATGTTTAAGGAAAATAATGCAATAAAATCCAATTATTTAATTCATATCATTTATTATTTTCTTAACCAGTATATTTATTCCAATCGTTTTCCTATTTTTTTTAATAATTGTATCTAAGAGATTCTGACACTCGCAGTTATCTGTTAGAAACGACCTTTAAAAAAAAATATTGCCTACAACTTATAAAACTAAAATGCATTTCCATCCACTTACAATAATAAAGTCATTAAACACCGCAAAATGATATTTTATATACAGGACTAAATTTGACGGTTCGTAGAATTTTAAATCGATACCTTCACTAATAATTAAACTAATTCTTTACGACGAGCCCCGCTACATTAAACATTAGCGTAGAGTATTACAAATAAGTTATTGCTAATTTTGGAAACCCATAATCGTATTTAAATGATAATTCTCGTGGGGCTTATCGTAAAGAATCGCGTCAACAGTACATCGAGCTTGGTGTATTTTATATTATCATGATTATACATTACTTACACAACGAAAATATCCTTCTAACGCACGAACATATTACGGGCACGCGATCAGACATCCACACACATACGCAGTTACGCATCGCATTTGGCAGTTTAACATAGTATTCTCACAATTGTCAATATTCACATGAAACTCTACCGGCTACTGCATTGTAACCAAACTAAACGGAAGCTACTATATTTAATACAAAAAGATGAACGAGAGATAAAATGTGAATATTAACAGCACATAACGTGAGCTTCACGTAGGAAGTCTAAATGCCGTACACTCTACATAAGAAAAAATCTCATTAAAATGGAAGTACTTAGGTTTTACCATGATTTCATTACAACAAATCGGAGTCATAAATGGCTGACATTAGTGCTTTATAAAACTTTTTCAAAAGTTAAGGCATTACCACCTAACGACCAAATTTCGCAAAAGAAAGATCTAACGGGAGACGACAATTTTAAAAAGTGATTCTAAAACTTGTATTACATTCAAGATAATGTATATCTACATTCATCAGTGACATTTGGAGCGTGTCCAGCCAACGTTATTATATACACACAATCACACGTTTTTACAATAGGAATTAAAGGATTCTAAACTAAATATAAACCAGTCACTTAATGAGCTAAGAAATAGATTTGCCAAGGACACACTGGCCTGAGCGCCGACTCGCAAGCTACTGAAGTTAACATGTTGAGACTCCTGAGTTAAGTTGATGTCATTCATGCTTAAATATTTCTTAAATAAAATACGATCGGCTGACATATCCTAAGAGATCAATATGGCTTTAAAACATGTGCGGCTTGCTTTAGAGCTGATCTTTCCTAGCTGGTCACATCCACATACTAATTAAAACACAAATCCTCAAAGAACCGAAGCTTACACCATTAGCAATGTATCAATGTATATGTGAACAGACGGGCTATGTTTTAGTCACAAAATAATTCAAGTCCACGTCGACACGACAGATTCCAATATAACAAGATTCGGAAATAATTTGCCATTAAAGTATAATTACATTACTTATCACAGACAATTCTAAATAAAACAAAACATTATGGTGTACGAATGCCTCGAGATAGTTTGCAGGACAATTAAAAATAATTAATTCAAGTCTAAAATACACCAACTATATAACTAATTTTCAATGGTACATTAGGTATTGTCACGCAGTCGAGGATTACAGCACTTTACCCTTTAATTACTTTGTATTTATGAATGCAAATAGATAATTATACGTATTTAAATGGTGTGTGCATCCACTCGTTTATATTTACATAATGAATCAATAGCTTCCCTGCCTCCCTCGACTGTGTAACACTGAACGATGACGTCAGCAGGACAAACTAGTAAGAAGATCGTGAGTAAAGCTTCCCATTTAGAATCCGATTTAAGAAAACATTGTATTTTCTCTTGTAAGAAAGTAAAAAAAAAACATCTGCAGACCAACCGATTATTCGATTTCTAAATACGTAATGGATAAGATCGGAATGTGTATCGTAAAGAACTTATTATTACATGTTGTTTCATAAGATCGGTTCCTAAATTGAAAGGTCTAAGTGGTCTAAGTTCCTAAGTTGTAAGTATATAATTAATTTACTTCATTTGCTTTCGTTATAATTTCCGCTGAAAAACTATTAAGGCGCAATGTGTAGGCTACGTCCTGTAAGGGTTGTAGCTCGATCAGGTATACGTGTAAATCGAACGGGCAAAGTTATACCCGAGCAGTCCGTTAAGTACTGACTTGTACGCATAAGTCTTTGGGATATGACTAACCTGTGATGCTAAGATCGGGTCGGACGGAATATGAACTAAGTTGATTCACGCGGCTAATATATCCATTACATTTAGTGTATCAGACCCGAGGGAATGCCTGCTCGATTCGATTTGCAATGTCGAAATAGTTAATTATTTAAAACTAACTTAGTTTGGTTTACTCGAGTTCTGAATGTACGTAGTGTATATTAAATTCATCGGATATTACTAAATCTTAGATTATCAGACACACTATCACTATTTATATGCGTAACGTTACGCAAACTGGCATTTTTCGCTTAACTATAGTAAAAAAAAATTATATATCAGAGTTAATGTAAAATATTCATGCGAGCCCGAAGACAAACGATTTAATTTTATTGAGACACAAGCAGGTCTGCCTACATACTGCGATGTATTAAATATAACTTTAACACTACGCCCGAGAGCGCCGCCCCGCCCTCGATTACAAATGAACGGCTCGGTGATTCTCCAATCTCACAAGTTACCTATATCACTTATGATTCTGCGCTCACTAAAACAAACCAGTACAAATTGTACTTACAATGCAAAGAACAATACGAATAAAATTATATTTTGATACAATTTATATCTATTTATCTATAAAAACAGCAAATTGTTACATCAAAACGGTACAGCAAAGCAATCATGAGTGATTTTCAAGTGTGAGATTCGAAATTCACCATTGAACTTCAATCGACACACGTACGACCCACGGAGACAACACCAAACTAAAGCTCATTGTAAAAATACGTCTACTTTCTATCTGTTAACCGATTATACCTCGTTTTAAACTCCACTAATTTGCACTAACAATTATATTGGAATCATGGATGAGTAATATAAAGTCACTCCTAATATTGCTCGATTAGTCTGACCGTGGAGGCACAAGTTGGGCGCACATTATGACCTGCCGCCAACCGCCATTGGGTACAATATAATGGGTAAAGCGCCGAGTTACTTATCATACAATTTTGGAAGCTTCAGGTTTAAACACTATTAAATGTTTCATAACATGATTTATTTTTGTTATTTTTTAAAGGGAATTCCTACTGCTGTTTAAGTTAAGGTTTTTGGAAATAAGTGAGTTCCTTTATATTTTTTTTAATTTGTTTGGAGTGTTTTTGATACAAACACACTATGTGAAAAATCCAGTAGCGCCACATATTAACGTAGTATCCGTTACAAAATTGTTGTCCGAGAAAATATCGCTCCGGAATCATGCCGCTCTACGAACTACTTCTGATCTCCCTGCGTTCACTTTACTTTTTAGGGTTCCGAAGTAAAATCGGAACCCTTATAGTTCCGTCATGTCCGTCCGTCCGTCCGCAGTAAAGCGCAGAGACCCTTAGTGCTAGAAAGCTGTAATTTGGCATGAATATACATATTTATTTAAACTCCAGAATCGTAGAATAAAATATTGAAAAACATTTGCCCGGATTTTAATACAAATACATTTCACAAAGATTCATATATTATTATATATTATGATTCAGTTTAATTTTAACACAACGGTCAGCGAAGTCTATTTATAATTTCGTAATCGTCAATGGTGACTATACCTCAGCAGGATAAACCCTGGACTGTCCAGGTTGCGGCATAATGGTCTTCGATCAAATGTCCACACTATACTATTTACTGGATACAGCGGCTGTTCTGTATATTAGTAACATATAAACCTATTTGGTTCAATTAAAATTACATTTCCATTGCGAGCCGGCAACATATAATATCTTGTAGTGAAACCGGGATAAAACATGTTGGTAGCCCACAATTCACAATCGATACGGACATAATGTTTTATATAAGAGCGCTTGTAGGAAGCCAAAGCCTGTTCATCGAAAGTTTATGAAAACGTATCGCCTCACACAGAGTTTCACCGCAATTTGTAATGACGAATCAATTTATCAACCTTACTTTAATTAAGTTCCTTTGTTTCGTTAGTTTGTTAGAATGTAATATGTATGGGTCAAAACTCAAATTTATCAAGCTGAATTAGAACTTCCTCTCATGCTACTGAGTTGAAATTTCACAAAGTGGTTCCGATGACAATGCAATTTCATGATAACGGTGACCTGATACGTTCAGAGTTGGCTCCAGGGGAGGGAACTCCTCAGCGGCTAACAGCACAAACACGAAATTTCAAAAGCTTGCTTTGTATCAACTCGGAACAGACTTTAGCTGGGTGTAGCGCAGGCTGGGGGCGCTAGGGGCGGCAGGGGCGACTAGGGCGCGCGGTACAGAAGGTAGGCGGTGAGCGCGGGCGGCAGCGCGAGGCGGCTGGCGGCGGCGCGCAGTCTCGGCCGCCCCACGCGCTGTCTGATCACGCGCCTGCATAGCTCCATCAGGGGCAAAGGCTCCGCTGTAGGGCGAAAAACGATATTTTATTACACCAATTCTAGTAAAATAAAAAAAGCAATCAAATGAATGTTGATGACTTTTTTTTAAATAACGGTTTACTATCTTAGGACCTGTGTCCAGCAGCAGGATTTCAGGATTTCGGGCTGCTCTCTACCTGAATACGCCTTTATGCTTAGACTTGTCGTGTTCTGGCTGGGGACTTGACAGTCAGTTCTACCTTCCTTTTTTTTCTCTTTCTTGATCGGCAGCGTATCAGGGACACCTTTGGTGCTGTTGATGTTCATGGGCGACGATAGCCACTTACCATCATGTGGATCGTCAGCTGTTTTGCTGGCTTTTATCAATAAAAAAATACGGTTTCTTTAGCGCACTAAGCTAGTACCAAATCAAGATACTCACGATCAAGCCCACCAATATACTTCATAGTGATCTCGGCGTGTCCCCACACCGCGGACACGATGGGATGCAGCGTCTTCCCGCGGAGGCCTCGCGCGGCCACCCCGAGGTACCGACCGTCCGCGCAGAACGCCAGCGTGCCCTCGTCCATGTCCAGGACCACTAGCAGCCGGTCCGGCACTAGGAACTGTTCGTCCGGCCGCAGTAGCGCCGGGTACGTCGTACCGCTACCGCCTGTGCCTTTCGCGTTGTGGTATACCTGGAATTAATAGACGGCAATTTTAACATAACCGACAATATAAATAATTTTTCGTGACATTACACAATGGAAGTTTATTCATGGTGCATTAAATATTTTTTTTTGATAATGTGAGATCAACAAACCTCATTGTGATAGGACGTTAAGGAAGGGAGAATTGCCACTCGCAATATTTATACAGTTGTAATCACTTATGTACATTCAACATTATCTTACTTTATGACTTATGAGGCCTGTTCTCTTTCAAATGGTACCTTATGTAAGTATATACTTTATTATGTCATTCTCTAACAAACTTGAGTGATCTCTTAACGTATTTGAGAGACTTCCTATTCCTATAGTAAAAATAGCTAATATTTAAACTAAAATAAATAAAATAACATCTTTTACTTTAGGAATATTAGTTACACTTAAAATATTTAGTTCGACAACCACAGTACAATTAATTCCTTCATCGACATACGACGCGCGCGGGAAATGCAGTGAATGTGCTCACAGTCAACGACTTCAAAACACGATGTCCGACGGTTTGTATAATTGAGTCGTGTTAAGTTAAATACGTTTATATCCCCACCGATGCCGGTGTCGATCGTAATTATGATCGATTAGGTAGTCGGTAGTTCAAAAGGTGACAGTTAGCTGTAGCAGTTTAGTGCATCAAAGGCAGATTAACCCGTCGGTTTCTTATATCGTTAATTTGCAATCGTTTAGCCATAAAGGAGGCATTCGACCGACAGGTTGACCATTGACCCTGCCGGTGCTATACAGCAATTCACAAATGAATAGACAAAATTCAATTTCATTCAATTCAGTGAACGCTTCTGCCTATAACTTCGATGCAACAAAGGGCGTACTGAAAACCAGTAGCCGTGTTTCGCCGCGGCATTTGCTGAGTGCGTCCCTTTTTTGTTGAGTAGTTCTGCAGCAAGTTATGTAATGTAGTAACTATTTAATTTCATAATTGTTAAGTAACAATTTATAACTTGTTGCATTGCATAATGCTTAATAAAATAAACTATTTCTTTCTTTTTTTTCTATAATTACTGAAAGCAAACTGTCGAACTCACTTTGTTTCTCCCGAGGTCCCACCCCCAGCTCTGGTCAGTAGCACCAACCAGGCTCTGGTAGCCGACCGAGTGCAGCGGCGCGTGCGACGTTGCCACCCCGACGACCGCGTGGGTGCCGCGTTGCCGCGCCGGCCACACCACCTCCCAGCAGTGCAGGCCACGGGAGTACCCCACGCGGCCCCGGATGCAGTCCGTACTCTGCGCCACCGGGTGACGGTGGAATGTGAGTGCATCTTCCTCTTTCACGAATATGTTTAACGATCTGGAATGTGTACACGTTTTGGTTGAATGAAGAATCAAAAGTGAAGAGGCTTTTACTAAGTTATTGCGCTTTACCATCGATGACTTCATTTCCATTTACTATCAGGGTTTGTATATCAGTCCCACACTAGGATTCCCTATGTTGTGGGCGCCACGGACAACACACAAAGACAACAGACAAACGTCCAGACCAAGAACAGAAATTCAAACTTATTTCAATTTCCGCCTGGCTGGGAATCGAACCCAGGATCCTTGGCGTGGCGATGGTAACCATTGCGCCACACGGGTCGTCACACGGGAGTTTATTATCATAATTAATTTATTGTAATAAACACTTAACGTAAACATTAATTTATTGTAATAATAAAAAACATTATATTTATTGGGAAAAGCTACATGAAAATCCATGTTGTAGCACAGAAGAAATAGTACTCATAAATAAGTAGTTGTAGTTTAAATAAACTGACACATTGTTTTTATAGTAAAGATAATAATTGCAAGTTGAAATAACCGAAATAATAATCGTTAAACGTCAATCAGTGTCCTATGTACTTATCGAGATAATATTACATCACTAGTTTGGATCAAAATGCTTCATCACTTTAGTCCACGTCGATGTTGCGTACAAAAGCCAGTTGGAATTCTAATAAAGTTTTTTACATTCGGTTCATTGTACGAAACTGTTTTGTCTCAATTCGCAATTAGATACGAAGCTATTCGTTCGTCTTTAACTATGTTTAAATACACTAGCATTAGAGCTTCGACTCGCAATTTAAAGACGTTACGATATCGTATCATAAATGTAAGTTCCTATATATTAAAGCAATTAAATACGAGTAAATACAAGTATATAGATGTTACTATAGATTGTATTAAGACTTGACCGATTCCCACAATAATAATTGTTTCTTCTTCTTGGGACAAATAAAATCATAATGTATGGCTATGATTTATGTACATCAACTTTATATTACAGAATAGAGAAAATAGAGAATAACACTTTCCGGACCAAACAATACGTCGCGTCGGTAAGTTTACTGAGCAATATTAATTTAAGTCAATGATCACAACTTGGTTGACGTAATATGCAATAAAAACTTTATATTATTTACCCTGCGCCCGAAGGGTTATCAAGAATATTTTGCATTTACGAGAGTTCTGGTGCGTAATTTTCATATAAAGCACCATGAAACGTTTTATTATGCAAACTGACAGTCGTAATGACTCGGCTTTTTATTGACTAAACAGCCTTGTATCACCAAAAGTTTAATCGATCACGAGAATTACATCTTCATCGATTTAATCCACGCAGATTTCATCGCATACCTATTTATTGATCGCCAGGAGATATTCGTAGATTTTGGTTTGGGAATATCATTTATGACAAAAAGGAATGACGTTTCAAGACCAAATTAGGGACGTCTTGAAAAAAAAAAAAGGCCAGGTCAAGAGTACAGCAAACCGAAGAGCATGTATGAAAGGAATAATGAAAGTGGACGAAGCGAAAGAAGTATGTAAGGATCGTAGCAAGTGGAAAGAAGTGGTCTCTCTCTGCCTACCCCTACGGGAAAGAGGCGTGATTTATATGTATGTATGTAAGGAATAAGTGGGGTCGCAGGGTACCCCTCGGCACTGCTATTACTTTACTGCTATTAAATAAATTAATAGTTTTGAAAACTAAACACAAGCTTTTAGGGGTGTGCAGTAACCGTCGAGTTCCTTTATCAGCAGAAGACAGAGGAGAAACAGAGGATAGACTAGGACTGCAAGTGTAGTGTCTCACCTATCGTCAGGATTCCACGCATGCTTGAGCTGCAGCTCGGGATGCGCGGGCGGCGCGTCGAGCAGCGCGTCCAGCCGCGCGGGCCGCGGCGGCTCGGGCGCCAGCTCCCGCGCCACCACCGCTTTGAACGGCGCCGTGCACTCGCGCGACACCGACTTTACACCGCCGGAAAGCTGGAAATATACAGGCGACGGTTTACGATGGATTGCAGGTTGGTTCGGTGTGATGTATGGAGTGAATAGGATGGAGGATGACTGTAGCATGTGTCGCCGATTGGGAACTGAAGCCTGATTCACGAGGGGAAATGTGTTCCGCCCGCGACAGGTGCTACACACCGTATGTCTGGCAACAGTGGCAACATTCATAATTCATTAATTGGTCCCACACTAAATAAATAATATTGTTTGTTCTTTAGGAAAGTGACTTTTAAAAGATGGGTCTAAATCACACATAATATTTTGGACTAGCCAATGGCGTAACTTACTAATGGAGAGCTTTTCGCGGCAATTTATTTGAGACCTCATTTTTTGTAGACCTAATAGTTTACCTGAGTGGAATAAGGTTCGGCGTAGGCGGCGACACAGCACAACGTATGTACATAGGTCAGATCACATTTGTGACTGAATAAACAGCTATCCTATTCTGGGGCGAGGTATGGTGCCGGCAATGATTGTTTCGCCGCCTGTAGTGTCGCTAACATACACTTTTTAACTATTCTGTGGTGGTTGAGGATTTAAAATTTGATTTTGAGACCAACGATTAACGAATGAACTTATCATTAAAATGTATGTAAAGAAGTAATTACTTTATACATACGTAGTGAAACAAAACAAGTGAAAACAATTCAACAGTCACTTATTTTAGCACTGTCACTTTAAAATCAGTTTGCTTCAGTTGCCCACTAATCCCACTATCCGTAACTCCAGACCAGTTAAGATGGAGGTATTCTACTCTCTTGCCCCACCTATTCTATTTCTCATCCCTAGCCAAGGGCTAAGGTTCAAAGATCGAACTTTGAAATACATACTCCTAACAAAGTGGCAGACGAAGGGGTTGGTTACCTTTTGCCCCATGTTCATGCCCCTGCAGCGAGTGCGGGCGCGCTTCGGCAGCGCCTTGAGGCCGCCGCGCCGCGCCTCCTCCGCGCCGCCGCCGCCCCCGCCCCCGCCCCTCACTGAGCGCACCCCGCTCTTGTACCTGAAAAACAAAAAAGATTCATATTACTATCTGAACTTATTTTTTAATTTTATGAAGATGAAAGTTTTGTTTGTAATGGGTAAACTCAAAACTACAGGACCGATTTCAAAAATTCTTTCACCAACTAGGTGCTCTTTAGTTTCTGAGTAGCATGGGCTATATTTCATTTAAAAAATTATGGATCTACACGAATACCGAAGCAAAGTGACGGCGGTTACTAGTACTGAAGTGTAAACTGTAATGCTGAGGCTACATTGGCGCACGAATAATCGTATTGAGGTTGTCGCGAATGTCACGATAAAACTTCGGCTTTGCTATCAGCGATGTTCCTGTCACAATTTATTGGTCACACTTGTCGCGATTTATGAACATTTGTATAAATGTTGCCTTTTACATTTACAACCTTAACAAGATAGGGACAGTACAACTTGTATATTATAACTCGGGTCAGTGGCTCGGGTCGATAGGAAGCACTTGGATGATGAATTGATGATGCTATCAGCTCAACATTCGTTTAGAGAATAATAGCATCGCCTTCAGAAAATTTCGAGAAGTTCATAATAGTCTACAGACCATTAATTATTTACCATTACCATTAACCTTTAAAGTTTATATCTAAATGGATAAAAAATGTTAATTGTAAAAAAAATAGATTAAGGAGACTGCGTCAATTGTCGGATTTTAAGACGGCTCTACTCTACCTGTTAGAATGTAGAGATAGCATTACACATAACGTATTATAAAGTACATACTAGTATAAGCAATATTAGTAAAAAAGGTGAGCCATCTGAAGAAAAACGTCTTTAGTGTAGATAAATCAAGTCGATATAATAAAATTAGACTCATTGTTAAAATAGCTACTAACCAACCACGGCGACACATGTCGAGCACTTCAATATTCACGAGAATCTATTACAGCAACGACGTCCACGTGTAAATTTGAATACACTATAAAAGCAGAAGGCCGTTCGTTGCGAGCAGGAAGAGCTCTCAAGTGTACAATTTAATCTAAGTAGTTCAAGCTTCGTTACTTAATAGTATTGTTGGCAGCAAGAAACTGGTTCTCGAGTGGTTTGTGAGTGGTCACGATGTCATCATAGCAGACGTCGGCGTCGATGCGGGCGTGGAGTCGTACCAGCGCATCTTATGTAACCAGCGGCCGTCTAACCGTGAAAGTCGCCGCTCAAAAGCCAAGGTTAGCGTGGCCCTGGAGCTCGCACCAACAACACATGCGAATATTACATGACCGCATCTATTATAGCTTTATTCAATTTGTGTTTGTTTTTTTCCTTCGACGTGATGTCATGTAATCGCTCAGCCGGTCTTTGATCGTTCGTCGACGGCCGCTTCGCATTGTTGGGAGCTTAACACTTCCTAAACAGCATTACAGGCCAAAACTTAGATCTCGGTTTTGCGCAATTCGACGGACGTGACTACCAGCGTGATGTCATCGATGGTGGAACTCGACGTACCTACTATGTAGGATGGGAAGGGACGCCTAGAAGGCGCGCAAGTTACAAGGCCGTCTGCCTTTCCGTCGCCCTAGAGCGGCTGCATGACAAAAGCGGGAAGTGAAAGGCAGTGAATGCGACCCCTCCCGTCGGTCCCGTCACGTACAAACTTCTTCATCAATTTTATTACTTCCACTCGACTATGAACGAACTTACATTTATTGCAATATCATTTTTGCTCTACGTACTTCTTGCCTGCTCAGGTAACTCTGACAAGGTGCTAATATTTAAAGCAGATATTAAAATTAATGAATGTGTTCAAATAGGTGAACGGCAAAGCTGTTTAATATACGACCGATATGGGGAGATAATCTGGCGAGTTCACATGGCCGTCAGTAAACAAACTGTCACGACGTCACTAGACCCATGCCAGCTACCACTATAATAGTACCAAGTAAAGTACGTACGAGATACGAGCATTGCGAGTCGCTTCGTGAAACTTATCACTATTGCAGATGCTTTCCGCGCTACTAACCCAAGCAGTAAATTTTCTGCCGGTCTCTATTTGCAGTTTGGCTTAATGGTCCATTCTAATCCTATATTCATGAGAAGCGTTGCCAATTTCCCTCATAAAGGTGAGAAAAATACTCGAGAGCTGGGTGTTTTCGGTATAATATTTTTTAAAATTGTCAAGTATAAGATCGGGCGTTGTGTTGAACATAACCGTTCACGCTCAGTGAGAGGTGAATGGAACCGGCGAGCGTTCAGCGTTGCTAGGCCAACTACATTAGCGTGTGCCAGCGCGCTCGAACAATGAACTAGACAAATGACGTACGTTCGGTGTTCAGTGCACGCCGCCAGCCCGCCATTGTAAATATTACATCCCATCCTCGCGCCACTCACCAGAGTGATTGGCTCGCTTGCGGTGAATTCCTCTCTCCTTTTGCGAGCCGCTACGTGCCCTCATAGTTTTCTTTCTGGCCGCGAGAAGCGGTTGGGTCCAATATGGCAGCATATACGCTTTTGTTGGATATTAAATTTTTCTAAAAGAAAAGTAAAAAATGTGGAAAAATCCGACATCGTAACTCACTTACCTACTGTGACATATATGTACTTCACTATAGGATCTAATTTACATATCGCTCCCTTAATAAAACAATAATAAAAAATATATTATGAGCATTTGTGTAAAATAGAATAGAGACTCCATTACTCTGTACTAATACACCAAAAAGCACGTTTTGAAAAGTACTTATGTGCCAATTCAGTAGTTCAGTAGGTACCTGCCTCCTGATAGAGGAACATACATAGGTAGGTACTACGATCTTAAATCATAACGCTTGGCTTCGCCATAGATAGATCATGAAAATATCTATCAAAATCATCAGTGTAAGCTTATAAGATAAAATTTATATGTTTGTACGAAATATAGATATGTAAAACATTTTCAGAGAAAGTCGATTCAATGCATAAATATATCAAAGAGGAATATTTATAGAACAGACCTATGACCCCGTATTGTTCCGAGTTAAAACCGTTCATCATGTGGTAGTTACACGATAAGAAGGAACACTGAACATATATTTATCGGTTCAATATATTTTCTACAGCTATTATGTAATTTTAGGGTGCTTTTCATGTCGATATAAAACGTAAGCGTTTTATCTCTACATGAAAAGCACCAAAGAACTCATGATGATCTGTAGAGCAGTTTAATATCATATCAATATAAATATCGATCATAAATATCAACATTGAAAGCGATAGTTGAAAAACATACTCCACAAAGTTTAATAGCTTGAGCAATAAATATTGCTCACATCCAAAAATCTATCTTCAGGGTTTAAGATTGTAAGAGCACTTATCTGCATACTAACACAGAAGCGCTTGCATGTGAAGTTTCTTTGTGTTAATCCATTCTACTAACCGTCGAGGTGCAAGCAATCCGTAGCCCATATTAAGTCGGCTTAAGCTTATCGACTGACTTACGAGTTACTGGCTCACGTGCTACAACCGATTATTAAGTCACACAACCACCTAGAATAGCCGGCTAAATCATTTTACGTCTCGAGAAAAAAAATAGTTTTGTAGTAAAAACTAGCCTTCTTAATAAGGGCAACATTAGCTGGCACGGTAAAAAAGCGGAGTTGATTGGCAACATTTTATTATACCAGAATAAAAACGACGCTTACAAACGAAATTGAAACGTCCCAAAACTGAATTGGACTACGGTCGGCGCGGCGGCGCGGGGACGAGGGAGGATTAATTATTAATTGGATCACAGCACGTAGGTATATTTATGATTTCTTTTACCGGTTCTACCCAAAAGCGTTTCGACTGTAACGATTTTTAATTCGTGCATTCGCTTTTGTATAAACCATTTAGTTGAATAACTCTATAATTCGGTATAAAACTTACCCAATTTGAATCTTTATTGAACCGTAGCTCGTAGCCAATGTTGTATTTTATTTTGAGGATTATTCGATGCACTTGCAGCAAAGATAGAGATAGATAAAATAGGCTTTCAACCATTTTATCGTTATAACTCAAAGTAACTTTTTTATACACCTTTAACAGTATCAGTAGCCAGATATTAATTCAAGTTGGCAATAGGAACGCAAAGTACCTACCTACTCTAACAACGTTAATTAATAGGTACCAGCTGAACCAAGTAACAACTTTAGGTCGACATGTGTAGTACCAGAGATCCATTCAATGTTGAATTAAGTGTAGATAGAAGGATTACGAATTACGATCATTATAGTGGAAGCTCCTAATGAAGTCTGTGTTATGTAAATACCGCTTAAATTATTCATCGCTGCTTGTATATGAAATTAAGTAACGATAATAGTAAGTATAGAAGGTTATTCCTTGGAAGCGGCTAGGAGTACCTCTTTATGACAAAGAGAATCGTTATGTTTAATAGATATAAATTCATCTTTGTTTATAATTATTTAGTTTATAATTAAGTTATCCTTCACAAACGATAGCTCTACGAGGTTATCGATATATTTCATATGCAGAAAGTTGTATTTGTATTGAAACGCAAAATACAGATACTGCTCGTGCAGTATAATCTTTTATCGGATACATAGCATAAATCAGCTGAAAGTAAACGGACCATCCAGTCACCGGATTATGGGCATCCACAACAACGGGGTACCATCGAGCTCATGCCAATGCCAAATTAATATCAACAGAAGGAAAAATGGACGCAATTTCATTATTTAGCTCCATATCTTAGTAATGAAATAATTAAGTAGACATCTTAGTTACCATTGATGTTATTTGGAAAAGTTGTAGCAACTAGCCTAACAACGCCAAGTTAATTAACGAATCACCAAAACTTTCAATACGTAACATTTGGCTACGTAGCTGGCCATGTTGCCATGCTTCAGAATGGCTCTTAGCCGATTGCCGATGAATCCGTGCAATCAGACCCGACGTTACGTTGCGTGTAATCTCCCTCTAGTTCATCGAATTTTTCCAATCAAATAGACGTGGATTGGATATTAATTGAACAAATTGCTTAAACGAAAAGTTATCGAAGAATATTGAGCTAGAATTGGTGTTTTTTCGAGTCAGTAAACACTTTATGGTTTTCAATGCTGCAGGGTTGTTGATTTATAGATTGAGTCGATGTATGTACCATCGCTTTACATCTGCTACATGAATTCTGTGAGATATTTCAAATATCGGACTAAAAAAGAAACAAGCCACTGCTTAAATTGCGTGTTTCATTCAAGTTTCAATAAAAAAAAACATGATTACAGAAATAACAGGTGAGTTAACAACTATCTTCTCTATGGACGATGTGTCGTTGACACCTGGGTGTTACCTGAAACCATCAAACCATCGGCGCATTATGTTGACAATCAACCACCCATCCACATATCCGATCACGACACGCCATCGATACGATATCCGGATACCACGATCCGATCTGCCAAATGATAGGAAGGACAGCCCACGCTGTTTTAACAAGGTACTTTTACTGTCGTTCGTAATATATTCGCGAAAGGTTTAATGTCAATAGGTACAAGTGCAAGAGGTTTTAAGTTGTGTCACATTAACATTTCACATTATTCGAAACGAATGGAGAAAGCGGCGGTCGCGAAGTCACCTCTCGAGGAACTGTGAGGTCGAGCGTGCCTTATAGGGTGCGACACCGGCATGTTAACATAACACAATATTAACACAATATGTGTGTTATTTCAGAGAACAAAATCATGTAATTAAAAAACATAATGGAGAAAGTGACTAAAGTATTTAAGTACAGTCTCTAGTATATTATTATAAAATAATGTAGTGTACGCCAGTATATTATATACTTTATATACCTAATCGATTAGATTTTTTTCATTAGTATTATCTTCTACATAGTAATATAATAATATAATGTAACATAATATCATTATAAGCATATTTTTTTAGAATGTCGAAAGCAACGTCGAAAGAAATGCCATTAATTGCATTGTCAATTGACGATTTAATTGCATTCAACAATTAAGCGACAGGTTCTTACTTCTTCCATTCACTATACTTAAGCAGGTAACAATAATGCAATACTATGTATCCCATTCACCGGGTAAAGTAAATGTAAGTTTGATCGAATAGGCGATCGGCCTCTGTTTAACTTGTTTTACCAACTATTATATCCAATATATCCTTAAGGTCAATGCCCTAAAAGTTTCGTCCAAATATATTTATTTTTACGTTTTGCCACCTAGCCAACATTCAAGTCTTCTCAGCGTTTCTTTCCTTATCACGTGTCCAATCACATTTTCTGCCTTTATTCGTCCATTGTAGCATGATTTTTATGACAGATCCATTACGCGACATAAGATTAGGTATATATTTTTATTTATTATAATATCTTATGACTAGACCAACTAAATACCATATACCAGGTCAATATTATGGAAAACAACCCGTGGTTTCGGTCGGCAAGCAGGATTACTGAAAAGTGTACTACTACATAGATACTCATATGGTCATCTTTTTATATACATACATACCTACCTAGTACCAAAAAATCCCATACTTATTAAACTTAACAACACAATATTTAACGTTGACATTTTCAACCACTCGCGCAAGTTCCTTTATCGCTGTTCAAATTCAGGGAAAGTTCGTCAAAATTGATAGTCGAAGTTTGTAATCCTCTTTTGCGAAAGATAAGCTAAGTTGGCGTGGTTGGCTTATCGGTGCTCAAATATTTGTTATTATTATGCATGAGAACTTGGAAGGCTTGTTCGATAAGACGTTCGTTACGTATAAACGGGAGTTTAGGGTTTATGTATGTTTATCTACTTACAGTTGATATATTTAAATTATTGAAGATAAGCTTAAAATTATGTAAAATTTTTCTTAACAATTACTGAGCAACTTAGAAAGAGCATAGTAATTGAGAAAGTGTTCGACTACCATTATTTTAGTCGCTATCTCAAAATGAATAGGAATGACATAAAGTAAGTTACTCAATACTATGAGCAAAGCTTTCCTAGATTTCCATAGAAGACATAATAGTAATTATTTCAAGATATTACAGCTAAATAAATACAACTGTGAATTGGACGACCACGTCAACCACTTAGTTTAGCGGGTCGTTAACACAGACGTGGAAGTTTCCTCAGGCTACAGGACGGAAGAAAACATTGATCTCTATCACAAAATAGATAACAAACTGGATAAGTTACAGTACGATCGATCATTCGATTCCACGACCCTATGCGGGATTCTAAGGCACTGTTATTTTTTATACCTTTGTTTTGTTCCTGTGCTAACTAGTTACTGAATTTCTTAGAGATAACCAAGGACAGAGTACGACTACTATTTAATGAAACAAATAGAACTGAATAAACCTTTCGAAACATAATCAATTTTCATTACTTTTCGCCCTAAATCCAATAGATCCTACAAACCCTAGCTCCTTCAATGTTGCTAGGTCTGCTTTTTCTTAAAACAAGCTCTAAAACTATGATTGAATTAGACCTGCAATAAACCTACAAACGTGAATAAGAATAAATTTAATTTTAATGGATCTGTTGACATCCTCGCCGTAAGCAGATGATGAAAGCGGACGTAAATTTGACGTAAATAGGGAAACAATAAATGACGGAAAGAAATCTCGAATCGTCATTCGTGGACCTCGGAATCTCGACTGTCTCTTGTTTCAATAACAATTAAATAGTCGCTAGGGCGTGTCACGGCAACCTTGTGTCCGTTGCGGCGTTGCAACAGGGCCTTGTGTCAAGGGAAAACCCACTTTGCAGTTTCCCTGGCCTTGAACCAACATTCGCAAATAGCCAACAAGTTTTCCAGTGCGTATGTAAGTTCCATGAACATAACAGCTTCTATGAAGATCTATGAACTCATTGCTGAGTAAGATAGTTCCGCGAAACAGGTAGTTCCAATGAAATCATATCGCTAAAGGCTAAACTTTTAATAAATTTAGAAGTGTAACCTTTAGCAACGTGTTATTAGTGGCTTAGTCAACTTCATTTTCAATCCAAGTTAATAATAACGCATATTCAAATACGCTCGTTAAAAACCTGACACTAGATTTTGGACCATAAAAAGTTGTAATTACATGTGTAAAAAGCAATAACTTATGGTCCTTGTCATTAGAAGTTTTGATACCTCTAAAGTTCCACATTCTGAATTGGAACATTATTACAGCCATATAAAATTGTAAGCGTAACCAGGCGTAACACACTACTCTGTGCTAGTACGAGAATGATTCCGAAACTTAACGACATCCGCCTAAAGATAACAACCGATAGCTTAGTGCCTTCTAAATCACTGATTAACATGATTGTTAGCTCTACTAAGCTTCTGCATAAACATAAGTAAAAATACTGAAAGTCATTCAGAATACAGGTGTCAAAAGGGTCCCTGTAGAAGAAAATGTGGACGTAGAATAATTTATATCCTTGTACCCTGCAAATGTCGATTAATCGTCCCTCAGATGAAACTACCCAATTGACCCAACTATAATATCATCTCGTCTTGGGTATCCAGGTAGAAACTTATTCATTCGCTGTAGACACTAAGAGGCATTTCATAACTATATGGGAAGATATGTAGCGCTTATCTTCCTCTATAGGTACCTCCTACTAGCTTACTACACGTGCAATTCTTAATGCTCCTTATTATCTTTATACTGCAGTCTGCAGGATGTTTTGAGATTGCGGCTGTTTGAAGATGACGTAGATCAAATTAGACATGCACTTACATTATGTATTTCATTATGTCGTTAGTATGAACCGAAGTCCAACTTTATCAGGATTAAAATTATTTCTTCTTGCAATCATAGGTTTGCTTATGAGCTTTGTAGCATTGGGTACTTTATACTCATGAAGCAGATCGTCAGTTAGGTCTGCAATTATGTAAAAAGATGTGGCAAAGAGGCTTTTAAAGAAATTACCATCAATCACCAACATCATGAAGATTCGAGGTTATCCGTCAACCCTAGCGGCCCTAGCGCTGCAACCAGCTATGCAGCGACTGAGGATTACATAATTAGTGACGTGTGCGCGTGTGGTATCGCGGTTCATGTCAAGGATGCACCGACTACGCCTCGCCTTAACGTTGCCGGCTCGCCGTTCAGCCATGGTCATTTATTTCGAGACTACATAATGCTGAAAAACTTTAAATTAAACCTTGATTTATGTTGATGAGTTCGATTCCATATTGAATTAATTAATGACCGGGACACGACCGTGCCGTGCCTCCAGATACTGCGTAAGAACATAATTGTCCATAAACCTCATGTCAGTTGTTTAGCAGCTGTTAAAAAATCACGTCATAGTCTTAGTTGTTTATTATTTTACTAGCTGTTGCCCGCAGCTTCGCATACGGAAATTATGTTTTACCTTATATTTTGTACCTACCTCTTGCAGAAGGAAATTTAAAAAACGGTGAATTCATATTGAAGTACTTATATTTAGTAATGTATACACTGAAACCCACGATAAAATCACAAAGGATTCCTTCAGGAGCGGGTTTTGAAAAATAAGCAATATTCACATTAATTTGTATTTTTTTCTTTTTTTTTGCAAAATTTTGAAAAACTGAAAAATATATGTTCCATTAATTTAAGCAAGGAACATTTGTAGCAAATTTGAAGCAAATCAGTTTGATGTTTTAAAAATATTCCATACAAACTTTCATCCCGTTTACCGGGGAAACCTTTTAATTTTCCGGGATAAAAAGTATCCTAAAATATGACCCGGAGTATTAGTAACAACTTTACCAATTTTCATCGAAATCCGTTCAAGGGTTTTCATGTGATGCCCGGACAGACAAACAGACAGACAGACAATAATTCTAAAAAAAATATTTTTGTGCTCTAACACGTTATTGAAGTGCCCCCTAATAATTTTTTTTTTAAATATTCAATGTACAGAAAATTTGCCCTTTGAGTTTTATTATAGTAGGTATATAGATCTGCTAACTTATCCAGTTATGGATACATAGATAGTTTATTGAAAACGGCCTTTTAACGTCCATGAATAATTAATCGCTGAAAATAGGAACCTGTGAATAAATGACAAGACACTACATTCATACACATTAATGTCTACATTAACTACTACCATTCTGTAATAGATATTACGTGAACTAAACAATGCCTATTGAATGGAATGTATTTCCATACATAAAACTGTTTACGTTCGACTTATTTATCAGGAAGTGTACGAGTATATCGAAGAATAAAGAGCAAAATACAATAGCACTACTTTGTATAACACCCTCGGCAATCTTTATTTTCGCCTTGTTTTGGCTGTCGTATTGACCAATACACAAAACCAAGACCAACTTAAGGCATTAATAAATAGCGTTGTACAAAAGTAGTACTACAAAAGCGGTTGCTCACACGATGACGCGGTTAGTTATCTAACACGTGACAATTACACAGTAAACGTTATGTGCGGCATGCGACGTAAATGCAGTAAAATAAATGAAGACATGAGTGGATGAAGGGGTTATGTAACATTTTATTCAAAAACGATTTTTTGCATTGGATGAAGGTGTTATGTGCCTATAAACCATATTAAACCTTCAAACAATGCCATTTAGGCTTAGTTTTAGAAATAGCAAGTGATGAAGGAGTTATGTACCAACATAAAATGATAATCACACTGAATGAAAGTGACATGGGCACTTAGCCATGTTCTTTAATTTAAAATTATTTAAATCTATGTCTTTCTTGCGCGGATGAACGAGATAAGTGCAAGGAATCGCGCGGGTGCGTTGCGTTGTTCTGGATGAAGGTGTTATGTGATGTACTTGTCTCTTTCTTTCATTTCGCGTCGTGTTCAATTGTGCTGGATCATGGGTCGCGTACGCATATCACGAGTGTTTTGTTTATTGTATATTTGATTAAAACTAGTGTTTTTGATTTTTTTTATTACAATAATTTCAAGAGCTAAAAGACTTGTGGACGCTGCTATAAAACCTTCAACTTTAAATTATGATTTCCTAAAGTACGACAATCCTTACCTCGAAATCTTAGACAAAAGTAACTTTCTTCCCCAAGGGTTATCGGTCCTTCGAACTATGTGGCCAGCCCATTGCCACTTCAGCCGGCTAATTCTTTGAGCTATGTCGGTTACCTTTGTTCGCCTACGGATCTCCTCATTTCTAATGCGATCACGTAAAGAAATAGGGAGCAAAATAGCCCTCTCCATAGGCTGCTGCGCTACTCTGAGCGTGGATTAGGGCACCATGACTCGAATCCGTATGTCATCGCTGGCAACACACACTGCTCGAACACCTTCGACTTCAGGCACTGAGGTAGTGTTTTGGACGACAAGATATGACGCAGTTTCCCGAACGCAGCCCATCCGAGTTGGATTCTACGAGTGACTTCTTTCTCGAAGTTGGACTTACCCATCTGGATCACTTGTCCCAGGTAAATGTATTCGTCTACAACTTCGAGAGCAGCGCCATCAACGACAACCGGTATGGGTGTGACGGGTGTGAGGTGTGTGACGTATTCGCCATTAATATTGATGCCACGTCGTTTCCGCTTAGTGACGGAATCGAACAGTTTTTGGAGCGCCACTAGAGGGGTTTACCTCCAGCTCTTAATAGCTCGGTTGTGATTCCGTCATCTCCCGGTGCCTTGTTGTTTTTAAGCTGTTTGAGAGCCTCTCTAATCTCATACAGGCTGACGTCTGGGACATCCTCTGTGTAGTGTCGGGTCAATTTAGCACGCTTGTCGCTTTCCTCGCGAGGAGGTGGAGCTTGAGAGGAGGCATACAACCGTCCGTAGTAATTTCTCTCAGAACTTCCGGTTTCAACGAAACCATAGTGCCGGACTCGGTCTTCAACCTCGTAAACTGACTTTGCCTAATAGACAGATCCCTGGCGAACACTTTGGAGCCCTGGTTTCGCTCAATTGTGTTTTTTACACGGTTTGCTTTGTGTTTTCGCAAATCGCGTCGTCATTGAGCCGTCGGTATTCCCTCATAGAGGTTGGAGACTGCACACATAACTAGTTCTCGTCGATCCTTCATAAGATCGAGAGTTTGTTCTGAGAGAACCTGAGATCTACTACTTGGGTGGGTCTTGAAATACTTCGACCCTACCTCGTGGACAGTTGTTACCATCCTGGTGTTAAACTCGTTCACTGTCGTGCACGATCCTAGGCACGTAAAACGACTTTGCAGCTCAAGTTGAAAGTTTTCGGATCCCTGGATTTGGACGGATGTTGGGCGAAGCGTAGACTTCATCAGGCGTGACCGTTCCAGCTTCAGGTCGATATTTAATGTGCCTCTTACAAGACGGTGATCGCTTCCGGTTTTGAACCTGCTGATCACAGAGACATCATCAAATATGTGCCGTTTGTCTGCCAGAATTAAGTCTATCTCGCTTTTCGTGGAACTATCAGGACTTATCCAAGTCCACTTGCGTTGTGGCTTCTTTCTGAAGAAGGAGTTCATCATGAAGAGATCTTCCTTCACCAAAAAGTTGGCCAGCAAGTGTCCTCGGCGATTCCGTTGTCCAATTCCGCAGGGACCCACTTTCATCTCGGCGCCGCTTTGCGTGCCCAATCTCGCGTTGAAGTCCCCCATCACAACATTGAAGTGAGCTTAAGAGGTATGTATGGCTCTGCTTATGTCCTCATACATAACCTCAACCTCATCGTCAATGTGTCGAAGTCGGCGCATATACCTGCTGTACCACTTTCAACGAATACCGTTTGGATATTCTGAGTGTAAGGTACGCTACTCTAGCCGACACGCTACCAACTTGCAGAATGTTGTTGACGAGGGACTTGTGAACGAGAAACCGGACACCACCTTGGGACAGGTGTTCGCCCTCCCGGTGATAGAACAAGTTTCCGGATTTGAGTATTATCGTGTCCTCCCCCTGTCTTCGTACTTCAGATAAACCCACAATACTCCAGTTTAACTTGTCTATATCTTCTTCCAGCTCTTTTACCTTATTGTCGGTCCTCAGTGTCCTGATGTTATATGTTGCCAGGTGCAGAAGTCGTCGTTAACTTACAGTTAACCCATTCATCTTTAATTTAAGTATGCAATTTCTTTTTATTTAAACGCTGAATGAAGGAGTTATGTACATATTTTTTTTAATAAATACATATTCTTAAACTTTTATTTTATTTTTCCACTCCATATTAGTAGATGTGTATAATTACTACAATTTGATATATATAGTTAGTAAATAAATAACAAGAAAAAATATTTATCTCAAAAATAAGTAACAAAACTTTGACGTCCGTTTTCTCCACATTTAAATATTGTATCATATCCCCTTCATCCACTCATGTCTTCAAATATCGAATGTCAACAACATACGATCGTTGATCGTCGTTATTATTAACGCTCGGCCATTGTATAGCATCGTTGGATTAGAGCGCGGAGATCCAGCGTATCGATTAGATCAGTTTATGTATGTACCATGTATGAGTAATGGTTGGCGTTGGCGCTTGTGTCTACGATTGTACGCTCGTTGGCTCTACTCTAGGCTTGCCGCACACTTGGTAAGTATGGATTTATGTCTGGTTCTCTGTTTTATTACTTTAGTAGAGTAACTAATCTATTGTGAATGGAGATCCACTTTTACAGGCCTGCCTATTTCGACATTTTCGACGTAACCAACCGTAGCCAAATCATGTGCCATTCGAGGTCGGTGAAATATACAAATCTAAAAGTAAACTTTGTTGGTGTGGTAACACGTGGACTATGGAGGTATGCACAACGTTTGCTATATCCAAAATAATAAAAAAAAAAAATCCAAGTGTTTGGGCTATATTGTTCGTTCGTTGGGCGCATGTCAGCAGGGCCGAGGGCCTTGACTACAATGCGCGCGCGCCGTAGCGTGTCAAGGGAGCGCTGCTTTCGCCGCCACACCCGCCGCAACTCTGACTGGACAGTTTGCATCGCCGTATCACTCGATACGACGGCCTAAATGCCACTCAGCTCATTTATCTCAGCTATAACTTATACCATTACGCAAACGCAAAGCTGCAGTCTAAACTATAATCTGCGAAAAAGTACGAAATATGCGATAAAAACGCACAAAAGGAAACAAAACGGTGACAATGTGAAGGAGAAACTGGGTCATTGAATGTTTGGCTCAACATTGGCACACAATAGGTTATAACAACAAGCTGAAGGCGAAAACAATTTAAACGGCCTCAGCGATGGGGCGTTGTGTAGGTTTTGAACGTGTCGTATGAATTAACCACACAACGCGACGCGACGATGCATCGCTGTTTGACGGTTCAGATACCAACACATAGCAAATAAACACGTTGTCCTTATGATATAAATAAGTACGTGCTATCAACACACGAGTAATTACAACATTATCTAAACATATACACATGGAGACCACTGTAAGCAATATATGAATCAAAATTTTATTGCAAAGAAATTTTATGTAAGACAGGACCTACCACAAGAAGTCTGAGACAAAGTCGACCAATCTTCTAAGTGGCACGAGATGTTGGCTCGGGAACAAAGCCAACTTCCTACCCTCAGTTGTCAGTGTCGTCACTCGCTCCTAGATAAGCACACCCTCTACCTCTAAATGCTTTTAGAACCGCAGAATGACAACATTGAACTAAAAATATATCTAAGTTAAAAATGCCGTATAATATTAATAATGTTCATAACTAAGGGACAATAGGACGATCATATGAGTAACATTCGAAACAAAATAAACGATAACATATTTACCACCCGTAGAGACGATGTAGCGATGGATCGGCCGAAGTTCATCCGTCTCGGCCGTCTCGGGTCTCGACATATTTATGTCCGCCAGTACTTCCAGTAATCGTGAAGTGAAAGCGTTTAAAATACCTTTAATATTAAATTTTGAGTTCATATCCGCGAATATACGCGGCTTGAGTTAAACGATCCACTCAATTAATGTTGACTTCAATGCCAATGACAAATTTGGGAAATTTTAAAAGTTCAAGTGACAGTTGACATACCTACACGTTTAATTCACGATTAGTGCCGTCCGCAGCTGCGCAAGACCACCAGTTGAATTATGGTAGACAGAATGGTCAGTATTATTCGCCGGGGCCCGAGAGAATAAAATAGGAAATTGCAAATTTATAATCAACATGTAAATGTTTGCCACAAAAAGTTTCTGAAAACGCATTAAAAGTTTGACGACGGAATTGATTTGAATTATACGTATACGTAATAAAAACATTTTTAATAATAGGAAAAAATCTCGTTAGTTGGAACTGTTGGAAATAATATTTACGTAAGAGCACAAATCGCACAGCGTAAGCATGATGTCTCTATTTCTTTTTCAATGAGTCGGGCGTGTGGTCAGAATGAACTGTGATCTAGCTTTCCGCACCAGCCATTGAGCTGACGGATGAACAGATCAATGGAACTTAGTTCCTACTAGTAAGTATATCACTTGAATTGAATTATAGTAATCACACATGATTTTGCATATAATTATTTCAATGATAACAAATAGTAGAGTATAAAAAAGTTGTTAATTATATAAGCCTGTCTTTCTTGTACTTAGTTGAACTTGCAAAACTTTAAATCAAGTTTATTACCTATCCTATAAACTCATTCATGTAATTTTTTCCTAAATTTTAAATAAATACAAATACGCTCCGATACATCGGTATACTATGAAGGAATACGTAGAAAGACACAATTGCGGAGCCCGTTTAGTAATTCTTTCGTCTCCTGCGGGATGAGACGGCGAAGGGAGGCGTCGAGTTGAATTATTCATACACTCGTACCTTGGCTGTCAGATCCGTAATACTACGACGCCCGCGGCTGGGTCTATCGGGAAAACTACCAATGAAACATAACCACGCTGAACTGATTCAATTTCTCGATGCTCCCATGGATCGCAATGGATGTGACCGTAATAAGAAGGATCATCATTTGGATATTGATAGAACAAGATAATGTTTATAAAGATATCGGTTTCCCAAACAGATTTCATGAAGTCGCAATTTACATATCTATCCCAGTTGTTTCATTCAACCAACAACTTGTCTAAAGAAAAATTGTAAAAACTTTCATATTATATTAATTCGGAAAAGCTTTATCAGGTAAATATGTATAGCTTTATAAGACACAATAATTATACTAATCTGTACTACAGATTTCATGATCATATAACAATCGGGCATGTCAGTCGAACGATGGACGAATTTCAGATCAAGCCCATTTTATACAAAACTGTAAGTGTAAATAACAATTGGAATAGTATTACTAACACACTTTGCACAATGTATCGAACCGCATAGTAAAAGCACGAGATGTTTGTTTTGTTTTCCTGGGATAAGATCGACGATGCGGTTGGACTGCATTCGAAACCGGTATTGGAGAAGTAGGCGCTTGGTGATGCGCGATATATCAACTATATTACCACGAAATACCAATGCCAAAGATATTTTTAGAACAATACATGGGTATTTTAATGTTCTAGACGACAAACAACATTTATTTATTTCAGTAGATTAACTTCACCGGCCATTTGTCGTAAACTTCGACTTTAAACTTTGCTTTGTCAAACACATTTGCATGTTCTGTTACATCAATAAATCCTACTTATGTTTGTTTAAGAAAGTTTACCATAGAAAAATTTAAAACTACGCAATAAACAAAAAAATTTGTTACGAATCCTGTTTACTAACTCTCGGTCTCTACATCACTGAGACGTACATTACATACTTGACAGTTGACATTCAAGAATAATGGTATGTATCGATAAAATTATTTATTTTGTTGAAGTCAAATCATCGTCATGATCTGCATTCGCAGTTTTTAACAGACTTCAAAAAAAGGAGGAGGTTCTCAATTCGACTGTATTTTTTTTTATGTTTGTTACCTCAGAACTTTGGACTGGGCGAACCGATTTTGATGATTCTTTTTTTAATCGAAAGCTGGTGGCTGTCATGTGGTCCCACATAAATTTTATTGAGATCTGACAATGGCATCCATTAGAAAACCACATAAGTCGTAAATTTGTGTTAAGATGTGCGCGACAAATTGACGAATAACTCAATTTCGATAATTCTTTTTTTAATCGAAAGCAGGTGCCTGTCATGTGGTCCCACATAAATTTGAACGAGATCTGACAAGTAGTTTTAGAGAATTTGAAGTCGGTTATTTGTTGTTAGTAAAATTTAGAATTAGGGTTCCAAAGTAAAATCGGAACTCTTATAGTTTTGTCATGTCTGTTCGCCCGTCCGTCTGTCCGAAGCAAAGCGCCGAGACTTTTAGTACTTGAATACTGTAATTTGGGGTGGATATATGTACATATTTATTAAAACTCCAGAATCGTAGAATAAAATATTGAAAAACATTTTTTTCAGGGTACCTCCCCTACAGGTACCGCGAGGATAAATTTTTATTCGTCGCCTAGTATAGACTGTGCCTATAGTGTGGTTATAGTTGAAAAGTTCTTTTAAAAATATTATGGGTCTTCTAAGATCAGTTTTGGAATTAGAGGTCCGTTTGCGAAATATTTGAGTTTAAAGTGCCAATTTTGGTTAGAGTCAAGTGTCCCCCCCCCCCTGCCGGCTAAACGGTTGGAGTTGGACAAGTGAAAAAATTCTGAAAAATAGGTTATATGATGAATTTACAAGGAAAACTATCACGGCTATGTTAGCTTAAGTAAGTTAATGAGTAAGAGTCGATAAACTTACTACTTCGGAACTCTACATTGCGTCAATCTCTACATCTCTGAATTGCCCGGTTTTTCTTGCAGAAAACGTCACAGACTGCCAAATAACGTATTGATAATCGTTGAAAACCAAGAATAACTATTTAGTAAATTAGACACACACAAAAAAGACTACCCTGTAGCCTAGTTGGTAGCGACCCTGCCTGCGAAGCGAGGGGTCCCGGGTTCGTATCCAGGCCGGGGCAGATATTTATGTGACAGATAAATGTTTGAACTCGGGTCTTGACTCTTGGGTGTTATTGTGATATGTTATATGTGTAGTCCATGCCACCCGCGACGCGACACAGGTAAATAACCTACTGCGGGGGTTTGAGTGTGTAAACTTTATTTATTTATTTATTATTTAAAATTAACCAAAAATGATAATATTGCATTCTAGTCTGTAAGCAACGCACAGCACCAACATTCAAACCACAATCCGGGCCCGTGCTAAATATTAGATTCGGGCTAAATGAATAAAAAGCAATAAATAATATAGAACACAAAGGGCAAAGGATAAATCGTGGTGTATGTGTGTGAGGCGAATGGGGCTGCGAGTGGGGTCAACGACACGCACCCCGGCCACGGTGGGGCACAAATACAGGACGTGACTCACTGTGGGGTTACCAGCTGTTGTTACAAAAACTACCCTCGAATGCGCGTGTTGCTGCATGCGCTTCTCTTTATTCTAAATTTTAATTATGTAAACATGTTACTCGTGCGCTATGCTAAACACCAGTCTCGTTTATTACATTTTTTTACAAAAGAATCTTCTTTAACGTACGGTATCCTACTGAATAAAGTGACCTGCTATCAGATCTTAACACATTCACCCAGGATTGCATGGTGGATAATGCTTTGTTTTTTCTAATAGAGGTGACATTAATATGTAAATATGTTGAATACGTGCTGTAAGGAAAATATAACATTTTCGCATGTGTAATTCAAACAGTTTGTAACGAGATACGGGCAAACTACTAGGACCTATTTAAAGACTTGTAGATAGAGAGAAAGAGAGAATAGTGCAAATTAAACGACACAAAGATGAACACAAATGGTGAATTCGAAGTTGTCACAATACTTTCTGTACATACGTACGAAGTACCTACGTAACAGCGATTGTGATGTAGGGAGTGAAAGCGGCAACATATGCCCGCCTCATTCGCTTTGTAATGTTTCGATCTCGTCGCCATATGGTACATACATTGTGAACACACACTAGGTCACCAGAAGTCCCAATTTCAAAATTCAACACTAGACTAGGGGTTCACGAAATGCATGCAATTTTAATCATTTTAGGCCGGGCGTTTAAACGACGAGCGAACATTTACGCGATAGAGTAAGGCAGACGTCAATGGGATGCTGTATGCTGCATGTAAAGGGCGAGGAACCATAACAATTGGCCTTCACCTAGGGCCGGCTGGGCATCGATCCTACGAGTATATCCACGCTTGCCTGACGGGTATATTTATAGATATGCTCGACACGGCGAAATCAACTTTAGCACACTATGTATCGCTGCGACAGTTGCTCGCCATTAAGGACAATGCACCTTGTGTATTATGCGGCTGACTCAGTAACATTAGCCACCTAAATATTGTGCGTTGTAAGTAACAAAATTTTTACAAGTCGTCTTAATAGTGGCGTGACTCACATCGGTGGGCCAAATTTTGAAGGCGGAAACTAGCAAGGGAGTGACGTAATGTGCTTTGTGGTTATTCATTAAAATAATATCGACGTGAGAACAATCGGCTCAAGGAGAAGGCGGCCATTAGCGGCGTCGAATCGCCCTTGTCCTTAGGATTTCTCATGATGAAAAAGAATAGTCGTCTCGAGGCGTCAATAACCTCGGCGGTACGGATCGTGGAGGTTGCAATAAATACGACATCGGCGGTTCTGGCCTGGTCAAGAGCCTTTCAAGGCCGGGAGGCGAGGCGGGGAGCGCCCGCGCCCCACATCTGCGCCTGGGCCACTCTTGCCCTACCTGCATTCCACCTAAGACAACCCGCTCTCTGATACTGAAGTCATACTGCAAAAACTTGAAGTAAGCGTTATACTGACTTGAAACGTTTCACTGGCGATTCGTAGGTAAGTAGCGTCACGTATGTAAATGTCTTAAAATACGAGAAGACCACCTAGTAAGTGAGGACAAAATTCGAAGGCTTTGTCCTTTGTAAAGGATTTTAGGCCAATATCTTGTCGCTAAGTTAAGATTACAATGTGCTTGGGCCTCGGGTCGACGCTTTCGTAACTTAGCCTGTCAAGGTCGCACATTACATTAATGGCTTTGTACTTGAAATGTTAACGCTGCCGACTTAGGTAGAGCCGACCATGTAATACCTTTCTTCAGCGTAATCCTCCTCCTCTGGAGCCGTACACACCATAACACAATAACCATAACATTATCTTGTAACAATTTCCTGGCGACTAGGTATTCCTTCACGGGTACACGACACTATACACTGCGAGCATCTGTTTCGTCGGCAGATAGAGCGGATTGGAAAGAGACAGACGCTCATGTCATTCGTAGCGAGGATTCAACAAAAGATCGGTGAGCCGACAGGAAACATGCCCGCGTGCGGCAGCGATGCGAACTCACCGCAGGTCGAGGAAACGTGCGGCCTTCGTTCTCCTTTCACAGGACATGTCGTCTGCCGGTCGATACACTGGGATGTCACTTCACCAGCGAGGCGTAGGCACCATGCTCGCGGTTAGCGCGTGCGTCCGCGCACTTCGGACACTACCACCGGCGGCGAGAGAACGCGCGCACTGAGCCGGTCTGCGGGCGGTTGCAGTCAGCCGCGGCCCGAGGCTCGGTGCTCGGTTCGTCGAAGCGCGATCTACCTGCCCGATGCCCGTCGTTTCCGCGGCGAGGTGAAGCGGAGGTGCGCATCGCGGCGTACGCGCAGGTACACGACCGCACGATCGACACCGGGGGAAGGTGGGGTGCTCACACTGCTCATTTACCTCAACTCCTATCCATGTTCGTTATCTATAGCCATATGGTAACGAATTGATTACTAAAACTCTATCAGTGCTATCACCTTGTTTCCCACCTTGTTTGTAAAGTAAGTCAATTTAATCTTGCGAGCAACTCGTTACCCTTATTATTTTATCTACTCCTGCTAAACAACTTAAAAGTGTCTCCCGGTATGCATAACCAAGTCGATGAGAATTTCAATTTAACGCAAAATCCTGTTCCAAAACAATTAGGTACAAAAGCTAAGTATTAACTTTCTATTTACCCTTTAAATTACTGGAATACCAGACCCAAATGATTCGTTTTTTAATGTCCCAATTTAGGTAAACGTTACCCAAGTTCAGGATGCCCATGAGGCTTTTATGGAAGCTCGAGTGACCCGAGAGAGAGCACCCCCTCGTGTAAAAGTTATGCAAGGTGGTAAAACCTATGTAGACTTCGCCTGGGGCGGTACCAGGACCGAACCGGTTTTATTCAGCGTGGTTGCAAGTGACTTTCAAATGAGGCTTCCAAATCAGTTATCAGTAGTTATACAGGAAATTTACTGTGAACGATTTAAAATACCACTGGTTCCTATAAGATTAGGCTCTCAAAACCAATTGGACCTGTTAGCAACATAGAGGCT
Source organism: Thymelicus sylvestris (assembly GCA_911387775.1). Taxonomy (NCBI): domain Eukaryota; kingdom Metazoa; phylum Arthropoda; class Insecta; order Lepidoptera; family Hesperiidae; genus Thymelicus; species Thymelicus sylvestris. The sequence continues at coordinate 9,914,016 of OU426900.1, read as the reverse complement.
TGCACCGTGCGGGAATTTAATATTATTGTTGTTATTGTTAGTAACCAGCAGTCGTTCTTAATCTTATATTCCCTTGTCTTTTTGGACCACCATTCGAGCGAAGTGTCGTTTGTAAATTTCTTCTCTTGTCAATCCTTTGTTTATGACGTTGTTTATTTTACTAAAATAAACGAAAAAGTACAGACGATTGTAGAACATTGAACTGATCACCAAACAATATCTACGAAGCGAATAACAATCAAGTCTTCCTAGGAGTATTTAAAAATATTTTATAATTTTCAATGAAAACATTAGCAAATTAAACTTTTTTTCCTGGATGAAGCAACACGACAAGGCAGCTTTTTATGTAAACAGTTAATTAAATTAAAATTACGATCAAGTGGATACAATTTATTACAAACGCAACAGCAATTATGTTGCTGATTGTACATAATCTTAACTAATAAGATTCCCACGGCATCATTACTTTGTCGGAAAACAATTATGTTGTATATTATTTGTATTCTCTGTATCATGTCGTATCCCTTTTAGGTTATCAGTCTTATTATGAGTTATTGTAGGTGTTTTGCTTCCATCCATCCATCCATCAGCCTTTAGAGGTCCACTGCTGTTTTGGTTAGTGTTACCATTTAAGATACTCGTGTTACAAGTGACACAACTCCATAAATTCCATATTACTTCCAGGGTAAACTTTATACAGAAACTACAATCTGTAGTGGAATTAATACAAATTCATTATACATAGTTTTAATAATTTTTAAAGATGATTTGCAGGACTGTTATTGAAATTTACCTAATTATATTTTTTATGTCACATTGGTGCTAAATGTTCATCCATAGTGCTATGCTATAGTTACACCCGATGGAATGCGATTAAATGTGCATCAAATAGTAAAATTAGAAAAGAAATGTAAAATCGCTCGAAAACTGGAAAAAGTGTTTGCGGCCCTAATTTACACGTTAATATCGTTTGTTGAAATGTGAGTCATTTCCGAAGGCTCGGCCAACTTTCACCGGCTCATGCGCCAACAATTAACTGAACAAACGCACTCTCCCTTCCTTCATCAATGTACTTACTTGTGAGGATTTATAGCCATCATTCTTCTAAAATCAACTGTGAAATGTTTTTTTATACGATTTTGTCGTATTGTCGGGAAGCTATTGATATGCTAAGGTAGCCTAGCTTTCTTTGTAATCTTACGGATTGACGTAGCCTTTTGCATTACTGATATCGATGGGCAACTGTAACCACATACCAATAGGCTTCTCAATTTGTTCGTTTGTCGCTTACACAAGAAAACTAATAGTCACAATGCTAGTCACTAATATGGAGCTTAGCCAAACTTAACCTAAGTATGTTAACTGATCATGCTTCTGCATTTGACACTGTCAAGCCAAGGACTATTGCTTGCAAGACCCAAACCTACCAAGGCGGAAATTAATATTTATCTAAAAATCTTAAAAAGTTATTAAAAAAACTTTTGCGATTAATAATTCAATCAGGCGAATGTGAGTTATGACGTCAATGGTACAAAACCTATAACCTCACCCATTGTTGGTCGTATGTAGCTAGTTTGATTTGACAGCTGATAAAAAATAGGTATGTCACCATACTTAAAAGGTAAATTTCCATGCGGCTATGAACAATTGGTATTTAATTTTATTGAAGTACTAGCTGTTGCCCGCAGCTTCGCATACGGAAATTATGTTTTACCTTATTTGTACCTCTTGCAGAAGGAAATTTAAAAAACGGTGAATTTATATTGAAGTACTTATATTTAGTAATTTATGTACCCCACCCCACATATATTTAGTAATTTATGAAACCCACGATAAAATCACAAAGGATTCCTCCAGGAGCGGGTTTTGAAAAATAAGCAATATTCACATTAATTTGTATTTTTTTCTTTTTTTTGCACAATTTTGAAAAACTGAAAAATATGTGTTCCATCAATTTAAGCAATGAACATTTGTGGCTTTGAAGCAAATCGGTTGATGTTTTAAAAATATTCCATACAAACTTTCATCCCGTTTCCCGGGAAAACCTTTTAATTTTCCGGGATAAAAAGTATCCTAAAATATGACCCGGAGTATTAGTAACAACTTTACCAATTTTCATCGAAATCCGTTCAAGGGTTTTCATGTGATGCCCGGACAGACAAACAGACAGACAGACAGACAATAATTCTAAAAAAAATATTTTTGTGCTCTAACACGTTATTGAAGTGCCCCCTGAACAAAATTTTAAAAAAATATTCAATGTACAGAAAATTTGCCCTTTGAGTTTTATTATAGTATAGAAGATGAATACAAGATTCAAATACCAAATTCAATGATGATGTTAGTGAAATTGCTAGCGAATTACAACAACAACAAAATAACACAACAAAAACAACAACAATAGGTAAATTTAACAACTATGAAATAATATCTTCCTGAAGCGAACTGTTTTTATTTAAACGCAAAAAGTATTTAATGTCATTGATCTAGTTTTACAACAATTAAATTTTCATTGTAACATTTTGTGTAATAGTTTCAGTTATACGCTTCATGGTCAATGATTTGCTCAGTAATCCCAGTTCTGGGATCGAACATATTCTTACATTCGATACGTGTCTTTGTCACATTATGATGTGTTCAATGCAGTTTTTTCATTTTAAATTTCAGTGAACTTTATGATCCTCCGTGATCCTAAATACACCGAAGGATAAAATTTCACGCTCTACTAGGGTTGTTTATGTGACCGTCACTAGTTTCAGTACTTCCAGTGGAGGTATAATTCGATTTCTCTCCTGATGACTAGTGCTGTAACTTACACACTATAGTGCTGCAGAAATGCCGGAAGCCATAGGGGCAACTTTTCTTATTCTGTAAATTAGATGTGAAACTTTTAGAAGGTAAGAATAAAGTTATTTTGTAATGGGAATGTACAAAACAGGTGGGTAATGGAAAAGTTTGCGGGAGCATGGATATTTGCTATTTTGTTGTAAATTAATTATTTTGGCTCTTTCTATACTAATATTATAAAGAGGAAAGCTTTGTATGTTTGTAATGATTAAACTCAAAAACTACTGAACCGGTTTTAAAAATTCTTTCACCATTAGTTATGTTATGGGCCTCGTTGCCTGAAATAAAGATTTATTTTATTAGAATGCTACATTATCCATGAATAACATAGGCTATCGGATTTTTGGAAATTCATCCCTTAAGGGGTAAAAATAGCGGTTGGTTGTCTCTTTTAAATACAAACTTCGTCAGTTTTAGAGTTATAATCATTAATTTTTTTATGTAAGTTCATAGTTATGGAAAATCATCCCTTAACTAGACACTTCGGTCCATTGGTGAGGTCGATTTTCCACTTTTCCCATACAACAATTTGAAGATATAAGTGAAGATAGCGCTAAATACTGACTCAACATAAAAACACTGATCTTGTCATCAGAATTTTTTAGCATAGTGGAACACGCCGGGTCCACTACTCAAATACATAGTACATATAAGTGGAAATACGGTGTCCATACGATTAGAGCCTTAGGAGCTAGGTTAAAATATATACAAAATATCTAAATCACCCGAATGGGGGGTTTGATTTCAAACTAATTGTAAGATACCATTCATGTTGGGTTGCTGCAATGAAACTTCGTAATTAAGATAATGCCAACTTTATTTACAGTTTGGATAGATCATTTCAAAATGTCGGATAGCGCGAAATCGTCGGGTCGCAGTGTGACTCTTTCATTTGTCCACAATAAACAAAATTACAGAGAGAACAAGGAGGAGCGAGGGCAACATGGACCGCTGTTTCGCAGGACGACACGACAACGACATCGTGTGTTTGTATGTGTATGTATTGTGTACACTCGCAAACTTCCACGTGTGCGTGTGAGTGAGCAGGTACACGCACTAATAAATGTTATGTTATAATGGTAAGTAATGTTTGAAAATGCACTGCCCTTCTAAGCCTAAGGGCGATATCTCAAAAGTAATAAGATTTTGGTTTTTGAGGACTCTGATAGATTGAAAAATTACGGATCTAATGAGCTAAGCAAAATAGCTGTATCCATACGGAAATATAATAAAGCTCTAAGAAAAATAAATTATATTATTCTCACATAATCTCATTTTTCTTAAAACGCTACTGCAGAGGGCAGTGCAGTATGGCAGGACCGCTTGAATTATAAAGCTGTGTCGTTATCGTGTCGTCCAATGAACGAACGCCCATTCAACAATGATATTTCAGTGAAGAAAAAACAAGACGGTCGTTCGGCTATCCGGCGGGAATTCTCGGCCCGTCGTTTTGTCCTCGCCGCGGGATGACGATAAGTAGAAAGTACACGAGAGACGCTCTCAGGATACTGCTATTATACGCTATTTACATCGCCAAGCTATTGTGACGAGAGGATTTTCGTTTGCATGCCATCCTATTAAGCCACGCTTTTTAGGGTTCCGTAGCCAAATGGCAAAAAACGGAACCCTTATAGATTCGTCATGTCTGTCTGTCTGTCTGTCTGTCTGTCTGTCTGTCTGTCCGTCCGTATGTCACAGCCACTTTTCTCCGAAACTATAAGAACTACACTGTTGAAACTTGGTGAGTAGATGTATTCTGTGAACCGCATTAAGATTTTCACACAAAAATAGAAAAAAAACCAATAAATTTTGGGGGTTCCCCATACTTAGAACTGAAACTCAAAAATTTTTTTTTCATCAAACCCATACGTGTGGGGTATCTATGAATAGGTCTTCAAAAATGATATTGAGGTTTCTTATATCATTTTTTTCTAAACTGAATAGTTTGCGCAAGAGACACTTCCAAAGTGGAAAAATGTGTGTCCCCCCCCCCCGTAACTTCTAAAATAAGAGAATGATAAAATTAAAAAAAATATATGATGTATATTAGCATGCAAACTTCCAACGAAAATTGGTTTGAACGAGATCTAGTAAGTAGTTTTTTTTTAATACGTCATAAATCGTAAACCACAATTTACCTCGATCAAAGTTACAACGAACTTCAAGAACTTTTATATTATGTTACTTGCTGCTACGGAACCCTTCATGGGCGAGTCCGACTCGCACTTGGCCGCTTTTTTGTCTATTTATTGGACGGTATTATCTTGCATCAGGCGACGCGACGTTGAATTCGTCGACAATGTACTTTACGTGAGTGGAATATTGCTAGGCACTGGGCATTCGACAGAATTGCTCAAATTCGTAACAGATGTTCTTTAGAGCTAGAAACTTAGAACTGAAAATAAGCTGTTTACAACGTCATTTATGTGCTTGTTCACACTGAACTCGCGGGCGCGGGCGCGGGCGCGGTCGCGAAATATCAAACATATGAGCTACTATGAAAGTGTTCACACCAAAACGCGCGCGCGGTGTATGTAGCGTTTACCGCGACCACGCCCGCGCCCGGGCCCGCGAGTTCCGAGTTCAGTGTGAACACTCACTATGGAGCAAGAAATTGAAGGAACGAAATATTCTTTTTAACATTGAATAAATCGTCTCTAACGGGAAACATAAACTAAAGAAAACCAAATGAAGAGAATACCTGGAAAATCGCCTACAGCCCAAATCCAGCAAACTTGAAAAGTTGAAAATCAGGATGAAAAGAAATATACGTCTCTACGCTCTCTATATAAAATCTTAATTAGCGGGTTTCGTCTTATGCATTTTGCAAGTGTTCAAAAGATATTCGAGAAACCGTCACATGATTACTTATATAATTAATATTATAGTTTATATTAATAGTTGTGCATATTTCTAATCATACTTTGGGACAAAAAAAATGTATTTTATTCAGATAACAATTATTAGGATGGATGCACCAGTAACAAACTGTTTAAGGGAATTTTGAAGCAAAATAATTATGTTCTATATATATGTAGGTATATGCCTCATACTGCTTATTTACCATTTAATTAGTTACTTTATTTACATTTGTTTAATAGCCATTTTAACCGAATCAATCACTATAATATCAATTACCTTTCAGGAGATGAATTTTCAACAAATCCTTTTAGTTATTTCTGTATTTTTGGTTTGTAACTATAAACTTACATAAAAATTTTCACATTTCTGAGTTCGAAAATGACGAAGTATTACCCCTTAAGGACTGAATTTTGAGAAAAGCGTGACACAGTTATTTTTTCGTGTTTAACTATAAGCTTATATACAATTTTCACCCTTTTTACTTCAAAACTGACGAAGTTACCATACTAACTTTCACCTCCTTAATTAGCCCGTTGGGCGATGATTTTTCCAAAAAAACGCATTACTGTTTTTGTTTCTAATCTTGATTAATTCCCATATTTTTAACTTCAAAAATGATGAAGTTGCGTACTAAGTTCCATCCCCTAAATTAACCCCTTAAGGACTCTAGTGCATTGTTTTAGTAGGGTCTCAAACCACTTTCGGATTATTGCCTTTCAAATTAAACCATTTTGAGGCATATCGGTTGGATGGTTTCAGAGTATATAAAGGATATTCGTATAAACATTTTTTGTGTTTTATATATGTACATATAGATAGATTTGTATAGCAATAAACATTATATAAAGTTAATCAAAATATAATTGCGGGTTGCGGTAATTTGGGTTAGAATACTACATACTCTGCATTTTCGAAATTACGCGCTTAATAGCCAATTATTCTTGCTTCGGTCAAGGAAAGTATTGTGAGGAAACTTGCATATTTAAGCCTTCTTTGTAATATTCTCAATTGTGTGTTAAATGTGCCAACCGGCAAGTGATTTCCGTAACTATGGCCTTTATCACTTTCGTTTTAAGATATTATCAGTCAATTAGTTATTTTAATTGACTGATAATATCACCAACCTTGACTTGCTCAACAGAGATCTTCGATCTATGAGACCTAGAAACAATATTTTTTTCATTCAATCCCTCTTTTGGCAGCTTAAATTTCGATTTTATATTATTTTATGCATAGCAACATATTTTACAATAATTTAATACAATTTTCCCTAGGCATGTTTACATAATGACAGTAGTGTGCAGTACATATTCATAAATAAACTACAGCTGCGGGCTTGCAGTACTAATCTATTTTAATGTTAACTGACAAATAAGTAGCACACGTTACGTTCGTGATAACAAAATTCACACATGTATTTACAAGTTCGTAATAAATACAAACTAGATTATGCCCGTCATTTAATTTTGCTCCTTATAAATAAAATACAGTGTAACACAAATACACATTATTTACACATATAATGAGTATACAATACATTAAATATAATGCGGTTTACAAAAAGCATCCTAATGGCTAAAATATCACTTTAAAACACTAAATATCACGCTGTAAAAGGCAAAAAATACTGAAGAGGTCCTCTATCTGAAGCTAACACCGGGAGTACTGCAGTCAGGTTATAATAAAGGTTTAGCGCTCTTACACACGAACAGCACTTTGCAGATAATTATTAAGATATGTTATTATAATTATCTTATGACATTTGGATTGTATTTCTACCAAATTATTATAATGTATAAGGCTTAAAATCACGAAGGTGGCGAATTCGGTTTGGAAGCTCGTAAAATAAAATATGCGAATAAATAACAGTAAATAAGAATTCAATACTATCGAGATCAATTAGACGTATTTATACCTAAAACTAATGATTTGAAAAGTAAGTAATTTTAAATAATTTAACAAGAAATATGTGTAAAAAGTCAGTTCGGGAACGCGTCCCAAACAAAAACTTCAAACTTCAACTTGCGTTAAAAAATAGTAAAATCATACTTTTCATATTCTCAATTTTCATTAGAGTTTGCTTGTTTCCTAAACAATTATTATTCTAAGCCAGAATATAGAAAATAAAATTATTTTAAACACGGCAGTTGTCAAAAGTTTGTCCGAGAAATCAAACGTCATATCCGTGAACGCAGCATTAGGTAGTGAAAACTTTTATTCTTAAACGCGATTTAAGGCGCTAGTGTGTTTTAGTGACGAGCAATAGTGTTGTGAAGTGGGCGTCATTTGTTTTGTGCATAAATAAATAACAATTTAAGTGGTAAGTACTGTTATGTTCATGTATTTTTCACCGTACATGAACTATACGTCATCCCGGGAACGGGTGCAATAGTAAATAATATTAAAATAACAATTAGTTACTAAGTATTCTGTAAAACTATCATTGTTTACTTCACAATAACCTAGAAATAATATGTCTAATATGGCGACCATCGAAATTATAGGCGCGAAATTTCAAAAACGTCATTTCGGGAACAGTCATTAAGGGGACGTTCCCGGACATGATGACGCGGTTCCAGATTAACGTAGTGGTTTCTGACATGATTTATTAATGGTGAATTAATATTTAATAAATATTTGTTTAAATTAAGAGATCTTCTTTTGTTTTCAGTAAAAATTTTCACCAAACGAAGGTGAAATAAAGAAGAAAACTAAAAAAAACTAAAAAATACTTAAAAACACAAAAACACAAAACTCGGTGAGAAGACAGCGCGGAAGAAAAAGTGTGAAAAAAGACCAGGCAAAAGCATACAGAACAATAAAAAAACAACAAGATATAATAACAGAAATGAGACGTAATTGAATAAAATAATAAGCAGAAAGGAAAAGACAGAAAACAAGAAGAACAGTGATCAGATGACTCCAAAAAGTAAAGTGAATGACTTAATCAAAGATATACCAGTTCCAGTACCTCGTGTAGTACAAGTATTATCTTATTTTAGTCTAATGTTGATATGTTTGAGAAATGTTAATTATTTTATTTTCTTGTGGCTATTATTATTAATATTGATTACAATATTACAACAAATAATATTTCTTAACAAGATTATAGAAATTACAAAAGTTAATTGTCGCATTTATTACTCAAAAATACCTTTACCTGTAAGAAAATCACCATAGTCATTCCGGGAACTCTACTTTTATTTACCTTTATATACTAACTAGGTTTTGCGTGGGGCGCGCGCTGCTAAAGCAGCGCGCGTGCCTTTTTCTTCCGCAATAGGACAAATAAGAAAATAGTTTTTTCAAAAATATAATTGGTCTGCGAAATTCATTTCTTGATTCACGGGTGTATTTGCGACATGTTCGGCTTCACATTATTTTTTTTGACGGGAGGGGGAGGGGAGAGGGACAGGAAGCGAGAGAGGGCCTGGGAGTGGGTGAGCAAGGGGGAGAGGGAGAGGAACAGTGAAAGCGAGAGGGAGAACAAAGGGGGAGAGTGAGAGGGAGTGGGACAGGAAGCGGGTGCGGGTGAGAGGGAGGGACAGGGAGCGGGGAAGGAGAGGAAGAGGGAGAGCGAGAGGGAGAGGCAGAAGGAGAGAGAGTGGAAGGGAGAGGGAGAGAGAGAAAGAGAGGGATAGAAAGCGGGAGAAGGACTGGGAGTGGAGGAGAAAGAGGGAAGGAAAGCGGGAGAAGGACCGGGAGCGCGAGAGAGAGAGGGACAGGAAGTGGGAGCAGGAGAATGAGAGGGACCGGTAGCGGGAGAAGGAGAGGGAGAGAGAGAGGGGGAAAGCGAGAGGAAAAGGGAGTGGGAGAGGGAGTAGGAGAGCGAGTGGGACAAGGAGAGGGAGAAGGACAGGGGAAGAGAGAGAGAGGGAGAGGAACTGGGAGAGAGAGAGGGAGAGGGACAGGGAAGAGAGAGAGATAGAGGGACAGGAGAGAGAGAGAGAGGGAGAGGGAATTTAATGATCTCTGATTTGTTAAACCTACAAAAACTACAAAAGTTTAGACTTGAAAGTAACACTACATTCATTACGCGATAATTTATTTAGCATTAGGCGATACGATGTTTGCGCGGTCAGCTAGTAAATAATAAGTTTCCTAATGTCCGTCTCTCCATCTATCCGCAGCATAGCGCCGAGATCCTTAACGCTAGAAAGCTGTAATTTGGCATGGATACACGTGCTCATTTATCAAAATTACAAAATGGTAAAATAAAATCTTTATAAGTTTTTTCGGGTAGTGCCAGCGAAATGGTATATGTTGGACATGTGAATATATCCACGGCAGTAATTAATTTAATATGATAAATTCAAAAGGAAAACTCTGATGGCAATGTTAGCCTGATAGTTAATGAGTGATTGTCGATAAACTTACAACTACAGTACCCTAAATTCTCTACCCAAGTCCTTCTTTAACAACTCCATCCATGTGTGATGTATTTTGGAGTTGAATCCTTTCTAAGGACCTACGAGTATATTAAGACTTAAAAAAGATCAACATGTAAAATGTAAACAGTCTCACATTAAATGAATTCTATTACTTATATTCTAAAAAGTATTTGATTTAATTGTAATATGACTTGTAATAATAATTCAATTTACATAAAGAACGGCACTGTGACATATAGGTACATGGTTATCTATATATATAAAACAAAGTTGTGTTAGTTACACTATTTATAACTCAAGAACGGCTGAACCGATTTGGCTGAAAATTGGTGAGGAGGTAGCTTAGAATCAGGAAACGGACATAGGATACTTTTTATCCCGAAAAATAGATCTGTTCCTTTGGGATAAGGTAAAATTTTGTTATATGTAGTTGATAGATTAGTACAGCGATTGACAGAATATGAGAGGGATAGGGTGAGGGAGTGGGAGTGGGAAGAAAAGGGAGAGGGAGAGATTGATAGGCGGTACAAAGTTTGCCGGGTCAGCTTGGGAGCGGGAGCGGGAGCGGGAGCGGGAGCGGGAGAGGGAGAGGGAGAGGGAGAGGGAGAGGGAGAGGGAGAGGGAGGAGCACACAGAAACTGTAACGGCTAAGAACGGCTGTACCGATTTTAATGATTTCTGATTTGTTACATTCTTAGGCGATACAAAGTTCGCCAGGTCAGCTAGTATTTCATATATTGTAAAAAGTAGTTTTATTATACTGTAATACTTATCACGTACTTACAGATTAAATAAATCCTACCCAAATTTTTAAAGTGAAAATTTGAATGTCTTTGTTCAATCACGCTAATACGGCTAAACGGATTAGGATGAAATTTGTCTCACAGATAGTTTTAAGACCTGCATCAAAAGGTAGGATGCTTGTTATAACGGGAATGGATCTGTTCTATCAGGATAAGGGAGGGTATTTTTTAGTATGGATGTTTAATGTATCTGCCAGTAGCATAGATTTTTTTATATTATTATTTTTAGGGTTCCTTTCCGTTTTTCTTTTTGAGGTAAAAGGTCCGTCTGTCTGTATGTGTGTCTATTAAAAACCTTTCACTAAGGAATACGTGGAGGTATTAATTTGAAATTAAAATCGAATTCTTAGGTCTGCTGTGCAATCCCTTAGAGTTGTGAAAAATCAAGCTTTTAAAAGTCAACGCAATAATAAAACTCTTTCTTATGCCTATTTATTTATTTATTTCGACTCTCGCAAGGTAATCAAAACCTATCCCCTAACTAAAGCCTTAAGTTTACGGTTCCGTGGATCAAGAAAAATGAAATGACAAAAACGGGTTCAAACTAAACTATCCGATAGAAGAGTCAAGAAACGGACAATCACTTCCAAATCAGACCAGTAGGTAATAATAACAACACTATAGTGGTACAAATTAATGTCTTGAATGTGTAAAATGTATTAAGTACTATAAAATGTTATTGAATTATATTTCAACATTTCAAATTAATTACACGTTAATTTTGATTTCTAGATTGAACATTTCTTTGTATGCCAACACAGTTTTTTTTTCACTCATATAATGTGAAGTCTATTTGCACATTTAAACGCCTCATACAACAAATGCAAACAATAGTCCGAAATGTTCCATATAGATGTTTACGAAAAATACTTGTTTTTGTATTGCAACACTGAAAGTTTCTCATTTTTTATGGCAACACTGAAACACATTTACACGGATGTGACCGATCTATCAGTAGCAACAAACGTCGTATACATTTTAATGACATCAAAAGGAGACAAAAGCCTGAAATATTACGTACAAAAAATTAATTTGTATGAAAATTATTATTTTTTGTATGGCATCACTAAACATTGGTTACACCAATGTGTCCGGCCCTTTAGTATCTACAAACGCCTCATACATTATAAAGACATACAATGGAGACAACAGCCTCAAACATTCGAAAAAAGGATACATTTGTATGAAAATTATAATTTTTTGTATGGCAACACTGAATTTTTTTTCACCAAAATTTACAAAATATCAGTCCCTACAAATGCCTCATACATTATAATAACGAAATATTCGATCCAAAAATAAATTTGTATGAAAATTATTATTTTTTGTATGGCAACACTGGAATTTTATAGTTTTTCTAAAATGAATATATTAATTTAAAAATATCTTCCATACATTTTCTATACTCTTGATCTATAGTTTCGGCTCAACTACTCGAAATGTGAAAAAAATTCTGGACTCCAGTGTTGCCAGTTGATTGAGTTGAAAATGGTCAAATGTCATTACGACGCTCACAAGCAATCTTGTGGTGTAATTTTTTGATTAAACATGTGTCTCCTTCTACTTTTTACATTTTTGAATAGAAAGTTCACAAAAATGTATGAATGAAAAAAAAATCAACGTTACCTGGCAACACTTTCAGTCAAGTTACACAACCGCCCCATACAAAGTGACCCCCTCAAATGTTGCCAACATACAAATTTTTTCCTTCAAAAAATGCAGTTTTTCGTACATTTTACAAAATGGCCGCCACGGGGTCCGCCATCTTGTCGAAAAAAAAAATATACACCAAACGTCAAAATTGGGGATAGACCCAAGCCAATAAAGGAAAAAAATCGCAAAAATGTTAAAACACCACCGCGATGCGACCCCGCAAAGTTACCTCGAAAATTGAAAAATTTCTAACTAAAATATCTCGGCGACCATCTTGTTTTTTAAATTTTTTCTAAATTCATCATATTAGTCGTCCCAAGATTAGCCGAAAACGACACCAATGTCGGGTAGGTGCTCAAAGTAAACAAAAAGTTGACAATCGCCGAGCGGCCGCCATCTTGAATTTTTGAATGGTCATATTTTTCCTATAATAACCACAGATAGTTAAGCAACTTTTCCAAACATCATTATTACCCTCCACCAATACTTTCGGCTGGGCTATTCGAAATGTGAAAAAACGGGAAAAAAAATTCCAGCAGCCAGTGTTGCCAGTTAATTTTGATGAAAATGGTCAAATGTCATTACGACGGCCACGAGAATTTTTTTGGTGCAATTTTTTGATTAAAAATGTTTCTCCTTCTACTTTTTATATTTTTGAATAGAAAGTTCACAAAAATGTATGAATGAAAAAAAAATTAACGTAACCTGGCAACACATCAGACCAAATTCCACGACCGCCCCATACAAAGTGACCCCCTCAAATGTTGCCAACCCAAATATTTTTTTCTTAAAAAAATGCAATTTTTTATACATTTTACAAAATGACCGCCATGGGATCCGCCATCTTTAAGAAAAAAAAAATATACCCCATACGTCAAAATTAAGGATAGATCCGAGGCAATGAAGAAAAAAAATCTAAAAAAAGTTGAAAACCCATTGCAATCCGACCCCGCAAAGTCACCTCGAAAATTAAAAAAATTTAAAGTAAAATATCTCGGCGGCCATCTTGTTTTTTTATTTTTTTCCAATTTCATCGTAACACATTTCTCAACATTAGCCGAAATCGACACCAATCTCGGGTAGGTGCATAGTGAAAAAAAAAGTTGGTCATTTCGATTCGGCCGCCATCTTGGATTTTTGAAAGGTCGGATTTTTCCCATAGACACGGAGGCAAACCAAAAATTCTCTCATACATTGTACCCACTCCCCACCACTCCTTCTGGGAGATCAATTCGACTTTTCGTAAAACGAAAAAAAAATTCCAGCACCCAGTGTTGCCAGCCGACATCGACGAAAATGGTCAAATGTCATTACGACGACCACGACACGTTTGCCCGTGTGACATTTTGATTAAAAATATTGCTCCTTCTACTTTTCATATTTTTGAATAAAAAGTCCAAAAAAATGTACCAACAAAAGAAAAAAAAACTCAACCTGGCAACACTTTGGGTCAAGTTACACAACCGCCCGGAACAAAGACACCTGCTCAAATGTTGCCAACCCGAAGAAAAATTCACCCAAAAAACGTCGTTTTTCGTACATTTTTCAAAATGGCCGCCACCGCGTCCACCACCTTGCCGAAAAAATAATTATCCCCAAAATATCAAAATTGAGGATACGTTTGAGGGATCACACAAAAAACATTGAAAAAAAGTTGGAAAACCACCCCGATGCGACCCCGCAAATTCACCTCTGAAATCGAAAAAATTCAAACTGAAATATCTCGGCGGCCATCTTGTTTTTTCAATTTTTTCCAAAGTTTTCGTAAATTTACCTCAAAACTTGTCAAAACGCCCCAAAAAAATCCCGCAAAGAGCCATAAACAAAAAAGTTGAAAATCACAGAGCGGCCGCCATCTTGAAAATGTGAAATGTCAGATTTTTCCCGAGGTGTCGGGGGGGAACGGAGAAAACCCGCCATAAACAACAAAGTCCCATCTCACCTCCTTCTGGGAGAACAATTATATAGATCACTAGGTGGTAAGTCTAGGATTATATATTATAACTAGGTTTTGCGTGGGGCGCGCGCTGCTAAAGCAGCGCGCGTGCCTTTTTCTTCCGCAAAAGAACAAATAAAAAAATTGTTTTTTTTTTCAAAAATATCATTGGTCTGAGAAATTTCGATTTTTCGATTCACGGGTCTGTTTGCGACATGTTCGGCTTCACACTATTTTTTTGGCGGGAGGGGGAAGGGAAGGGGGACAGGACGCGAGACAGGGACCGGGAGCGAGAGGAGAGGGAAAGGGAGAGGGGCAGGGAGCGGGGAGGGAGAAAGAGCGGGACAGAAAAAGGGAGAGGGACTGGGAGCGGGATACGGATGTGAAGCGGGAGGGAGACAGGAAGCAGGGGGGGGGAGATGGGAGAGAGAGAGAGGGGCAGAGTAAGAAGGAGAGATAAGGAGAGAGGCAGAGTAAGAAGGAGAGAGAGGGAGAGGGACAGATTAAGAAGGAGAGAGAGGGAGGGGGGCAGAGTAAGAAGGAGAGGGGGAGAGAGCGAGAGGGAGAGAGAGAGGGAGCGGGAGAAGGTGATGGGAGAGAGTGAGAAGGAGATGGGAGAGAGGGAGAGGGGCAGAGTAAGAAGGAGAGAGATCGAGAAGGGCAGAGTAAGGAGAGAGAGGGAGAGGGAAAGGGGAGAGGGAGAGAGAAAAAGGAGAGGGGAGAGGGAGAGGGAATTTAATGATCTCTGATTTGTTAAACCTACATTCATTACGCGATAATTTATTTAGCATTAGGCGATAGGAAGTTCGCCGGGTTACCTAGTAAATAATAATAGCTTCTTCATGTCCGTCTCTCCGTCCGACCGCAGTATAGCGCCGAGATCATTAGCGCTAGAATAGAATAGTAAAATAAAATGTTTATAAGTTTTTTCGGGTAGTGCCATGCCAGCGAAATGGTAGATGTTGGACATGTGACCACGGCAGTAGAATATTTAATATGATGAATTTCAAACGAAAACTCATGAAAATGTTAACTTAAATAGTTATTTAGTGATGGTCGTCAAACTTACAACTACTCTCTACCCAAGTCCTCCTTTAATATAGGAAGGATCTGATGATGGGTTCCAGAGATAAAGAGTGGAACACCTCAGTGGTGTGGCATTAATAATAATCTTTAATTTCGGGACTGTTACTATTCAACAACCAGTCCATAATTTAACAACTCCATTCATGCGTGATGTATTTCGGAGTTGAATCCTTTCTAAGGACCTATATTAAGACTTATGTGACTTGTATTCAACTTACTTAAAGAACGGCATATAGTTGTATTTCATACATTGTAAAAAGTAGTTTTATTATACTGTAATACTTATCACGTACTTGGAGATTATGTAAATACTACGAACATATTGTAGTGAAAATTTGTATGTCTTTATTCAGTCACGCTAATACGGCTAAACGGATTCGGATGAAATTTATCTCACAGATAGTTTATGACCTGCATCTAAAGGAAGGACGATTTTTATAACGGGAATGGACCTGTTATATCAGGTTATGGGGTATATTTTAGTATGGATGTTTAAAGTATCTGCCAGTAGCTTATATTTTTTAAATTATTATTTTTAGGGTCCTTTTCCGTTCCATTTTTGCTTTTGAGGTAAAAGGTCCGTCTGTCTGTATGTGTGTCTGTCTAGAACCTTTCACTAAGGAATACGTGGAGGTATTAATTTAAAAAATAATATCCAATTCTTAGGTCTGCTGTGCAATCCCTTAAGAGTTGTGTAAAAATTAAGCTTTTAAAAGTCAACGCAATCATAAAACTCTTTGTTATGCTTTTTTTTAATTCTTTCGACACTCGCAAGGTAATCAAAACCTATCCCCTAAAGACTTAAGTTTACGTTCCGGTTGATCAAGAAAAATGAAATGTGGTGAGAAGCAATGTCGTAAGGGAAAAATTTGAAGACCGTTTTGTAGTAACATTACATTACAATTTACAATCAATCGCACAGCCGAAGCTACTGGGGGCAAGAAGTTTTTGGCATGTATTATGTTCCTTTGGGAGTGTAGGGGAGCACTAAGAGATGCTTTTTGTAAACCCTCAAGAGGTATGATTGTTACTCTTTCACGCAAATAACACTGGACGAATTTCGATCAAATTTGGCAAACGGGTAGAATATAACCTGAAATACCTCATAGGGTACTTTTTATCGCAAAATTCCATGGGCTGAACCAATATTGATAGGACTCACTGAAAGGTTCGTGAAAAATAAAAAATGTTGAAAAACGTCATTAAGGCGGGTGAAGCTGCGGGTAAAAGCTAGTACAATATTTTAACTCTAGACGCGAAAAGAGGGGGGAATTATGATTTGTATGTGTGTCTGTTTGTGGCATCGTATCTCCAAAATGAATAGACCGATTATGATGCAGTTTCGTTTAATGCTGAGGGTTCATAACTATAATTTATTAAAAACTGTTTAGGAGTAAAATAATAAAACTGACTTAAACCGATATTCTGCGTCATGCATGACGTGTTATTTTTTATTATATTTTAGCTGCAATTTTAGTATGTATGCAAATGCAAATGCAAAAATGTGCACATTTTTTATTTATCTGGCAACACATGAGATGCGAGACGATTTACAAACAATTCGTACGCTGTCGTGGTGTTGTATATTGCTGCTATAGAATAACGCTTATAACGCTTTTTGCTTCTATTAGTAGGTAGGGCTTAACCAGTATTTATCACCTTTTAGTTATGATTGAAAAATAATTATACTCAAAATTAATTGTGCCTACACACATATTAACTATTCAGAGCAGTATAGGGCAGAGTAGAGAGAAGTAAATATAAATGACAAAATCAGGTTCAAACTAAACTATCGGAGAGGAGAGTCAAGAAACAGACAATCACATCAGACCAGACCAGTTGGTAATAACAACACTACAATGGTACAAAAAAAAATATCTTGAATGATGTCTTAAATTATCTTTCGAGATTTTAAATGTGTACACGTTAATTTTGTTTTCTAGATTGAACAATAAAATATTGTTTGTATGCCAACACGGATTTTTTATCATTCATATAATGTGCAGTCTATTTGCACCTATAAACGCCCCATACATTTTATAGACATCAAATACAAACAACAGTCCGAAATGTTCGATATAGATTTTTGTGCAAAATACTTGTTTTTATATGGCAACACTGAAACTTTCTCATTTTCATGGCAACACTGAAACACGTTTATACGGATGAGACCGATCTATCAGTAGCAACAAACGTCGTATACATTTTAATGACATCAAAAGGAGACAAAAGCCTGAAATATCACATATAAAAAATTCATTTGTATGAAAATTATTATTTTTTGTATGGCATCACTAATTGTTGGTAACACCAACGTGTCCAGTCCTTTAGTACCTACTAACGCCTCATACATTATAAAGACATGAAATGGAGATAAACAGCCTTAAACATTCAAAAAAAGATTACATTTGTATGAAAATTTTAATTTTTTGTATGGCAACACAGAATTTTTTTTTCACCAAAATTTACAAAATGTCAGTACCTACAAACGCCCCATACATTCTTACATCGAAATATTCGATCCAAAACTAAATTTGTATGAAAATTATTATTTTTTGTATGGCAACACTAAAATTTTATAGCTCTTCCAAAACGATTGTTGTAATTTAAAAATATCTACCATACATTTTTTATACCTCTGATCTATAGTTTCGGCTCGGCTACTTGAAAAGTGAAAAAAATTCTGGACTCCAGTGTTGCCAGTTGATTGAGATGAAAATAGTCAAATGTCATTACGACGACCACAGAAAATCTCGTGGTGTATTTTTTTGATTAAAAATGTGTCTCCTTCTACTTTTTACATTTTTGAATAGAAAGTTCACAAAAATGTATGAATGACAAAAAAATCAACGTAACCTGGCAATACTTTCAGTCAAGCTAGACAACCGCCCCATACAAAGTGACCCCCTCAAATGTTGCCAACCTGCAAATTTTTTCCTTCAAAAAATACAATTTTTCATACATTTTACAAAATGGCCGCCAAGGGGTCCGCCATCTTGTCGAAAAAAAAAATATACCCAATTTGTCAAAATTGAGGATAGTCCCAAGCCAAAACCGGAAATATATAGCAAAAATGTTAAAACACTACCCCGATGCGACCCCGCAAAGACACCTCTAAAATTGAAAAATTTCGAAATAAAATATCTCGGCGGCCATCTTGTTTTTTCAATTTTTTCCAACTTCATCATATTTGTCGTTCCAATATTAGTCGAAAACGACACCAATGTCGGGTAGGTGCTCAGAGTAAACAAAAAGTTGACAATCGCTGAGCGGCCGCCATCTTGAATTTTCGAATGGTCGTATTTTTCCTGTAATGACCATAGATAGTCAAGCAACTTCTCTATACATTATTATTACCCCCCACCAATACTTTCGGCTGTGCTATTTGAAATGTGAAAAAACGTGAAAAAAAAATCCAGCACCCAGTGTTGCCAGTTAATTTTGATGAAAATGGTCAAATGTCATTACAACGGCCACGAGAAATTTTTTGATGAATTTTTTTGATTAAAAATGTTTCTCCTTCTACTTTTTATATTTTTGAATAGAAAGTTCACAAAAATGTATGAATGAAAAAAAAATTAACGTAACCTGGCAACACTTCAGACCAATTCCCACAATCGCCCCATACAAAGTGACCCCCTCAAATGTTGCCAACCTCAAGAATTTTCACCTCAAAAAATGCAATTTTTCGTACATTTTATAAAATGGCCGCCACGGGATCCGCCATCTTGTCGAAAAAAAAAATATATACCCCAATCGTCAAAATTGGGGATAGACCCGGGGCAATAGCGAAAAAAAATCGAAAAAAAGTTGAAAACCCATTGCAATCCGACCCCGCAAAGTCACCTCCAAAATTGAAAAATTTTAAACCGAAATATCTCGGCGGCCATCTTGTTTTTTTTATTTTTTTCCAATTTCATCGTAACACATTTCCCAACATTAGCCGAAAACGACACCAATCTCGGGTAGATGCATAGTGAAAAAAAAAGTTGGTCATTTCGACTCGGCCGCCATCTTGGATTTTTGAAAGGTCAGATTTTTTCCATAGACACGGAAGCAAACCAAAATTTCCCCCATACATTGTACCTACCCCCCACCACTCCTTCTGGGAGATCAATTCGACTTTTCGTAAAACGAAAAAAAAAATCCAGCACCCAGTGTTGCCAGCCGACATCGACGAAAATGGTCAAATGTCATTACGACGACCACGACACGTTTGCCCGTGTGACATTTTGATTAAAAATATTGCTCCTTCTACTTTTCATATTTTTGAATAAAAAGTCCAAAAAAATGTACCAACAAAAGAAAAAAAAACTCAACCTGGCAACACTTTGGGTCGAGTTACACAACCGCCCGGAACAAAGACACCCGCTCAAATGTTGCCAACCCGAAGAAAAATTCACCCAAAAAACGTCGTTTTTCGTACATTTTTCAAAATGGCCGCCACTGCGTCCGCCATCTTGTCGAAAAAATAATTATCCCCAAAATATCAAAATTGAGGATACACTTGAGGGAACAATAAAAAAATATTGAAAAAAAGTTGAAAAACCACCCCGATGCGACCCCGCAAAGTGACCTCTAAAATCGAAAAATTTCAAACTCGAATATCTCGGCGGCCATCTTGTTTTTTTTAATTTTTTCCAAAATTTTCTTAAATCTTCCCAAAAACTTTACGAAATGCCCTAAAAATATCCCGCAAAAAGCCATAAACAAAAAAGTTGAAAATCACAGAGCGGCCGCCATCTTGAAAATGTGAAATGTCAGATTTTTCCCGAGGTGTCGGGGGGAGATGGAGAAAACTCGCCATAGACAACAAAGTCCCATCTCACCTCCTTCTGGGAGAACAATTATATAGTTAAGTCAGTGGTAAGTCTAGGATTATATAATATAATTTCAAATATTATTGAACATGTAAATATGCACATACAAACATAATAAAGTTATTAATATAGAAATATCTAAATTTACTTATTAGGTCATCTATATTTTGTTACATTTTGAATTTTGTGCTTGAAATTTCAAACTTAGTTACTTTATAATTTTCAATTTGATGATTTTTATAAATATCCATGTATATTCACCAAATTTCCATTTGTATTAAAAAAAACATAAAGGAATGCTATTAAAAATAATATTATTTTATTGTTTTCTATAAACATTATATTTAAAAATAAATATTTAGCTACGTTCCCGAAATGACGATTTTTGCTGTCGAGTTACCTTAAAATCGCTGTAATTTGAAAAATTGTGAAATCTAAGCGCGCCCCTTTTAAATATGTTAAGATTAATAACAAACCAATCATTTAAACTTCTTTAATTGGCTATTGCTTTTAACATTTTATGCTCAAATTGCAAACCTGAAATTCGCCACCTTCGTGATTTTGAGCCATAATCACTATGTATACTAGAACTGTCGACCTGTAATTGTTGTTACCAATAAAATGACTATTATGACTATAATGTTAGTATTGAGGTGTTAACGCTAAAGTTTATAACATTTAAGTAGTGCGTGCAAGATTTGACAACCTGCGATAAAAAATCTTATAACAAGGATATAACCTCGTATTTGGATTCGGTGTTCGATAATTAAGTTACAATAATTATTAAAACAAAGCAATCGATTTAATGATGTAATCATCTTTTCAACACCCTTGCTCATAAATTGGTTTTTATCACATGGCTTTTACACTCATAAACCATGGTATTAAACACTTGTGCTTTTTTTTCCTTTATCGCACTAGTGTTTTATTTTATATTCCATCAAATTAAGTTTGTACCTTGCTGAAAGATATTATTTATGCATTCTATTTGCTCTTAACTTAGCCGGGTTATAGTTTTATTTTTAAATTTCGGAAAAAAGTTTTGACTTAGATACGTTTCGTTTCAACATAAGACTAAAAATAACACTATTTTTGTAAAAAAAAAAGAAGTGTACCACCTTGAATATGATAAATTTTCAACAACTTATTTAATTAATAATTCAACATGAAACTAATTCATAAATACATAAATATTAGATTTTTTACATTTTGCGTTTTGGCTGTTTAGCGTAATTGTTCGTGCCTACGCTCCAGCGGCGTTAGCTATGCGCGCGCAAAAAAAAATATCAGCGCGGAGCGCGCCATTTTTAACAAACTTTCCGTCTGGTCTGTGAGCATTGTTTATTTGAGTACGAAATTTGTTTTTTTACTCGTAAGTGTGTTGAAAAACGTCGTATGACACACGTGAGGTTTGGTCATTACACTCTCGATTATCTTGCAGCACTCGCCTTCGGCTCGCGCTGTGCAACATCACCTCGAGTGTAATGACCAACATACCACACTTGTATCATAATGTACTATTATACGCTCACAATGCAACTGGTGATCTTCTGAATAAATAAATAATTGGATCGATCGAAGCATTGAGGTTTGCAATTTTAAACTAAATATTTTTTTTTATTAACTAAACTTATGTTAAACAAGTGCGTGTCGCCTGACGCGCGATGTAGTAAGTTTATCGACTATTACTCATTAACTGCTTGCTAACATAGCCGTGATAGTTTTCCTTGTAAATTCATCATATACATATTTAAAAAAAAAAACACTTGTCCAATTAATTCCAACCATTTAGCCAGCAGGGCAGACACTTGACTCTAACCAAAATTAGCACTTTAAAACCAAATATTTCGCAAATGGACCTCTAATTCCAAAAATGGTCTTAGAAGACCCATTGTTTTTTAGCTGGTTTGAGGAAGAAAACTGCAGATCTTGAATTATTGTAATTTATTTTCATGGAAGGCACACAGTTCGCACACACTCGGTAGCACAGCAGGAAGCAAGAGAGAAAAAAAATGTTGCCAACATTAGGACTACAATTTCGTCTGTGGATAGCACAGAATATAAATTAATGTTTGGTTGGGTTCCCAACATGCTCCCACCAACAAGGAAAAAATTAATTTTACACAAAAAGCATAGAAAGAAAACCATGTCATCACATTACATAATTATGACTTGGAATTAAATAAACATTTTCTAAATTGTTTACAAACATTGAAACAAGAGAAGAAATTGAAATACAATTGAAGTAATTGATAGAATTATTGAAATTGTTAATAAAGATTACATTGAACAATTTTATTACATTGTTTTATTTGTCAACAATATGAACCTAGTGCCCTCTATTGTCAAGTATTAGCAACTTATTGTAGGTCGATATTGTTAAATTAACATTTTACATTTTACTTATAAATTTTACATTTACATTGTTATGAAATTATTAATTCTAAATTATTAATAGCATTTTTATTATAAATTGTCAATATTATAAATTGTCAATATTAAACATAGTTGTCAAGTCTGGAGCAAAATTTATTTAATACAAATTAATAATGAATTTATGAATACAATTGAAATTAATTTATGTCAACAGGAAGTAAACAAATTTTAGTTATAGACCTTGTATGAGTTTTCCCATTTGGTAATTTCACTTCTACAGCCCTAACTTTATTGTCATGACCAGGAAATACATTTATGACTCTAGCCATTGGCCAGTGCAAAGGAGGAATATTATTATCTATTAATATTACCAAAGAACCAACTTGTATGTTAGGTAAAGCAGTTTTCCACTTAGGTCTAGATTGCAAAACATTAAGATAACTTTTACTCCATACCTTCCAATAATGTTGGTACATATTACAACATACATTCCAGAACCTTAATCTATTAACAGGTATATTAGTTACATCATTTTCAGGAAAGCTATTTAGAGCCCTACCTACCAAGAAATGACCTGGAGTTAGGTAAGTATAGTCGTCTATGTCTGTTGACAATGGAGTTAACGGTCTGCTATTTAATATGGATTCTATTTGACATAAAACTGTACTTAACTCTTCGTATGTAAGCAAAGCCTTTAACACAACACGTTTAAGGTGATATTTAGTAGATCGGACTGCAGCCTCCCATAATCCTCCAAAAATCGGTGAGTAGCTCGGGATGAAATGGAATTGTATCCCCTGTGGAGCTGTATATGATTGTACTTGTTGTTGGTGGTCATGAGAGGATTGCAGCTTATATAATTCAACTAACTGGTTCTTTGCACCTTTAAATGTTGAAGCGTTATCGCAATAAATATCACTAGGCAAACCCCTTCTTGCAATAAAACGTTTTAGCGAAGCTATAAAGGCAGGTGTAGTTAAATCAGAGGTCAGCTCCAGATGAACTGCCTTAGTTACAAAGCAAACAAAGACGCAAATGTAACCTTTTGAAACCACAGCACTTCTAATCCTAGACTGCTTGATGGGTATAGGCCCGGCAAAATCAATTCCAACTTTTTCAAAAACTCTGCACTTATTTACCCGATCATGAGGCAAAGAACCCATTAGCTGTTTGGCTGCTTCAGCCTTTAATCTAAAGCATACAAGACATTTATGAATAACTTTCTTAATCTCATTTACACCATTAATTAACCAAAATTTTTGATTTATTGATGACAAAGTAATCTTGTGACCGGCATGTAAGTTTCTAACATGTTCTGTTTGAATAATTAACTGAGTTATTCTAGACTTATTGGGAAGAATAGCTGGGTGCTTTTGTGAATATGGAATTGTAGCAAGGTCCAGCCTCCCACCTACGCGTAAGATGCCTCTGTCATCAACAAAAGGATTTAAAGATACAATATTTCCCTTTAAGGGTTTCTTATTTAATAACATGTCAATTTCGTTACTAAAGTATTTTTGTTGTTCATACTTAACAATCAATAGCATTGCATTATTCAACTCTTCAGTAAGCAAATAATTATTTTTAATTTTGTTTGACTTTAAATTATTACAAAAACGCAATATGTAAGCAAGAACTCGCTGCATTTTGTGGAGATCAGAGTATTTATCAAGAAAATCTAAGCATAGACCAGCATTAGCCTTATTTGCATTAAAATTGGAGCATACCATAGCACTGGAGGATGCGGAGCCACTGCAAGCAGACTTTACTTCAGGTAAGTCCGTAGATATAGCAAATTCATTACCTTTGGGCAGTTGATATGTGTTGTCATGCAGAAAGCTAGGGCCAGACCACCATAGTGGATGCTCATGCAGCTCATGCGGCTTCAGCCCCCTGCTGAGGCAGTCGGCAGGGTTGTCACTTGATTTGATATAAGACCAAATATATTTACCTGTATGTTGTAAAATAACCCTTACTCTGTTCGCAACATACACGTTAAGCTTGGTTATATCTATTTTTAGCCATGACAAAACTACTTGAGAGTCGGAATATAAAAGTACATCATTAATAGTTAACTTAAGACTCAAAATTGAATGAACCTTCGTAACTAATTTTGCCAATAGTAGTGCAGCATTGAGCTCTAATCTGGGTACGGTAAGCCTTTGCTGCAGAGGATTAACCTTTGATTTTGAACAGAGTAAAGTTTGTTTCACAGTACCTGTTTCGTCGATCACTCGCAGATACAAGCAGCACCCGTACGCAGCTGAGCCAGCGGCATCTGCACACCCTATTAGTTGTACCTTGCAGTTGTTGTCAGACATTACATTTCTATTAATGTGTATGGGTTTCATGACACATAACTCATTATAAAATTCAAACCAGATCACTTTCAACTCGTCAGTCAAACAAGAATTCCAACCTAATTTAGCCGCCCATATTTTCTGTATAATTAATTTTGCAGTCACTATTATAGGACCTACCAGACCTAAGGGGTCATAGAATTTGGCTATATGGCTAAGTACTTCTCGCTTAGTGTTAGGAATACTACCTGTAGGACTAGGACTGGTTATGTTTATGGTATCTGTTCTGGTGTTATATGAAACACCTAAAGTTTTTAAACTGTAATTTTGTTTTTGAAGATCAACTTCATCAAAATGCTGTTTCTCAAGAGGTATATCCTGTAAAATCTCTGCATTATTGGAAGCCCATTTGTGCGCCTCAAATCCTCCCAGGTCCAATAGTTGAATTAATTGTTTTTTCATTTCAACCAAGGACTCTAATGAGCTGCTGGAGACTAAAATGTCATCACAGTAAGCCTGATTAAGGAGAATAAATGATGCAGCAGGAAACTCAACTTGATATTGTTTCGCTAGCTCCATTAAACATCGGGTAGCTAGAAATGTAGAGCATTTTAGACCATATGTGACCGTATTTAATTCAATACATTTTATATGTTCCTCGGGAGTGTCCCTCCACAAGATAAGCTGCAATGATCTATAATCAGGATCGAGACCAATTGAGCGGAACATATTTTTTAAGTCAGTACTGAATGTATGAGTACCTATTCGAAACAACATTAATATGTCGAACAGTTCATTTTGTACTACTTTACCATTTAATAAAAGGTCATTAAGAGAACGACCTAATTGTGTTGACATTGAACCATCGAATACGACTCGACACTTATTGGTCTTCTTGTCTTGTCTTATCACAGCATGGTGTGGTAAGAAGAAGACAGCGTCTTTTGTGAGATCGTATTTGTCAATATTTATATATGAACCATGACCCAGCTGCACATATTGATGTATGAAATTTTTATATTGTTCAAACAGCTGTGGCTCCTTTTTAAATCTTTTTTCTAAATTATAAAATCTTTTCAGTGCCAAATTAAAAGAGTCGCCTATTGCCTCATTAACTTTGTCTAGTGGCACTTTTAAAGGCAAAGCAACTTGAAACTTTTTATCTTTTAAAACTACAGACTTTTGAAAAATTTGTTCGCATTGGTCAAACTCAGGACTAGTTTCTGAGAAGAATTCAGGCACACTTTCAGTCTTCCAAAGATTAGAAACAGCATTATTGATGTCAGAATCACATTGTTTACAAAATAAATTTACCTTAAATTGTTGATAATGACATTGGTTTGACAGAGTACCTGCGACAACATAACCAAACCTTGTGTTTAAGAAGTATGGTTGCTGGCTATTTGCTGGTGCTGACTGGCTGCTGCTGAATGGTGCTGGCTCTTCAATATGGCCGAGATGATCAGCCTGAGGCAGCAACACCTGGAAAAATACATCAGCAGCCAATAAAATATGAATATTACTTGGCACATCAAACTGCGGATCAGCCAGCTGTATGTTGGGAGGCACTGTGATTGCTTTTCTATAGATTTGCTGTTGCGGGAGCCTTGATGTTATCTGATCAATGACATAGCAAGTTATAGGTATTTTGAACTGCGACACTGTTGAATACACATCCAACTGAACACACTGATTAATGCTTGTGTGTGTGTTACCTATACCTATTGTACCTGTGTTTATTTTTCTAGGCTTCAAATTGAGGACTCTCACAAGCTCCGTTGTTGTGAAGGAGCTCTGTGAGCCACTATCCAGTAGTGCCTTCACAAATACTTCAGTACCATTGCTCATGATCAGTTTGACTCGCACCGTTGGTAGCAAAACCTGTGTGGAAGATTCTTTGGACACCATGCTTACAGATGGAGCAACCTGCCCTTCTGGGTGCAGAAGACTGTTGTGAGACGCCTTACAAATATTACACTTAAAGTGAAATTTACACTTTTTAGTATGACTGTTAAGACAAATGTTGCATAGATTGTTGTCTGCTGCAAATTTTATTCGATCAGCAGAATGCATCATTTTAAACTTGACACAATTAAATAATTTGTGATTCGACTTACATAGTATGCAAGAGGCGGTGCTTGTAGCTACGTTGCTCGCAGTTGACTTGTAGCGCTGCCCTGGCAGAGCACGCTGTGGCCCAGGCGGAGCACACTGCGGTTGCTGCAGTGGCCCGCGGGCAGCTGGCTCCGCATTCTCCAGGGCTAGGGCCCGTTTGTCTAAGAATTCGCAAAGACCTTTAACAGTGGGTTCCCTATCAGATGCACGACTAAGCTGGTACTCCTTATTGGAGTAGGGATCGAGCTTTTTTGTCAGAATACATACTATTACTGGGTCCCACATCTCAACTGGGTGATTTAGATTTTTTAATGCAGCTAATTCTTGCCTAACATTACATACAAAATTTCTTATGCTAGTAGAAGTCGACTTAGATATAGATTGTAATTCTAACAAATTATTTATGTGCTCATTTGTAATCCTAAATTTATTGTCATAACGTTCTTTTAATATGTGCAAACTCTCATTGTAACTTTCCCCGACCAATGGTAAATTTTTGATCAATGTTTGTGGTTCACCCACTAAATAATTCCTCAAATAATATAATTTTTGTATGTCTTGTAACGATTGATCATTGTGTATTAATGATGTAAACAAGCCTATAAACGTCTTGTACTCGTTGAACTTACCACTAAACGTGGGTATGTCGATACTTGGTAACTTGTTTGACGAGCGATGTTGCGCGGGGGTCCGCTCGGATTCTTTTCCGGCGATCAGCTCCCGTAGCCTTACCAAGGCCCGCTCGTAGCATACCTCGTATTCTGATGACGGCTCCTCCATTGTCTCGATGCAAAGTTCCTCGTACCTGTCGAAGAGGGACGTAAGACGCTCCAACTTGACTGAGAGCGCCTGCTTTGACAGTTGTGATAACGCCTCTTCATCATGTAGGGAATTAATCATTTTCGTCAATTTGCCTTTTGCGTAACCTCTCCTGGCGACAGGATCTGCCATCTTCAATGCCTGGCTCCCCGACGAGACTCCTTTCGCTTCGTCCTTGCTTGACATTGTCCGTGAGGTTATTCGGTCACCGCGTGTGACGTGTCCGGTCCGGGTGAAGACGCACAATAATAATCTAATCGAATTTTGAAACGCGTAGGTACGTAGTTCTTGCCGACATCGACGATATACTTTCTTATTAATTAAGTTCAACTTCTTGGCTTGGCTTGCAAATTGTAAATTGTAATAAATTTTCTTGACTCTTGCTTCACTTGACTTGAATCGAACGGCACGGCTGGCTTGTCGTCGTAAGTGAGCGAGTGAGTAGTGACACGGCGAGCTAGCATTGGCTAGCGCGACGCAGGCGACGCTTGAACTCGTGCCGTGATTGGTCGAATCGACTGCAGCAACGCAGTACCAACCACAGCAGCGTCACCGCGATGTATCTGCTTGATCGATAACTCGATAAAATGGCGTCACAAACTCGTTTTGACGCGAGTATGATAATTCTTGCAATTACCTTTATTTTCAAGAATCTTGTCAATTCCAGATCTCTTCCACGTCGCAGGCTCGAAGGACCATGTTTTTTAGCTGGTTTGAGGAAGAAAACTGCAGATCTTGAATTATTGTAATTTATTTTCATGGAAGGCACACAGTTCGCACACACTCGGTAGCACAGCAGGAAGCAAGAGAGAAAAAAAATGTTGCCAACATTAGGACTACAATTTCGTCTGTGGATAGCACAGAATATAAATTAATGTTTGGTTGGGTTCCCAACACCCATACTATTTTTGGAAGACCTTTTCAACGATACCCCACACTATAGGGTACGCGACGAATAAAAAATTCATCCTCACGTTACCTGTAGGGGAGGTACCCTGAAAAAAATATTTTTCAATACTTTATTCCACGATTCTGGAGTTTTAATAAATATGTCATATTTTTTCGAAATTACAGCTTTCTAGCACTAAGAGTCTCGGCGCTCTGCTTCGGACAGACGGACGGACGGACAGACGGACGGACGGACGGACATGACGAAACTATAAGGGTTCCGATTTTACTTCGGAACCCTAAAAATCAAAGATTGTTACTTAATTCATCAACTTAATTAAAACATCAATAAAATTATATAAAAATTTCGTTAAAATTTTCAAATTTATTAAAGAAATAATTAATTTGCAACTAAATTGTCAATGTCATACCGTATCTATACCGTATTTACTACCTATTATTTCCATACAGCGTACCTGTTTCATTCATTACATAAGTTCAGCTCGTAGAATATGGTAGAGCTTCGTAAAACCAGACATTAAAAGGGAATATAACAATATACCGTTAATTAACACTATACAGAACCACCCCACCGATGTCTACTCACCGGAATAAGTGCACATCCCTCTAATGCGAGCCGACACCGTGAAAGCGACAAGGCCGATATTAGTATCGCGGCGGCACATCACGAATCGATAGCTTATCGCGAATACGATATTTATGGAAATTGCTAATGCTTCTACCGAGATACGTTCATATTTTATACGGAACACTTAATTGGCAACACTGTCACTAGAAATATATTCTTCGCTCCAAATGGAGTTTACACGGATTCGTGTGGTTTATTAGGATTATGCGTTATAATATGATGAAACTTTGGTAATATAAGAATGGAAAATTATGTATGTAATGAAGCAAAAAGTTCCAACAATTTTAAGCATGGGCCAATCATATTTTACTTTTTTAGGGTTCCGTATGAAAAAACGAAAAACGGAAATCTTATAGGAATTTGGTACTCATGTATTAATTTGTGACCCAAAGACGAAGGAAGGTATAAAGTAAAGTTCAACTAAATTATGAATTCCATACATATGGATAGTTTTATAATTATTCAAGAAAGAACGAAAATTAAAGCCAAAAATTGACCATTCCTCCCTTATCTCCGAAACTACTGACGCTATAATTTTGAAAAAAATACAGAGAATAGTTCTTTATTTAAATATTACAGGAACCTGCAAGAAGTCTACGGTCTTAAAAAAAACGGCAAAAATAAATAAAATAGAAAAATAACGGTAAATACATAATCAACGCACGAAACCCTCTCCAAGTGAGTTTAACTCGTACTTGTCAAGTTTTTTTGGAAGGACTTCGTTGCCAGTAGGTAGCTATGTTAAGGTTTGAAGCAAGATTCTTCTACCTTCCATAGTCGAAGATTGAGAAAACCATCTAAGAAACTCGTATCCAGTATTCAGGTCATACTTCTCAGTCAAAACAAAAGCATGTGCACTAAAAACGTCACAAACCAGGTTTTATGAGATGGGTGTTCCCGTAACGATCGCGATTTCGCGAGGCGTCAAATAGAGTAATGGCATGGAACAGGCTCAAACCGACACTCGTTGGCGGTGTTGGTGTTGCTCTGTAATGGAAATCTAACTGCACGCGAAGGCAGCATTAGGACGTGGGCGTTGGCGCAGTAAGCGCTTGATAAGGCTTCCTCTATCTGATACTGGATACCCTAACGTCACAGATTAAACACGGTCTAACGTTTTGCAGCGATATACGGTTCTGTTCGATTAAGTAATGTGGTTGGTTAGCGGTAAACTTTGTGTAATAGTTGTACATATTCATATCGTACGTTATTTGTTGTGTTCACTTTATTCTGCTGAATTTAGGTGTAAAACTAGTGTAGATAATTTCACACATAAATTTATGAGTATGCTTTGCTCGGTATTTTAATATTGCTTAACAACGCTATCTACTGAAGTAACTCTGTGTCGTTAAAGCAGTTAGTTGCTCCCAATAATAATAGAATAATATTATTACACGCCAATAGATGTCAGGAAGCGTCAATGATATTGTAGCAGTTTTTCATTGCCTGAAAACACGGATAAAAACAACATTTTCTAAAAATGAAACCTAGTTTGATCGATTTATCGCCCCCGAATCCCCCAGTATACTAAACATGAAACTCGTAGGCGCCGTTTCCGAGATATGAAAGAATTTTTCAAATCGATTCAGTAGTTTCGGAGCCTATTCAATGCAAACAAACAATCAAATCTTTCCTTTTTATTATAGATATATTATGTACAATTACTGGCAAATGAGTAGTGAACCCCTTATATCAAACTCATCGCCGGTTTCAAAGGCTAATCAACTAAAAATTATCTAATCAACTGTCAAATATATGGTCAAACGTCAATCAACGTTGCTGAAAGTTTATTATTTGAACAAGTCCATTAATAGAGCTGTTAAATTATACCTCAAAATCGTATGTCAAAAACACACTCACCGTTATATCAATACCAAATGGATTTGTTTGTCCATATGGATGTCGCATATTTTTTTTGCATAGATGTGTCAAATAAACTGGCATGGAAATGAGCGGACACATTGAATGGAAATTCCATGTTGAATGAAATCGTTTCATTTCAATACGCTTACTGTACCACTTTAAAATGGCGTACAAATGCTTGCGATAAAACCTGGATAAAATATCACTGTCTATTAGCATTGGTTTGCCATTAGTTGATTGATTCTCGTCAATCACGAATACATGAAACCAGGCGAAACACCCTGACATAGTTAGCCATGGCTAACTATCAAATGTATTGCTAACTGACAAGTCTCTGGAACTTGACAGTTTGAGAAGAAGTATTAGGTGTCTTGTATGAGGCGGTGATGCCAGTTGAAGTGAGATCTTTCTCCTCGTAGTGCAAGATGCCTTTACTTTAAAATAAATGTGTCATTATAGTGTTGGTAGGGTAGCTAGAGCCCTGCTTGTTGTATTTTTTTTATGTAGACAGAGCCTCCGGCATAAGCCAAGGGTGGTAATAACTGATAAAAACCGAGACAGACGGCTTGGCGTGCCCTCCGAAGTACGGAAGCGCTAAAAGCTAAAAAGCATTATGTTATGTCACCTTCGGTCACCTATCTAATTAGTCTTACCTAAGTCGGTCACTTACAATTGGACTCCATCAGCTTGCGTTAAACGTGCTTTATAACTTATGGATGAATAACCTCTACCAAGAACTAAACCAAGCTCACACGTTATTGTTTAATTGTTCATTTTCATGTAAATGTAAAAGGTGGTATGAATATTAACACTGTAGGCAATCACTGTTACTAGGCTAGGTAGGTAATGAAAAGCGAAAATTCACGCGCTCCATAACGATTCCAGGGCGGCCGTACTGAATGGGAAAATTGCGCTTTTCAGCGAAATGAAAGCTCCGTAGCCTGCAGAATTTCTCAAAGATAAAAACGCACATAAATTTTCGGATCCAACGCTCCTTTGATATTACATTATGTTACTACGGACTGTTATGAAACGGGGCGAATTAAAATTTTTGATTTAGTATGCTTCATTACTATTGTTTACATTTTTTTCAGGTTTCCTTGTAATTATTAACGTAATTATGTAACGAATGTTCGAAAACAGTATCACAGTAGATAAGGGCGACATGAATAGAAGTGTATCTTTTATACTAGTTCAGGCCATAAATGCGAAAGGGTTATCTCACGAAGATAATGAAGGATGAATACTCGTATTTTCTATTTATATTTTGAATTTCTAACAGGAGCCATTACAAACATTACGTCAATATTGGAACGAAGTTCCTTATCGCGCTTACAATATAGAATAACCAATTATGCAAGCTATGTAAGTCAACGTCAAAAACTATAGTGCACTTACTTTTCGTTTACGTACCTATTATGAAATTGGCGATGTCCACTAAAATCCATTATAAAGATCCTTGATAATTCTTTTTCCATTTTTAATTTGGCAAGAAGCAATGTCTAATACCAGCAAAAAGATAATCTAAATTTTATTAACAAAATATAACCGATTTCAAAGTTACTCAAAAACTACTTGTCAGATCTCGTTCAAATTTATGTGGGACCACATGACAAGCACCTGCTTTCGATTAAAAAAAGAATCATCGAAATCGGTTGGCGTGATATTGAGTTATTCATCCATTTGTGGCGCACATTCTTAATACAAATTTAAGACTTAAATGGTTTTCTCATGGATGCAATTGTCAGATCTCAATAAAATTTATGTGGGACCACATGACAGCCACCAGCTTTCGATTAAAAAAAGAATCATCAAAATTGGTTTGCCCAGTCGAAAGTTCGGAGGTAACACACATTAAAAAAAATACAGTCGAATTGAGAACCTCCTCCTTTTTTTGAAGTCGGTTAAAAAATCCGTAAAAAAGGTTTGTACGGAACACTTACACTTGGCCGTTTTTTATTTCTGTTCTTTTCCCTCTAACATTTATGTATATACTATTTTACTGTCTGCTGAACTGCTATGACTGTCAAAACTATTATTTTTCTTTCTGGACCCGCTTTACCCTGTCCTTCTACAAACAAAGTTTAATTATTCCAGTCAGTGGTTGCGTGTAAAAGATCGCTGTTTTAGTGATGTGGTCACCACTGTCGGCAGGAACGTTTACGTTCAAATTGTAATTATTTTCGTTGTAAGCTGTAATGTTTGTACAATTACGTAGCGTAGTGATTATGCGTATTTGTTACTCATTTTGTTGTTCAACGAACCTATAGGCAAATAGCTCTGATAACTAAAATTAAACTCTAAAAACAAATAATGAATAATCTAATACGGTCCGCGTGCCTATGGCACCACACGAATAACAAATGCAGTCTCTACATTACATTTTGTGAAACATTAATACCACATAGACACAAATTAAAGTGCAGTAATTTTAATCCCACAAATAGATTCTAAATAATATGCCTACAATTTGAAAACGCAATTCGTGCAGAGAATCAGCAAAATGTGGTCGTGTTAGGAATTAGGATGTCTCATTAAATTCGGATGACACTATTCATATTCTATATCATTTGCCACAAAAATTTGCTGTTAATGACTGTATTAAAATGACGTTCAGTTTTTTACATTGGATTTAACCTAACCTAACGACTCACAAAGATTTTATATTTCCTGAACTGAAGACCCAGTTCCGATATGACTTAATGATCATGGACTCACGTGCCCTGAAAAGTACGCTAACACTCGAGGAATTGTAAGGACGATCACTCGCTGTTGCTTACTGGGCCAAAGATTCAGGAATCAGGATCGACATAAGTATATAACGACATATTTCAACTAAACTAAAACTAAAAAAACTTTTGTTTTGCGTCACTCCTGACGCAAAACAAAAGTTTTTTTTCCGTTGACCCGCGGAAATGGAACACCGGCATTGTTAATGCAGATCTAGGAAGAGGAAATGATGTATCTTACGCAAGAAGGTCGCCGAGGCCGTGCCAAAAAATGTTGACAATGGCAGCAGGAAAGTGTTCGCCCTGTAATAAGGCCCTACTCGTGACAATGATTTATAAACGTGATATTATTCTACTTTCTCGTGTAGTCCTCTCTACAAAAAGGATTTGGGACAAAAGACTACGGGTGACGTGAAATAGTCCGTGAATCACTTAATTACTATCACGTATACTGTATATACATACATGCTGTATCAACTGTATGTATTACCTGTAGTATTGTATAACGTATACAACGTTGTCTTTTCTTCCTTTGTGGATTCCCATTTTAGTGTCGTTACTTATTTATAATACCTACTATTATTTCTTCTGTGGTATCCTTTAACTTCCGAACAGTTACATTTACACCACATAATAGGTAGGTACCTACTTGTAACGATTAAATATTATTTTTATTTCTACTTGTGTTTTAATAATACCCCACCTTACATCTGTAGTGTTAGAAGTTTTGATTACAATGGGACTTCACAATGTGAGAGGTACAGGACATACTCTACCATACTGGCCATGTGGATTGCCAAACTTCACAATATCTTTGAGAACATTATGTAGAAATCATAGGGACTATAGACAACGATAGATTTCCTCACGATGATTTCCTTTACCAAAATAAATGATACTTAACTTTAAATTCGCTACCGATCGTCGTGATCGTCTGGTCTCTAGCAGTTAGCGTCTAGCAGGACTCTGCGTTTTGCCTTGCTTATTAAGTTTTAAATAAAATTCTGAATAATTCAACTGCACATTTACATTATTTATTAATATTCCTCAGGCAGTCTAGTTTGCATAATAGAATAATATGAATAAACAACATAAATCATATTAAGTTCCGTAAATTCAGTCTGCAAAAGTACAACATTAACTATTGATCTAGCTAGGCCTCCTCAAGAAAAGAGACATGTGCTCAGTATTGGGCCGTTTGTGGATTGAAGCCAAGTTATTTTACGCGAACATAATATTATGTTTGTCTGCTAAGACAACTGAAAAATTACATGAAATGAAGAAGTGTGTAGGTATGCAGGGCGCAGGGGTTAAAAGAGTGCTAGATATTTAAACATAAGATTCCTGTTTATCCGAGGACATAGTTGAAACAAATTATATTTATTTGGTTGTAATAAATTACATTATTATATTATTATAACCCATAAATCGTATATCAAACGAAGTCATTAATTTGTTTGGCCAGCCAGAGCCAGAGGGAGCCGGTATTTTATTTTTTTACTTCTTCTCTCTTGTTTATTGGCCGTTTTGTATCAGAATGTTCAAAAACAAAGATATGTATATGAAGATAACTTACCATTTAGTTTTTAAATCAGAATTTCTTTTTAAGAAAAAAAAAAAACCAATTGTTCTTTTTAATATATTGTAATGATTTGTCTCAGCTGTTGGCAATTAATAATTTGTAGACTGCGGTATTGTCACAGTAGTATTGTCATTCAATGGCGCTAGTGTCGATATTTCTACGTTTGCAATTGTACGAGTGTAGTGCCACCAGTAACCGTGCGACATAATCCTGTTTGGTTCATTTACCTGCACACTGGTATTCGGTAGGAAGTAAGCACATGTAATACGATGTAATACGGTTTACGATTCCACCGTCAATGCAAATTTATAGACACGTGCATTTCTAACGTTTGTATATGCCAAGAAGTCATGGCAATGACCAGACACGTTTACATGTAGCTAATGTACATAATTAGAAAATATTTTAAAAGGCGTTGATTAATAAATCTAAGATTTTTTTTCTCACAAAACATTAATTACATCGATGAATGATCGATTTAACTAGTAATTTCTTATTTGAAAACAACTGTCTCTACATAAAAAAAATCTATAATTTGAATCTTTAATCAGAATTTAATCTTAAAATTATACTATCTAATTAGTTATTTTACTACTAAATACCTAATTTGTTAATTTGTAAGAAGTAACGAACGGATTAGCAAATTTAAACTTCCGGTAGTTCTCTAGAGCCTCTGCACACTGCGTATTTTTACGAAATTTAAGAAACGCCTCGTCCGCCTTGTCATTTGCAGCGCGGAAAACGCGCAGATTCCGCGCGTTTTCGTCGGATGCGCTTCAAAAACGCGCCGTGTGCAAAGGCTTTAAGGATTGTTGAATCCATCAATTTTTTTTCAGCTAAATTGTTTTATTTTAATATTACAAGTACTTGGACATGAGTTTTACGAATATAGATTGTGATAAGTGCAATCTGTAACTGTGAGCAGGAAAAAAACAACCCCGGTAGTTTTTTGCTGCTTCTTCTCCCGGGCCCTCTCACAGTAGGGCCTTGTTGAAGCATTGGCGTAGCTTGCATGACTTTCAAAAAGTGTTTGTAAACCAAACCAATTTTGAATAAAAACATTTGATTTGATTTAGTATTATATACGATGAGTAAAAGGAATTTATAATATCAATATAAATAGTTACATAAATAAATACCTATGGAAGATACGGAATACAAATTCTTAGAACCTTCACCTTCAACAAAACTCAAACTAAACTCTCTCTTAGCTACTCAGCGTGCTTTAGTGAAAACACATCTAATAACAGTAAAAAGTCTGGAATGAAAACATTATAAACTTCACGTTGCTTGCTTAGTTATAAAAAACAAAATTCGAGTTGGTCGGGTCTGTATGAACATAAAAGGCGTTACAGAGGCTACAGAGCTTAACATCAAACTTAAACTTTGTTTTGTTTAGAGGTGCAGCGGCGTCAATGTTGAGGTGAGGTGTAGTAAACCCCTTTTAAACATCAAAACTTGGCTCCAGTTACCAACACTGAGCGCATGCAAAATTAACTAAGGATAATGAGTCGAGCCGGAGCGTCGCTAATCCTTAGCCGGTAGAGATTTGTAATACGCAGAGAAAGCGATTTTATGTTTTCAGTAAAGTATTTATTATTTATTTACAGCAACCTTTACGTACTTTTGTACAAGATTTATTCATCAGCTTTAGATGCAAACTATATACAATTCAATGTTCAGCTAAGATGTGGTCTAAAAATCCAACACATGCCAGTCCCTTCAACACATACAGTGGTCTTTAATGTTGTTACTCGTAAGTATAAATACTAATAGCATTCACCTAGTACAAAAACAACGCGACAGGCACGTCAGATTCACTCTAATAAGGACAAAGGTAACAAAAACGGTGCCGTGAAAAGGTGTTGTAACACAAGTAGGTTGAAATCTCGCAGCTGCCGCGAACACGCTGCCTGTTTGCTCCTTGTTCGGGACTCGCTACGTGTTCTCATTTCTCGAAACAAATAGTACCTACTTTGTCGGGTGAAACAAATCAAATCACAAATATTTTAGGAAACTTTGTGATACATATGTACCTAACAATATAAGTTTGCTTCGAAATTGTGCTCTACTTGAAAACTTGTATGGTTATGACAGAAATATCTGTTTTGTGAATAGCCGACATACAAGCAGAAGACACACCAGACGGTAACTGGTCACCTTCGTACATGGGCATGAAGAATAAAAAAGGCATCAGCAATATGTCGCCGGACCAAGAAAGATGATAAGGAAGCAAGAATTGACTCTGAACCCCGGATCGGAACACAACGAGTGGTTTGGAGGCGGAATCATGTAAGAGCCTGAGCGTAAGAGAAGGCCTGGAGCATACTCCACCACGCTGCAGCAGTGAAGTTCAATGGATAGACGTGTGGTGAACCTGAATGTCAATTTATTTTAAATTCCGAGGCCGCTGTGAATGCTTAAATTCGACTTAGAATATGTAATGGTTAAGTCGTCAGTGCAGATGAGTCATTTAATTATAATTAATTACTATTTTTGGCAAACGCCACTCCCAAATTGAAATTGGTGGAAGAATAAACTTAGCACTTCCTTTGTAAAAATGAGATGTTTGGATATGTCATCTCTCCTTAATGTAGCTGAATCAACTAGTAATGCCAGTATACGCACTTGAGACAACCAAATGCTTTACAGGAGAAGTAAAAAGGACAGCGTCATTGACTCGAACAAAGTATCTAACCACATAAATTTAATATAACTGTTCATAACTTTCTAGTCTCATCATCGCTTAGACTCGTGTAATAACCGGTTTACAACGGTTTTGTGTAAACACAGGTAAACGGTGCAATTGTTTCGAGCGGCTTCAATGAAGACTACATGTACAGGTACGGTACACTTCTAATAATGACCAGTCAATGTACGTACACTGGCGACAGTGACACCCCGCATAAATATTTGCACAATCGCTGGAGCTCGAGCGGCTGTTACTAAATAAGCATGAACTCCCTACTCGATAATACCAAGGCTTTCCACTTTCAGTGTACCACGAGTGTGTTTACCTCGCAGCGTCGATCAGTAGCTGCTTATGCGCGGACGGCGGAGCTAATATCAACGCGAAAATTTCACACTTACAAACCTTTCAGTACATATACAGAATTTGCTCAAATACTAACTCCATTAATGGAGTTTTTGACTGCACAAATGATTTCTTTATATTTTTGCTTGATTCACAATATTGTCATCATCAACTGCTCTTTAACAGAAATAATAAGAATAAAGGAAGATGAGAATTTGAAATGGAATGGTTTATGTCGAACGAAGGGTTCCTAGTTCTATTTTCGGCCAGGACAGTCATTTTTCAAGGCAGATATAATTATGTTTGTTCTCGGGTATTACATGTTTGTCAAGTCTAATTGACTATGCCCATTTTCCGTGCCACACGGCACTTGAAGAATTCAAACAGGAGTATGTCTATGTAAGAGTTTATTCATAAAAAATAGTTTAACAAACCATTAAAAGGGTTCTCAGTTGTTTACAAGCCTTTTTGAAGTGAAAACTTCTTTAGTACGGGGGTGACTTGAAATTTTATGAAACGAAACTGTCCAGTAAAAAGAGACAAACACATAAATTCTAAAGTGAGATAGGAAGCATTGTACAGGGGTAGGGTAGGGGAGTGAGGGGTAGTGGAGCGGAGCGGGGCGGGGCGGAGCGGAGCGGGGCGGGGCGGAGCGGGGCGAAGTGAAGTAGATTAGTGAAACCTACATTTATCATCTTCCCGAAATTTTACATTTGTCTCATTATCTTGAAAACAAAAATTTTGAAGGTTTCACTTCTACCACGTGTGAATTGCACACATTTTAATTAAATATTCAGTCGACAATAAACACGTTTCATCGATTACGAGGTCGCGACACTAAATGGCAAGGAAAGGAATTTGTCGAAAATGTCAATATGGCACCGGTCTATTCTAGTTATTCATAAATCTCGTTCAAAACTTTTATGTGTTTAAGATAACACATTAATTTCAAAGGAGTGAGGCATTTTGCTTTTGAATGTTTCACCTTGGTTGAATGTTTCAGATTGCTCACATTCAGATTGGTTACACGACTAATTAAATAACTAACATCATTTAGTATCTAATACAATAAAATTAGTAAGACAATATTATAATTTTTGGTTTAATATTCACCCCACTACCTGCGATATCTGGTGTACGAGGTCAAATTTGTCCGTATTTTTGATTTTCAATGTTACATGTGAATATATTTTGTGAAAGACTAGACTACAAGGTTAAGTAAGACCTGTCGATCTGAGTATGCGTCATAACCACATAAAGTAGTATACTTAGTCCGGCAGTCTATAAGCACTTGGCTATAAACTATGCTATGACATCCAGGTGAACACAGCTTTATTCTGCCAGAATAAGCTGAATACAATAAGCAGGGTAAGCAAAGATCCTAATTTCTAACAACCTTCTGAGAAGATCGTTGAGGTAAAGGGATTGTAAAATTATACTTCATGTGCGATGTAACTATTGTTTATGTCTTGTGCACATTATTTTCAATGTGACTATGATTATCAAAACCCCATTAAAATAAGACAAACAAACAGATAATAGATGAAAAAAATATTTGCAAGTAAACTTAACTTATTATTTTTTATTATAGACATAATAAAGTCTTAACTACAATTTGTAACCTGATAGTGATTGTGTAAGTTTTAACAAACTTCAACTCTTCAGTATTGCATATTCACGCAATATAGAAATGAGTTACAGTCAAGTCAAGCTTATGAGGTACATAATTGGTCATCGCCATGCACCTCAGTAACACTAAAGGCATCACCAATACGTTGCGGGTAGGGTTGCCAGGTCGTCAAACCAAATATCCGGACAGACCAGCCAGTTTGGCCGGACATTTGGGTAAAAAGGCCGGACACCCTAAATTATTGAGGATTTTGTGTCTTAGTATTAACAAGACAAAAATTTTGTGGTGTCCCCCAGGCCTTTGTGATCCTTTACCATACACGCATGTACCATGTACGCCACTACCATGTACCATACCATGTACGCCAATTATTGGCAGAATAAGCGAACTATGTTTTAATGTTACCATCTTTATGTACCTTATTTCACAAAATAAAATATTTGATTGATTGATTGATACAGATAAATCTTCTAAACGACGTGACAAGTCGAATGAAAAAAAGCCTAACAAAACCGGAGAGGCCGGACACCGTTCAATTTGGCCGGACACGCACTCAAAAAGCCCAAACCTGTCCGGCTTTATCCGGACGTCTGGCAACCCTAGTTGCGGGCCTAAGAGGAAGCTGAGACGGCATCTGATGAATCTAAATCATTACATTATGACGAATGAGGTGAATCTAGATTTGTATACGATGAATCGCGGTCTCAGTGGCTCATTCAATACAACCGCAGCACTTACGATATTGCGTATTCACTCCGTGTTTGACGACCTCGAAACCATATTTCACGCTTGCGTCGATAACAACAATTGCCAATTTTGTAAATACACTCCTGATAAGGTTTAAATTTTTCATTATTTTCCAAGGTGCTCATAACAAGATTCGATATGCCGAATACTACCACGTGTTTCCTAAATAATGATATTGAGATAAGAAAATAAAAATATTTACGTTGATTATGACGTTATGAAAAGGTACAAAAATTGGATCCAAGCGTTTGATATTCAAATAAGTTTTGATTATTATTCCGAATCTTGAAACAATTTAGTTAACCTTGCAATCTTATACATATTAGTTCTAGACGTAAAAAAATCTAAATTTAATTCGTGAAATACAGCAAGTGCACTTAAAATTTAGATATAATAAATTAATAATACTATTTGTTCCAAAAACCGAAAACAAATAGACGAGCTCCTAATTGTAAGTACCTAGTAATCACCATGCATGATGTACCATTATACAAAATACGTCACTAACGCGTCGCCGACCAAGGAATAACCGAGCGACCTGTTTATATTATAATAAGTGCTCTATGATCTAAGTATCAATATTAATAAAGAAAAAATAAATTTAAAAGATAAAATGTAATCATCAAGTGGTTCTGACTTCTGAGTATGAAACGTTGAATAATTGTATTTTATTGTTTACGTAAATATGTATATGGAGCCAGTGATATAAACATTTCGATACAACCGGATAAACGTACCTTAGGTTGCGTAGCACAATGGTAAATGGTGGCGTAGCACATAGTCCATGTTAAGACGCATCACAACTTGATACTAGATAACAATGTAAACAAATTGCCGCAACGTTATCGAGTAGTAATTTCACTATCGAACCGTATTACCGATGCCGTATTGACCGTATTACCGTATTACCAGAGTGTAACACGTTTACGGGGCAGCGCGCCGAAACCAACTGGTAAGGACGATCTATTATAGCGGTGCGCGTGCACAAGATCTCGGACCATTTCCCCCACGCGCAATGCTCCGTTAGAATTTGTCGCATCGATAATGTTCCTCTATTTCCCTGCATGCACGTTGCAAAATTGCACTCCGCAATGCATGCGTAACGATCTCCCTAGTCAATCTTCCTTCGCGATGGTTTGGATATTTAAAAGTTTAGCGATCAAGGTGAAAAGCAACGTAACATGGTGGCGTGGTGCATTTTATCATTTTCTATGCGTAGCTGTTTGCTCACAAATCAAAATAATATGAATGTATAATTTGACTTGAAAAGTTTTGATAAAACAAACAATACAACTTAAAAGACGTTTATAAAGTTGATTAAATTTTGTACAAGCCAAGGTATACATTTTTAATTTTGAGTAGCAAGTAAGTCAATAAGTATATTTTTTATTATAAAATATATCTCATTCCATCTATGATTAAAATTTAAAAGATGGATGAAAAGCAAGATTACATACAAGAGACGTAAGCAGTACTAAAGTCTTGTAACTTTGCCTTGTAAAGTGGCAT
Organism: Thymelicus sylvestris; assembly: GCA_911387775.1. Taxonomy (NCBI): domain Eukaryota; kingdom Metazoa; phylum Arthropoda; class Insecta; order Lepidoptera; family Hesperiidae; genus Thymelicus; species Thymelicus sylvestris. Next base: position 9,871,377 of record OU426900.1, on the reverse strand, counting down.
TTGATTGATGCGAAACAAACCAACCTCTGTCAAAGTCCAACAAACTTTTGTAAATGATACTCCGGCAACAGATTATCTGACGTATGTATGTAGTTGTGTACATGAGACATTTCGAAATCACTGAAGGTTATTGCAAATTTGTCATTTTTCTCGCATGTATTAGACATCTTTGAAAACAAGCGACCCTGTGTACTAACTACTAGGCGAAGGTTACTAGGTTTGATTACCAGTTGAAGCAGATATTAATTTGTTCTAAGAACGTGGTCGTTTGTGATTTGTGACGTTGTAATTATCTACGGTCCATTCCATGCCACCCATGTAAGAGATAAAATCAGCGTAAGGGGGTGGGATATGCAACATAAGTAATTATGTTACTTTTGTTTGGAAATCACGTAAAACATAAGCTTGGTATTTAATAACAAAATTGCTACAAGGGTGAGAGTTTAGAAGGTACATAGTATGTGAATGAGTACATATCTAATTATGTAAGTGGTTGTTTACTACAGAAAACAGTGTACAAGATGCAATGCAGCAATACCGTTAGTTCAACTTGAACGTTCAATTTTTTCCAATGCATTCGCCACGTTCGCCAAGGCCGTTATTCACCGGTTTCGAGACAGGTGTCGCAGCTAAATGCACGTCGGCATCCACATCGATTTTCCGACGCTTCAAGTGCTACTTTCCCATTATTGATGTGTGGTAGGTATTCGAATACTTATTGTAGCACCATTTCTGATATTTAAACCACCACCTTGCCTGTATTGTTAGTTTCATTGCTGGCATATAAAATTCGTAATATGAATTTGAACTATGTTAAAAAAATTATTAATTTTAAGAGCATTAAGTATTCCACTTTAGTTATTTGAGCTCTAGTACCAACATCAAATCCAAAAACTGCGGGCTGTCTTGCTTCTCGTTTCCTTGTCATTGTATTAAAGCAAATATTTCTACAATGCGCTTCATCTTAACCTTCCTTCAAAGACGCTATTGAAAATCTGGAAACGTAACGTCACGCACTCGCATGCAGACGTTTTCATAGCATAGGCCCTACATACTACTCATGAAGTTGTAAGAGTTAGACTGTGGCAACACGTAATACATGCAACCTTAGTTTTTCACACTAATAATGACATAATGTTAATAACGTGTCGTGCATCATGCAATATCAGTGTAATAATCCTAGAAATATCGCTACTTATAATGATAGGTTTTGCAATTTATGTTGAAGGAGTGTCATTTGTTTATAACACAAAGTCATGATGATATAAAAGAATTCAGTTACGAACTAAAACATGATTTTAGCAGTACCTACATCATAGTAGAAATCATCAAAACCAAGCAAATGAGCTCAAACTCAATGAGGTTTGTATGAAGGGTGGAAGAGTTAAAATATCCGCCTTATGATTCCATCATAAGACCATCGTTATGAAGTTAAAAATATAGTAATGTTGTATCGTCACGGGAAATCATGTATGTACAATGTTTCATTAGAATCGGTACAGTAGAAGTTGAAAAAGCTTTTAAAGGATTTGAAATAAATAAGGACATACATAAGGACTGTAAGACATAAAAAATGTTGAAGTTAAAATCTCACTGATTTGATCGACCAACACTCTTCACTAAAATTATTCGATGCCTACAAAATATATATTAATTAAAGTTTCCTCTCTCAATAAAAATAGTATACCTATCATAGCTTTGGACATTCTGCGCGATTTAAAACCTGATTCGAGAAATGTTTCTGAATATAGCCGTACAACTTTCAAAAATATTTTTTTCTTAATGTACAAGAAATCCTTGTGAGGAAGGCTCGTTGTCAGCCTAATAGAATTTATAAGTTCGGGGCGTGCTGCATAATAAATTCGACCGACGCGGACGTGGTAGGAGCAATGTCATCTAAGTAGTATGTAAGTAGATTTGTCTAACAATAGCATGGTTGATTAAATGTTTTTGTTATATAGAAAACGTACACGGTCTTTCTGCTATTTAGACATACCACTCCCTTACGTCTGCTGGGAAAAAATTATTGAAAATACGCAGTATAATAGTTATGTGTACGTAATGTAATAAACATATAAACATTGTCATAATACAGTACATACTTAACAGTCAAGCTACTTACAAGAATCTAGTACGACTCATATTCTGTCCAGTGTAGATTTTTGTTTCGTATTACCTGTAACATAGAAAGATAGTTTTATATTATACAATTATATATATCGACGGTTAAAAGGCGAATTGATTCAAGCGCCATCCTGGGCGATATTGAGTTATATACATCATTGGAATCGGCGAATTTTTGCGCGTCGATGGAGCCGGGTTTGAGGTTAATCTGAGCACTTTTTTGGCGCTTGGCTCCATGACCAATTTGGGTATCATTTTTGCTTACGCGGTATCAAGTGTAGCGAATTTGGTTGTTTTTTTCAAAGCATGTATATAGACCCACGAAAAAAAAGGGTTTTTCGTACTATTTGTAGTTTAAGCCATTTATCCTAGGATGGAATGAAATGGTATCGGCATTTGAATTCTTTTTACTTGATCTAAAATAATTAAACAAAGGATGTTAATTCTTTTTTGCTTGATCCAGATTTATTAGTGGATGTTACTTAAATCATTTTGCCTTAAACATTCAAACATTATCTCTGTCGCTTGAATCAATCTTACCTGAACTAGTATATTGAAGAATATGACTTGTGCTAATTTTCCTTGACCAGTTTTAAGTCTTTATATAAGTACTTTATAAATATTTGAATCCACGGCACGCGTAATCGCGCGAGGTTTCACACAAATTTTCTATATGAAAACATTCTTTCAGCTTTATCATACATACATACATACATATAAGTCACGCCTCTTTCCCGTAGGGGTAGGCAGATACCACTTCTTTCCACTTGCTATGATCCTTACATACTTGTTTCGCTTCGTCCACTTTCATTATTCCTTTCATACAAGCTCTTCGGTTTGCTGTACTCTTGACCTGGCCTTTTTTCAAGACGTCCCTAATTTGGTCTTGAAACGTCCGCCTAGGTCTACCCCTTCCAACACTCGCATTCACACTCGCCTTATACATTTTTTTCGTCAATCGTTCTTCGTTCATTCTCTCGACATGTCCAAACCATCTCAGCATACCTTTCTCAATTTTTGTCACTACATCTTCTTTCACACCACAACGTTTCCTTATCTCACTATTCTTATCCTGTCACTCAGTTTAACTCCTATCATACTTCTTAACGCTCTCATCTCAACTGCATTTATTCTGCTTTCATGTTTCTTCTGCCATACCCAACTTTCACTTCCGTACATGAGTGTTCGGAACCAACACCCCCTCATGCACAGCCAAAGGAGCCTTGTTAGACACCTTCTGACTGTTCATAAAGGAGTGCAAAGCTCCATTCACCATGTTTCCTGCATTCACTCTTCTTTCAATATCGCTCTCACACTTTCCATCTCTTGTAAACTTTGAACCCAGATACACAAACTCAATCACCTGTTCAATTTGTTCATCTCCAATCACGTTATTGCAGTCTGTCACTGCCTCATCTCTTTCAAACACCATAACTTTCGTCTTCTTTACATTCATCTTCATTCCCTTTCTAACAAAAGCTCCATTCATAGCAGTTACCATCTCTTGCAACTCCTCGGCTGAAGACGCAAGTAACACTTGGTCATCAGCTTAGAGAAAACATTTGGCGAGTAACTCATTCATTCTCGACCCACTTTCATACTCTTTTAAGTCTGTCAAGCAACTGTTCATGAACAGATTAAACAGCCACGATGACGCTACACATCCCTGTCTAACACCTTTTTCGATATTAAACCATTCAGTGTATGCCCCGTTTATCCTTACACAAGCACTAGAATCCCTATAAAGAGATTGTAATGCTCGTATGAGGATACTGCTCACACCATTCACGGACAATGCTGACCACAATTCATTCCTCACCACTCTATCATAGGCCTTTTCTAGATTCACGAACGCGCAATAGACGTTCTTGTTTTTAGCCAAACACTTTTCGGCTATGCGCCGCAAGGAAAAGACCTGATCTGTACATCCCATTCCCTTTCTAAATCCCGCTTGTGCGTTCCATACTTTTTCATCTGTTTCATTCACAACCCTTTCAATCAACACTTTCGCATACAATTTACCGACGACGCTGAGAAGGCTTATACCGCGGTAATTTATGCAGTCCTGCCGTAACCCTTTTCCCTTACACAATGGCACGATTACGGCTTTGCACCAGTCTCCCGGTACTTGCCCATTTCGCCAGCACAAATTGAAAAGGCGGTACAGCTGGCTAGCTACTATGCCCTGTCCAGCCCTCAGTATCTCGACGGTAATCCTGTCATACCCTGCTGCCTTACCTAATCTTATACTTTTCAACGCTTTCACTATTTCATCCATGCTTATCTCACTTTCATCAACATTTATATTAGTTTCCATGGAAGGTGCCGGATGTTGTACCTGCACTTTTATAATGCTCCCATCTTGACTCCTGATTGTACTCAGCTCCGAGGTAGATGTTTTTCCTCTGGCTGTTTTGATGGATTTCCAGAAAAACTTGATGTGAAACTTAATAACAATTATAAAAATTACGAGTAGTGCCAATATTCGAAGGCTGATTACTACAAATGTTACCAACGTTTAAATATACTTAAATTTAAGTAAATGAATAATTAAAACAAAAGTTGATTCATGAAAAGCATTGTTTTATTAAATTTTAATTCTTTCGTTGTATAAAATCGACTTTAAAGTCTAAGTTCTTAAAAGTATGCCATTTAAGTTACTTTTCTTTGAATTGACAATGTCCTTTCATTCGTTTTCCCTACATCGTGAAATTTATTTTATTACCTTTGAGCTATTTTCTCCAAGTCAAATTTTAATAAATCTTGCGATTAAAACAATTTGCTTTAAATCTTATTACATCACTGTGTAATTTGAGTCATTACTCCTTGAATAGTTTACAACTAGGTGAGCGGTTTAAATCATTTATCCATGAACAGTTTATAACTAGGTGAGCGGTTTAACTCATTTATCCATGAACAGTTTATAACTAAGTGAGCGGTTTAACTCATTTATCCTTGATCTGTTAAAGAAGTCATTGTACACTTGAATTATTTTGCTTTGAACAGATAAATAGTAATCGTGTACTTTGATTCCTTTTGCCCTGATCAAAGAATTGTGCAAAATGGCTCAAGTTACATCTAACTCCGTTAAAAAACACCTTTTATTTGTTAGATATATATCAAAAAATAGCACAAAATATGCCGCTTTATGATTGGGGAGACTCGTCAATTTTTATTGTATACTTTAGGAACAATGATTTTTTTTCTCAAAAAATAAACTTTAAAACGCTCTCCTGTAAAGTTTGCAAAATGGCGCTTGAATCAAGTCGCCTTTTAACCGTCGATATAATCCGATGTTCTAAGCATCAGTGGCAACAAAGACACATTAGCACAATTTAATAGGTGCCTCGTACGTTACACGTGTATCAAACCATAATCCGTTTAACAGTATCGGTAATTAGTGCTGAATAATTAATTATGCTTTGAATTAGAGGTTGAAATCATTAGTATAGGTACATTTTAACTAACATAGATTGGACCGATATGCTTTTTAATATGTTGTAACCTAAACAATAAACAATTTTTGTATTAATTTCGTAAGTAACATAATATGCTATTATTATGACTAATGTATTTCAGACAAGTCAGCACTACTTATAAGATGCAAATCTCTGCTTTCTGTAGGTCAATCCAAATAAATAATTTGACTGACTAAACTAGCAACCTTGTATTATATATTTCTTCAAAAACAAGAAAAAATCGAAAATTCGAATAAATTCAAAATACAGTGTTTTTTATTTTAGTTAGCTATATTTATCGGCAAATAAATAACGATCTTGACCACAGATGACGTTAAAAAGTATTGGGAAAACACGAATGACGGTGATTGTATTGCATCATACGTAATTATGTTAAATCAAACATGTTTTACGTAAGGAGGTCAAGTTCGCTAATAGCTACAGTCTACAACTAGAATCGCTCGCCGCAGGCTCGGGTTAACTTATCGGTATCTGCGTTGTCTATAGTCCAGACTGCAGTTAGTACCTACTTCGTATCTTGGAATATAATATGACAGGACGATGAGACTATTTGAAGGCATTACGGCATTGTTTGCTGGTTTCGAAGAAATATTATATCGTTCGACATCTGGGCTCCATATCCTCTTAAGACTAATAGGATTATAAAAAATCGCCTTTTATTACTGCACTGACACCTACTTTACCTTAATTATTATTTACAAAAGAAACACTGGTCATCGCGAATTAAATAGCCACTATCATTGACATAAATTATATAGACAGGCTGTTCAGTACTTACATTTTGTTCACCTGTGTTGACCCCAACTGGGGCCAACTCAGTTTAGTCGGCTGCGAGCAAGTGCTGTCGCCTGTCACTTTCGAAAAACTCCGACTGTTCAAGAACACTTATTATTCTGTATTGTGCACAGTTAAAACTTTCTCATTATTTACGTTTGAACTTTATTTCACTTTATTTAATCATAATCGGTAACTAAGTAACTATATTTTTATTTACAGTCTTAAAAATTATTTAGTGTCAAATATTTATTACCGACATCTTGAACCAAACTTGACAGAACGAACACAGAGTACTTAATCACTACGGAACAGGGTTGCCAGACGTCGCGGAGTGAGAGAACAAAAGGACAAAGATGCGGAAATTGTGGTAGAAACTAGAAAGTGATTTCAATACGTGACTTTTATATGAAATTGACTTACTTTATTTGTTTTAGATATTTTAAGTACCTATTGAATTAACGAAAATGCCAACTTGTACATTGCGGTATTGCAAAAATTATGAGCAAAAAACGAAAACATTACCTGAAAGAATAACTTTCCACAGGTAAGTTTTAACGCTTTATATTACTTCACCTGTATTTTTGTTTGTTGGTTTGTTTTTTTGTTTGTTTGTTTGTAACTTCTCTTTGGACTTGATTTTGGCTCACTTGAAACGCTCAGATTTCTTTCAAACTTCGTGGACTTATTGAGGACCAATGACAATTTAATATTTAAAGAAAAAAAAAAAAAGAAAGAAAGAAAGAAATTACCTACATTTCATTTAAAAAAATCAAACTAAAAAATTAATAAATAAACTCCAAAAATTGTTGTTTATCCTATATATATGTTGTATGTCTGTGTATATATAGTTTTGTGTATAACTATAAGTAATTGGGTAAATAAATATGAGAGATGTGTGCAATAAGGTGAAGTACTTAATGTGATTATATATGACAATCAGTCGGGATTTAAAGAATTGATAATAAACTACGTGTTGCTCTGAAAAACAAAGTTTTATTTAAGCTTATCATACATTATGAGTTACACTAAATACAACCTAAATCACACAAACCTACCTGGAAAACAAAGAAACGACAATTAAAGTATTTAAATTGCCAATTCCTCTTTTTGATGTTTCTACAAAAATACACTATAATATTTCAATGAGGCTACAGTGTAATTTATTACGATACATTTCTTTTATTTTAAGTGCACAACACACATAAAAATATTTTAACACAATCGAATGATATATCCTGGGACTATAGATAACACAAGTTTTATATACTTAAATGGAAAGATCCCACGCATATTGTAATAAAATGTAAATTCTGGAATAAGAAACGATTTTTTTTTGATGAATGGATGAACACTACACAAATGGTCATTCCGTTATGACGTAATTAATCCTCAGGTACCTCTACAATGTAATCCAGACAGAGTAATATATCCATGGTATATGTCCAGTTATAGTAATGTATCCATGATCTCTTTCGGAGTAGGGTGTTGGCAACACTGGGCGCATAGTGACTCTGTGATTGAGTTCTCTGTGGCACAAAAGTGTGACACGAAATTCCTTAGAAAGAGCGCGTCCATATAATTTATGTCAATGGCCACTATAAATATCTGAAGTTATTAAAATGCATCAGACCTATAGGTATTATCAGGTACTTCGTGAATATTCAGTTACCTAAATGGAATGTACTGCGTATGGTAATTCGCCAAAATAACATAGACCGTACACTACACATATATTAGATATGCGACGACCTTAACTTAAAACACAAGGCCGAGATTCTACGATATTATAGCGCTATTTTGTTTGCGACTAATTTATTTATTTATTTAGAGACTATATTGGCCACAAAATCACGGTGCATTCTCTACCAGCTAACCATTACGCCAAACAGATACCTAAGCATGAATCTGTAGTAAATAAAATTTTAAGAATTGCCCCAAATACTGAGCTATATAATCTGTATATTGTGAATATAAATGGTATCAGTAGTTATCATACTCCAGGACTAAGACATGACCAATAAAATTAAGTCAAGATAGAAGTTAATGTTTTGATCCATTCGCCTGGTCTGCTACCATATTGTAAGATACGGAGACAAGTGCATAATGTAACAAATTACCATCATAAGAGATCTGAACCTGAACCTGTGAAGTGACCTGAACCTGTTTGGATCGAAAAAGGCGTAAAAAGATTTGACGCTTTTTTAAGGCTTCATACAAAAGACAGGCAACTGCAGAGCGATTTGGCACTTTTGGCAGAGCTAACATAACGGAGCAGATGTTTAAATAATAAATATCACGTGTGGTGCTGCAATAGTTCAAAGGTCATTTCCAATCCGTAAATGTTACGAAATCTTCATTAGGCTCAAGTTCAAGTAGTGATTTTACAATCGAATGTCATTCTTCGAGCCAAGACCTTGCGGATTACTAATGATCGTATAGTCCGTATCGGTGCAAGGTTAGATACTCGTAGGTTTGATCGAGAGCTGAAGGAGAATTGTGATGCGTTCAATACACTGGTCGAAGTTCCTCGCCGAATTGCTCGTTGGTTTCGCTACTACTTTGGGATGAACTAAGCGTTCAAGGATCTCACACGTTTCTTTGTCTCGATCATAAAACCAACAATGACCGAATTCGATTGACACTTGCCGAACTGTAAAGGATATACGAAGTATCCCTCTACACTCCCATCTTCGCCCAGCAACGATTAGTATAGCAGCTGCAAGTAGTGTAGTAACTGTAGAGACTTCACAAGAAATCCGTGTTGGCACTGATCGTTTGTTTGTCATGTATGTTACCTAGTTCGCGTGCAGGTAAACGCGAAGGGCGTATCGAAATGTAAACTACGCAAACGACTCCGCTGCTTGGAAGCTACGTAATGAACCAGCACAAAATACTCTTTATTGCCTTTGATGGGTCCATAACACGGTCATTGTCATGACATCAATTCACTGCGATGAATTGGCCGCTTCGCTTCCGATGCGTTATTTTCCCGTGTAAAATACAGCGCATCAAAATTAATAGGATATTGGCGAGTCCGCCTCTTGCGTTATTGGCTACACCCAGCGAATGAGTTTTATTTAAACCACTGTATGCATGTTATAAATGCCTGGTAACTTATAAAAATATTAAAAAAAAAAAAATATCGATAAAAAGTACATAATATATTGAACTCTCTCAATTTCCATTAGCACATTAAACTGAATTTTCATGAAACCACCTACTGCCTGGGATAAAAAAGAATTAATTTCTAATTTTAAAATTTAAAGCAATTAAATAACGGCGTTTACAAAGTCATACAAATTACGAATAAACATTGAGAATAATAACGAAATGTCTTCAATTCGCGTTCTATCATTCGTATCAAATAGGTCATGACTCATGAGGTACGTAGCGGGTATAATGTACCGAAAAGCAAACGTGATTAACGGAGACATTTGGACTGGAACAAATGAAGCTAGTCCCAAGACAAATGTGGAATTGATACGGGGCACATCAGTCGGCGGCGAACGGTGTCCGTGCGGTGCCGAGTACGGGCCCCGAGATTTAACTAGGTACCATTAATCTCGCGGTGGGCCCCAGATAAACTGCTCCGAGAGAAATGTTCAATCTGCTCACTCTAGCTTTATCGGCTCAAAGGATTATAACCTTGTTTTACGTTTGAATTCGCAATGCGCTAGCTTCATAAACATTTTTACAAATACAATCTTTAATCTACGTACAAGAGTTTTTACTTGCGTCAGTTGACATTTTCTTTAATCACTATTTACAGGACGATGCTGTATTTAAAAGAAAAATAGGTTAACAAAGACGACAATAGTTAAGTTCGCCTATCGTAATCCTATAAGGGTTTGCAGTAAATATAAATAAAATACTATAATGTAGTAAAGTTTAATTCAAGACAAAAACCGGGCAAGTGCGTGTCAGGCCACGCGCAATGTAGGGTTTGGAAGTACATAGTAGTTTATCGACTATTACTCATTAACTAATAAAATTATGCTAACAAAGCCGTGATAGTTTTCCTTGTAAATTCATCATAATATAACCTATTTTTGAGAATTTTTTCACTTGTCCAACTCCAACCGTTTAGCCAGCAGGGCCCCCCCTGCTATAAGAGTTCCGATTTTACTACGAAACTATAAAAGTTCCGATTTTACTTCGGAACCCTAAAAACCTATTATGATATTCTCACTTTTTAAAAATCAACGAACTGTAAGTTAATGAACTATACTAGACCAAAAAATGTTTTTAAATCGAATTTCAATTTTTATTTTATTTTTCATTTAATTAATTAATTAAATTTCGAATTTAGCACGTATGCTTAAAAAATTCAACCTGTAAAAGAAACGAACAGATATTTTTCAGCAGGAAACAAAGCTTGGTTAACCAATGGCGGTTGGATCAATTTTGAAGGAGAAATGTAATGAAAGAGGCTCGTTATTAACATAAGAGCTGTCGATGACACTCTTATAGGACTAAGAGTTCACTCCAATTGTTGCGGCGCGCCACCGAAACGCCTCAACGATCATCTGTGTACATACACTTGGCTAGAGTCTGCGCGCGCACTACGATCAATATCCGTGGCTGCCTCCACTTCGCACTACGTAAACTCCCTCAAAATTTTTAAGACCTTCAGATCAACGGGATAATATCTTACGAAACTTTTTAAGACGCATTTCATAAAAATCATCTAGCTATTTTGGTTACATTTTGTTAGATAAAATTGCAGTTGACTACGCTATCATGTTTAAATAACTCTAAGGTTTGTAAAAGTTTTTCTAGAAACTCGCATTATTAATATTACTATGCGATCTCATAGCAATCTCCTCTACTATATTATAGATTTAGGTACCTACATGTGACACAAAGTCGTACCGCGTGGTACAGATCGATAGCCCTACTTAGTCTAGTACCGGTCTGTGTTTACCACGCTGCTTTTATCCACGTGCATAAGCCTATTTGATAACAATTGAAGGTTGTTCCCAAAGAGTTATAAAGTGAACTTATAATGTAATAGATCAAGGAAGTAAGACCGAAGATCAGATAAAGAATAAAAATTCATTTGCGAACGTTGACTCATTGTTTATAATTTTCTTTAATTAATATAACTTATTTAATTGTAATGGAAAATATTGTTAACTATTTCCAATTAGTATTCTGTAGAAATACAAGGAGGGTGTCGTCAAAATTTATTTCGCATTAATTAAAGACACCGCCAACATTTCATCAATTCGTAAAATTCTATGACTCATTAATTAAATTTCTCCTAAATGAAAGCCTCTCCATTTATATTTATTACTAGCTGTTGCCCGCAGCTTCGCATACGGAAATTATGTTTTACCTTATTTGTACCTCTTGCAGAAGGAAATTTAAAAAACGGTGAATTTATATTGAAGTACTTAGGTATATTTAGTAATTTATATACTGAAACCCTATGCCTATGTGGACTATGAGAAAGCCTTTGATTCTATCGAGACCTAAATTCTCTTCAGCGGTGCCGGATCGACTACCGGTATATCGAGGTGTTGAAGTGTATGTACACATCAGCCACCATGTCCGTCAAAGTACACGACACAGCAACGAACCCTATCCAACTGCAGAGAGGTGTCAGGCAAGGGGACGTCATATCCCCAAAACTGTTCACCGCTGCGTTGGAAGACGTGTTCAAGCTGATGGAGTGGAAACGACGTGGCATTAACATCAATGGCGAATACATCACACACCTGCGATATGCCGATGATATAGTCATCTTGGCGGGTTCCCTGCAAGAACTTAGTACAATGCTTGGGGACTTGAACAGCGCCTCACAACGGGTGGGTCTTAAGATGAACATGGACAAGACGAAAATCATGTCCAATGTCCATGTCACACCCGTACCAGTTGTTGTTGATGGCGCTGCTCTCGAAGTTGTAGACGAATACATTTACCTAGGACAAGTGATCCAAATGGGTAAGTCCAACTTCGAGAAAGAAGTCAATCGTTGAATCCAACTCGGATGGGCTGCGTTCGGGAAACTGCGTCATATCTTGTCGTCCGAAACACTACCTCAATGCCTGAAGTCGAAGGTGTTCGAGCAGTGTGTGTTGCCAGTGATGATATACGGATCCGAGACGTGGAGCTTCACTATTGGCCTAATGCATAAGCTCAAAGTCACCCAGCGGGCTATGGAACGTACTATGCTCGGTATCTCTCTACGCGATAGAATTAGAAATGAGGAAATCCGTAGACGAACGAAACTGACCGACATAGCGCGGAGAATAAGTCGGCTGAAGTGGCAATGGGCTGGCCATATAGTTCGAAGGACCGATAACCGTTGGGGAAGAAAGATCCTCGAATGGAGACCACGACTCGGAAAAAGGAGCACAGGACGCCCCCCGACAAGGTGGACTGACGACCTGAAGAAGACAGCGGGAATCCGCTGGATTCAGAAGGCTCAGGACCGGTCAGAGTGGCGCTTGTTAGGAGAGGCCTATGTCCAGCAGTGGACTTCGAAAGGCTGATGGATGGATGGATACTGAAACCCACGATAAAATCACGAAGGATTCCTCCAGGAGCGGGTATTGAAAAATAAGCATTATTCACATTAATTTGTATTTTTTTTCTTTTTTTTTTTTTTGCAAAATTTTGAAAAACTGAAAAATATGTGTTCCATCAATTTAAGCAAGGAACATTTGTGGCAAATTTGAAGCAAATCGGTTGATATTTAAAAATATTCCATCCAAATTTTCATCCCGTTTCCCAGGGAAACCTTTTAATTTTCCGGGATAAAATGTAGATATCCTAAAATAGGACCCGGAGTATTAGTAACAACTTTAATAATTTTCATCGAAATCCGTTCAAGGGTTTTCATGTGATGCTCGGACAGACAGACAGACAGACAGACAATAATTCTAAAAAAAATATTTTTGTGCTCTAACACGTTATTGAAGTGCCCCCTAATCAAAATTTTTAAAAAATATTCAATGTACAGTAAATTTGCCCTTTGAGTTTTATTATAGTATAGATATCGCAGGAGAACGTTGCAAACATTCGGGAATACTTAAAGGAGGAAAAGGTTCATTACGGAATTATACCTATGACATTCATGAAAGCATCAATTGAATCAAAGTTGATTTAACCAATGTTAATCAAGTGTTTAATATTCGTAAAACGTTATTGTGACACAATCAATGATACGAAACTACATAACAATACTTGGTCTAACAAAGACGGTTTCTACGTTGTTAACTACGCGAAAACAAAAAGAATTAAAATGAAGAACATTTTGTTAATATTTAAATTCTTGAGTAGGTACAATAACACCACCTGCAGGATGCTAAGAAATAATTAATATCTCTTATGTCGACTATACAATAAACTCACAATTCATATTTTTTTTTGTACAAAAAAAACTAAAAATAAGAACAAGCATCAGCGGCATAATGAATCGGCTCGATCTCTGCATCAGATGACAAAGTAAGATGAAGACCATGAAGTGAGAAGCCACGCTCACAGAGTCTACGAAGTGCTCAGGAAGTAACAATGGAGTGCTCGCCAACCGTCACAATGACGGGTGGCCGTCGCACGGGGTTCATTGAACGCCATTGTCAATCTTCAGGTACAGGATAGTTTCACTTTGTATCCCTTCGAGCTTAATAAGTAAAAGCGCAAGGGCGTTTAGTCATTTAGTGCCGCGCGTTCGAGCCTTGCCCTTCCGACCCTACGCCAGGAAAGAAAATTTTAATCCTCATTATAATTTACTGGTAATGCAAGTGCATGCGACAAAGGGTCAAGTTAAAGTATCGTTTAAGTAGCTATATTAGTCTCCTAAAATATTTCAGTACCAAAATAAATTCAAACATAAACCGATTCATTTCCATTCTGAATCAGCAGTCCAGCAGAGATCTTGAGTGAACATTTCTAATATTAAATATCCAGCCAGAATGACTCAGTTATTCCGAAAACTAACGTATTAACTCGACTAATGGACGACATTAATTGTATCGTACCAATTTAATTGAAAATTTTACGTTAAAGAAACAGTACTAGGCACTAGCACATGGCTTAAACCGATGGGACAGGACAAGGGTCCCTCCACATCACTGAGGTAGAGAATACTCCACTACGCTGCTCCATCCAGTGTCGATTGGTGGAGATAAATTGAGAGAATACATGTCGTTAATATGATATGGTTTGCTAGCACATTACGTTGACATAATTAAAACCTTAAAAGCAATGCGTGTAGTATTGCCTATATTTCCATAAACACCAATACCATATTATAACGTAGCGCTGTTTTGGAAATGCTCTACATATTTTCTGATTTTAAACAGCCCGTGAGCTAAGCTCCCCAGCTGTGCCGAGTTCCGACACACGTGTTGTCGCAGTTAAATATAACCGACAGTTCAACGCACGAGGGGGGCCGGGGCACCCGACCAACCTACTACCGTTATGGTGAATTTTAGACTTAAAATCTTCACACTCAGATCATCCGATCGAGAAAAATCAGATAATGTTAAACCTATTATAAAATAAAATTACTACTTAAGTGTGCCTGACCAATAAATATACATATTAAAAAAAAAAACAAAAAAACTAGAAGAGTCGTACAAAATAGCTTCTTATGGTGGCCACTCACGGTCAGTCCATCGCGTCAAATGGCGTGATAGGAGCCACGCCACATGGCGCGACCGTGAGTGGCCACCCTTAGTCTCAGAATTTTTCTTTGATACTAGTGGATATCCAGCGTGTTCTACTACGCTAAAATTTTTTTTATGACAAGCACAGAGTACTCAAACACTACGATTTCAATGACAGATCTGTGTTGAGTCTGTGTATTATGCGCCATCTCCACATATTATCTTCAAATTGTATGGGAAAAGTGGAAAATCGACATTATAAATGGAACGAATGTGCCTAATGCATTGTTTTAGTGGTCTCAAATCACCTTCGGATTATTGCCTTTTAAGTGAAACCATTTTGAGGCATATCGTTTGGATGGTTTAAGAGTTTATAAAGGACATCCGTACAAACATTCTTTGTGTTTTATATATGTATTAGAGAATATGGAAATTAATTAAAAATCCAATATGACGTCACATAGCTAAGCATGCATTGTCATCCAAAATAAGCTGTTAAAGATAACTGATTCAAAATTCAGTTGCAAGATTCCATCTGGAAAAACATACATACATACATTACAAATTAAATAAAAGCTTGTAAAATGAAAAATATTTCAACATTTACGTCTGCCGTCAACCAGTACTTTATATAATGCCAGTTACATCAAGTAAACAGCTAAAAATAAAACCGTTTCTGTAATGGTTCAAATTATATCAGTAGTTTATGTTATTTATTAGTCTACTACATACTTCCGTCAGATATACAAGTTGAGTGGCTTAATCGTAAACACTCTTGGAGTACATTACGACCAAATTGATTATAGCGAATGGCTGAGGC
This sequence comes from Thymelicus sylvestris, assembly GCA_911387775.1. NCBI lineage: Eukaryota > Metazoa > Arthropoda > Insecta > Lepidoptera > Hesperiidae > Thymelicus > Thymelicus sylvestris. The sequence continues at coordinate 9,855,562 of OU426900.1, read as the reverse complement.
GTGTTGAGAGAATCGTAAAGCGTTGCTTGATATTCGGAATCGGAAAACATACCAGTAGTGTCTATTTAGATAAGCTGATAATAAAATATAGCTCATCTATACATTACATTAAATATTTTGTAAAATTTAAACAATTTTTGATCGATCGATAGAATATGATCTAGCGATATATATTTTTTTAGTAATAATTACCTGCAAGTAATACAGTCCACCTAAGTATTATGCGGTATCAGTGTATAGTGATTCATTGATTACCGCTTACTCAGTTATATTATCAACGTCAAAGATTTTTAATTCAGATGTTTTTGTTTAATTTCATTTGCTGTGTTTGTATGGGTGGGTCAAATCTTGATGATGAATTAGAACTTTCTCTTATCCAGATGAATTTATATTTAACATATTGTTTTAGTTACGATGACAATGTTTGTTATGATAAACATGACCTGATACTACTACCGTTTCCGCGTTTGGCCTCAGACGAGGGAATACTAATATTATAAAAGCGTGTTTTTAGTTTTTTTATGTATATATCGTTTAATGCAAGAAACGTTCTCACGGAATGGGAGGTAAAAGCTAGAATGAACATTTTATTACGGAGATGTTGAATAATATTAAGAATGCAATATACATAAAAGTTTTTATTTTTCTTTTTATTTCTTCTTCTTCACTTTTTATTCTTCAGATACTAATACAGTTTCCGAGATAGAAATCATCTGACCCATATTGTTACATTACGAGTATATCAATTTTCAATGCCATAGTTACCATAGACGTGACCTAACCTTTATCATTTACGGTGGCTGTCATCTGAGATAGAATGCCGCAACGGAATAATGATGTAAAAGCAAAGAACAACAATCACAAAAGAGAGATCATATGCTAACTGCGTTATAATGCTCCTTATCCATTGTCCGTAAGCCGGCGGCTCAGCGCGGCGGCGGCGCTATTCTACATAAATACATTTCTTGTTATCATACTAATAATAAAATTGTGTTATAGCCGAATCTTTATATTGAATATTATTTGCAAATTATAATATAAGTAAGCAATGTTATGTAGAATAGTCGAGACAGCAAGGTGGGTTAAATTGGTTGGCGAAAACATTTAAAGGGATTTTTATGTCATTCATTCTAATGCGAAAACCATTAAACAGTAGTTTGGCTTACTTATAACTTACATAAGATAACTTATATGAGAGACACTTTTTATGGATTTGTTATCGTCGTATAAGAGACAAGTTAGTATAGAAGTTTTATTTTAAGAGGTAAGTGAATAAAGTTGTAAGATGTCTGAAAAAAATATACTAACGAATACATGTTCTGAAGCAAATTTAGAATGACAGTTTTACCATACAACTGCAATAACTGCATCTATGTTTTCTGTGCAATAAATAAACTTACCTAATCAAAATATTGTTATTAGAGTATTGCCTATACGAACATAGCAATTTAGACGTTACCTGTTATCTCTATTCTAAAATCTATTAACTTTAGTACACTAAAATTATCTGTCTTGTCCAGTTTTACAGACTTACTTCACTACGACCTCATTAATACTTTCCCACAAGAACGATGTCTTTTATAAATCGACTGTTAGTTACTGAATCATTGCAAACGAAGTCGCTGGTAAAATCTACGTCTTAAATAGAGACGCTGTAAGATGCATTATCTGCAATATTTTACGGAGGAGCAATAAATGACGACGCCATTAAAGAAGGAAATCGCTGTGCATTCGTAACTGAATTCTGTTTAGTGAAGTTTTTCGGTGCCGCGATGCCGTACGTCCGATAATGCTTTGTTCACGTGGGGTTTTTTACTTTTTTCTTTAGTAAATGCAAGAGCCGTTAATTAAGAGTAGCTCTTTTGTAAAAACTTTTATTTCTCTACTGCCCTCTCATTAAAGCGGAATTAGGGTAACAGTGACAGTAGGTAACCAGTGAATACAAGCCTACTATAATACTCAAAGAATTACTTATTTAGATTACCTCTACGGTTACTGGTAGTTGTGGTATTTTTATCAGTGTTCAGTTGTTCACAGAATTCATCATAACGTAAATCGGTCCATCTGGTTTAGATTAGATACTTCGATAGATTGAAGTATTGACACAAATATTTTGATTTCTTTTATACAGGCGAGGCGAACAACGGACGACGCATTGGCGCTATATCTTTAGGAAGTTGGATTTCCACCAGTATAACCCTACTTAGAACTCTACTAATCTTCTACTTAAAATCAATAAATTCGCTTTTGACTTGGCCGGAAATGTTTCTGGTGACGGCTTTTCATATACCAGAGTCCAGAGTTATACATTTGATGGTTACTTATAAGTCCTACAACCATAAAAAACTTGTAACTCCAAGATCTTATTCTTGCAGTAAACATAATATTATCTTTGTTACTTAACACCTAAAGACAAGAAATTCAAGACGTGTTGTCTTAAAACCTACTTACAAAAGTTGAAATGAAATCTGTGGATCAGCTTCGAGTGTGAAGTACATGCAGGTCATGCATGCAGGTTAGAACTATTCCCGCGCTGCAAGGTTCAAACTATTTTCATTTAACACAGAGCGCTTATCGGACTATTGACGTACGTAACCTACTTTTCTGACTTTAAGTGACCAAGTTAGCCGCGTCGAGGATACTACTTACTCGTAAATAGTACAAGCGGAAAACCACTTCACGATCACGTGGCGGCGAATTATTGCTTGCTGTTCTAATAAAACACGTTTTATAGAATTTATTTGTTTATTAAACACAGTTAACAATCATTGGAAAAATTCGAATTTTAAATGAAAAAAAAAGAATTGTTTTAGGAACTTCGCTCATGACCGTTAAACCACAGAATACATAGACAATATGTAGTTTTAAAGTCATTAACCGTTGTAATGAAATGAATGTATTTATAATAGTCATAAAAGTTATTACAATAACGGTATAATTATAAAATTATTGTTTTGCCAACAATTTATATTACTGTGTGAAAAATTTAAAACTATTTTGAATTTTGACATTAAGAACTGTATGAGAACTTCATTGTACTTTACACATGCAAATTCAGTTAATGGAGCATAATATAAAACATTTAGCTAACTGCTAAAACATAAATGAAAATGTCAATCTAAAAAAAACACGCCTGCCATTAATATTAATGCTTCAAGTCTAAGCTAAGCTCACCATAAATACACGTCGATACAATTATATGGTAGGCGGGTTCGATTATAAGATCAATGTGCGGCGTGTGTGCGGTGTGCCAACGTGTGAATAACCGGGGAGTTTTTTTGAGCGTAACGAGTTGGAAATAAAGACAAAGAGGTTCGCACGACCTTGTCGGCGTGTGCCTTGCCGAACGCGGAAACGTCTAACGAACTACCGCCTCCCGCACCGATTCTATAGTAAACGATGCTCGTTGGGCTCCGACTTCCCATAACCTCAACGAATGCCATTACCAGTACGTGTTAGTTGCGAGATTTTATCTTTTAATAAGTTTTCTTGGTAGTCAAAATAAAGTATTGCATTCCGACAAAAATTGCCCTGGAGAATTTGAATATGATTTTTGTTTGGTTTCACAAATATGATTTGCTAGTAGTAGTAATTAGAAAACAGTGCCATCTGTCGGTTCCTGTCGTAAATAACTATATGAACCATTTTTCAAGTGTCACTTATCGGTCCTGTACCGGAACCAATAAAACTTATTTCTTCCAGAAAGTGTTGCTTGAGAATAACCAATAACTCAAGAGATTTGTGACATAATAATTAATAACACATAAAATCATGATTACTGTCTTATCCCCTTCATTTCGCGAAATATCGACCTTCCTTGTATGTTTTTCCTTTTCTCGTACTCATGTTATTTCATATCTATATAGGTAATACTAGCCAGTAGGGTTTTTTCTTATTATAGGTATAAAAAGGTTATCATTAGTACAATCCGTATCTTTGTAACAAAAAAGTTATTTATCCCATTTTTTGTTAATAACCGACTTCAAATAAAACCCGGCAAGTGCGTATCAGCCCACGCGCAATGTAGGGTTACGAGTAGTAAGTTTATAGACTTTTACTCATAAACTACTTATGCTAACATTATAGCCGTACGACGAATAAAAAATGTATCCTCACGTTACCTGTAGGGGAGGTACCTTGATTTTTTTTATGTAATCTTTATTTATTTAGGGGTTTTGATATTTTACATATATGACAACCCCATGAAAAATAAATGTTTTTAATATTAAATTCTACGATTCTGGAGTTTAAATAAATTATGTATATCCATGCCGAATTACAGACGGACGGATAGACGGACGAACGGACATGACGAAACTATAAAGGTTCCGATTTTACTTCAGAACCCTAAAAAGGAGGAGGTATTTTATTCGACTGTATTTTTTAATGTTCGTTACCTCAGAACTTTCGACTGGAAGAACCGATTTTGATGATTCTTTTCTTAATCGAAAGCTGGTGCTTGTCATGTGGTCCTACTTAATTGAGCGAGATCTGACGAGTAGTTCCCTAATTTTGAAGTCTGTTATTTTCCGTCAAGAATTATTTTCTCTCCTACGCCTCTACCCTATAATAATATCATTTAGATTTTTCTTAGCTGTGTGTTATTTTCTATTTCTGTTTTGTTTTTTGGCGTTCTGTGGTGTGCAAAGAGTAGTATCAATTGTTCATAGAATGCTCCAAAGCCGATTACGCGGTCTCTCCCACGCAACTGTAGGCGAAGAACTTACTCGTAAGACAGGGGTTGGATCCCGTACCGACTAACACAATAACATAGCAATATTAACAATATATAAAATAGTGAAATATATTGTAAAAGTGAAATATATTTCACAAACAATCGGATGTGTCGTTAAAAAAATTAAACAACTTAATACCGTTTGCACCATACAAAATGTGTACAATAACTTTGTAAAATACAGAAATTACACTTGAGCCAATATTTTATTACGTTTATTACGTCGCCACATGATTTCGGTTAGCGGATTTATATCATATTTTTAAAGCTTGAATAAAAATACTTATTTTTTTTCTTTATTCTTATTTTTCAAGTGGAGGGAAAAAGTTGATAGAAATAATTTCGTATCAAGTTGCAATCCACTAACCATTTATTTACAGATTTATTTATTTATTTATTTTATTTATTTAAATTTATGTCACCTTATACAAAAGGATAAACAAAGGGTAAACTTAATGCCTAATGGCATTGTCCACCAGTCAACCCTGGGTGGATGTGGAAAGAACTGATGGCAGGTGTTAAAACTACTTATGGAAAAACATTAAAAAACGAAGAAAAATAAATATTACCTACGCACAATATATATGTATACACTAAAATAACAATACGATAAATACCAATATAATACATATTATATTTATATATATATATATATAAATACATGTATACCCTATAAATATATATATATATTCAATATATATAATAATATATACACAAATATATATTCTGCACACAATGCTGTAAATTAAAAGTGACGAGATCAGTCAGTCGAATTTAATAGATGCTCACGAAGACGTTTCTTAAAGGAGAACCTGCTGGGAGCCTTCCTCAACTCCACGGGCAAGGAGTTCCAGAGTAATGTTGCCTGTACAGTGAATGAGTAATGGAAAAAACCGCTTCTATGAGGTGGAATACTGACTCTGAGATTAGAACACGACCGAAGCGTCCTGTCGTGAGTAGTGAATAGAAACTGGAAGTTATCCTTGAGGTACTGAGGAGAATTAGGCTCGTTTAAGATAGAGTAAAGTAATAAAAGAATTCTAGAGTTTCGCCTCTGACGAATTGTGAGCCATTTTAGTTGACGGCGAAATTGGGAAATGTGATCAAATTTTCTAAGGCCCAAGATGAAGCGAATACAGTTGTTGAGGAGGCGCTCTAATTTGTTGAGAAGTTCTTCGGTCAGGTCTGGGTAACACACATCGCCATAATCGATTATGGGTAATATAAGCGAATTGACCAGCAATAGCTTGGTTTTTATTGGCAGAAAATTTTTTAAGCGATAAAGAGAGCGCAAAGCAGCATTAACTTTGCGGCAGGTTTCAACAATTTGAACACCCCATTTTAATGACTTGTCGATGAATAGCCCAAGATTTTTTACAGATTCACGTAGGTGTATTTGTTTTCCGTTGTAACGAATAGCCGGCAATGAATCTTGGTCGATCCCGGCTAATAACCTAGAGCTTCCCACTAGGATAGCCTGACATTTCACTGGGTTCACAGCAACTCCAAAGCGTAGAGACCAGTTGTATAATTTTGAGAGATTGGAGTTTAGAACGTCGACTGCACTACTAAGGTTATGGGGTTCAGTCTGAATGTAAAGTTGCAGATCGTCGGCATACAGATGGTACGAACAGTCGAGAACAGACGTGAGGGAGTTAATAAATATTGAAAACATTAAAGGAGAAAGTATGCCGCCTTGTGGCACGCCAGCAACCAGATCAGTCCAATTAGAAGTTTGTTGCCCCATACGAACAGACTGCTGGCGCCCACGAAGATAGGATGCAAACCAGTCTAAAGTTACAGAAGTAAATCGAAGGTGGGAAAGGATGGCAAGTAGGATATTGTGGTCTACTGTGTTAAAAGCATTAGAGAAGTCGACAAGCACCACTACCGTAATCTTTCTGTCGTCCATTCCGCGCCTGATATCATCAGTTATTTTGACCAATGCAGTGGTGGTGCTATGTCCAGGGCGAAATCCCGACTGGTAAACACTCAGTAGGTTATGTTTTAGTACGTGAGAGGAGACTTGCTTGTGAACACAGGCTTCCAAAACTTTAGAGAGGAATGGGAGAATAGATATGGGACGATAGTGGTTGGGAAGTTCAGGAACGGAGACTTTAGGGAGGGGACAAACGAACGCTTTTTTCCAAATAGCAGGATACTGTCCGGACATTAAGGAAAAATTCACTATGTCGGTAATAACAGGGACGAGGAAATCAATAATGTTAACTATCATAAATCTGCTAACGTCGTCAAAACCCACAGCCTTCGATTTTATGGAGAGAATAGTTCTTTTTATATCGTCTCTTTTAACAGGTGAGAAATCGAAGGCTAGGCAAGGAGGAGAATCCATTTGCGCAATGGTATCAATAGTCTGGGAACGAGATGTATCGTCCAACACAGACATTGTAGCAAAATGACAATTTAAGGAGTCTAAGGAAACGATAGATCTACATTCAGATGAGTGTGATGCACCTACACCTATTGAACGGAGAAATTTCCAAACATCAGCGGGAGAAGAATTATTAATATTACTGTGGATATATCGGCGTTTGGCCATTCGTACCATCTGATTGCAACGATTGCGTGCCGCCTTAAAGGCCGCCCAGTTATGCTCTGTACGCTCCCTTTTAAATTTTTGAAAAGCACGATCTCTTCTAGCCATCGCTGCTCGAATATCACCAGTCATCCACGGAGCTGGAGGACGCTTCAATTTTACAATATGCACCGGGGCATGGATGTTATAAAGTGACAGAATTACATTATTAAAAGCATGAATCTTATCTTATTATCATTATTATATTATCTTATTATTATATTATTATTATATTATCTAGATTTATACCTGAAGAATGTTTGAAGATTCTCCTGTCTGCAAATTTTAGTAACATAATATTTGGACCTCATAGATTATAGATAGCATAGATAGACATTATAATAATTATTAAAACAAATCTTACAGTAATAAAGGCTAAAGGGCCTTTGTCTTTACGCGGTGCACATATTGTAAGAAAGGATCATTGCCTCAAGTAATGGCACATAATGGTGAGCTTCGCAAGTCATCGCTCCATCCGAACATCGGAGGGGTGTGGCGAAGTGCTCGGACGTGGCCACTCGGGTATTCTCTCGGCAGTAACTTTACATGCTCTTATTGCTAATGGTTAGTAAAATGGGGTTAACATTGAAAATATTTTAAATAACAAAGATATGATATTTCTTGAGAATGAAACTGTATGATGTTACGATAGAATAAAGATAAATTTTGAAAATTAAGTACCTGATTTAAACTGGTGTGAAAGGAAAATAGCAAATGTAATTAACACTGCCATATACATGCAAAAACACTGCAAGGTCCTGTATTTCATCAAATAGACATGAAAACTAAACGCAATCATTGCCATAAATAAACGCTAAAACACGTCTACCAATTTCTTTAAATGTGTGGCGTATCTTAACGTATTCAGTAAGTGGAACTCAAAGCCAAGTGGGACTTCGACACACGCCACACATTCACGTTTATATGCCCGTATCGGTACACTGAACTCCAAGAGATAAAACGTTGCCTGTTCTAGGAAACGGGCCAAGAGCGGATGTCGATCTTGCTGCCACTCCTTTTGGAACTAACGGGCTTAGAAGTTTTATTTACCCTATTGACACATTAATTACAAGTGAAATTTATCGCCCGGTAAAAATTGTATCCGTATCTGAATATAAACTCTATATTAAACCGAAGAGCATGTATGAAGGGAATAATGAAAGTCGACGAAGCGAAACAAGTATGTAAGGATCGTAGCAAGTGGAAAGAAGTGGTCTCTGCCTACCCCTACGGGAAAGAGGCGTGATTTATATGTATGTATGTATGTAAATATCAATCTATCAAGATTTGTAACAGGAGAAAAATTAAATATAGCAAACAATGTAACGATTGAGTGGTAAGTATTCCGTGCTTCGAAGGGCACGTCAAATTATCGGTCCCGGTCGTTATTTTTACATAGTAGGTAGTCGTTATGCCATATTGGGCATCATTAAACTTCCAGCATTTGGGTTGGCCCCAACTCTTGGGCGTTTAAGAGTAATAGTTCTTAGGTGATTTAAACGTGCCTTTACTTTATTTTTAATTAAACAAAAAATACAAAGATGCTTGTCAAATAGGTATGGGTGATTCTATGTTACTCTTGTAAGGCTTTTAACTATGTCTGAAAAATAGAGACATGGGTTAAATTGTAAATTGTAATCGAATCAGTAGGTAAGTCTTAAACTAACACAAGCAAAAACATGAATAAGAATAACCAACCAATAATGAAAACGGAATTATTATATGAATACATTTTTTGTAACTTTAAAATCCGCTGCTCGGAGAGTCCCGCCACAACAATCGACGCTAAATAGCGGTTGCGTGTTGACCCCCGCTTACAAACGTTCAATTATACTATAAAATCGATAAAAACCCACTGTTATGTACAAATACCATTATAAAAAACTAACTGAAACTCAGTAAAATATTAACTTCAAGACGTCTAGTTAAATAAACGCAGACATCATAGTTCCGTTTGATATTGATGCAATTAATAGTAATTCTTGGACTTTCATTGATGAAGTCATTAGGGATTACCCAGAACTGTTGGACTTGTAGTGACGCTAATGATAAATAGAAGTATACTACTAAAATTAGTAATATTAACGAACACAAAAGCAAACTCAAGGAAAGTTTTGCTCAGTCGCGTTATCAAAACGAGAACACGGTCTCAAATCCCAATATTTTCAACCGAAGTATCGTTTGCCTACTTATATGTACTAGATAAGGCAAGTGGACAACTATGAAGTACAACGTTTGATGCCGTATCTCCATTCTCCACTGGGGCACGGTACCCTCGTTCTAAGAAAGTGCCATCTTCGCTTCGAGCGGGTGGTCGGCATTACACAACACCGCAGGGAACCGGGATACATTGTCATTGTAGGAAACTCTACTGGGAAATAAGTAAAACTACACTCGTATCCGAGAATTTACTTCATGTATAAAACATTCGAACTGAATTGTTCAGAAGTCGAAGAAATGCGATTTGGACGTTAATGAAATTATACATTCAATATTACAATTTAAATATACGTAAATGAATTGCAAATTTCTTTTTAATATTCATATTTTTACAACTTCCCTCGACCGTTGAATTAAAAAAGCTATCCCACGACCATTAAAATAACTCCGAAAGATTCTGGAATATATTTAAATGTTATGTTCTAAAAGTAGAATATTTAGTTAGAACCCAAACCACGAAAGACGCGAGTGCTGGCCGTGTATCCGCTTAAAACGACCCAAGTATTTCTAGGTCAAAAAGTTCATTTCCTAGTAAAACGTTATATTATTAATAGTAACAAACAGGAAGATCAGTGTAACGACCGCTTCACCGCCCACTAGGTGATATTTCTGTCTCTCTGTATTTATAATTGCTCTAACCTACGCCGTTAAATAAATTGGCAACAGAGCTACTCTCGATCGCACATCAAATTCATAACACGATGGCCACCAACGTTTTAGGTTCCATATACCGACCGTGAGCGTCGAACGACGCGGGTGGTACGCCACGTTGAATATAAACGCCCCGTAAACATTCACGACTTCAAGCCACCAGTATCCCTGTGCCTCAAGTTCATTAGAATCCATTTTAGTACGACAGCTGCGAAGCGAAGACGAGCCGGTAATCGCGTCAAAGTAGCGACACTACCATACTCATATTAAACATTTATTCATGGTCCAGCAAAACTGTTTCGGCTTAGTGTAATGAACAAACAAAAGGCAAATTTCAGCTTTCCGCGAATACAAATCCAGAAATAAGCAAACAGAGTTGTTATTGTGAAAACCCCATTTAATTATAAATTTCCTTTAGAAAACAATAACAATGACAGGCTAATTGCTACCATGATAAAGATAAGATCAGAAGGAATTGTTATAAATAACGTTGCAAAAAAATTAGGTCATGGAATCTGTAAAAAATGAGGAAAACATTGGGTTTATCATACGATGATTCCATTATTAGTAATTATGTATTTCCAGGAAAATGAAATGCCGACAGTTTATTTGTAAACAATTTTTGGAAACGTGAAACATGTGAAGGTACAGCTACTAGTATTATTAAGATAAAGAAAAGAGAGAAAGTCTGGTAAAAATAAGGTATTCAAACTATCTAGATGGGCAATCAATAATACAAACAGCGCATCGTCCAGAAATAGTTTTTCATCAAACGGTACAGCATAGATAGATAAATAATCATATACTCTGCCATTCATCCACATCTGTTGAAAGCTAACTAAAAATTATTGCATTGATGCGGCTGCTGCAAACTATCGTTTTATTTTTATTACATTGCATTATTTTTATCAAAATTTAAAAATGGTCATAAAATATTAACATAATCCAAGTTAAATTTATTTTTTATACCAAGTAGAAAAGAACTTACGTGCATCCCTTATTATGAGATAAGTACGGAAATAAATGAGATAGTACCCTGGGGGTCTTTTACAAGTATTTTCATTTTCTACTAAATTGAATATTAACTTTAGTGAACGGCTTTAGTTTTCAGCCCAGTCGGTAGTGGGTGTACTAGAGTCAAAAATTTATAAACATAATAGATATTTTTTCTCAGGTCATAGCTACGAGTATTTGCGAACATTTTTCATCCATAAGATATATCATGCTAGTGTGTGGGAGAAGAGGGTATGTGAGCGTTTATCAATAAAAACTTATAAAAAGGCACGGATTGTCTGAAGAGGTTTGGACTTTGGAGCATCTTGCAACACTCTGCCTCAACGGAGATTCATGGTAGCAATGCAAAGGGTGATGACATTGCACAAATATTTGATAAACTTGACAAGACGCAATCATTTCATACACTAACTCCACGACAGTAGCAGATGTATAGTGCGATAGTGCTAGGACGAATTTTTTTGGCTTAAAATCTCGATTCATAGTAGAAATTAAACAGAATTTTCATACGCGTTTACTACTAAACTGCTTAATTATACATTTAATGAATATTATTCCAAAGGTTTCATTCAAACCTTTAATTTTAATTCATTTTAGTTGAAACAGAACAAACCACAACATTCGAGGCTGTTCGATTCTCGTGCCTCTCATGAAATTTCATTTATTTATTTAATCGGATTATACTCTTTAGGTCAAAAACGCAAAAAGTCAAACACGCAAAATCTATAAAACCCCAGATAGTGATACAATAATCGGTGGACTTAATGCTCAAAATTATTACGTTCAGGCAGCCAGCGACTGTTTTCAACTATAATTATTATTATTATACGGTTAACGAAACTGCGGGCGTCAGTTACAAGTAGAAAACTTCAGTACGTTTTCATATCACCACTTATGGAAGTATAGCTAGTTCTCTAATTGCAGTGTTATTTTATCTTTCCGTCGGATCAAAGGAATTTCATTTTGTTCATAACTCGAGGTCAATTGCTTTTGTTCAACATCGAGCACGTAGGATTCCTTTCGTGTTAGTGCAATACTATTACCTATTGTTATATTAGAACATATTGTTACGTAAGTTATAATTGATAACTTTTGTGTATGGATGGATATAGGTGCGAATAAAAGTTAATAGCTACTTCAGTGCATCTTTGTTAGTTTCTCGTTTTCACATACTATATCTTCTATTGATTTATCGTTTTTCAACCTAAATAACAAGTTTTAGGCATATTTAATAATCGATTATATGACCCTATGGATTATGCGTCATATTTTGCAAATTTTGACAAAAAGAAAACAATAAGTCTACTATTACATTTTTTGAGGCCACGCAAATTCGAATTTATATACTTGAATTTCGCCGGTAAGACAGAACTGATGACATGAAGATTTCTTACATCCTTCGATGAAACAAAAGTAAGTACATTTTATCGAATTACAATTTGTAACTCTAAAGGTAAAACGCATTTTACAAGAAAACAAACATGAACATGCTAAGTCTGTTATAGTCCATTATATTATATAGCTTGATACCTGTGACGTTTGTCATAATGACATTTAATAGGTATGGGACGTCTTTCGTATTTTATCGATATTCATATCGAAATGAGTTACCTAATTAAAAAAATACATTTTAACGACATTGAAAGAGAGAAGAATTAAAATGAAAGATGAATTGGAGGGTATTTAAAAATTTAATTGTTGAAAGGTGTACAGCCGAGATCAACGTCAAAGTCAAATTAAGATTCATCAGTGGAGCAGTCCTGCAGATTAATAATTAATTCTTGATCGCATATGCTGTCAAACTGAAGATCACGCTCCCAATCTTTTTGAATCATTATTACCTACATGAACATTATTATATTCAATCATTTATACCGTTTATAATAATGAAATTTTCATACATTTACTTTATCGATATTCGCCTGTCAGTCGATTACACATCCCTGCCAGGCTGCGAAAAGCGTTTACGAAGTAAGCTAACAAAAAATAATAAATAATAAATTAAAATAAATAACTTAAATTACCTTTGTTTTTACTATTATCTCTTTAATAACATGTTCATTTAAAAAAAAGTGTTCTAGATTCATAAACAAATGTCTTATTAATATTTAAAAACTTGAACTTTTTCAACAAGAAATTTATTGTAGCTGTCTTGAAAACGAAGTCTCTGACGTCATAGGTATCAAGCTATATTTAATGGACTATAAGTACACTGAAAGCAGTGGCGGGCACAGGTTTTGGCTTGAGGGTAGGCACAAAAAAAATCAAAAAAATTAAAAAAAATCAAAAGAATACCAACGGTCTCAAGCGTCGCGCCCAATCGCGGAAGCTGTTGTCATCATCAGTGAGTTACCTAACACCACCCGCCGCAGCTTATCTGACGGACTTATCGGTGAACAAGACTGGACCTCGCGTAGAACACCTAACGGGTTGAGTACCTACTCGAGAGTGTGATCTGTATGTGAATAAATGAAAATGTGAATGATTTTATACCTACTAACTTTATTACTAGAAATCTTAAGTAACCTAAGTTACCTTCACAATACCTACCTAAATTAATTACGTATGCTGTGTTTGCCTGTTATTGGTTTTTCATGTAGCTTAAAACATTATGACTGTTTACTTAAGTTTAGTGTATTTTACCATGTGAAAAACTGTTGGTGAACCTATTAAATAAAATAAATGCGTCATATGAATCTGATGCTATAGTAATACTATTATACATCCCTAATATTGTAATTGTTGTTTATCATTTGTTGGGTTAGTTAGCCCATGGAACTAAAATATAAATTGATAATTTTACCTGTACTGCTTTGACCGTCTTGATCGCCGCCGCGCAAGTGTTGTTTTCGTCTGACCACGTCAAAATATCCAGTAATTGATTGATAGAAGACAAGTCAATTAAAGGATATCCAAAGTGGCCTTCAGTCTAATTAAGTCTAATTTTGGTACACACCTTTACTCCTCAGGTGAAAGAATTTCATCTGAGCCTTACTAATAATTTTCATTCATTCAAAAAACGCTTTTGAAAATGTATCATGTAAATTCACTAAACACACAGAGTCTTTACAAACTTCACAAGAATCCGTAATCACAATATTGCTCACAATTACTCACTAATCTATTGAATTTATTTAAAACACGAATTTTAATGAGACGAGACTCGTGCAAAATCACAAAGTAAACAACTCAGTATCGTGAACTTTCGTGAAGTTTCGTGTTCCGAACTCGTTCGGCCTCCAACGTACGTAAATTTTGCAAGGTGTGAGCGAGTCAGCGAACAAACTGCTAAGAGTAGAGTAGATCGTCGGCTGCTAATATTGCCAGAGCGCATTATTGAAATAAGTATGTAAATCGAGTAATTTAATTCAATTTTAAAGAAAATCCATACAATATTACTTAATTTAAAATTGTTTTCATATAATAAATTGTAAAACTTTTATTCAAGAAGTTTGGAAGAATATTTTAACTTTTTTATTTAACTGGCCACCCTAGGCAATGCCTGTATAGCCAGATTAGCCAGCCTGTTAGACTGGATGAAATTCCGTTGTGTCGAGAGATAATTCTTATTATTACCAAATCCCCAATCCGTGGCCCCTATGGCCACGTTTAGTTCCTGCCTTCACCGCACCGCAGCATGGCGGCGCTGTGTGTATGATCAATTATAAATGAATTTTATTATTAATTAGTGCATACGATTTGTGTAGTGTACGAGTATATAATAGTGTGTTGTTATTACGTAATGATATTCACATATTAGATATTTTAAGAGGATTCTATACTTTTACTACCTAATTCTAATGTAATGTTGTAAGCGTAAAGAATTTCCGACTGGGTCCTGGGCCTCGAGACCAGGGTAGACAGTGCCTATGTGCCTATATTGAAAAACCGCCCCTGACTGAAAGATACGTATAGACATTTAAATACGTTTGAATGCTCGCAAGATCCATTTAGCGCATACGTGCCATAATATGATATTTAAAAACAAAGGCTACCAGTTCGCACACACGTGTAGGTTTGAATGCGTCTAGACGACATAAACACAGAACTCAAAACCTTTTGCTGTTCAAACACTCGAAGCTAAATACTAGCTCTCAACTGAAGACTGAAGCCATTTTACTTTGCATTTCATTTCCAAGATTAAATATAGCTAAATAAGCTGATATAAATGAAATTGTCTATACATACATTTTATGAGGATTATTCAGTGTATAGTAGTAGTTAATTATAAATAAATAATTAACTGTGTTACCATAACAAACACTGACAATAAATAAACTATCATACTTCTGCCTGCATCAAAATTTGCTTACGCTGAAGGCCATGGGCATGCACACTGGACAGTGATGGAAATCTAACGTCATATATACCTATAAGACCTATACATATAAACAAAATATATTCATCTGTAACATAAAAATCTGACCCGGCTACGAATCGAATTCGGGACCCTTCAACAACTGCTGGAATAGCTGATACAACCATCAGGACAGCAGAATTGTCTATGACACATTACAAGAGGAAAGACCTGTTTATTAAACAAGTTGACTGTCACGAAAGACATTTTGTAAACAATCTGCTAATAATTGCGCAATAAACACATAATAATCAGACTAATCATAACGTCATAATTTATAATCGTACTAGTAAATTTCCATTTGCTAATAATTATTAATAATATCAACAGCATACGCACTATAAATGTCCATTACATTACGTCTATTATAAATGATAGATGTGACCGATCGGAGGTTCCTTCTATCAAGCACTACATATTGCCTACTATGTAACACGTCTTGATGGCCCAGACATAATTATAACATAAAACATTACGAGTATAACAGAAGATAAAGTTACAGTAACATAATATGTAGATCGAAGATCTGGTTAAGAAACTAAATTGAAGAATGACATCAAAAGCGACTTTAGTTATTACATCAAATCAGAATGAAGCCAATTCGAAGTGTGAATAATTCTAAATAAAAGAATGAAATGTAAATGTTTAACACGCATGAAAGAAAATCACTCAATCGATTAAAATATTTGTCGTAGATACACTTTGTGTTATAACAGCTCCGGTCGTTAACGATAATGGTTAAATGGCAAAAGCAATAAAATATCGTGTTGTTCAAGGAATTTTTACGCATTGGTAAAAATGTCATAAATACAAGGTACAACTTTTTAATAAAGATTGATTATGAAGTAGTATTAAAAATACTTTTAGTTTGATTGCAATTTATCATTTACAAAAAATATTAGTTTCTGAATTAGGAGCCTAGTTTTAGTATGCGTTATAAGTCATGTAGCAAACAATGTTTATAATATGTTTATAAACTCATTTAACATTCTAGAAATAATAGTGATAAGTATATGTAGTAGTTAAGTACCAGAAACAAACTAAGCAAGATAATTGTAATACAGTTAAAGGCAATTACAGTAACGCCCCAACTCAGAGTCACTAACGGATATTTTAATCGCTCCTTAGTAAATAATCACCATACAAATTTTGTTAGTGTATTATGATGACAAGTATCCTACTGAGCGATTCGCAAGTGGTCTAAACTCTAGGGCCGATTTTTTGATCCGTAGTTAAGGCGACCAATGGTTAAAATTAACGACCAATGGTTAAATTTTTGTAAAATCCGTTTTTTGACCCATAGTTAGCACAACCAGTGGTTATATAAATAACTATTGGTTACAATATTTAACCACAGCTCCAACGAGGGATTAGCAAGATGGCGGCTAGTTAACTCTGGCTTTATCAGCTGTTCTGTGTTGTTTGCTCGTGTGATTTTAGTGAAACGTGTTACAATAGAGATTTTTGTGTTATGAATTATGAATTTAAACATAACCAGATTCTTTGATATGTCAGAGAGTTCATCTGATGATGAAATTGTTGCGGAATATGTTTTAATGAGAAGACCAAAGCCCCGTCCCCGTCCCGTACGGGGAAAAAACCCGTTACGTATGCATTGGGCTTTAGAGATGCCGTTGAAAGTTTTTATAATATAGCGAAATTCCCGAGTAATGTTGGTGCAACAGATTCTACCCATATATGCATTGCAAGTCCAGGTGGAAATAGTGCGGAATTATATAGCAATATCGGCAACAATTAATTAATACATACTTTATATCTTTGGTCAACTCAGAATAAATGTAGATAAAAGTATTTAAAGTACATAGTATAGAAATAAAACATATTTTAAAAATAATATCGTTTTTTATACATAATCATAACTTACTTATACTTACATTACATTATTTATACTATACCATATACCACAGTGCTTACATTATTAAATAACTGCTTAACATTTCTATAAACACAGCGTCGGAATTAAACTTTTCTGCAAGAGATCGCCACGCTGCATCTTTTTGCTGATTACTCGCGTGATCAGTTCTTTTACTAGTAATTATTGAGTAATCCTTGAGGATGCATGCCAGTTTTATCGTCTCTTCTTTACTGAAATTGATTGTACGATCTCTACACACACACACACACACAGGGTACAAGAAAATTACTTTAAACTTTGTGTTTACTATTCATTGTAAAACAAATGTTAGACTTACTTGCTGGTTCCTGTCTTTTGCGATGCCATATTTGAATTTGTTATGTTTGTATTCTGTTCGTTAAATACTTTAATACCACTGAAAACAGAGACCTGACAGACAGCAAGACATTGACAACTTTGACACTAACAACAAGTGCGATAAACGTCAAATGCGTCAGGCATAGACAGTCTTGCCATGCAACAATAATTGCTCCCTACAGAAAATGGGGTCTATTAGCGCTCATTACAATGGCAACATATTTAACCAATGGTTAATATTACCAGTAGTTAAATAGAGATCAAAAAACAAACACTTGGTTTAGCCAGTAGTTGGCTTCTAACCTTTGGTCAGTTTGACAAATAGTCAATCAAACTTTTACTACGGATCAAAAAACCGGCCCTAAATCAGCCAAACACTCTCAAGTCTTAACCAATGGAACAGCGACAAAGTTGAACAACCTACAAACAAATAGATGGAGTAGATGTAGTACAGATTGCCTGTATTTTATGTTAGTGGTGCTTATCTGTGCTGTCAAACGTTGGTACTCGGGGCACATGTGAGTATCAAGGAATTGGTACATATTTCGGGCAATGGCCTGAGATATGATTGACGTGGCCATCGCTTATTTATATTTATCAATAATAAACCGATTACGTCAATGACAGTTAACGCGCTAGTTGCAATAATGTGTTACGAGGCAGTAATCAACGCTGACGTATAGGAATTCGATTAATAGGTTTGAAGATGAAAATTTCCTACCACGTGTGTGCTGTTATAATTTCATAAACTTTGACGGCTATTTCTGCACGGTATTTCTGAACGGTACTGTATTATCTAATAAAAGTCTATACGACAGTTAGTTTCCAAGTTGGGATTTTAAAATTGGTCGGAACAGCTTTTTTTACTTAAAAATGTAAATAAAACGCACTCACACGTGCGTTTGTAAATAGCTTCACATTTCAATGTGGTGTCTCACAGGTGATCGATAGCAAAAAACGTAGATAATAAACGCATCAATCCCGAACCAAAAATCAGGGTCCCTCGCTTCGCAGGTAGGATCACTACTAAGATTTCGACGTTGTTGTGTAGTAACATTATTGGCAAATAGTGTTTACCTAGCTAGGTCAAGAGCAGCTTGCATTCCAGCCGCCACGATCCACCAGGGTGGCGGCGTGTACATCCGCTGCGGGTGGACCAGGCGACCATGCACCGCGATCCTTCCGCTCCCAGTCCCAAACACCAGTTCACTTCAATTGCTCAAACCACGATCAACGTCAACACTCTGTCATCGTTCACCAACTTATCGACCTACAGATAACGTGACGTAAACCATTTACCAACTTGAGACTTGTTTCCGCGTCATCTGCGGGTATACGTTGAGATCGATATTAAAGTTTTATTGACGAGTGTCCGAAAGTTTCCACGTAGGAAAAACGTTAAGGAAAACCGGATTTACCCGATAAGCGAGAATTAACTAGTAATTAGATTGCAGTAATAAAAATATTAAGCGAAAGAAGAGTGCGATCGAGAACGTGCGGACTTTTCAAAAAACTTTAGGGGAGTCAATAATTAGAGGGAGCGACCGGCTGAATGAAGAGAATAAGGGTTGTTATGTCGGCAGCGGTAGGGTCGATAAACTTTTTGTGTGAAGGGCCAAAAATTTACCCGCAGACGAGTCGGTATCGAGGGCAGGGAAGGCTCGGGTAGCGCGTTAGGAGTATCGGCGCGCATGCAAAGGTAGTTGCGAGACGTGATCGCGAGCGACGCGAAGCGGTCGATCGGTGCGTCGCTCGGCTCTAACTGACGTCGTTGCCGTCGAGCGTCGGTCGGGAGCTACGAGCTACGCCACGGAGTTAGTCGGCTCGCCAGCACCCGCCCCCGCACGCTTAGTGCTGCCCTGTGATAACGCACCTCACTGATGCTGAGCGTCCCGACGACACAATCATATCAAATTCATCGTGTCATAAAAGGCTTCCTTGACGGGTCTGATTGGAATACCCTTTACAGAAGATTCGGCTGAGTAAGCGAAATTGCTTCTACATATATTCTACGAGAAAGTTTAAACTAGATACGGGTTTATTTTCATAACTTTTACAGATCGTATTCGTAAACACAAATAAAAATAAATTAAATGGATTAAAAAAATCATCAAGTAACTTAAATAATAATATGGCTTTTGATGTGAGTAGGTTTATGACTAATATATTCTAATGGTAAACACAACGTCAGCTGAGATTACAAAGATACAAACCACAACAGCAATGCTAGTCAAAAGAGTGACAATAATGTTAAGGCAATAAACAATACTATGTGGAATTGCGTGACACACTTATTAAATCCCAACTGAAAATTATAACTGCTTCGGAAATAATTGCGTGTAATTCTTTGAATATTTTATAATTGCGTGTCCATTATTGACGTGTTTGATTAACTTGTTGGTGTCTACATTCGAATGTACGATACTGGTAGCATCAACAAATGAGCAATAAAGAACACGTCTTAGTATCATCATCAAAACCTCAGGAAAATTGCGATAACTTAACAAGACCTATAAAATAATTTCGCACGAACATAATTATAAACTAAGCATGATGAAATTCTAGCTTATATGTCCCAAAAACATAAGCACGACGGCGTCGATAAAGCATTATCGTCCGATATGGGACCTCGCGCCCGGGTAATAGGAAATCCGAAAGAAAAGGAAAATTGTTGTACGTGTGATAAAGTGAGATAAATAGATGAAATTACGCAAGATAGAAACGAGATAGATGTCGAGCACAACAGGCATAAACTAAAATTGGGATTGGCATGTTTTTATGAAAGTGTTGTTTTATTTAATTCAGCAATTTGTAAAGCCATCACGGTCTGTTCTTCAGTTCCTTTAAGTAATTCGTCAAGCAGTAACAAAAAGATTTTTACATTCGACACCTAAGAAAGATTACTTTCTAGAGATTATAAATGCAATATTTTAAAACAATCACGAATTTGAGTATTGATAATCAAATGAACGTGAGAGTAATATAAAACAAATGTAACTCATTTAATCATAGTGTCACGATGAAGATTTCTATTTTAAGAAATTAGATAGGTATTTGTTTATTGAGTTTTCTATTCCGTATTCTTCAGGGTATCGTGTTGATAATTGATAGTTTATATGAAGACAGCCGAAAGACTTCAATTAGATAAATATATTTCTGCAACCTTTACGCCCCAACTCAGAGACACTAACGGTTACTTTAATCGCTCCTTAGTAAAGAATTACCATACAAATTCTGTACTAAGGAGCGATTTAAACAATCGTTAGTGACTCTGAGTTGGCGTGTTAGTTCTCTTTTTGAATGATTTTATGCAATTTTTACGCGTCTAGATTCTAATCTGGATAAGATTCTAGTACACAATTTGTTGGTAAACATTTTGGTAAAATAATAAACGTAGGTGTAATCTAGTAGTGCGCATGTTCTTCTGCAAAGATGGGTTTAAATTTCAACATTAGTAAAATTTACATTTAAACGAAATTTACAATATAAGATGAAGAAACTTCTCTCAATATTTATGAGATCGTTTTTATCGATAATTCCTTAAATGGCGCCCAGTCTAGACTGAGAAATCGAACGATGTTTATACAAAATTTTTGAAGGATCATTTTGAACTAAGCGAAGTTTTATAATTATATATTTTATTAATAAAACCAGTAAATGGTTATCATACATATCTACATCGGTTAATATAACCTTGAAGAATAATGTAATTCAACTGGACTTATCTTGTTTTTGTAAAAAACAGCGAATATAAAATTAATTTTAAGGATTTTAGCAAACTACACCTTTCAAGCATTATATAATAAAATTAATAAAACCGGCGTTACATTGGTTTACACATTGGCGTTACAGTCTTCAGGTCAGGATAGATACGATACGATGGCAACTAACTAGCAGGAGGCAACTTTACACTGTGCTCTGTCGACAGGGTACAAAACATTTACTTGTAACATTTTATAAAATCTAGTGAAGTTAATTTGGGTAATAGTTGATTAAAATTATGATTTTATTGGTTTAAATCGAAGTTGCAAGAACATAATATCTTAATGGAAAGTGTACTACACAGAAACAAATAACAGGAAATACGACGTAGACAATACTGCATATAATATTCATCCTACATGTTAAAATGTCAGAAGCTTTCCCCACATATGAGGCCTATCCTTTCATGTAGGTAACGTATTTAGCCATGCCTTATGAATCTTATAATAGTATCATGTTAAATATTAACTACAATATATACGAGACTATAATGAATGTAAATGTAAACTCTGTTTAGAACAGGATATTCGCATTGTTAGTTGGGGGGTAAGCTGTTAAAAGAAATTGGACGGAGTTGTTAAACATATGAGCAAGAAACCAAAGATTTGGAAACCACTTTCATCATCTGATTTATACTTATGTAGGTCTGTATATGACTGGTGTAGATAAAATACAATGATATAGTTTTAGTTTTCATAAAAATTGGGCTCGAGAGTCCCTTGAGCACTTTTCGCTATTCCCCATACTTTCTGATTGGACATCCACGCGCACTTGAAAAGTTCACCCTGTATACATATACGTCTTATATCAAGTACTTTTGATCTAATATAGAGCTGATGGGCCATTCAGAAGCAAAATATCGTGACATGAAGCCAATTATAATGAAATTAAATAGGTTAATGTGATGTAATTATTGCGTGCCTTTCGTGTTTTGAGCTTTGAAGTCTTATGTTAAAGTAGGTACATTTTATTGGACTTCCTCTATGCAAATTGTAATTAGATTCCTTTTTGATATTCCTTTTTTGTTAGAGGCATATTACATAATAAAACTGACCTATTCTTTGTTACAATATTTTTCAATCAATATTCAACGGTAAGTTGATTGGATTGTTGTCATGTTGTGTAAGTTAGTACGGAGTTTCTTAATACATTTACGCAGGGTTTTACGATTTTTGTTATTACGTTACTAATTGATTAAATCAAGGTAATATTCTTATCTTTATCTCATACAGCAGGTAACGGCTAGGGCCCTAGGTTGTGCGTTCTGTTGAAATTAATTTGCCATAGTAGATATATATAAAGCACACAAAGTTGACAAAAGTATCCATAGCGCCATATCCAGTAAGAAAAATATGAAACTTTCTGATAGCATTGCAGGGAGCCAGGGAGTTAGCAAAACTTTCAATACGCGGCGAATACGCTTTTGTCTGAAATGGCAACTTTTTGAAATTTGGATGGAAAATTTTCGTGAGGTAGATTTGGGGACTAAAGACGCGACATATACATGCGTAGGATAAATAATATTATTTACAATGACAACTATACATAACATTATGAAACTTTGATTGTTTTTTCCTTCTAAACAACATTTGTTCCTTAATTGATTAATTATTTATTTATTATTATAACCTTAAACTACTATTGTAGATTTACTATTGATTATTATGTAAATGAATACAGACGTTTAAATCAACTACGCCCAGTAATTTGAGTAAATTAACTATTTACAGTTGTTGGAATCAATCGGAGTAAGTCAAGGTTCGGATGCTAAGGCGATCGTGAGACACGTTTCAAGTATCATGAACTAACAACGTATTTAAATATGATAATTTTAAATCTCGGCGTATGTTTCCTATGACGCATGTGTGCATGTGTACCTGTAACTGCTTAATTGTGTTTTAGGGTATTAAAATAAATTGATAATTATTACCATCATACATATTATTTATATTTACGTACACCGTACTTTTCTTCATATTCAAACAATAGATTTGCGTGGCAATCTGTGCTCTATTTTAAACATGATTATTATTTTCTACATTATTTTGAATAAATAATAGGTATATTCAATAATAACATAAACATGCTAAACTGCGAGAATACCTACAACATACCTACTTGAGTATAATATTATGTAGTCGATTTCATGTTGTCACTTTAATAATTAATTAGAACACAGGAAAAAGAATATTTTTCTAATCAATGGAAAACGGAAGAACTGATAAATTGATTGAAAATTGGGACATCCATTAATAAGTGGAATTCTGTGGTTTATTTGGCAATCTGCCATTTTCTATGTTCACTCAGAAAAATACAAGTTAACTAAGGCCCTCCAACACACGGCGTCCGCGTCGTAACGTAAAGGTATACCAGCATGAAGCGTAGTGTTGCAGCGAATCGTAAAGACATTGTCTGCAGAACTGTTTGAAAATGTTCAACATCTCTTACATTTTAAGATCCTGTCAACGCGATGTAGAACCGGCTGCAGGGAGCGAGCCCGCGACGCAGGCGCCACCTCGCTCTCGCGGGCCACACTACAACAAGTACCGGCTGACCGCCGTTTCAACAAGCAATTTACTATCTTTATTATTTTATATCATAATTATCGTAGTATTTGTGTTAAGTTAATCTGAGCTGAGAATTAAAGCTATCTAGAACAAAAAAATAACTTACAATTAGTTAAAATTTTCATACAAGCAACTTTGAAATTAAACCTTCAAGTTTTCGTTTTTTATACCTGTCGTTCCCATACTCGAACAGAAAAAAATATAATTTGTTTGTTATATTAATCATTCGTAGTTCATTTTAGTGTATATTTTGTACAAGGGCAAAACAGTTAAGACTGAGTGTTATTAAAGAGAATGTTAAATGAAGTCAATTTGATTTTACGGGTTACGCTCACAAATTATATTACGACTCGAGCTGCGTTGAACGTGTGCAAGAGGTACCTATTTAATTTTAAGATATATTGTAGTTCAAAATAAATAATTCCTATTGCCATGTGAATAGATGCTAAAAACAGTATATTTATACACCGAAAAGACTAGTAGACGGGTTTTGTGAGGGTAAGTTAGCAGTGTTGGTACGGTCTTCCACGAGCATTGACAGTTCTGGTTGTGGTCTGAAAGTACCAATAAGTATGAATGATAAACATTAGGGGTCCGGGTGGTACCAACGCATTGCGGTTCAGAAAATCCTTTACACTCCAATTGTCGCATATCGTATGATTCACAACTATTTCACACAAATTGGGACTCATAAAATTTTAGTTCAAATGAAAGACGCGGAAGGAAACATAAATCTTATTGTAATATTTTATGGTCAAATATATTCAATGTTAAGATAATTTTAATCGTTTCGTCGAACATTCAAAAGTGGGTTTTGTGTTTTATACATTAGATAAATCATATAAATCACAAACTTCCTACGTATACTCCTGCTTAAGTAAGTTCGCAGCTACACACGAGGCGATAATTACTAACGCCTTGAACGCAAAAGTTTGGTAATTCAAATGTAACCGTTGATTTATTAATATTTCAGAAACGTACTACTAATTTATAATTTATGTATAAATATATGATATAAACAACGATCCGTGTGGTTTACTAGTAAATATAGGTATCCTAGTGATTTGACTGTCTTCACCCATTAAAACAAAATAAGTGAATATTATGTCCTCAATCATGGAGTTTTCAGGACTGCATACAAACAGACCACCAATCTTACAAATCCAGTATAAATTAAAAGTCAAAAATCCAGTAGAAATTAAATGTAAAAAAAAACCTAATTCTAGCAAAATGCGGAATGGGTGGGACATTGAACTTATCTGTTGTTCCGTGAAAACCAGGTCATTTCTATTGAATTATTGACGGCTTGGTTCATAAACGAGCAAAAATTTAAAAAACATAATTAACATGGATAAATAAATTAAGAAAAAAACCCGCCTGCTATAAAAACACCTATCATGAAATACCTTTTTGAAAACCTTATGGTAAGCTCTTTAATTTTATACCCATATGCATTATTCAATTTATTTTTATTTTTTGATAATTCAGACAATGACATCTCACCCACCATATTTGTTTTTTACGTCACCTACATATCTAAGAACACTTGGATTATCAAGACGAATCTAACTATATCTTAATTGTATAAATTGGTCCAGCGGTTTGATAGATAAAATAAGATATGAGCTAATAAAAAATATTACATACATGACAAACATACATACAAGATTCGCGCAAAAAACATAACCCTTCCTTGGCAGTCGGGTAAAAAAGGATAATAAAAGATTCCATTACATTCATACATACTACAAGCATACATACAGGTGTAAAAACACGTCTGGATTTCAACACAATACATCTCGTTAAGTAGCCGGCGAGCCGGTCTTGCGGTCAACAGGACAACGCAAACGCAAGGTGAAATTCAGTATGTAAGAGAATGGCTACAAAGGATATGACGGGTGACCCCACGAAGCCTTGGTGGCGCTTGCGCATTCTAAATACAAATTATCTTTAGTGCTGTGGGAAAACTTGTATAAAGTAAATTCGATTGTCAATTAGATTTTTAACTGAAATCAAAAAAGAGGTCCTCAATTCAGTTGTATTTATTATCTCGGAATTCCGTTATTTAACAAATTATGTGGAAATTTCTTTCTTTAATTGAAAGGTTGTATTCTTCCAGATTGTTATCATGTTAATCTTTCAGTTTTGGAGGAATTGAGGGTAATCCTAAAAATATTATTGTATTATGATGTAAATATCAAATTTCGGTTGCATTCGCTAAAATGTGCTAAAATGTAACGATTTTATTCTTATAATCGTTCGGTAGTAATGCGATTTGTCGAATAAATCAACTTGCATGGCGGTAGGTCCAACACAATCGAGATTTTAATCTTTTTAATGAACAGATGTAAAGTTCAAATGAAAATTTAAAAGGGCTGCCATTCAATGTAGAAGGGAGACAGACCTAACTTACAGGGTTTTAAGTTAAAGAAAGGGTTTTTAGATCAAGCAAAGCTTAGCTGAAAAACCAATAAATGTGAAGATAATAAGCCGCAGGCCTTGAACACCAGTAACCAATGGCGTCACCGACGCGTTGTCGCCCAAAAAGGACTCGGATAACATAATTATTTAACAGTCGATTCTACAAGCATACCTTAGCATGAGTACTGTAGGGATTGAACTAAATTGTACGGACCCTGCGGGCTCCAACAGTGGCATCTGGCGCCAGTCCCAGGAATGATAAAGGATAATGACTCAAATTCTAAACTTTACTCGTATGAAGCAAAAAGGCTTGTAAATGTGAAAGTCCCTGTTAAAAGCTATTAGTACTTTAAATAAAGCCTTGGCTGATTTTAAGCCACTTCAAACAAAATGGGGGTTTACCTAATTTTTGTGGACCTAACGATAGATTCTATAGAACATTATTGTTCAAGACGTATGAGTCACAGCACAGCCCTAACCTCGGTTCTTCAGCCTTCAATTCCGTTTACCACTTTGAGCGCCGAGGTGCTGTTGCGAAAGTTGACAACATTGTACGTGTTTTGCGTGCAGACGATTCTCGGTCTTGTCACGTCATGGCGATTAAGACTATTTTCCGTTTTCAATTTTTTTTTTGCCAGATTTTATCACCCGTTTGGGATCTCTGCCATCATTTATATAATTTCGCAAATGTGACAGGATTGTAAATTACGTTATTTAAATTAGACAAAATATTTAGTATTCGTCTCCAAAATTTAATATAGAGCGTTGCAACTTGCAATGTGCTTTGTAAAACTTCATACTGAAATTAAATACTAAATTTGATGTAAGATGATGCATTTGTGAGGATTTCACTGAACTGTGATCCATGGCACCTGGGTCTAAATAGTATTGAAATTTTAAAAATGCCTTCAATTAAATGATGCATTGAACTACGCAAGAGAATTGCATCATTCATTAGCCTAGTAACATAATTATAGTTCCAACTTGTGCCGTAAAAATAATACTTGATATAAAATAACAGACTTCAAAATTAGGGATAACTCAAAACTAATTACTCGTCAGATCTCGCTCAAAAAGTGGGACCACATGACAAGCACCAGTTTTTTTTGAAGTCGGTTAATAACTACATAATACCGGATAAGTCTCAAATAAATCAATCATTCCAAAAACCATTAACAAAATAAACTTACTGCAATTAAGGTGACGTATATACTCGTGTATCAAAATTATGCAAGAATAAAAATAAAATATAATTGGATTCGTACTTCCACCTCATGATACAGGCTTAATCGTGTTGATAACCTTTATTTAGGTTTCTGTCGGCTGTTAATGGGCTGGCTCGTAGGTAACAATGCGACATTAAGACCCACTGATGAGTGAGTTATGTCCATATACATAATACTTTAAGCAAATAGGCAAGCGAAGGTTGCGGTGGGTGGTGTAACTAGGTAAGCAGTAAACTAAATAAAAGTTATAAGTAGGTAGTAGTAGGTACTAGGTAGTAATAATACCTTACCCGTAAGTTATCTACAAACAAGGGCTTGGGTAGTATACTGTCACCTCATCAGCTAAACGTGTATCTAATGATTAGTAATAGCTGTGTTGAACCGCTCATAGCTTAACTTTGTTGATCACTTAGGATCGACACTAGCCGCCAGGCTATGAGCGTTTTTTTGTGCGCGCAAGATTATTATAGGAACTTTCAAATCTTCGATAAGGCATGTCAGGATAACGTCATAATAAATATGCAGTGTATAATTACTTTATCTTTCTTTATTTCTTTTTCTTCTCTCTTTCTTGGCCGGCAACGCATCAGTGATACCTTTGGTGTTGCCGACATTCATGGGTGACGACTGACGACGATAGCCATTTACCGTCAGGTGGACCGGCAGGTCATTTGCCGGCTATTTTCATAAAAAAAATTATAGCTGATAAAGGAGTAGACGAGCCATCGCATGGTAAGTGGCCACTGTCGCCCATGATCATCCGTAACACCACCGATGCGTTGCTGACCAAAGAGAAGACTGCCTGAAATATTACGCGCACGTGCACCGAAAATAGAGCCAAGCAGCTCGATGTCTACTTTCTTATTGCTTTAAAGTAAGGTTAAATTGTATATTTGAGGCCTAGTTTTATTAAATAGTGTAACAAGAAATTGTGTCAAAGTTGACGAAGTTTAATTAAAAAACTATCTGGCTTTGATTTCTTTCATTGTCAAGTTGAGGGGCAATTTTTTACCAGGGGCTAACTAGGTGATAAATAAAACAGATGAAAAAATACTGAAGGTTGTTTTATTTAAATTTGCACGTTGTAAAACTTGCTTCCTCTAGATTTATCATTGTTATCACAACAGTATTTATTATGGTAATTTAAAAATTAAACGTTATTTATTTTCCTCTTCGCGAAGGTTTACACCTAAATATAATGAAATTTAAAAATCATAAATATTATGAGAGGCTAGACTGTGTATTTATGCAGTTATTAAAGAACTTCAAACGCTATCCTAAAAGCAGCTCTGAAGTAAATCTACTAAATAAGGAATGTTTCATCAAATCGCATGAAACACAGGAAGGTAGAGACTCCGTTAAACAAGGCATTATCTGACATTTCGTGAGAAAATTACGTGTTGTTGTGGCAAGCATGCCTGATGCAGTAAGAAATGAGATGTTATGATGATGATAACTTTGGTAGGTAACTTAAAGGGGTATCTATCTACTAATACTTTGTAATAATAAGTCTATGAATAATAATAAAATTGTAATGAGGCTAAATCTGTACACTACAAATTAATCTTACTAAAATGTGAAGTTTGTGAAGATGTACTGTTTTCACGCGAAATCTACTGAACGGATTTTCATCAAATTTTGCACATAGATAGATCATGATCTTAATAAGATAAGCAATAAGACAATATCTGGATGACCGAGTTTTGCTCGGTATTTTAGTATTGCTTATCAACGCCATCTACTGAAGTAGCTCTGTGTCGTTAAAGCAGTTAGTTGCTTCCAATAATAACAGTTTATATATATATATATATATATATATATATATATATATATATATATATATTTCATGTGTGCACTAAGTTTGCTTCTCATATATTCATTTTCCTTTTGCGGGGCTACTGGAAGAGATTTCGTTTCGAAATAAGTAGTACCCATGTACGAATGTTTCAAGGATTATTTTTTCTGTGTATAATTGTATGGTGTGCATAAACTATTAAATAAATAAATAAATAAATAAACAGTATTATTACACGCCAATAGATGTCAGGAAGAGCTAATGATATTGTAGCAGTTTTTAAATGCCTGGAAACACGGATAAAACGACATTTTCTAAAAATGAATTTTAGCTAGATCGATTTACCGCCCTCGAAACCCCCTGTATATACTAAATTTCATGAACATCGTTGGCGCCGTTTCCGAGGCTCAGAAAACATATATATACAACAATTGCTCGTTTAAAGGTATAAGATAGATAGATTATTATTTATTAATCCTACATTAGACTTAATATTCCGGAAAACGCATGTAAAGCTGTGGGCAGAGCGCTAGTATTCGATAACTTGTTTCAGCACGATTTATAAATCAAGCACAATTAACAATACCAGAACAGTTTAAGTTAAGACGCTTTGTTTCCAATATAAACATCAACGTTTATAAATTCAAGTCGTAATCGCAGTAATAATTGTAATCTTCCGAGGCCGCAGGTTTCAACGGAAAGCGACTCAAGTACGCACAGTCCGACTGGCGTTGTTTAGTTCAAGGGTAACTCAGGGTAACCTAATGGAAAATAAAATATTACATGCATAGTATTATAGAAAGCCTTCAAACATGGGTAACTTTAGGAGAATTAATGATTTTGTAATTTTTATATTGTGTGTGTGTTCTACTTCTATGATAATAAAATGTAACATTACTCAGCAGATTTTCTCAGAAGCATTTTAATTTAATGATTACTTAAATTTACAAATATTACAAATATTACTTAAATTTAAGAAAACTAGAAAGATTGAAAATTTTGTAAATAGCCAATAGGTATTACATATCTAAGCTACAGGATCGCCAAAGCAATATCAAAGCGTTGATTGAGAAACGAAAATACCATTTATGCATTACACATTTTGAGAAATCTTTATAATTTCCTGGTGAAAGCGGTGTTAGTGTTCTATTTTCTTTTTTAAATTATTTTCAAAAATAATAATATATCAGCATGCAAAATAAAATCCTTAGTTGCTCTCAGGATCTTTTTTATAAAATCCATTAAAGTTATACAAAGAGATATTTTTTAATTCGTCATTAAAAATGTATGTGTTACATGTTCACTTCTAACTGCTGATGTGTTAAAACATTTTTATCTCATTATACGGAACAGGAATCCGATACGGCATCTTCGTACCGTCATCATTTATCATCGTCAAAAAAGGCCAGAGGGATCATGTTTTAGCTCAATTAATGGCAGGTAGTACGAAGCATTGTTTACAAGTAAACGTTAAAAAATGAATTTCAGCGTATCGTATCAAGAGTTATAAAATATGGAAAATTATACTCTTATCAGGACACTAGATAGTCGAAAGTCTGAAGAAAATCATATAATTTGTCATACAATATACTGTATATGTATGTATATTCAACCTGGCTTCCTTTTTTTGTGAATATTCACACATTTTGGTAGGTCAACCAAGCTATCTGCTCTCTAAGGTTGATCCATTGCTTACAGAACACCCTGTATATATGAAGATCGTTAGAAGATTACTAATGAAAAAAATTGAGATAACAAAATATTTTGTTGCAAAGAGATTGGTCGGCATAATACGGTAGGAGGAAAAATATTATTTTGTATTCTACGCGGAAGGGATCATCAGAACACAAATGCTTTTAGTAATCATTTATATTATAGTTCCACTTGTTTAGTAATATCTTGTTTATTGGCCAGACATTATACTCTGAAAAGGGTAAATTAAACTCAATTATTGTTAAAATTAACCACTAATTAGTAACCTATGTGGCTAGCCGTTAAATAGTTAAAGAGATTATTGTTATTATTCGTATTAACAGTAGTGGTGTTTTAGTGCGGTCGGTAGCCATGTTAATTAGACCATTGCATTATTATACTTAATAGTCTACTCGATAAGTTCAAAATGGTTGAAATTAGAGATACTGCTCTTAAAAATACGTGCGATAGCTCATTCTGTTCGGAATGATGTCTAGAAAAATGTTTCGGAAGCGTTTACCAGCACGTAAAAAATTGCAAAAGTTATTGACAAAATAAAGTTGAAAAAAAAAAGTATTTTGTTTTTGGTAATCACTTCGAAACTATTAATATTTAAGAAATTTTAAAACAAGATTCTTAAAGTAGAGGAAATTTCCAAACAATGACTCGCGACTCTCGGAACTCTATCTCCATTATTTATAACTTTAATTTAACGCTGAAAATGGGTCTCCACGCTGCATTTTTAGGTTGCGCGTGCGGCGTCAAAACCGAGTTCGTCACACTCAATAATTTTTTAAGGTATTAATTATTAATTTAAAAAAATAAAAAAAATATGGTGTATTCGAAACACTTCAAAGAATTTGCTCCCGTAGGAAATTTTGCTTAAAGTTAATTTTTCAACAAGTTAGACGATTGTTAATTAACTAAATTTTCTCGAACTTCCATTTTCATTGTACATTAAAAAAAATGTTTAAGTAATTGTCCTATAAATTTTTCGCTTCGTGGAGCCCTTCTTATATACATGCTTAACGAGATCACGTCATAAAAGTTTAAAAAGTTTTAATACTTTGTGTATAATAATTTTATAAGTTGAACAAACAATTTTTTCGTTTTTTTATCGAATCGAAATTAAAAAATTTAAAAATGTTTTTATCTGTACTTTGTTATACATCGTTGTTTTTTTTATTTTTAGGTGTTTCAGAAAAAATATATAAAAAAGTTGAGAATTTGTTTATAAAAAATTGTTAAGTTAAAAAACAATGAAATTGTTGATAAAAAAAATATTTTTTTACATTTCTATTAAAGATGGTTAATTATAATTTTTAAGAAAAAAAAATTATTAACTAATTATTCAAACAATAGAAATATTAAAAAACAATTATAAACAATTAAATATCATTATTAAGAAAAAAATTTTTTTTTCAAAAATCATAATGTTTTGTAAAGAATAAGATATTAAGAAATTTTTTCTTGAAAGCATTGAAATAGTCTATTTGTTTATAAAAAAAAATTATAAAAAAATGAGGGAATTTTTTTTTTCAAGTCATTAAATGTCTTTTATGAATGCCAAAACGATTATGTAATAATAAATTGAGAAAAAAATATTTTCAATAATATTATTTGGATTTTTCATTTTTTGTTCAACTTATAAAATTATTATACACAAAGTATTAAAACTTTTTAAACTTTTATGACGTGATCTCGTTAAGCATGTATATAAGAAAGGCTCCACGAAGCGAAAAATTTATAGGACAATTACTTAAACATTTTTTTTAATGTACAATGAAAATGGAAGTTCGAGAAAATTTAGTTAATTAACAATCGTCTAACTTGTTGAAAAATTAACTTTAAGCAAAATTTCCTACGGGAGCAAATTCTTTGAAGTGTTTCGAATACACCATATTTTTTTTATTTTTTTAAATTAATAATTAATACCTTAAAAAATTATTGAGTGTGACGAACTCGGTTTTGACACCGCACGCTCAACCTAAAAATGCAGCGTGGAGACCCATTTTCAGCGTTAAATTAAAGTTATAAATAATGGAGATAGAGTTCCGAGAGTCGCGAGTCATTGTTTGGAAATTTCCTCTACTTTAAGAATCTTGTTTTAAAATTTCTTAAATATTAATAGTTTCGAAGTGATTACCAAAAACAAAATACTTTTTTTTTTCAACTTTATTTTGTCAATAACTTTTGCAATTTTTTACGTGCTGGTAAACGCTTCCGAAACATTTTTCTAGACATCATTCCGAACAGAATGAGCTATCGCACGTATTTTTAAGAGCAGTATCTCTAATTTCAACCATTTTGAACATATCGAGTAGACTATTAAATGTGACGAATTACGTTCAAACCGAGTCACGAAATTATGATACTATCAGTCGCCACGAGTCGTTTGTAACGTAAATGTTTATGTTTTCGATTATTTATTTAAAACAATACCACATAATAACAGGATTAGTAATTGATGTGTAATAAAATTAAATTACTCACCACAGACAGCCTTAGCGAGCTACTCGTACCTAACTCGTAGCTAAATGTAAGAATTCTTCGTGACAACTACAGGACATGTAAGAGTACAACAAATTCAGCGTTCGGTTGAACGTCCTAGACTCATTCAAGGCCTAGAGGCTAGATCACTTCGGGACCAGCTGAGCGGTGCCGACCGTCAGCCGGTTCAAGGGCATTCGGTGAATGCCACCAGTCGATTTTTTTTTTACAATCGTTATTCGCTTACGTGATGACTTATCTTAGAGCCGGATAGAAATCTTCGATAAAACACATTATTAATCATGTTTATATACGTAAGCCTTCGTGGGTGAATTACAGATCGTGTAAACGATTCACCGATTAAGATAAACATTGGGTAGTTATTTATTTTTAAAACTATATGGTTTTTCATAACCACAGTCTCTCTTAAATATACAACTATGGTTATTTCCATTAGATGTTGCTATAGGAAACTGCAACGTTAACATATGTGTCTTTAATTCAAGAAAGAATGTTCAAATGAACCAGCATTGGTGAAGACGATTTTGTAGGAACGAATATAAAGTTAGGTAGGTACACAAAATAGAGTAAAATTGCAAACTTTATGAAAAATTGCGCCGTATCAAATTACACCGCAAACAGAAGACAAGAAAAATTTAGAATTTAGTAGCGTTTTCACACGGCATTTTCCCCGAGGAACAACACTAACAAAATAAAGAAATTCTTTGTAAAAGATAACAAGTTACACCTGCAGGGGGACGGGACAACTAGCTATAACTAGGTAAGAACGTAAACCTTTGTTCTTTCGCGTCCGAGACCCGACTCCTCGAAAATTTATCTTTTTACTTTTTTGCTGAGTAGGGAGCGGTCGCCTCAGCAGGGCAGGTAGACTGTTGAATACAATACGCCGTAGATGTTATAATTATAGCTATAGTGCCGTAGCCCGTATTAAATTTATAGATAGGTATATCTAGTGCTCCTAGGGCACGCGAGAAACGGACAATGACACTTTGTCGTAAGAAAGCGATGTTATATCGTCATAGCGTTTTTCAAGAAAACAAAGATCAAGAAAATATTGACAGAAATATAAAAATATTTTTATAAATTTAATTTGTGGTATGAGTTCTATACATTGATCACTTTTCTTTTTAACTACTAATTGCCACCTAGTCCTTTTACGAAAAAATCATAGGTGCAATGTTCTTGGATAGGTTTAAGTTATTCGGAGATATAAATAGTGATAATAACTTTTTAATTTTCAAGGATTTAAAACCCAACTACAATCCATTGTGCCTTAACTACAGTTTATACAGCAGACCTTATTAAATGTAATCATTTGAGGTCATCTAAGGATAATGCTTAGTATCAGAGACATCTTATTAATTCAAGGTTTGAAGGTCTTAGTTATTTCCTGTATAAACTCACTAAACTAGTGCAATAGAGAATTCTAAAATAATAGTTATATACAAGGAAATGAAAACTACTAACAAAATAACAACATTGTGATAACATAGTTAGCACATGCATTAGGTAATTAAATTATGTGTTAATTAAGAATTACCTCTCTGTATAAAGACATGTGTTTTTAATGGATTTTTACAATTTTTTTATACAGCTTGAGAAGTGTTATTGATTAAATTTTCCACATGTAACAAGAATTGGCAATAATATTGTAAATATATTTCTAATGTTGATACTATTACATTCAGTGCGTTCATATTGACGCTAGAAAGCCAACACGTAATAACCAGCAAAGATCAAATTGTTCATCAGAGCCGATAAACTTTTTGATTTCTCGAAAAAAAATCATAATTCTCTACTAAACAGAGAAAAATTCATAACTTCTCTACTAAATAGAGAAATTATGAATTTTTTTCGAGAGATCAAAAGTTTTTGGGCTCTGATGAACAATTTGATATTTGCAGGTTACTACATGTTTGCTTTCTAGCGTCAAATTACATTTAACACAGATGTTAAATAATATATTCGCTGTTGATTTTTTTTATATTTTTTTTTTAATAATTCTAATGACTATCAGCCTTACTTATAAACGTTACTTAAAATTTAAGAAACTCTTAACAGCCATTTAAGAATATTTTTTACTTATAAATGTTGATTAGCTCTAATCAGTTGCTTAGCGGCGTTTTAAAGTAGCTGTCAAATTAATCAATGGCGAACCCTTGTTTAGGGCGCTATGTAACACAATGGCGGCTTGAATATTGTCAGCTGGTCAGCTGCACAGCATCTGTTGTACCGTATCTACCTAGGACTGAAGTCAACGATGTTTTTTACTAAGCTAGCTAAGGTTTATTATTTTGTCGTTTGTCATTTGAGTTCTTTGTGTTGTTGTGGATTGAAAATAATTTAATAAAATGGACATTTTTGAAGAATCTAATAGGTAATTAGGTATATTATGTACGTTTCGTAATGATATAGAAGAAATAAAGATAAGTAGGAGTTTTCTTGTTCGCCCCAATTAGCAGATCGCAATATTTTTTTTAGTAGAATTTTCCATTTTAAACACCGACATTCCGACAGTCTTAATCACAATAGAAACTCTTCAAACAAAAATTCACCAAAACACCACGTTCTTTAAGACAGTTGACTTTTTATTGATGAAATGTTGCTATTATGAATCTTATGTACGACATTTGCAGCATAAAAATGTTTTTGTGCTGTCAACATGTGGCAGTGTCCACAGAGTAAAATATTTTTTGGGTAGTTAAACGTTAATTAGTTAAGTCAAGCTTAATTAACGTTTTTAAGTAGAAAATATTTAGTCATTGCTTAAGGCGTTAAGAAGTGATTAACTAATCAGTTGCTAAGAAGGTGATTAGTCGATTTTTATAAGTAAGGCTGTATTTGAATAAAAAGTAGTGCCAAAACTGTTAATCAAAAATGACTTGTATAAAAATTATTACTACCTATAATTATTATCACATTATTGATCAATAGATCTTTAACAATTTATTTAGTAATGAGTAAAATTTAACACACATTTAATAAGACATGTGGAGGTAGGTATGTATATTAATGGTGTCAATATTGTGAAAACAAATACATAATTCTGAAAAACATAATTATTAATATGTATCACTCTTGTAGTAAGGGAAGATAACCTCCTTTTACTAGGCAATGATTTGAAGTGCTTGTTTACATTGATATTTGGTAATCATATGGGAATATGATTAGTTTCTTATTTAGGTTCATTATATTTTAGATAAAGAATTATCAAGTTCCACAAAATTTTATGTTTATTTATTTGAAATACTTTCAAAACGAAAGCAAAACATAATTATACAGCTGGTTAATGAATGTTTATTTTCTTGACACTTAATCTTATTCGTGTGTTTACCTTTGGCGCTTAAACAATTTCTGCATCAACAATGTAATCAAAAACACAATAAACTTTCGACAGATGCAAAAGTAGTTGAAGCACTTGGTACACTATTAGATAAATAATAGTAGAACTATTCAAAAGTTCTGCAGGGTTTCTGCTGAAGACTCTAAAGTATGTCTCCGCATCGATTTTCAATCATTCCAGGCAACCGAAGCGTCAGTAGAAACAATGAAAAGGTTTTTACCTTCGTTTTCGTGACTCCACGATGCCGCTTTAGTTTCCCAGCGCTGAGTACAGTTATTCACAGCACTTATCATCACAATACGGTAAACAGGTTAATAAATACTCTACCATTAAAAGATAGAAAAATAATATTATATCTACAGTTAATTTCTAATATAAAATACACAAGCTGGATAATACAAGCAAGGGCTCGGGCATGACACAAAACAAACCAATAGAAAAAGAGAAGGACTAGAACGCGACGCGCATGCGTAAAACTCAAACATACAACCAAAAACAACTGTCGATAAAATAGTTCCATAGAGGGCGCTCATTCAATGATGATTTTTTACCATGGTATGGTCGAAAGAACTGTGTTTTTTTAAGTGGCAATATTTAATCTAGGTCCGTCCATAGAGTATAGAGTATTGTTCAAGAATATTATAGTCTAACTGGATAATAAACTTTGAACAATAGGTAGACGGAACGTAATATTGAATTACCATTTTCGACCAATCGCAGGCCGGATAGAGGTTGTTCTTCATAATTTTATTGTAGGGTGTCCATACTTATTTAGACGAATTATGTCCTATCTTGATATGGTTCTTCAAAATACACATAAATGGACACCCTACCAACCTCAATCCGGCCTGTGATGGGTCAAATGGTCCTACCGATATGACGTCAT
The DNA here is from genome assembly GCA_911387775.1 of Thymelicus sylvestris. Lineage (NCBI taxonomy): Eukaryota > Metazoa > Arthropoda > Insecta > Lepidoptera > Hesperiidae > Thymelicus > Thymelicus sylvestris. The sequence continues at coordinate 9,817,553 of OU426900.1, read as the reverse complement.
CGATCGTCAGGTACCTCTACAAAGTCTGTGACCCAGATAGATTAATTTAATTATCCATGGGGAGAATCTACTGGTCTATAACTAATGGGCTCATGAATGGATTATTTTTAAACCCCCAACTTACCTACTTTAGCTTAGACTTCAGAATATAATGTTGCCTTTTCTGATTTTGTAAACATAATATAACCTGTTTCAGAATACGCGGTTAACCAACGGTGCAATGTGACGCGGTAATAGTTGTCTTGGAAGCCGATATTAGATGGCGCTATTCTAATGACACGCTCCATAATAATATTAAGGTCACTAAACCTTACGGTATGGCATACATTAGCCCATTAACATTTTACATTTTGTTCATACTTAATATAATTTCTTTATTTTATTCCTATTATTTATTTATTTTATTCCTGTTATTATATCAGCGCCCAATGATATTATAATATCTTTGTCAGCCCATTAATCTCGTAATCCTTTTACTCTATGGTATTTATATGTGGTTAAGATTTATGAAAACCTAAATGTACTATTTCTTTCTTCTTTTATTTAGTTTAGACAGACACAATAATATTAGGGAGTTTAAGATACTATTATTAACTTTAGACAAAAAGTAAAAAAATAGTGCAGATCAGTGACTGCTACTGGTAATGACATCTATGCTCAAAAAGAGAATTAAATTGGTACCAGACCAGCTTATGAGCATAGATAATGTTTGTCTTAGATACTAGATGTCGTTCTTGAGGATTGTATTGATAGTAATTCATTTTTATTGTTTTTGTAGATGTCTCTGCTTCGTGATATTACAGCAACTGAAATATTGTTAAACTACATAATATACCTGTATATATACATATGAAAGAATACAGTATGAGTATGTATAATATTTGGAAATCTAGAAGGGAGGCAAGAATTTTAATGTGGATAAGACATTTAACAGGTGATTATTATTTATCCGTTTCTACTGTTAAAACGGGGCGTACTGTTAATACATTAATACCTACATAGCAGCAATTTCACAAAATTATAAATGCCGCTAAAAAATCTAGAATGAATGGACTGGAATGGAACGCGTTAGCCTGTGCTGTGTGAGGTTCTTCATGTTGGAAGAGAGTTATGAGCCACTGCAGTTGCTGCAGTTGCACTACAACGCTTTACACTACACTGTCATGAATTGCTCAAGCATTTAGAGGCTTTAGCCATAGACTTTTATATACCTATCGACGCTTGAAAGGCAAAAATTACCAAGTGACATGTTGGGCGATATTGAGTTATAAACATCACTAAATTAACAAAAAATTCTGCGTCGATTGATCATTGATTGATTGATGCTAGGAAGAGTTTTGTTGTCGCTTGGTAATTTAAAAACAATTTCAGCGATTTTTTACGATTTTTTTTTTAATTAAAAACTTTAAAATGCTGTAGTGTAAAGTTTCCAACATGTCGCTTGGTAATTTTTGCCTTTCAAGCGTCGATACGTATAATAGTAGGTACATAATATAGGTCCTATGGCTTTAGCTTCTTTAGCTGGCTGCGTAGCTATTTTTCACCGACTTCAAAAAAAGGAGGAGGTTCTCAATTAGACTGTATTTTTTTATGTCCGTTACCTCAGAACTTTGGACTGGGCGAACCGATTTTGTTGATTCTTTTTTTTAATTGAAAGCTGGTGGCTGTCATGTGGTCCCACATTTTTATTGAGATCTGACAATGGCATCCATGAGAAAACTACATAAGTCGTTTTGTACGCGACAAATTGACGAATAACTCAATATCACGCCAACCGATTTCGATGATTCTTTTTTTAATCGAAAGCAGTTGCTTGTCATGTGGTCCCACGTACGTAAATTTGAACGAGATTTGACAAGTAGTTTTTGAGTAACTTTGACTTATACGACTATGGGCTTATAAAATATGTCTCACATCAATGAGTATTATAATAAAAAAACAAGAAATAAATAACCTTGGACCACATTTCCACTTACCATCAGGTAGGGTTGTGGTCAAGCATTAACTTATTTGTGTAAAAAAAACATATGTATGTACCTATATACTTATATTGGAACATATACTATATACGTTCCAATATAAGTATAACTCAACTAGGGTTCCATTCCATTGTAAAAAATGGAATCTATAGCTTCGTCATCCGTCCGTCCGTTCGTACAACCACAGCATAGGTAATACATAATTATTAAAATTAAAAAGTCGTAGGATAAAAAAAAACAATATGAGTGACCCAACATTCGGGATATTGTGTTTCTTGTCTACTCTGTATTGTGGGGTATCGTTGAAAAGGTCTTTTAAAAATATGATGGGTCTACAAATACCGTTTTTCGATTCAAGCCCCCAGCAGGAACACAAATAGAGCTAGCCAGGCAGGCTTCACGGAAATATAACGATACCAGAAATAATACCATTAAAGAATAATGAATTAATAATACTTAATATATTACAGAATATTATTTTTATGTCAGCCCTACCACCAAGCGGCTTCTGTTGTCCGTTACGACACCCCAGTAAGCTAGCATGGGATTGGGGTCAGTACGGCACAGTTCTATATCGTCCTATACAGCAGAAAACATTCAGACACTCAGCCACAATCCTTCAGTGTGCTACTGAAATGCTGAATGAAGTTCGTCATTTTTTTAAAGCTCTGGAGATCATAATGAAGCGTAACGATTGCATTTACTGTCCATATGTCAGTTGTTTTACGAGCTCCATACAACGGATTTATGGTGGTAACTTTAGGGTGTGCTCAATTTCATGCCAAATTAACTTTGGGAAGACATCCGTGCGCGCTTTTTATAATGCTTCGTTCCGTAAAGTTTTAATCATCAACGTCTTTATTTATTTAGGTATAACTAATAACTGACTTCGCTTAGCTTTGCTAAACTTATCTTATAGACAGCACAAACACGAAAAAATGTTCGGACTTTAGCTTTTACGTTTGAGATTAGCTGAAACCCACAGACAAACAGACAATCAAGAGAACTGAATCTTATCTACTAAACAAACTTATCCACAGAAAATGGGTAGGTATATTATTGGAATCTGTCGTTCGGATACGATATTGGCGGAGTTGAGGTTATCAATAAGCAGCACTGATGGCTGCTATATAAATTCAATTCAATTATTATTATTTTCATTTAATTTTTTAGGGCATTATTTTCCAGTCGAGTGAAGATTGTGAAAATTTTTTTTTTTGTTCACCGTCACTCATGGACATCAGTGACACCAAAGGTATCACTGGAGTAATAACATTGATTTGATAACTATTTTTTTATTAGATATAAGATTTACTTTAATAATAATCAATTCTGTTCACGTGAAACCTTGTCATCTTTTAGGACACGGTCTGGTTGGTCTCTGCATGGTATTGGGATCAATGGGTATTTATTGTAGGCCACCCTAATATGGCCAAAACTCAGTTCGTAATATTTACCCATTATATTTGAGTATATTTTTTATAAAGGAAGGCGCTTCAATTTACTCAAAGCCTCTTAATATTCAAGTACAGGTAAAATTCGAATAAGGAGGTACCTTCTCTAATTGCCATCCATTGTAGTATATTTTTGATGTTCGAGCAATCGTCGACCCAATTTTTATCTCAAAGACATGGGTTCAGTGGTTTCAACAAAGGCAGGAGGTTAGACCTAATAGGGGTTCTCGAGCCATGCCTGCCTTCTCTACGCTTCCTTTGACGTAGCCGACAAATGAAGCCAATTTAAAGCGGGTACCTATTTCAGATGAAATTAAATGTGGTAGGAAAACTCGTAGACTCGTACAAACCACATAAGTATCTTTGGAAATGTTAGTTCCAAAAGTAAAGTGCATTTATTTTAGTGGTCTAGCTGCGTTTTGTATATTTTATATTATGATTTAGTATTAATTTTAAGGGCTTAAAATATTTTAAATGTAGTGCATAAATAAAGTATGGAAAGTTGAAGCATAATAATGTAGAGTTAGGGTCGTAAGAAATGATAAATGTACTGTAGGTATGTAATGGAATATTACGAGTAAAATATCAACAAGATTATATTTTAATATATTTTTTATTTTTAACAAAATTTTGTATTTTAATTTATTAATTAACTCTATAATTTGTTAACTTTTCTAGAAAGTGATCGGACAGCATATTTTTTCGGATATTAAGACATGTCTGTCTATGATATTGCGGATTACGGTGTATTGAATTATGAAATGAAAATTATGAACATAAAATAACAATAAGGTAATGAAATTACCTTTAATTATATCTCAAATAAAACTTGTTAAGATGCCTAAATAAACGTACAATCTAAAACAAAACCAAATATGAAAACAATCAATGTTTTACTAATGATTACCACTTAAAAGCTGGTTAGTCATTTTGCGACGAGATTTTGAGACCACGTCTACCCCTTTAGATACATACAAAACATGTAGACGTACAAGAAGTTAATTAGATCTGACATCCTCGTTTCAGCACTGAATGACCTGGATACGGAGGCTGCACCGCAGGCAGGGGCGCGGCGAATCGATGTGTTGCCATGGCAACTGCGACGTCTGCCGAGGAGCCTGAGCTCTACTGTCCCTTTCTGTCTCGCCGTGATATCATATCACACAGCCCTCACTCCAAGAACGACTGAACAACCACTGAAACAATTTGTAAATTAAATCTTACGCCATTGTCTCACGGTCACTTTTAATTTGATACGATAGAAACATACGTCGTTGTTAAAGGCACTCTGGATCTTCGTGCGCTATAATATAAAGAAGAAACAGTTTCTGGAATCAATAAAGACAAACAGGCAGGCGGTTGTTAAGTGAAATAGACTTTATGAACTTCAAAATTAAGTTCAAAATATTAAATTACCTGCATATGTTAGTAAGTATAACTGTGTACATCAGACAGCACTTAGTGGGTGGCTTTACAAGATATTTGGGGTTTGTTCGAGTCTGTTAACATCTGGCCCCCGAGCTTCGGAAGGGTAAAGTCTGCATCTCAGATTGGAGGTGTTGTAATTAATTATTTATTTTGCTCGAGCTTGTTTGGGTTTGGAGGGCGAATTATTGTCGGAAATTAATTTTGTTGGCTTCCAAGAATAACTTTGTGTAGGAAACTTGCTCGGTATTATTAATAATGTTGCGGATTTGGTCATCACAATGAAATTAGTCAAGTGAAGTGGTATAAATATTTGTCATAAATAGATATCTATTTGATAAAGGATCTTAACTTGTTAATGTAGCTAGGTAATGAAAAAAATAGAGATAAATAATTTTTGAATTGTATTATCTATTTTGAATGTCCATTATTAAATTTTATAACACTGTCACACACTTACATCAACAGTGTTGATTCAACACACATCAAAAATCTATCGGCCAAATAAACATCTGTCTCAGCCGGAAAACAAACCCTAACCTCCTCTTGCTAGGCAGGGTCACCATCAATCGATTTAGAATTTAAAACTGATATAATTAGGTTGTGTTAATCGGGAACTTAGCCGTATTGGGGCGGCTTAGAATACTAACCCCAATCCCACGCCGTCGTGGTTGGGTATCGTAAAAAGCGACTAAATCCGGCTCGCTGGATGTAGGGACCCTCGAAGGGATTATTGCTTTCTTTTTCTTTTCATTTTCTTTGCTGGCAACGCATTAGTGATGCCTTTTGGTGTTGTTGACATTCATGGGCGACTATACTCACTACCATCAGGTGGATCGTCCATACAAAAAAAAAAACAACTTTTATTTGAAATGTTGCAGACAGTGACAAGAGTAGTGTAGTGATGCGCAGTTCGTTACAGTTTAAATTCTATATATTTATTGATTTTTAAAAGAAAGAAGTTAAAAGAATTTCAAAAAACATTTTTAGACTCATGAATAACCTGGGAAAATGATATAGGTATGGAAAATGAAATTAAAGACCAATCAATAAATTAGCTACCTACAACGTATAATAAGGTGAATTGGCTCTACTTAATTCCATTCTAGGATCTTGCTATGTAATATTGTAACTATTATTACGTGGAGGTAGTTGCACGAAATTATTCTCTGTATTCCTCATGATATCCTTTATTCGTCTGCTGCTTTTAAACATTGTAGGTATATTTAAATATATGTATATCTGATAAACTTGCAAGGAAATGTTTTATAATAGCTCCATAAGTGAACGTCGAGTTAACAAATAACTAAGTTTTCACGTCGTCATTATCGGAACAAAAGCTTTGACCTAACAATGTCTTGTCTGCCGCTGACGGCTTTTCTCTGCTTTTACTTATAATAAGCGCTTATGACAGGGCTTGCAGTCGTAAGTGATTGTAAGTAAGCAATATTGTTGTCGGGAATACGTTTTGTCGGGGCTTTTGGAGCCTATAACAATTACAGGAATTTAGGAATCTTCAAGAGTGAAGAGGCTTTTTAAAGCCAAAGATTTGTTGTAACATATTTTCACATGGCTTCGGGAAGACCAAGAAGAACTTTTGTAAAGGAAGACTTGTATGTCAATAGCCGGCATTGAAACAAGCAGATAGGTCACCTAATAATATGCGAAGAAGACTTCAACAGTAAGTTCGTTTAATCATAAAAGATTACATCGCTTATTAAAATTTATATTTATATTCACTGAAACCTGGCTTAATGACAGTATATGTACAGCTGAAATTCTAGACGACAGATATCAGATCTTTAGGAGGGATAGGCAGTCAAACACTTTTAATAAGGGTAAAGATGGAGGAGGAGTTCTCATAGCCATTTCTAAATCTTTAACTGCTTCTCGTAATACTAACCTCGAAAGTTCCTGTGAAGACCTATGGGTCACCATCGAGTCTCAAAATCAATACAACAGCACCAAAATTCATATATGTGCCCTTTACCTACCACCCCCAGTAAGTATCGAGTGCATCTCACATTTTACAACTAAATTAGAAAACACTATTGACAGCATGGATAACGTCCTGATTGTTGGGGATTTTAATTTAGGTCAGATAGAATGGATTCAATCTTCGTTTGATACACACTTGGATCCTGTAATTTCTGGTTCTAATATTTGTACGATTCTAACTGATTTTACCGCGTGTGCCTGCCTCAAGCAATATAACAATATCAAAAATAAAACACATAAAATTTTGGATCTGGTCTTTTCAAATATTTCTTATCCCATCACTGTAACTAATGCAACGGACGTAATAAGCAAAGTTGATGAATACCACCCACCAATCCAAATTGATCTTAAGCTAGGAAAACTAATCTCACTTCGATATAATAAAAAAATTGTACTACAATATCACAAGGCTGACTACAATAAGATCAGAGAAAAATTAAGTGACGTGGACTGGAACAAAGAATTAGATCCCTCGTTTACCCTTAATAAAAATACAGAAATTTTCTATAGCATTATAAATAAAATAATTCAGGAAGTAATACCTAAAAAACTATCGACTAAAAATAAGTATCCTATATGGTACAGCAGCAACACTATAAAATTATTAAAAGAAAAAGAAAAACATAGAATACGAATGAAGAAATTTAACAATAAATTAGACGAATATGAATATAATTTGTTAAAAGCGAGATGTAATTCTTTAATAAATAAGTCTTATTCTATATATATAAAAAATGTTCAAAATAATGTGATTAAAAATCCGAAGCATTTCTGGTCATATATAAAAAGTAAACGTAAAAACAAAAGTAATATACCCCAAAGCATGAAACTTCATAACAAAATAGCGTCGGACGGTGTTAATATTGCAAATCTCTTCTGTAGTCATTTTTCGTCAGTTTATAAATTGCCCCTTTCCAAACAACAATATCATGACCCACACACTGTAACATATGATTCTAGATGTTTAAACAATATACGAATTACTAGTACTGAAATTGAGAGTCGCCTGAAAAAATTGAATATATCAAAAGGTTGTGGTAGTGATAGCATTCCTCCCATTTTCTTTATGGAATGCGCTAAACCTTTATCTATTCCTCTTCAAATTATTTTCAATAAATCCTTAACAGAAGGAATATTTCCTGAGGTTTGGAAAGAGGCTATTGTTGTACCTATCCCGAAAACTGGTGACAAACAGTTAGTTGAGAATTATAGACCCATCAGTATTCTACCAGTCGTGGCTAAAGTATTTGAGCAAATCATTGCTCCTCATATTACTTGGCACACCAAACAAATTTTATGCGAGCAACAACATGGCTTTGTTGCCAGGCGTTCCACAACTACTAATTTATTATCTTTTGTTGAACTACTGCTGTCACATATGGGTTCCAATAAGGAAGTCGATGTGATTTATAGTGACTTAAGCAAAGCGTTTGATCTGGTAGACCACGATATACTTCTTTACAAATTAAAACACCAATTTCATATAAATGGTTCGCTATTGCTATGGTTCAGCTCTTATTTAAAAAACCGTAAAATGCGGGTAGTGATAAACGGTTTCAGTTCGTATTCTTTTACTCCCTTATCTGGTGTCCCACAAGGATCTATTTTGGGCCCTATTTTATTTAACCTGTTTATAGATGATATCAAGCATTATATTAAACATTCAGAATTCCAACTATACGCTGATGACTTGAAAATATTTAGAGTAGTCCAAGATAAGTCAGATGAGGAGTTGTTACAGAGAGATATAGACAATGTTGCAAAATGGTGTGTAATTAATTCTATGAAATTGAACATCGAAAAATGTTTGCATATCAAATTTTCAAGGAAACGCAATAAATACGACTCTAAATATAATATATTTGGTAATGAACTAAAAAGAGTGGACGAAGTACGAGACTTAGGTGTATTGGTTGATTCAGAGTTACGGTTCACAGGTCATATAAATTATGTTATTAAAAAAAGCTTTAAAATGTTAGGATTTATTACTAGAAACACCAAAGAGTTCAAAAATATTTTGGCTCTAAAGACTCTGTATAGTGCACTCGTACGTAGTCACATTGAATACGGCGCTCTTGTTTGGTATCCCAGTTATCAAAATAATATTCAACGTATCGAAAAGGTGCAAAAAATATTTATAAAAAGACTATCATTTAAAACTGGTAACCATCACATATTTAACAGCTATCATGACCGCTTGCGCCACTTCGACTATCTTCCATTATTTAAAAGAAATCAGGCTTTAGGTAGTATTTTTCTGTACAAACTCCTTAATCAATTAATTGACTGCCCATTCCTCTTGAACCGAATCAATATTAGCATACCCAGAATACTGTCCAGGGCAACATATTACAGGATTTATAAGCCATTTTATATATATCCCAATAAAACCAAATATGTGTTAAACTCTCCAATTAGTGTGTTACAACGAAATTTTAATAGTATATTTCATAACAGCGATATAGATATCTTTGCAGAATCATTAGGACTATTTAAGAAAAAATTACATAAGGCAATGACAGCCATTTGAATTACTCACTCTTTTTTATTACAAACTTTTAATTTCCAGTATAGTTATATTGTATTATATTGTTATTTTGTATCGTGCCTTCTGATTACAATGTCATACAAAAATGTTGTGCAAACCTTTAATTTAAGTGCATAATAAGTCAGGTTAGATTATAAATTTGTTTCATTGTAAAATTCAAGTTATGTACTTAGTTGGTATGCCTTAAATAAATAAATAAATAAATAAATAAAATATAATAAATTATCCTCTGCAGTAGGTAAACGTAGCAACCAGCTGTAAAATACCTTCAAGGTATAAATCGCCTTGGCTTAACTGGTGTTCAATAAGAACAAAGAGTGCCTCGTAAATTTACGAGCTTAGTAATTACAAAGCTTCCGGCTGCAGCTACGGCACAATAGCTTAGTATAACATACCTAATCAAACAATATTAGGGGCCATCCATAGATTACGTCACACTAATTTCATGACTTTTTGACCCCATCCCCCTCCTTGTCACAGCTGGTCATATTTGTGAGACTTCCCCCCCTAGTGTGACGTCACATATTATGTATCTGTTGTTGTAGTATGCCCCATAAATGTATCTGTTGTCTGATGATTCAGATGACATGTGATATCAAAGATTTTGAATATATCATTGACTATAAACATTTTTAACTGTTACAGGTACTCATAATTTTCGTATTGACGTGACCATGATCCATATGGAATTGAACCTTTAGGTATGGACATTAAAATTTTATTTTTATAACACTACCGTAGACATGAAGCCTTCTTAGGATCCAATACAATATTTTTTACCAAAAGTGTTCCGAATATCTGAAAAATTATAACTTTATAGTCAATGAACATTGTATTAAAAACAAAATCATTGGAGTCCTCTCTTTCTTTCTTTGTAGTTGACAATGTTTTAAAGGCTTTTATGGTGACTATTCCGGCTTAGACTTAAAGTTGGATTGAGTTCCTTGTAATCCAAACTTGTATATCAGAAGTCACGTTATCACTGGCGGAGACTGATTACTACAAATAGTTACGATATTTGTCATCGGTATCCGCAATATCAATCCACACTGAATTACACCACCAACACGTCTCTCCACAGAATGCTAGACTTCTCCAGTCATTTCAGTCAGTATAGTCTCCTTAAAAATACGACTTCTTAACTTAATCTTATCAGTCCACAAAAAGCTCTTATCCACAACAAAAAATCGACAGCCCCTCACCTACGTTTAACTTTGAATATGCATAGCAAACAGCCCCCTCACCGCAGTGAACATTAATCACTCGTAAAAAAGACAAAGCGACTTCTGAGGCACGTCATATCTAACATCGACCTTATTTTCATTAAAAACTCCGAAGGTAACCGAAGCTTCTTAATGACCGGCGGCTCGTGTGTCACGGAACACGCTAATATTTATGTAAATTGCAGAGAATATGATTAGTCCTACGCCTCCCCCGCTGATAATCATATTTACGGCTTCCACCCCACTCACAGGAAGGGGGGGTCCACCTTCTTGCTAGCGCTTCCGGTTGCGACTGTGATTTAAGAAGACTGTTTTCATAACTCGATTTAATCAATGGTTTCGACACTTTCGTTCTATCAAATTATACCTGTTATATAGTACCCTGCTCTCGGGCGGCAGAAGTTCTGACACTTGGGTTGATTTGGCCACTTTCAGCAATTGCCACTAAAGTAGAAGCGTGGTAGATTATTAATTGTCAATGATCTCAATAACTTGAAGTAACCCAGTGAGCATTGGGCCACTAGAGGTTGAAGCCATATTATGCACAATATAAGTATCCACCTACTATCTACCTTAATAAGGTTAAAAAAAATGTTAATTATTTGAATAGGACATGTCTAGTGTTATAGAGTTCAGGTTTACTAATTAAGTAAACCTGTAAGTACTCAATTTTAATGATAATGAAAAGATAAAACTCAATAAATTTAATGGAAGCCAATTCAAATATTTATCTATCTTTATTACAAGAAATGCAACGCTACGCCGCTAGGCGCTACGACGTAGCAGGTAGCAGTGCCGTAAAATTAAAATTATTTCAATATATCTATCAAGTAATTGTTAAATTGTGCCTAGCTTAATACTGAACGGACTAGTATGTTACGAATATTGTTTTATATGAATAGTCGGCAACCGAGCATACGAGTTACTTGATATACCTAGTGCTTTACATCAATAACGCCAAAGGTATCACCAACTTTTCCAGCTAAGGAGGATTTTCCTTGGCTGAAAAATTTATTATTTTTAATCGACTTCAAAAAAAGAGTAGGTACTCAATTCCACGGTTTTTTTTGTTTGTTACCTCAGAACTTTCGACTGGTAGAACCGATTTTGATGATTCTTTTTTAATCAAAAGCTGGTGCTTGTCATGTGTTCCCACTTAAATTTTAACTAGATCTGATGAGTAGTTTTTGAATTATTTTGAAGTCGGTTATTTTTTTCTTGGTAAAATTTAGATTGTATCATGTTTACAAAGTGTTTTATTAGTTACCGCTAATTAGCTACAGTAGGCTGGATGGGCAGTTTTATAATTAGCAGTGTATTTTATAATATACAGATTTATCATATGTTTTCATTATTTCAACCACGACATTAGTTACATATTGTTCGTTAAATAATATCCACTAGATTATGCGGTGGACATTTTAATGTTGACAGTCAGTAAATCTTGCTGTAAGCTGAATTCAATTAGGTAAATGTGTTGTGGTTTAACATAACAAACTTCAAAAGTACTGAATAATCATTCTGCTGTTTCAGATTACATCAAGTTTTCTGCCAAAGATAGTGTTAGAGAATGTTTAATTTGTACTAAACTGTGCACCAACCAATTAACTGAATTGGATACATAACAGTTACGTTTAGTATCGAGTCTAGATAATCTGAGTGAAGATAGAATATCGAAACATGATAATTTCGCTACCTAGTGGGCTTAATCGTATCGTCACGTAGTTAAAGCAAACAAGAATCTTGTTCCTGCAATATTTTTACGTCAATCCTCCTAGACTTCTACAAATAACTACTTACTGGACTTCACTAATCAGTACAGTCAAGAACACAGAAGAAGCATGATGACATTGAACACGTAACTCTTATGAGTAGATAACTGTAGGTGTGGTTGTATACTTAGAACAATGATATTATGTATATGTATTAAAAGAGAGGACTTAGAAGAACTATAGCTAACTTAGCTGGTAGAGAATGCAATATTATGCTCGCCATTTGTACCGTAATATTTTTGTGGTCAATAAAAGTTAAATAAATAAATAAATAAACTATGGCAGTGACTTACGGTAGTGTCAGCGGGTGCAATGAACAGCGGGCAATAACCCGCCTTCGTATGTTGCCCGTTGCCGCACGTTCATAACTAAAACAATTTCTGATACTAATTACTTGTTAGGATGCCGTGATGCCGAAAATACTATTTTCACTTTCATTCACCTTGTATTGAAGATAAAATAAGTGAATTGTGTTTTAGATAAGGCAGCCAAGTGGATTAATGTGAACATAAAAATGAATCCTATTTTTCTAAAAAGAAACCTGTCATAGAAATACTCGTAGAAGTGTCAGGAATGTAGGCGGAGCTGTCCCTAAAATATCTTACTCTAATTTTTCTTTCATGGGCGTCAAATCGTTCCAAACAATTCCAATACACCAAACAGTCGATCTTCTGCTTGGGTTTTAAAATCAGTGGTTGCGACATCAAAGGCATCACTGATGAGATGCCAACTAAGAAACAGAGAAGAAAAAGAAGAAAGAAAGCTAGCTAATTGGTGATAGTTGCATTCAAAGTATTGCTAGTCCTAATACATCGGATTTTACCGCATTTGCAGATGTACTACCTACCTTTTCTCCCCTTCCTTGAACCTTCATGACTTGGTTTTGGATTATACCAGATAAACGAAATTCGCGGGATACACGAGATAAAAAACCCCGATTTCGTCACTCACTGATGATTGGGGGTAATCAATGCTGATGATCATCAAAATTAATTCATACTTCCTGAAATCTAATTCATGGAACTTTTACCCCCCCCCCCCCTCCCCTCCCCCAACTCCCTTAAACTAGGAGATGGCAGTTTGTATGAGATATTCGCAAATTATCGCAAATCAAAAAGTAATCAAATCTCATGTAGAGCCAAGCTTCTTACTCTACACGCCCTATAATAACTCTACATACACAAGTCCTATCTTCATAAACGCTACACCTTAGTCAAAATGTAGATTGGCTGTTTTACTATTTATTCACTGTTTATTACTTTTCTGATATACCACAGAAGAAATAATAGTACTTATAATAAGTAGTTATACAATAGATCTTTTTGTAGCGAAACGGCTAATGAAAATGAAAATGTTTTTGGTGGGATGTAATGTACTAGATCTGTCTTAGGGCTATCTCAAAAACCATAGAAATATACTCTGCCACAACAAAACCATACGTTTGTAATTCCAACGAATGTAGATTGACGAATTGATAAGAAAGGCTTGTGGTATGTGTCACCGCCGCCTACAGATATGTAATACTAAGAATGGTAATGACGTGTAGCGTATAAAAGAATTGTGAATTATCTTTTCGAAGTCGTCGTCACTGTAATAATGTCTCCAATAGGTAATATCAAGTCTCACTTCTAGGTTATCTACGTATTACAAGTTAATTGACGGCCCTGTAGTAGGCAGGGTCGCTACCAACTAGGGTTGGTAGCGACCCTGCTGCGAAGTGAGGGGTCCCGGGTTCGATTCCCGGCCGAGGCAGATATTTATATGTTATATATTTGTACTCGGGTCATGGGTGCGATTGTGATGTGTCGTCCATGCCACCTGCGACACAGGTAAAAACCTACTGCGGGGGTATGAGTATGTAAGCGTTTATAACTTGCTTCGGTAAAGGAAGCCATTGTGATGAAACCGCATACGTTTACCTCAGGTGTGAGAAGTCTGCCAATAAGCCCTTAGCTTGTAGCCAATAGCTTGTAAAGCTACCCATCATAAATTCCAACAACAATAGTTTTTTACCCAACATTTTCCATGTACAGACATGGATTAGACAGTTTGATTATAATGTCTGTATGATAATTTTATTATATGAAGAAACTTATAGGTACGACAATGATAATGTTATGTTGTGATTATTTTTTCAAGTTGGTTGATATTACACACGGAAATATGGTGTAAGGGTTTGTGTAAATGTTTGCGTTTTGTTAATTTGTTAAACAATCAAAGAGGGTTGAGCCATACAAATTCTGTTTAGTCCATGGGAATGGAATGGTCAAGTGTAGGTAACATACTGAGCTGAAAATAGTGTTTCTTATCAGTGTGGGTTAAAGTTCTGCTAATTTTCTCTTATGCAGAAATTATCATGAGATACTCGTATCTTGAATTCATACTTTAGATATACATGGCGAAAGCCTATTCTGGATTGACTGCGGACTAAGTATAGCTCATTTATAAACACTAAATTCATATTGTAGAGGTGCTAGTAATGTACGTAATCTGAATAGCGATCGGCTGGTTCTATTCATTCCTTCATCAGACAGTTCTTCTGTACCTAGATACATACATAATTATAATGTTGGCATATGGGATTCAAATACATATTTGTGACCAAGATCGAAGTTGTGATATATTCAGGAACTCTACATTTTCCCTTGCATCTGATGACTAAAACAACTAAAGTTCCGAGCATCGACGCCGAATGGGTCATCGTTAGCCGTGGCTCACGTGAAGAAATTGCGTATGATTAACCGAGCGCTTTGATTAAAGTGCTCGTGTTAGCATAACGCTAAACAAGAAAGAAACGGTAATGGCTCGAGGCAGCAGTAACGACGAGTCGTGAAGTGGGTGGGTGGTAGCGGGCTGAAATGTTCAAGTCTCCACTGACAGTTGTCGAGCGACCGCGGGTCGGTCACTATCGCGTTTCCCGCGTGAAAATCGCTTTCCCCGCGGTCGCGGTGCGGCGGAGCACGTGAACGCAGTGTCCCGCCGACCGCTCGCGTGACACGGCGCGCTCCTCGCACACCGCACGACGACCGACGACCGTCGACCGTCCACCGTCCACCACCCCGCTCATCCTGCAGGAGCGGCTGCGGCGTACGACCCCGACGCCCGCCCGCGCCACACTGCGCCCGCTCCAACCGAACTCGTGCGCGCACCCCGAACGTTCCAATTTCGAAAAGTAAACTTTTTAAATAATAGATAAGACGTGCCATCGATTGGCGGTGAGCTGTCTTCGAGCGCAGCAGTGGAGGAAGCTATGCGGCTCAAGGCGGTGGCGAGGCGGCTCAATGCCCAAGGTACGCAACTTTATTAATAACCACCGGCCACCGGACAAAGTTGTCAAAGCTCGGGAATGTTAGCGAACTTTTGCAAGGAAACTTTTGTAAGGATGCGCAGTAGGTACGAGATAAGGACAGTGTGATGCGCTCGACGCGTGTCGCGATTGGTCGGCGCCTCCCCCGCCTGACAAGATAGTGAGGGACATCCTCCGCTAGTTGTTTCGCTACAGTGTACCGTATAAATGAGCGGCACAGTATATTTTCAATTGCGGACGCTTTCGGAGGGACGATCCCTCCGTTGTCACCTGTCATTGGATGCGCACGGATGCTTTTCCTTATTTATTTAGAGTATTTACATTATGTGTATCATTGTTACATGTTAGGTACATTGTATTGTTTGTACCTTATGTAACGTGGAATTGCGGCGTGCTTTTCATGCTGATTTACATGAAACTTTGTTCAAGGGTACAAAGTTTTATGTTGCCTTGTAATGAAACATTATGTATCGATTAGCCTTATTTTACTCTTGGATTCTTTTAGGTCTGAAAAGCAAATGTTACATGACAATGGGTCCTATGTATGGGCCAAAATGCAAAATCATAACTTTACAGGAAAGGCTCCGAAATGAAATGCAAAAAATACTTTTTTTTAAAAGCTCACCTGATTACTAACATCGATAAGATGCGTTTACAATATAAAAGTCAAAATGGCCAAATTGTTGGTTTGGCCCATATACATAGGACCCGACGACTTGTTTAGATTTTAAATAAATGCGGAGTATTACTGAAAGGTTCTTTAGTTTTTACAGCTTTCTTTCATAGCAGAACTCTAACTTAGTGGCTCACTATAGAGATTCATTAGAGATCTCTCCTTGTAATAGGGCTTTAGTGGCTTTACTTTAGGGCTTTACTTATAGGTATGTGTGTGCTGACGGTGACAAAAAAAGGCGTTAGATAATTTAAGCTGCGCATGGTTTTTAGGGTTCCGTAATCAAAACAGAAAGTAATTTGGATTAGAACTACACGAAGAACCGACGAGTTAACGTACTACCCGCTGAAGCCCATAAAAGTTAATTAAACTAAGGGTCCTATGTAACTAGTGTGTGAACTAATATTGTTTTCTCTGAAAAAACTATTAATTGTCATAAAATATTTCTCTCTATTAGTCATACTTAGTACATGCGAAAGAGTTCACTTCCTTGACTCTAAGCCAGCAATTCTTGTTCATGATGATTGACCAAAAAACGAGGCAATAATATCAGATTTCTTGGAAGACACAAACAAGGTTCCGTATCAAAAAAATTTATCTGACGGTTTTCTACCAAACTCAGAGCTCCTACCTAAATGTAACACAACAATTAATGTTAACAAAGGTAGGTATTTCTACAAAAGATTTACTACAACACCGAATATGTTTCTACACTTTCTACGTTTTCCTAGCGTAGCGGCCCGCCATAAATCGCATCGTAAAAATCATGATTGCAGCGAGCGTTGTGCAAACGATATTTCGGAACTGTCTTGCTGATAACACTAGTTTAGTTTAGTTCTTATAAACGGTCAAAGAGAATCAAATTCACGTCTTAATTAACTCAAATGACAATTTATATTAAATTTGTATCTCATTTTGTACCTAATATATGTGAGAACGTTACTACGGTACCTTTATTATTTAGTGGATATGTAGACTATTGGCTAATGTAAACGTACTTTGTTATTTTGTTTAAATTTTAGGCTTTGATTTCATGATTTCTATTGGTGGTATGTGGTGATATAAGGGTTTTAACGTGCTTATAGGTACCTATTAGAAATGTAACTTTGGACTTGATGACCCACATTCGGACCTGTTATATAATTCCATTGATGCACTCATAACTTCCAAAATCGTCTTACTAACGAATAATAGTCAACTAACAGAACTGACTACAGTTCCTTCTAAAGTCCTATAACCTATTCGAGGACTTGAGGTTTGTCACAAATGTCCATGGGCGGCAGGGTATGGCGTCACTGCAAGATCATTTGCTATCCTTATCACATAAAAAGATTATCCCGCTTCTTACTAGGTTAGGAGAATTTTATACTACCACGCTTTTCAGAGCGTGTAGAGAAGCGATGTAAAATTCCACGCTATATATTTCAGTAGGTACGTTGATACAGCGGCCGAGCTACGCTCATATCTGCTCGTTTTATCGTATGTCATTAAACTGGAACATGATTGTGTTCGGAGTTTGCGAAATATCAATAAATTCTCATATTGGTATTTTTGCTCGATGTTTATTGATATCCTCGATACGTTCGTGTTTGGATTTGTTTGGAAATAAATAGGTTATTTGGAAAAAAATAACTTTAGGTCTGTTCAAGAGAGAAGGTGATTACGAGCAAAATATGATCGCATCTATGGTTCGAAAGCTGTCTTTAAGATTTGTCGAAATCAATTCAGTGATATAAGAACTTTTATTATTGATTCACTAACCTGGTCGTAGAGACCTTAGGCAACTCAACCCTTATTCACTAAACAAACTTCTTTTCACTCCGTATCTAGTTACCTTACTAATGAGTGTACGTACATCATGGTCCATCATATTTTTCAAAATATTAAGTTCAAAATAAAAATTTATTGTGTAATAGACAAACACCTATAACTAAGTTAAAGATGTATGTATTCGTATCGGTTAAGCTTAAAAAACGAGCAGAGCTTCGGTACTAGCCACGTTTTATGGCGCTCATAAACGTTCCCGGAACGATCTCATCCGAGTGTCGCGAAATTCGATGCCCTTTGTGCCCTCCGCCGATCGACTCAAATGACCCTATTCCTTTTCTTAAGAATAGGATAAAAGTAACGATCGAACATAAAATCGAGTCAATTTGCTGACCGTATCTTCCGCTCTCAGTACGGCACGTAGCGAAGTGTTTTAAACAAATATTTGCTCAAAGCGAGAAGAATGACATTAAAAGTCGCCATCCACGGGCTCAGTGGACTCGTGGCTCTGTCCTCCATAAATAACCTGCACAATATTCAATAAGCTCCAGGTTTATTCCTCCAGGAATAGTAGTCGTAAAGTTCGCAGACATACATAAGGACGGATCCTCGAATCACAATAACGCTGGAACTCAGCAGAATCCATAATCTTATTTTTGTACCGCACCACGAAGCGTGAATTTCGCAATTACGAGAACGTCGATAAACGCACGGAAACGTCACCTCAAAGACCTCGCTCTTAAAGGCCACTGTCGCGTGCCGGGGGTCTCTCAAAATAAACACTTCTTGTCTTTACACGTGCGAATGTGGACTTTATCTCGAAGTCGGAGAGTTACCTAGCGGGAGCGGGCAGGTGGCGCGTGAAAGCGGACTCTTTGTGGAAGGAGGAGGGCAGATTATGCATCGCAGATGTTCCACGGCGACATCCATTGTGTTCCCTCCTATAATTTTATCGAAGCTGATTTACGATCGATTGTTCGGCCGGTGGACAGTCAGCGAGGCGTCGTGTGCGTGCGTGTGCGCATGTGTGCGGCCGTGCGCCGTGCGCCGTGCGTGCTTCCACGGCCGTCGTAACTTACCTGCAGATGGCGCGCGGATATGAGGAGCCCGTAGCCCGTTCACTTCGCTCACCACACGACGCCCTCGTAAATTAAGAAACGTTTCAAACCGTGTTCTTTTCAGCTTTATTTTATGCATCGCACAGAAATTACGGGCCATGCTTGCCTCCACTTTGAAAATTCAACTTTCCTTTTGTTACGAGCCGCGCGGCAGCTAAAGCCCTCGATTGGCAGATGTTTATATTCAACAAGGCTCAGCTAATGCCCAGATAAAACACCTTCGATAAAACAAGCCATACGTTTCGCTGGGAAATTGTTTTCCGGCACAATTAAGATTGAGTTTCAATAGTGAAAAGGCACTTGTTAGCTGCCGTTTACTTCAATCAATGGGACGTAAAATTGGAGAAACTGTTATTAAATGTAAAAGCATTATTGTGTCATAAAATTGTTGACGTATTTATAAATAAACCCTACCCATGTAGGTACATATTGGATTATTGTTATCTGAGTAATTCAATTTTGCACAAACGAATAGACGAGCGTCTGGTCATCCTTCTCGATGGACAATATAGATATCGCTAACTGTAACTAAACGATATCACAAAGCGGGGAACTTGTTTAAAAACTGACTCTACAAATTGTAAATGGATAAATTGAAAATATTACACTATTTAGGTATTATAGATGTACAGAAATGATAAGAACAACTAACACTATGTTATTTCGTCGGGTCAAACTAATGGTCTGCGCAGATGAGGAATGTACTTTTATCCTTGGAGGATAAGTCAAAAAGTCCTGCGAAGACTTATCAGAGACTTAATGCACACAGTCTACGATCATTTCCAAATACAATAATAGTCCTGTCCTTTGAGGCAAGGAGTTACGAATCATTACTGGTACGCGGACAGTGTATAAAACATTGTCAGACACAAAAGCAATCTGTAGCTAGTAAGACATTTAAATGACATCCAAGTATATACTTTCCACGCCGTTTCAATGCGTAATTTATATGAAAACCTAGCTAAAAATAATTTATTTTCAATGAATGAAACCGTATCTTGACATTAATTAAGGCGCAAGACAACTATTAGGCTAAGCAAACTTCCCTGGCTGGAATGTGGGCGAAGGCGAGCTATAATTAAAGGCGAGTCAAGGAAATGAGGTCGTACACGGGGCTTCAACGGCCTTTCAATTACATAACCCAAAGGGAACGTACAGAGAAGTGTTTTGTCTTATTTACTTTTAATATGTACCTACTACGGCATCATTAAAAGTATTTTGCATCTCACATTATGTTTGGAAATGTATTAGTTAATTTTATAGCAAATGTACCATGCAATTTTGTTATTGTTTGATTTCTTTATCTTTTATTGAGATGTGATTGATAGCGTTATGGACAATTCTATTGATTTTTTACATTCTTTCTTTGAAGAGCATTTTTAGTCATAAATATGTACTTATTATTATGGATGTAAGAGGTCAAGCAAGATGTAATAACTAACTAACTATATTTGGTTTGGTCACCAATCTCCATTAATCTGGGGCGGCCAGGCACCTCCCATGCCTCCACCAACCCATGCCCTGAAGTGGACCGTTAGTTGGTTATAATCATATTATTATTTTGAACAATAAGAAACCTTTAATGAATTTGCAAACTTGAATACTCGAAGTTTTTGTCAATGTCCGTTGCTAGTTCATTGTTAGGGAACAGAAAATTATGAATTAAGGTTCCTTATTACAAACGATTATTAATAATATTACATTCATCGTAATTTTAGTGTAACTCTGACAAGTTTCTGAGTTTTGAAATGCGAAGATTTATTTATAGTTCATTGTTTTTCGCATCTCATTAATCTAAGTAACTATACTAATATTATAAAGAGGAAAGATTTGATTGTTTGTTTGCATTGAATAGGCTCCGAAACTACTGAACCGATTTGAAAAATTCTTTCACTGTCGGGAAGCTAAACTATCCCCGGGTGACAGAGGCTATATTATATTTAAAAAAATTAGGAATCCTTAATAAAACTCCAATAATGTAACCCAAGGTGTAAAAAAATAAGAAAACCGAAGCAAAGCGAGGGAGGTTACGGTAATAAAAGTTGTCTGAAAGGATTTCCTACACGATAATTAGTAACAATTACAGTTTAAAATTCAAAGTCTTAGCAGAGAAGATATTCCTTGAAGATAGGTCCTTGAATAGACCACGCCTTGACAAAAGCGGGACGCCCACCATCCACCTGTACCAACGACCTAAAGAAGATGACATCCTCTGCATTCAAAAGACTCTTTTATTGGCCAGAGTCTTAAGCATTGATCGGTCTGAGTCCGAGTCTTGATTGAGATCTATATCCAGCATAGGACTAAAGCTTTTCAGTGAAATGGATGAAGATATACACACGTCAGTCATAATAAAACATCAAATACCTCTTTCAATAAGTCTGCTTATTCATCACGCTTGTCGATTTTCTGTTCAGTTTAGAAACCGCACTTTTATAGGTGCATGTGCAATAATGAGGTGATCTCAGCGAGATAACGTTATCTGTGACTCACCTGTTTCGCTTTAGACTGTAATAATAACCGCTGGTACGGAAATACTCGAATGAATATAACGACGTAACATATCAATATGTAACAGTAGTAATCGTCTTCGCTCCGAAACTTATAAAAGTGTGGACAGGATTCTTTAAAACGATTTAAATAAACAACTATTGAGTGTTAAACTGTACTTACTAAACTACATCTGTGAAATCCCATCTCGTTTAATCGGTTAAGTCGTCTAATATTAGCGGAAACAAACGCAAAGACAATACGACAAACAGAGAATATTGTGGCAGAATCTCAATAGATTCTCAATAGACAGCCATGAATATTTTTGCTCAAAAATTTAAGATGTACAGAAACTGATCAGTTACAGTGTACAGAAGATTTTATGCCTGACAGACGACGCAAAGTCTAAACCTAGTATTGGCTTCAACCCATTAATGGCCCACTACTGGGCACAGGTCTCTCCTCTTGAGGAGGCCTAGAGCATACTCCACCACGCTGCTCCAGTGCGGATTGGTGGAGGGGTTAGTGGCCAACCCGAGTGTCGGAAGTTCTCAAACCGCCCGAGGGCCTCCGACATGGCTTAACGACTGTTATCTTATGATAACAACCGGGACCGACGGCTTTACGTGCCCTCCGAAGCACGGAAACGCTCAAGAATTTTTTTGCCACTAGCGGTCACCCATCCAACTACCGACCGCGCCCGCTGTTGCTTAACTTTTTCGATCACATAGGATCGACGCAAGCCGCCGGGCTATGAGCGCTTCACCTAGTAATAAGCGCTAAACCTAGTATACGAATAGTGAAATGAAATAAAACATTATTTTTGCTGATGAAATTACGAGCACCAGCTCGTGTCTGGATAATAGCAATAAAGAACTCGTTGTCCCACGGATAGCGTTCGAGCGCTCAAGAATTTTTTGCTATTACCTAAGTAGTGGTCACAATCCAATTACCGACTGTGCCCGCGATCTTTTACGATGGACACAAACCGCCAGGCTAGAGCGCTTTACTGTTCTACACAAACATAAACGTAACATTACCAAATTAGCGACTTACTTACTAAAATAAATAATCTGAATTTTACCAAGAAAGAATAACCGACTTCAAAATAATTCAAAAACTACTCTTCAGATCTAGCTCAAAATTGCGACCACATGACAAGCACCAGCTTTCGATTAAAAAAAGAATCATCAAAATCGATTCACTCAGTCGAAAGTTCTGAGGTAACAAATAAAAAAATACAGTCGAAAAGAATACCTCCTCCTTTTTTGAAGTCGATTAACAAGTTAGTATCGTCATCCTAATTCATAATGAGAAACTCATAAAGGCTACCATTTCTAGAAAATACCTTAAGAGAACAAGAGAGCAAGCTTTATTCGAAAAGCTTCGATACGAGTGAAACTGCGAAACTAATTAGCTGGCTGGTGAATTAACTGAAATAAATTCACTACTAAAAGGTTTTAGATTCAACAACGAGTGTACTGGTGTACGCCTACACAGGTTAATAGTAGATATTTTATTTCCCATGCCATTACTGTCATTTAAGCATTCAGGACTCGTTATAATACCGAGGTCAGTATTGCGTGAATGGCTGAAATTAAAAGAAAAATTACTTGCCGTTACTTTACTACCATTGCGCAGTAAAGGCTGTAGCCTGTAGGTAACAATGAGATATGACTGTAGATATTGTTCTGATAGTAGTTAGTAAGGAATCAGGTACTTGTTACATCATCTGCATTGAACGATTAAACTATAAAAATGGATAGACCATTATATTACATGCATAACCTTATGGGCGCCATTGACGATGCGATCGATCGGTTCAAAAGTGCCACTCATGAGCGGTAACAATCTTAACATACACTACCGATCCGTCGTTGCGATCGGTCGGCAACGACGGATCGCACCGATCGATCGCATCGTCAATGGCGCCCATTTGGCGGCCACGCTTCAATAAAATGAGCATAGTAAATTAATAACCTAAACTAAAACTAACTGGCTAAAAAAGACACCGGGAAACCATAGGATTCAGAGTGTCTAGGAATTTGGAAAAGAAGATAAAATATAATTCGGTAAGCAATAAAATGTAGTGGGCGGATCTTATTGCTTACTAGGAATTTCATCCAAGCATGTGTATATAGACAGGATATAAATTTGTAATAATTTAGCGCAAGATATCTGTTCTGATTACCTCGGTAGTATCCTGGCTCAATTATGGGACTTTTGTATTTAAGTGGATTATAGCCAGAACTTAATGTAAATGACAATCAGGATTAGCTTACAATTGGAATCATACATGATCGCCTTAATATGGGCATTGTGCTTGACCTTAAGCTTAAGGGTAATGGTACCACATATGGGAAATCACAATAAAATAAGTCCTTGACATTAACATGGCTCCATAACCATGAACGGTCCATGGCACTCCCATGAGCAAGGTCGGGAACCCCGCTGGGAGACAATTGGCATATTGGCGAAATCCATGAAGGAAATAAAGCTATAAGGAAACCGGCAATGAACTTGGTACTCGCTAAATTCTTATCAAGCCACTTGACTTTGCAAGGTTTAGGGAAATGGGTACAACTTATGGGAAAACATAAGGAAATACAACGTTGACATTAATTTCGGTCCATTTTTCTCGTATAGAAATATCTGGTATTTAATAGATATCAAGTTCCTAATAGATATCAACCTATTTGGTGGGACATATTGAAAGTCACTGTTTTTTAATACAGTCCGTGACAATCGTTAAATGGAATGCGTTCCAATAATAGCAAGCTTAAGTAAGGTCATGTGACCCTGCAGAACGACTGTTTTAGCGTAGGGTCTTTCGATAAATGAAACATATTATCGCTTTTGAATAGTTTTGTATGTACAAAATAAGTAAACAAATCAAAAATATCAAGTTAAAGGGCCTAGGTGTATATTTCGTTAAAAAAATGTTGACTTTATGATTTTAATATCATAAAGAAATATCTATAATAATCTAAATTTTACTAACAAAAAATAACTGACTTCAAAGTCTCAAAAACTACTTGTCAGATCTCGTTCAAATTTATGTGGGACCACGTGACAAGTACCTGCTTTCGATTAAAAAAAGAATCATCGAAATCGGTTGGCGTGATATTGAGTTATTCATCAATAAAATTTGTCGCACAAATCTTAACAAAAATTTACGACTTATGTGGTTTTCTCATGGATGCCATTGTCAAATCTCAATAAAATTTATGTGGGACCACATGACAGTCACCAGCTTTCGATTAAAAAAAGAATCATCAAAATCGGTTCGAGCAGTCCAAAGTTCTGAGGTAACAAACATAAAAAAAAATACAGTCGAATTGAGAACCTCGTCCTTTTTTTGAAGTCGGTTAAAAATGAATCATTTTGTGTGAATAAATATTCGAAAATACTTTTTGGCTTCTTAATAAGTAGTTACTGACTTAGGTATTAAATAGAACATAAACAGGTCACCCAATACTTTGATTAGCGAGATTTATGATCGAATTATTATAATATTTTCCCAAATACATTGTAATCAAAAATGTCGCAAGTCATATCAGCGGTGTTTTATGCTAATTATTATAAATGAATGTTGGTAAGGGTTATTGTCCAGTGCGCGCGATTCGATGCTATCTGGCTTCCGAGCGTCGCGCCGCCGTTATTATGATAATAGCTTCGAGACACGAACCTTATTACAAAAGGCACTTGTTTGTGATCAATCAGTTTTTATTTCGTCATGTCCTTTACGCGTAACATTAAAAAATGAGCACGCTCAATAAGAAAGTAGAGCTACCTACTGTTGTGTCGCGGCTCGGGGGACGTCGCGTCGCGTTCGCTTGGATTTTTGTGCCGCGCAGGTGGAATTCTACTAAATATTTCAACCTATGTTACATTTTGTATCTGAGATCCTATATTTATAATTTAGTTAAAGCATAAGAAATCGATGACCCAGTATTATAGAATTAAAGGTTTCGAACCTCTGTAACTGTTTGCGGTGATCTTGTCTGCCATGCGAATAAACCCTGGTTCGGATCTCAGTCAAAGACACACAGTCTTTGACTGAGATTCGAACCAGGGTTTAATATTTTTGTATGTCACAACATAATATAAATATTAATGATGTATATCTGCCTTTTGTTTTTTAATCTGAGATATTAACAATGAAAAATATTCAGGTAGGTACCATATCTTTCATAAATGTCGGCCCCAACTCGTGTTTTTAATTTATGACAAGCTAATGTTTTCACAACAATCCCACCTGATGGTAAGTGGCGATAAAAATAATGATAGCGAGCACATTAGCTAAGTAAATAAAACTTCTAACTATTTTCTTGAAGGAAGGAATCTGGATCGTTACATAATCATACATTACTTGTCGTAGGCGATAATACGTTAAATTTTAGATAAGTCAGTTGTAGAGGTCACCAGTACCGGGCGACATCGATCCGTCACCGGACAATAGAGCGGCAATCTTGCCGCGCCCATCTGTCACTCAGATAGTTGATAGTGTCACACTGTGTCACCATTCACTTTACCCCCTTCATCAGTTACGTTACCGTTTTCCTCACACTTTCTTCCACCAGCTTCACACTTCCTTCTTATAAACTTCAGAATTCGTGCTATTGTTACCAAGTCTTTTTTTTGTAAATAGCCGAACAACAAGAAGAGGAGCCACCTGATGGTAAGTGGTCAATCCTCAGGGTCAATCGCTCGTGGACATCAGCAACACCATGGGCTTCATTGATGAAAGAAAGAAAAAGATAGAAAGTACTGGCTTTCGAGCCAATCTTGCTGTTTAAGGGGGGCAAAATCATTTCCATCCACAGTGCAATATTCACGATTTTCCAGGGCAGTTGAGGTCAAATTAGCTTCAATAACAGAGCTGGTCTAAGCGTTGAGGTTAAGGATTGTTAATTCGAGAGACAGAGGTTTTCTTTTGGATTTTTGAAAATTTGTGTCAAAGGGGAAAAAATGGGGTAAAAATTTGTACAAAAATAAATTTTGCCCGATTTATTTGAAACTTAACAAAAAAATACTTAATTAAAAAAAAAAACTAAAGGGTAAGGTAAGGAGGAAATACAATTGTCCAATATCTGCCATTTGGAAAGATATCCAGTATTGTGACATGAAAGGTGCATTACCATTACCGAGCATAGTTATAAGGAAAATAATTTTCTCCTTATCTAATACGTCGGATTAGGACCGAGCGTTCCGTTTTCCTCATCTTATCATTTTTCCGATATCCCAGAGTTTGTATAAAAACGCGTACTAAGTATATTGAACACGTTATTCTCCCTGGATCCGCTTGAAGTACAAAGAAAGTTTTGTATGCATACTCGTATACGTATAATCTTTTGCAGTTATAACCTTATAAATAAATTTGAAGAGTGTAACCGAATTCCTAAATATAATCATAATATTCAAATAAACTTTGTAAAGACCGGTAGCCATAATAACTTCTTAGTTTGACACATCGAGACAAAACAACCACGTGTTTATGTACGTGGCACGAACTTTTGTTATTGGAAGAAGCAATGGTTATTGTTATAAATAATTTATTACTTTGGATTAGATTTCGTAATTGTTTCGTAGGATTATTTAGGCAACTTCTTTGTTTAAGTTCGTCATACGACACAATTATTACGAATTACGAAGGGCTGTTCACAAAGGTTGTATCCAAAAATTGTATAGATACGAGTACATCTGGGCGGCAAGCTTCGAAGAGGTAGGTACCTGAAGACTTATCACGTAATATTGACAGGTCTCTCTTACTTGCGCCACTCTGATCTACTCTGAGTCTTTTGAATCCAGTGGATATGCACAGTTTTTGAAGTTATACTTCTTTAGGCGCGTTATGAAATAAATGGAAAAAATGAAAAAATGATGAGAGTCGACAAAAACGACGGTGACGAAAAACGTCATGCGCGTTTTTAAAAACGCGTGTTATGAAAAAATGATTATTATTATACATGTCGACAGATTTTTATTTTACTCTTACAGATTTCTACTCCATCCAACTAGTAGATACAACTTTCAAACCACTTACGCCCCAACTCAGTCACTAACTCTTACTTAAATTGCTCCTTAGTACAGGATTTGTATGGTGATTCTGTACTAACGAGTGTTTAAAGTAACCGTTACTTGACTCTGAGTTGGGGGAGTTAGTGTACTAACAAATAGAAATACGAAATATTTTATTAATTTTAATAGTTACTAAATTAGTTAACTATCGAGAAAGTTGTAACATGTTGTTAATAATACTCGTATAATTATAGAAGCAGTATTGCGTCACGGCCACGCTGCTACAATGTTTGACTGTATTGAAGCAAACCTACATAATCACTTGCTACAATATCTACTACTAATACACTACTAATTTAGGAGTGAGTTGACTTAACTTCTCGTTAATTAAAATCGACTTCTGAGAAAGCCTTGGGTTGTGCGTCTATATTAGGATCTAGAATTCTAGAATACCTATATGAGGCTTCTTTATGCTGCTAATTGCGGAACGAGGTACTAATTTTATACAATAGGAATCCGAAATGATTGTGCAGCGTTATTAATTTATTAATTTATTTCTTAATAGCAATCTGAATTTGAATACGAATATCTTCATATTCCTAACTGTCCCACTACTGGGCTCGGGTCTTTTTTTTTCACAATAATATTAATAAGTCACGAGCTGGCGATGCATTTGGTATTGCTAAAGTCCATGGACAGTGGATCAGTCACCATCCATCAGAAACATCATTCAGAGGCCCGTCTGCTCAACTGTCACACACATCGCAAACATTTATTTTATATCCATATCTAATAATTTTTCAAATTCCTATAAGAGGGTTTTCAAGATACCAAGTCTCTACCTGTATTATTTATTAGTTGATAAGTTTAAGAGCATGTATAGTATCTATTTAAACCTATTTACAGCGTGTTGTATGTTCGTAAATCCATACGTCCATACTAATATTATAAATGTGAAAGTGTATTTGTTTGTTTGTTTGTATGTTTGTCCGTCTTTCACGTCACAACGAAGCTGTTATATGGTATGGTTTTTGTGTGTGGAGATAGTGAGGAGGGTGGAGAGTAACGTAGGCTACTTTTTACCGCGATAAAACATCCCCATGGGAAGATCAATATTTTGTTAGTTACTAGATATTTAGTTCCGGATGTTGTTAATAGATGGCGTTAGTAAAATTCATTTGCAAGTTCTGAATCACGCTATCAAATGATACAATACATGTAAATTACACTAAATCCAACTAAGTAAAAAATGGAGGATTTGTAAAAAAACTATCTCTACCGCGGGTGAAGCTGCGGGCAAAAGCTAGTGACTTTATATATTTTTGTAAGTAGTAAGGAAAAAATTGCAAGATAATATGATCTAAATGTTGCGTTACCATTTATGACGGGAATATATAATCAAAATAATAGTTACTTATAATTTTTTTGTTACGCTTATATTTTTGTAGCATCTACCTGTATATTCGTATTTTCGTTTTTAATCTGCGTTTTATCTTGATTTTGTTTGAGTATAACTTCAAAACCAGTCACATTTATGTTAATACAAAAATTGTGGTAACATGAGCGTGAAATGTGAATGGGCAAACATGCGAAGGTGCGCACTGCGCAGGCCAAACATGACTTTATGAAAACAAAATACTTTTTGGTACATTATTAGGGTTTTTTTTCAGTATTTTTGTACACTGCAGGATACATTACATGACTTTTTTTTCTTATGTTTCAAATTTTACTGATACGTACATATTTTTATGAAAACAATATTTGTAACACGTAAATTTCCATGTAATTTTCGAGGATTTTCATTGTTAAAAAGTTTAAATTTTTTTAAGAACCACTCTAGTATACTTATTTTGAAAACCAACTCAATACTTTTGTAGCAATAGTTGTTCCAAGAAGTCACTCGTAGAATCCAACACGGATGGGCTGCGTTCGGGAAACTGCGTCACATGTTGTCGTCCAAAACACTATCTCAGTGCCTGAAAACGAAGGTGTTCAAGCAGTGTGTGTTGCCAGTGATGACATACGGCTCCGAGACGTGGTGCTTTACTGTCGGCCTAATCCACAAGCTCAAAGTCACACAGCGATCTATGGAGAGGGCTATGCTCAGAGTTTCTCTACGCGTCAGAAATGATGAAATCCGTATACGAACTAGGATAACCGACATAGCCAAACGAATAAGCCGGCTGAAATGGCAATGGGCTGGCCACATAGCTTGAAGGATCGTTACAACCGATGAGGAAGAAAGGTTCTCGAATGGCGCCCATGTTGGAAAACGGAGTACAGGACGCTCCCCGACCGACCGGTGGACTGATGACCTGAAGAAGACAGTGAGCATTATTGAGAAGGCTCAGGACCGGTCAGAGTCGCGCAAGTTAGGGGAGGTCTATGTCCAGCAGTGGACTTCCAAAGGCTGATGGTAGGATGGATGCTTGAAGTTGTTACAAAGTAACAAAAGGAACTGTCTAGAAAAAAATATAATATTCTATTTTCAGTAAACACAATGCGTTGCATATCAATTGTGCTCAGACCGCGCATCGTAAAGGGTTAATTGGTGATAAAAGCGCGTAATTGGCGTCGGCTATCGCGCACTAATGAAACCGAATTGCTGCTGTACCTAACGATCTATACGAACGATATCTCGATTCTTTTGTAAATAACAACTATGTACTTGCTTTTTTCAGAAGTAGGTATGACTTAACCGATCGATTGTGTTCGTTTGACTCGATGTTGCGATTTGCTACTAGTGAAGGGTTTTCGTATTCGAACACAGATATTATTGATTGACGAGATATTTTATTATCGTATAGCAGCTTTGTACTTTTCACATCAAAATTATCATTACGCAATATTCTAATCGTTTTACAAATCGTTGAGAAAAGTCTGATTGAGGGTTTTTTTTACTTTAACTTCCCCTGAAGTTATAATATAAGAGTGATAAACCAACGATTTTAAGACTTTTTCATATTCTACCTCGTTCCGTTTTATTCATATTCAACTTGGATGAATTTCAAGTTTTTTGGAATGGAATGAATATATTTTTCAAATGCAAAGATATAATATTATGACCATAATACCCGCCAAATATTTTATTTTTCTGCATATTTTCGTGTAGGTCATAGAGGCAAATTCTTGGGAATCCAGTCACACAAAATATACCTATGTGAAAACGGTAAGTATTTTAGGTATAGTAAATATAGGCATAGAACCAGAGATTATTTAGGAGTTATGTCGTTTCAAACGCTCATTAAACCAATGTTGTCGAGTCAATTAGCCACAAAACGTTCGTGACTTTTGACTTATGGCAGACTTCTTCGATGCGTGGCCATTCCGACGATCCGTATCAGAAAGAATGGAACAGTTAAGCTTTAAATAAGATTGGAACATGGCAGCCAATGAGCCAATATAATTCTTTCTGTACTTATTCTCAAGGATTTAAAAATAATAATACTTAGGTACTTAGTTTGTACATTTTTAGAGAAAAGTAAGTGGTATATCTATTCCAGTTCGACATAGACATCTGTGTTATGTGCAAGGAATATTTAAACCATTTGAAACTCGTTAAATACATTTAGTTCTTCGATATTAGACAGATATTAGTATTCGTAGGTAGTTAGCCAGGTGGATAAAAAACTTTCCCACTTCATAAGGTCAAGAAAATAATAAGATGTTACACGAACAGTTTTTGAACGACAATTTAAATAAAAAGTAAGGTAGGAAGCCTCATCACCGCCTCAGACGTTTATAATAAAGTTTACGTGCATTTAAGTCGTTACGAACCATAAAAATTATACACGTTTTAGTAGGAACAGTTCCAAGGCAAAACAGTTTAGTTACAATAACAGACTAGGGCAGAACAATTAAATAACAATTTGCACAAATCAACAAAGTAAACAAACAACACTCATCTTTCACTACCGATTTTTGTTAAGAAAATATCAAAATTTTAAACATCAATATTGGTAAAGTATTTTGATCATTATTATTATTAAAAATAGTAATATCATAAACACAGCAACAATCTTATTTTACTTAGGCATCACACCTTAGACTCTAGCTAGATATTTGCAACATCACATTATAGGTAATTTATTATAACAGAGAGGGCCTTGAAAATTAAAGAAGGCAAATAATCATATAATTGTTAAGTAACGTTAAAAATATCTTCACTTATTCGCGTGTGCAAACAGTTATTTAAATAAAGATTTCCCCTTTCAAGATACGAAGTTCACACTAACTTCCTTTTCAAATAAACACCTCAGCACCACATTATAGGTGTCGTGTAGACATTGGGGCTATTACCCTTATCATTGTAAGTGCTTCGTGCTTTCTGGCTTTCCGTGAAGGAATTCGTGGGATTTCTATGGCTACTGGAAAACAACTGTTGTTAACTACACCTTGCATGTTAGAAGCTAAGAGTTCATTCTTTCTTGTCTTCCTAACTCCGTTTTAGGGTTACGTGGAAAACGGAATCTTTCTAATTTCGTCATGTCCGTTCATCCCGAGCATAGCACAGGGATTAGCTGTTTAAACTTTAAAATGCTTATTTCGGGTAGATATAAAGTCTCCCCTCTCTGCCCGCTAAATGGAAGGGGGGTTAATCATGTTTAAAAATTCACAGCATTAGCATAATTATGATGATTTTAAAAGGAAAACTATCCCGGCTAGTTAAAAGCTTAACAAGTTAGCGAGTAGGTAATAGTCGATCAACCTACCTACAACTATAAAACCCTAAATGCGCATTGCCTGACATGCACTTGGTCGTTTAAAAAATCATCTCTTATACATCATCTCATAATGTAATCTAAAAATGACGGCCTTTGAAACACAAGATCAGCAAGGCTATTCTGTTTTGTAACTCGACAGCGGAATCCCCGATGAGTTTCAAAATTGAAGTTCGAGTTCGAGACTCACTTCACTTTGCAAGTGCGTACTAGATGATTAGAGAATCACATATCAAGATCTCGGACTCGAACTTCAATTTTGAAACTCATCGCGGATTCCGCTGTCAAGTTACAAAACAGAATAGCCTTGCAGTTTTGCTTGGTTTGCAATTTTGTTTTCAGTTACGTTGTGGTATAAAATGATATTTAAAATTTATATCCGCTCGTCTATTTACTCACTATCCTTAGTTAATTCATAATTAATTACTATAATCGATATTTGATTGATTCGATTTGGTCGTATAACGTTATCGGCGTATGACTGTGACCAAATTGGCTCTTCAAAGATTATCTTCAAGGATTGGACATAATGTATGTAAGGGAGGCCATACACGGTATACAAATTTGCAGTTTTACTTGACGCGCCATCCAGTGTGCATGAGATAGATGTATGGCTGATAGCTATGCCGTGGCCATACACGATCAAGTAGGTATACTGGATGCCTCGTCAAGTCCGATTGACGCTTCATCAAGTACACTTGATCGTGTATGGTCTCCATAATGTATGGTGCATGATACTTAGTATTTATCAGCCTGCAAGTGCATTGCACACTGCACCGGACAGCTCGCATGTCGCGAGCGCGTGCGGCCGCGATCCACTTTGACTTATCGGATTAAGAATTAATTTTCCGTTTCGTGTTTCCCTTCCTTCCGTAATTGTCTTATCTTTTTAAGTCGAAGCGAAATTGATTTAAGATAGATTAGTGCAGGGATACAAGGAAAGCTCTTTCCATTTTGTCACTTATTTATGGGCGGGTAAAGTATCTTAAGCGTAGATATGTAACATTATTCAAAGTTAATTTGCATGAAAACACAGTGAAAAAATCTGCATCTGTAGATACCTGAGAGCTTTCAAGAATGTCCTCTTATATATTTGAAGTCATTGAGAACTTCTATTATGAGTCATCTCTATATTTCATCAATCATCACCAGCTTATAATTGACTGACAAATACTACAACCGAGACAAGTAAAAAAATCAGGTCGATTATAGACGGAGATTTATAAGCCAAATAAGGAAGCCAGACTTGCAAAAACTAAATTATTTGGAGTCCAGTGCCCTAAAATAAGAGAGGCAGATGGAACTCAAAAGATTGAACCTCTAACACCCCAGCACGATAAGTCGCAAGATTTTGCATAAGTCACACGATTGTTTATAAGCCGAACAAACTGCATTTGTTTTAGATACTTATAGTAACAATCAGAGCGTTATAGCCAACAATACTTAGTGTAAGGGTTAACATTGATTAAATCAAAGTAATGAGGAATAACTTTTGAATGAATGGGTTCTTTCCATGGAGACCTAGAAAAAAGGCATTTATTTCATATTTTATCTTATCACAATCTTAAAAGAAAGGTCCTTAATATTTATCATCAAATCAAAGGTAGGCCGAGTGGAAAAACAGTTAATTAGGCGGCGTTGGTCACGCATGTCGCGAGGGCTATCTCACGGGCGAACACATTTTCTTCATTAACTTGTCCACCTCCTATATTTTTTATGTCGCAGTAAAAAGCTTAAGGTCTTTTCATATTAGAATATTCGCGTGTGTGCCGGCGTAAATCACTGGATTGTCACTGTGGTCGACTTATAATTTTATTGTCGGAGGAAGGCGACACGACAGCGCGCCCGTCACGCGAGGCGTCCGCGTCCGATCGCCTCACGCCTCGCTCGACCGACCGACCGACCGACCGAACGACGAACGACAACGGATTCAGCTTTTATTGTCCCCGTTCTAATTATGGAGTTATTTCAAAGTAGATCTCACCTGAGATTGCCCGTCTAGACTTGCCATTGGGCGTTTTCGTTCGTGCGAGATTAATTGTATTTGCGGCAATATAAAGTGGATGATTACGTTTTTGATGGTTTTCGTTTGACCACATTCACGTCGACAGAGATTAGTTGTTGAGCTTAGAAATATTGCAGTGCTCATGTAATTGTTGATGCTACAGGATTACTTTTGTTAAGTGTAAGATATAAGGTACTATTATTTATTCTGTGGTGTAAGGAAGTTATGGAACAACATCTTGAGCATTTCCATGTTTCAGAAGGCAAGTAAAACCGCAAGTCTCACTTTATAGTACCTAATCGTAAGGCTACTTTCTCATATCTCCGGCATTCAGCCAGCATAATGATATATTTTTGTCGATTGGGTTGGCCACAAATCCCAACATACACTACTTCATACAACTTACACTTGAGATACACATGTACTGCACTGGGCCATTAAAAGATTGAAATTAAACTTTATCATTACTTTATCGATTACTTCTCAAAACAGTAGGTGCGAATAATACATTGTTTATGTATATATGATTGAATTTTTCTTTGGAGGCATTGTCAAAGAAAGCATTAACCTGAATAGCATCGATTCGCATCGCATCCATAATTTTAATCATCAAACACCTGTGTTGCCTTTAGGCCTTATACTGTGAGAGGAGACATGAGCATATTATTATGATTGTAAGTGGCAGAGCTATAGTCATCTACTGTAGTAGTTAAAGCTCTTTTAATTATTCTTATTGGAACGAAGTTCCTTATCGCGCGTTGCGAAAGGGGGCTAGGTGGAAAATTTGGTAACGACACTTTTTGCCGTAACGAAAAGTGGTAACGACACTTTTTGCCGTCGTAGTTTTTGGAACGAAGTTCCTTATCGCGCGTTGCGAAACGGGGCTAGGCGGAAAATTTGGTAACGACACTTTTTGCCGTAACGAAAAGTGGTAACGACACTTTTTGCCTTCGTAGTTTTTTAACATAGAAAGCAAGCCAGAGTACTAGGATAGCAAAAACATGCAAGCGGGTGTGGCAAAACAAATCTAAGGCATTAAATTTCTCATCGGCTTTGTTCACCTAGTAGCAATTGCTACAATACAATAAATTTAATACCTTAGATTTATTTTGGCACACTTGCTGCATGTTTTTGCTATCCTAGTACTGACTGCAAGGCACTTCGTTCCATCCGGGTGTCCCTTGACACCTCTCAAGTTTTTTTCTTTATACATATAATTGATCATTCCCTCGTTAGGCTCTTGTTTCACAAAACATTACACTTTGTGATTTTACGAGTATACTTGTATTTAACTAAGTTTATAAACTGCATGTTAAATACATAAACGTTTCATATACCTACCTGAAGCACTGAAAGTAGGTTGTCCGACTCCACCCCGATGCGGGGGCGATTATGCGACAAGATGTCGAGCGGTCAACCTAATAGGTGTCATTA
This sequence comes from Thymelicus sylvestris, assembly GCA_911387775.1. Classification (NCBI taxonomy): domain Eukaryota; kingdom Metazoa; phylum Arthropoda; class Insecta; order Lepidoptera; family Hesperiidae; genus Thymelicus; species Thymelicus sylvestris. Next base: position 9,781,618 of record OU426900.1, on the reverse strand, counting down.
CTGTGTTCAGAAATTGCTTCCCTATCGGACGAGTTATCACGGTGACTTTATAGGTCCAGATTACATGGTACCTTTTTATGTTCGATAGCAGCCGCATTGAGCCACGCCCCGCATTGTGTTGCTACTTTAATTGCTCTGAATAATTCTTAGTAGATGTAATATGAATATGAAAGCTCGCAGGAATTGCGGTTGTGGTCTTTGTTCAGGAATAAGGAATTTTTGTTTTTTAACAAAATTTACTTAAGTTTTTTTTGGTCATTCACGGAACAGCTTGACGGCTTGTCTTGTGATATGAAATGGATTTCTAATAATATTTCTAATAAGGTAATCAAGAAGGGAGTAGGAAATCCAGGTATTACCAGTTAACTTTAATATTTATTAAATATTTATTGCTTTATTTCCAAGCAGATCGTATATGCATAAAGTTATAGATACCGTGTCTGCAATACGGAGAAGCTAAATAAGGTGTTAATTTATTCACCGCATTGGTATCCATTTTAGTTTAGACAACCGAGCGCATGATACTGTCAGATATGACAGGTAAACGATGTGGAATGAAAAGGAGATAGATAGATACATAGAATTACTATTACTAGCGTATAGAATAGACACCGCGAACATCGGGTTCGGGGGTGTGCATTGCAGCCGGCCGGCTGCATTTCATTCTGTCACTCGGCTGCGCTCATTGCGGCCGCATGTCAAAATTGTTTACGAAAAAACTGAAAAAATGCCGTCGTGCGTAATACGAACGTGTCACAATTGCACGACAAAAAAGATAATGGAATCACTTATCATCGGTAAGAAAACAAAATATTATCTTAAATCAACTAAAACGAATTAAATTAAATTATTGTGCAATGTTCCCGCCATTTTTTAATGAAAAAATCATAAGGAGCGCTTGAACTTGGCAAGCCACTTGCATGTTAATGGACTAAATAAGCTTGCTTAGGCTTGCCGATGCTTGTGATGTGACCAATTATATGTATTATGGTGTTGGGTTTTCGACACGAATCAATGGTAAACGATTGAAAATAATTCAAAAACGTGCAAAATGGCACGTTTTTTTTTTAATTTTGTTTTGCACGGTAAATATACATAGGTACATAGTAATTACGGCTGACAGACATATGTGTCGATTTGCAGTGAATGATTTGTGATAAATTAGAATGCTTTTAATAAATTTCCGTTCAATTATTACCATTTAAATACCGGTTATAGAAATACCGGTATTAATTAAATTAATATTAGAAGAAAACCGGGTTTGTAAATGTTGAAAGGTTTGGAGTCGGTGACTGCTTGTCTTGGTTCGACAAATGTCATATACAAAGCTACTCTATGGCAAGTGTGCAAACGAGGCTTGTAGTTTGAAAAGAGAACGGAGGGCAAGCCGGCGCGGCGGCGGTGGAACACACATTTTGTTTGAAATGTCTTCTCTATGTATATAATACCTCAATGGATAGATATAATGCTGCACACTCATAGCCGTGTCGTGGCTGCCATGGACATCACACAAAGACAAGAATACACACGCCTAGACAGAAAACAGAAATTTTACTGGTAACCATTGCGCTACGCTATCGTCATGGTAGTCGTAGAGATATACGAAAACTATTCAAATAAGAACTGAAACTATGTACTCAAATATTATGATGATGCTCTGCTGAGGAATAATTGGTGGAGGGTTAGAAGCTAACTGAAGGGTCTGTACTCTGAGGTCCGTACGCCGTCAATGGGCTCAAATGGCAGAAATAGATTGCAAGAATAATTGTATAGTAATCTTTATAGGTTTACTAGCTGACCGGGCAAACGTTGTTCTGCCAAAAAAAATTTAGGAGATATTTAAAAAATATAGATACGTTTTACCCTTACAAATGAACCAAAAAATCTGTTCCGAAAAGAGCTACAATAAACATGTTTTTCTTTTGTTTCACTATACCAATCGTATTGGTATAATACACGAAGGAATTTTAACGCCGCGCTGTATGTCAAATATCAAGCACTTCTGTCAACAACAAAAGCGTGCATATCGTCTTGTATTGACAGAGCGACTACGAGCAGAATGGTCAATTGTCTGTTCTTACGCTCTTCATCGTCAGCGCGCTAGTGACATATCTACCTCTTTTTTACGTTATAATATCATTGTTCTACCCAAGAAAAAGATGTAAACGTCACTAAATATCTGACCATGCCGAAAATCTATCCTGGGATCCGTCGATAAGGCAGAGTTACTACCATAACTGCTCGTAACTACTCGTAATACTCTAATGTAACATATCTCTATATACAGCGGTCAGCACTTACCATCATGCAAATGCATTTGTTCAACAGCCACTGCCATTTAAACACTACATTTACTTCTATTTAATTTTATGATAACACCTACGTTTAGCGAAAACTGCATAGAACAAACATAATGAAATGAGCTTAAGTTCATAACTCATGTCATTCGTTATCTTAGCCATTATTATTATAACGATAATTATTTCAAGATATAAAAATATAAGCACTATATGAATATATAAATGAGTGGTTTTATAATTTTTTGTATCAGTGCACTTATGCTAAATCATCGTCAAAATTCATTGTCATGCATTGTGCAAGCACAACTTCAAAGGTTTAATCGGTTCTGGAAGAGACATTACATAATCGTAGATAGGTACATTCTAAAATTTTGATACAAATTGCAATTATAAATAGTTAGGTTTGTTAGTATTATTTAAAAATATGTTTTTTTTAATGAAGTCCAGAACTCAAAGAAGACAATTTCGGAGTATAGTATGGAAATCAATTATTATTTTTGTAAAAACTCTTATGAACTTCTGACATTATCGACCATAACATCGTGAACAAAGGCTCTCAACCACCTGATAAGAAAGACTGTAATATACTTACTAGAATCAGTAGAATCTCTGTACTTTTACAAATATAAATCACAAAATATGTTTGTACGGACCCCAAACTGGTTTCATTTGAAAGGCAATAATGCGAAGATGGTTTGAGATAAAAACAATGCATTAGGCACATTTTTTGAGCGTAGTACGCAGGGTGTCCCTAGTGTTTAGGTATAAATAATAATATTTTATATTTGAATATATCGTTGTGTCATATTTCGTCAAAGTTATGTATCCGTGTTTAGTCCATTAGTTCATTTAGGGGTAGATGATGTATCCAGATAGGAGGGTCAAGTGTCCCCCCGGGGGGTGAAATATCCATAAAGGGGGGTAATTTCTGACCGCGTAGTCAGATTGAATATGAAGATAACACCCGCGGCGGAAAACAAGACAGCAATTTTATGTAGAATTCTGAGCTCCTTAATTGACTTGCAGATAACTATCACGCAACATTAAGTATTAGATTTTAATTATTTCGTTGGAAAGGTCTGCTGTGATTGTTTCTTTCGCGTCTGAAAAATATAATAAATGCACACACACTTAGGTTTTTCTGTTACACAATGCAAATCATATATCACTAACTCCCGTGAACTTAGGAAAAGTCTAGGTACTTTTAAACGTTATCCCCGGTCCGGAATCAAACCCGGATAAGACAAACTCACTATCAACATCAACTGAACCCACAGAAAAATGAATCAGTAGGCGAAAAAATTGTACAACAAAGTATAAATAAATCTTCAATCCTGTTAGGATGGAGATAAAGAAAATGAAGGAAAAGTAGCTGAAGTGTGGGAAAAACTAGCAGGTGTAATGCGTTGAATTATACGGAAAGTATATTTAAGCAATATTTTCAAGATGCCAATGAGAGATCAAAAGTCTCTAGTATTTTGGAATTCCAATTCCAAAAATGTCAATACGATATTTAATGGTAAAGATTGTTATATTTCAGTGTCATTCTCAGTATTCGCATTTAACTGTTATGAAATGCCATTGCGTTTCACAAGGGTGACACTCCGCCGTGATATGGTATAACGCAACCCCTTACAAGAAAGTATCGACAATAACACTAGTAAGAGGGTTGCTTTTATGGCATTCACCAGATGTTGCCTGTCATTGAGTGCACCCACATTTCCACCAGTTTTCCTGACCCTTCCGTCTTCTGAACATTCCATTGTTGCAGTCCAATAAGAGCGTATCGACGGGGGTCTTATTAGATTGGTAACTTCGATGAAGGTTAGATGTCAAACGAATCTGGCACGTTATATTACATCTGTAGCGAGTAATAGATTGCTGGACATAACAATATCATCAGAAAATACGTCAATTCTGCACTTATTAATAACAATATTTACTTTTTTGGGATTAGTTTAGACTTAAAAGTTATTGAAGGAGAAAACTGCCCAAACTATAGGTATTATTTAATCTGGTAAGTTCTTAGTAGTTCTTAGAAATTAATAGAATTTCATATGACAATTATGTAACTTTTTCCCTTATTTATAAGATACAAATGTGAAATAATGAAAAAAATTAATTACACCACTTATTCAAAATTCACATTTATCTGACAAATGAAATGTCCTGTCCAAAACGGGAATTCAAGTAGAGTTTTTACTGAATTTGTGTAGTACCGAGTAGCACCTAAGATCACGTCGCTGATCATTGGAACGGATTACAGCCATGCATTATCTTATAACGTGCTTCAGAGGACACGTTAAACCATCGGTCCCGGTTGTTATCGTAGAATAACAGTCATCAGTCGTTAAGTCATGTCGAAGGCATAAAACTTTCGACTCTACTAACCCTTCCACCAATCCGCACTGGATCAGCGTGGTAGATTATGCTCTAGGCCTCCTCGAGAGAAGAGACCAGTGCTCAGCTCAGTTATCATTTTTTTTCCATTTTTTTTTCGACATCCTAAGGAAACAAACAGAAATTAGGGTGCAATAAACGAACTTATGACAATCGTACTCGTAGAGGTTCTACGATCGCATGCGGAATCGTAGATTGTTCCTCGAATAATTTACGTAATGACAGGCGCTCGGCTTACATTCGTTTCATTCTAGCTTCCTCCAAAATACCTCGTTACCTTCAATTTAAGTGTACCTCGTTTGTTGAAATAATTATTAGAATACTTCAAATTCCATTTAACAATGCGAATACTGTAATAGAGACTAATAGAGGCCAACCTTAAAAGGGTTAATAAATCTCACGATACAATATTGTAAGATATCTTTAGAATATTGCCATTAGAGGTATTGGGTAGTCGATTTACGTAGTTAAATATATTATTGAGATAGAGACGAACACAGACGAAGATTATCCCGGTTGATTCAATTGTGTTGAACTGTATTTTTATTGGAAATGGCCGGCAAACGAGCTGACGATCCACCTGATGGTAAGTGGCTATCGTCGTCCATGAACATCAGCTACACCAATGGCATAACTGATGCGTTGCCGGCCAAGAAAGAGAGAAGAAGAAGAAGGAAAGAAGAATTCGAGTGTCTTTGATTTTTTCAAATGGGTAGTTGATGTTGGCCCTATTGGTTTTTTCAGCTTCACGCCAATCAGGCTTGGAGTGACTTGGTTGAAGGATGGTCTTTAACAACTGAGTAAATTTTTATGGAGATAGTTTTAGTCCTAGTCACCATGTATAAGCTCTACGAAATGAGAAAATATTTTAAGTGAGTGCGTCTATTTTGAATACCATGATGATATATGGCAAATAATAATGGTTAATGGCTACCCACCTAGTTAGTGATAAAGTTTGTATATGCAAAGATTGACAAGGCTTTAACAGTTTAGCTACAATAAACCTGAAGGAACAAGTTATTTAAGAATCGTAGACATTAATGATTGCATGTTCTACGCTATCTCAGTAATTTTCCTAATGACAGCGGCGGCGGCGTATCGGCGCTTCCTACAATTAGGGATACTCGTACAATGTTGAAAATAAATTGCATTCGTTAGCGATTCTATTAAGATTACGGAGTATTTAGATGTTTTCTTATTAGTTTTTGAACAATGTTACGAGTAGGTACATCTACTTTATAAAACGCACGGTCAGTAGTGATTGACTGACAGATAAATTCCTTAAATAGATTTAAACATATTCTTTATTTATGGGTAACTAGCGGTCTGTCTGTGGCTTTCCTTGCGTTTTCCGGGACAATAAGTACCGTATATCTTATTCCACGTCATGTTCTACATGTGTGTTAAACATGAAAATCCGTTCAGTAGTTTTTGTGTGCATGCAACATATATTATTTATACATCCTCATAAACTTTCACATTTATAATATTAGTTAGAAAGTAGGATAGGAAAGCTTAAGCTTAAGCTCACCATTTGTCCGTTAATATTTTTATTATGTGGTCAATAAAGTTTGCATAAATAAATAAATAAATAGGATATGGTAGGCAAAATATAATTTATTTGGTCCAATATACGTCCTTGCAACTTGAAATATACAGGATATTATTGTATATTTGATTAAAACAAAATGGAGATTTTATTGACGAATGCAATAGAACCCATAACTACGATTTTTATAATTTTTCCTTGTTTATCTCAGCGTTTGCTTCCGCTTAGTTTATAAACGGCGTTACATGCAATGTGTTTCCACTGATGTATTTAACATTTAGTTTGTAGTACCTATGACAATTTCAATCGGTTCACAATTTGATAAATAACATTAGATTTAAAGAACCCCATTTGAACTTTTTTTTGAGAGGGTACAAGATATAGGTTTGCCGAAGCAAATCGAAGGCGCTTACTACACAAAAGGAGCCACTGTAAATGATACATCTCACGTTATGTTGTAATGCTGTTTATTTAGTGTCTAATAAGAAAGTAAAACTTCCTTTGTAAACAAATTGGAAACTCGTTATCACGTGAGATTTTTCCAAGTTGTGCAATAACCGTGACATTATAAACAATGGCCGGGGCTGACGGGCGGCGGGGGAAGGAGGGGGAGGGGGAGGGGTTTGCTCGGCTAATTAAACAATAAATAGCCGCCTGCTAACGATTATTATATTCAAAGCAGCTTTGGATTCGCATCACTCTCTGGTAATGTGTCAACGGGCGCGGTGGCCTATTCTCGAGCATAAAGAGATCTTTTTTTGGAGGTTCTAAATGCATATATGACAAAAAAGTTAATAAGATAAAATAAATACAGTAAATTAAATGACACAAATGAAACTTTAGAATTTATAGATACACCAATTAGATTTAAGCCGTTGACAGTTTTGTTTCGTTTTACTCATATACGGCAATAAATTCAATTAATACGTATGGTTCTTTCATGTACCTGTAGTGAAATAATACAAACAACTTAATAACAAGAATTTCTTAAGGCTTTAACATATAAAGTCTTAAGACATCACTACTAAGCATCGATTCGTCCGTATTCATTATACTATTTTTTCGGTGATAATTTCTACCAATTACCTAGTTGCCCCTCTAATTTCATTACACAAATATCAACAGTACATATGAAACAGTACCTAATAAAAGCTAGATATACCAGTAATATAAAACACTTCGCACGCATTAGGTAACACGGTCGCCGTTTCTGCGACACAATTATATAATGTATGTCAGGTTGCTACGAGAATAGTCACCCGCAGTCATTACGAAAGCTCGTTAACGTTCTCTAATTGCATCGGGTTAATATAGACTTTGTTAAATAAAATCTCGTCTCGCCCCTTGTGGAGTTTTTTCGTTATTTACCGCGCTGCAGATGCCCTTAATGACGCGTTCTGAAACTTACGATGACACTTGGCGTTGCCCCGTCCGCGTTAATTGCGAAAGGAATTAAAGAATTTTCGTTCTTCCACGGAATTAATGGGACGCTCTGATGTATACAAGGCGGGGTTTGAATGCGACTCGTCTGATTTAAGAATACGTGTTGTGTAATGTGAGACGTTATGTATACGTTTATGTAGCATGTGTAAAGACGTATAATTATGTGTAGCAAAAAATAAGTCAAAGGTGATACGTAAATACTATTATATTCATCATCACAACTTGTGATAGCACCAGTACTGGCCTCAGGCCTTACTTTCATAACGAGAGAGTGTGTAGTTGGCCACGCTTGCCATGTGAGTGGTAGACTTCACCTTCGAGAACTTAATGGCAAATTCTCACGTGTGCAGTTTTCCTCACGATAGAGTTAAATGCAAACTTGAAACTGATTCCTTCCGTTCAGAATACCAACATATCACCCACTAGTTAACTTTATACGATACAGTCACTGAATTATAATAGACAAATTAGCAACTTATTGTTCAGTTAAACTGTTACGCTAGATTTGTGTGTAGAAAGAATCCACTAACATATAACTTCTTATGTCTTAATCTATGGTAGAATAAATAAATTGAGCTTGTTGTCTGTTATTTACCGAAGCACTAACAACTACGAGTATATGTAGTAGGTAACTGAGTTTAATGATTTTGTTCTTTTGAACAGTCGCGGCGTCAAAGAGCAAGGGAGCCTCAATATCTTTGAAAGACTTTGTTGGTAGGCTTACGCGCATCCAATTTCATTAGGTACTCCATAATATAATAAAATTCATTCACCATTTTATTGATATTTCTGTCCGTAACAAACTTTCTCAGAATTAATATTGAATTTATAAACAATTCTCAGAGGCTTAATTAATGGCATGGCGCTATTCTTCCGAGTTCCCGAAGACTCGATGTCTGAAGCCGTAAAGATTTCCGAATATAAGTGTAGTTGAGAATTAGGCAGCACGTGGCTAAGACATTACGTAGCGCAATTCGCGCACGATTAAAATTATCCCACTCCGTTATCGCTGAAGGGAGTGACGAGCTACGTAGCTGTACTAATGCTGAGAATAGAACATTCTAATTATTTAGGTTTAGAGGTGCACTAGATGTTACTGTAAAATGAAATTAAATGAAAGACACTTTACTGAACTTAAATAAGGTACAACAAATATGACAGTTGGTATGAAAATGCCTCGGAGGAATGTTGGATGTGTCTCGCGGAGAGGGTAGACGATTTACTTGACAGGCGTTGTTCTCAGGTTGTGACTATAAATTATCTTTTAATATATTATTTTTAATATTTGTATCCGTGAACAGTTCCTAAGCATATGAAATTTTTTTATTTGATAGATAGTAGGTACCAGGTTTCATGTATTTAGTAAGAAGCTCAAAGTTATTTCACGACATAATATATTTCTGTGTCAGAAACAGAGTCAATCTTTGAGGGTTAATGGACCTAAATTCAAAGAGTGTGAAGCGTTATATATGTCAGAGTAAACAGCGTGCAAATAACTAGTTAAAATAAAACATTTCTTTTCAAATACTAATCTATGAAGCATAATGACTGCTGAAAAATAAATTAAATTGATAATGTTAATGATAAATGTATAATGTACTAAAAATTACCAGCCTTGTCTTAAAGTTGCTAGGTCTATGGTAGCGATGTTAACAAAGACGTTCGCAGTTCGGCAAGACTGGCGTGAATCGGGCGAACGGATGACGACGTGATTGGCGCCCTACTTAATTAATCCAGGGCCCTCTCTAATTAATAACAATAATTCCAATAGGACTTGTCGCCCATCTACCAGATGACGTCTTACCCATTCGATAACTCGATGCGAGCGGGCCATCGTCCATAGCTCCTTGAACCAAACAAGTTATTCGGATAATGAACTGCCTTATGAGAATTTGCGACAATATGTCGATATATTAATGCTCTGTTAAATTAATCCGGTCCTTGACATATTTACGACAGTTACATGTCTAAAGTTTGCTCTAATGTTTATAATTGTATGTGTTCTGGAATGGTTATATAAAAGTCGGTAATCCCAAATGTTAAGTTTAACTACAGGACAAAATGATCTAGTGGTGGACAGCCATCCATAATAATCCACAACTACATTATTACAAAGCATTGATAGATATTGGCTGTAAGTGCAACTGAACTTGGCGTTTTATTTCGGTTTGAAAGAAATTTACAGAAGTTCTTTTTTAGCCAGCAAAATATCCGAGAACACATGACTAATATCCATGGGAGACTACTTACAGGACATTCAGGAGGCTCGTTTGTTATTATTATGTATAAAAACATAAAAAACAATAGATCCACCTTTCTTCCTGCTCAATAAAAATATCACTTTAACGAACGTTTCTTTTCTTCAGCTGAGACCGTCAACAGAATGCTTCTATTTGTGTCTTACGTCTTTTTTTGTTGTAGGTGCAAATTGTGAAATTCACAATTCATCGACTGAGGGTTACTATCAGTTCCATCGTGTTCCCTGAAATAAAGAAGCCCAATATATCTAATTGTAAGCTATAATGAGCACTTCGAGAAATAACTAAAAAAAACCTTATTCAAGAAGTTGCAAAAGTTTTAATTTGATTTCTCTAAACCAATTTCTGATACAGCCCTTGATTATTTCTATTCTCGGACAAATGATGTCTGTTTTGCGATTCGTCTGAATAGTAATAATTATATGAACAAAACACTGACTTGTCTCAAGAAAATTGCTGATGCCATATTAATGCAAAGGGCGATAGATCAAACGGCCTTTTGTTTTATCTGTGAGTGACAGTAAAAGGTAAAGAGCGGACATTTTATAGGTTTCATCGCACCCCAAGTAGCAAACTAGTCATATAATACAACTAAAAGACGTATAAGGGTTTTGTTTCAGTTTTGTAGCAACCAAATAATTGTAAAGTGGTATTCAATATGATGCTTTAGTTATATATAATTTAAATCATATAAATACGTCTGGTAAACGTCGTCTCAACGAATTTATATGACGTAATATAAACGTATCTGCCACTACGTTTACATGATAAAGTTTTGAGTCGAGTTAACGTTATAGTCAGATAATAGTCAGGAGTTCCTATTTTTGTGTAATTTTGGAAACTTTTATGTAACGCTTAAATAATTAACTGTCCTATAATGATTGTATAATAAACTATTATAAAAAAGTCTTATTAAGGCGTTTAGTTCAATCATTATGTAACTTTTAGGCAATAAGTTTATTCTTATATGACTTTTATAATTTAAGTAATTATTTAAATGATAATAAGTAACTTTTATATGACTCAGAAGCCATTTTTAATTTAATTCATAGTTATGGATCCCGGAAAGTGGAAAAGAATTAACAAAAGTGGTGGTTTTAGAAGAAAAGTAAACAAAAATTATAAATCATTAAAAATATCAAAAATACCTACAATTAATCTGGAAAAGACATTGTCGTGCGGTCCCAATCAAAAAGAAAGTAGCAAAAATCAAGGTGGTTCCGTATATTTTTTAACACTTAGGCAGTACCCATCCTTAGTACCTACCACTTACGGCCGGTCTCAATAATGTACTAACAGATGGAAGGCTGTGAATAGGGCTACCATTAGTATGTTATCTGTCATATTTGTCAATTTTTGCCTCTGAAAAATTGACAAATATGACAGATGACAGCCCTATCCACAGTCTTCCATCTGTTAGTACATTATTGAGACCGGCCGTTAGGCTATAGGCGATACGACTTAGGCAACCAGGCGCCTAAATCGTACCGAAGGACCTTTTTGGAAAAGTGTTGAAATTTCTATTTCCTTAAAAGATTTCTTATGCTTATGTCAATTCTATAATAGCTTAGTAAATAAACATTAAGTGGATGTATGCGATTTTATTTAATTTGAAATACCCTAAAATACAGCTAATTTTCCTTAAATAAAGTAGTAGCAGAGTAAATTAAATTTAATAGTAGCAATATTCTTTTTTCAAAAAGAAGATATTAAAATTAGTTTTTTTTTAAATTTCAAAAATAATTTTTATTATAAAATTAAAAACAATATTCAAATAAGTAAACAAAAAAAAACATTTCTAAAAACATCAAAAATAAATTCAAAAAATATGTCAAAAAAAATTAAATATTTAAAACGAATGGCAACGTATTTATATTTAATATTTATTTCAAAAATTTCCACGCTTTTTCGTGACAGAAAATTCCTAATACCCCTACATTGAAGTCTATATAGAAGTTTCACTTCAAAAACAGAACTACTAATAAAGGTTTTTTTTCATATTTTTCTGTTCCATAGAACCCTAATTGCAACCGTAATGGTGGACGACAGGACGACATAAGTTGAATAAAATACATGTATATAACCAGTAGTCATATACACGTCGTAAAGCGGTCACTCAGTGTGTTGATTGCAATATGGCGGAAATTATTAAAGTCAATTCATTTATATAATTTTAATATACAATATTAAAACATCAATATTTTGAAGGCCCATTAAAATATGAACAAAGATGTCCATACATATTCTCGAAAAAATTTAATGGCCACTATGTCATCACCCTCCTCATCTTCAACCATAATCGGCTTTCTTTATATTAAATAAATGAAAATCATGATAACATTTGGCTTAACTTTTTATAAAGTATTTCAAGAAGAAAAAATATTGTTCGTTCGCATAAGAAAACTCATGTAGATGTTGTGTGTTTAACCATAACAGGACTCTTTTGTAATTTTATTTACATCTATATACGGTTCAAGTTATGTAGGAGTATCACTAGACACTATTATAAAACATATTAGTCACACTTGCAACATCTATGTGAGTTTTACGTAACGTAATTGACGCCGTTGCGACGACAAAACGACCCTTACACGATGTAAATGTCATATAAGGTGCGCCCAAACCCGCGTTATATAGACGTCTAATATACTGTAATATAACCATTTTGACTGACTGAAAGTTAATCTAAGACGTTCGTTGACCATTTATATAACTTTATTTTGCTACTTGGGACGGCGCACCTTTGTAAGCTTCTAACTGCTTTCTTTGTGCCACGAAATGTTAATGTACCTAGTATTAAGAAATATTGTTGTTGCTTGAATTGAATTCTCACAATTTTATTACATAAAATAAATTCAGTGATTCTACAATCAGAATGTTTATTTTCACATTACTTATTTGTAAGTATGTTGTGTTTTTAGGGTTCCGTAGCCAAATGGCAAAAAACGGAACCCTTATAGATTCGTCATGTCTGTCTGTCTGTCTGTCTGTCTGTCTGTCTGTCTGTCTGTCTGTCTGTCTGTCTGTCTGTCCGTCCGTATGTCACAGCCACTTTTTTCCGAAACTATAGGAACTATACTGTTGAAACTTGGTAAGTAGATGTATTCTGTGAACCGCATTAAGATTTTTACACAAAAATAGAAAAAAACAATAAATTTTGGGGGGTCCCCATACTTAGAACTGAAACTCAAAAATTTTTTTTTCATCAAACCCATACGTGTGGGGTATCTATGAATAGGTCTTTAAAAATGATATTGAGGTTTCTAGTATCACTTTTTTCTAAACTGAATAGTTTGCACGAGAGACACTTCCAAAGTGGTAAAAAGTGTGTCCCCCCCCTGTAACTTCTAAAATAAGAGAATGATAAAACTAAAAAAAATATATGATGTACATTACCATGCAAACTTCCAACGAAAATTGGTTTGAACGAGATCTAGTAAGTAGTTTTTTTTTTAATACGTCATAAATCGTAAACCGCAATTTACCTCGATCAAAGTTACAACGAACTTCAAAAACTTTTATATTATTACTTGCTACTACGGAACCCTTCATGGGCGAGTCCGACTCGCACTTGGCCGCTTTTTTATATTTGAGTTTACCAGTATTGAAGAGTATGCTTTTGATATTTTTAACATTAACGAATATAATATATTGCCGTTGATATTCATTAATTGATTTTCAGAGACACGGTATTTTTTCATACGACGAAGTGAGATAAATACACAAATCATAAATTTTCATTTTCACTAATTTTTTCATAGATAATCATGGCAACTTTTATTGCGCTAGCTGTGTAATATCATTTAATTTAAAGGACTGATAACCGCGCCTTGGCAAAAGAAATATGGATTGACCTGAACAGGATTGCAGTTATCCCGTCTCTATTCATAAAACTTAAGGACACCTTTCTCCGCGATTCAACTTGGGGATATATTTCATCCATCAGCCTTTAATTTAATTTCACTGTTGGACAGAGGCTTAGGACAGGACATAGGACATAGACATAATTAGAACGACACGTAATGACATATCGCTATGGTAATGTCTATCTTAAATATTGTAATTATCCAATTCGAATTACACAAGTGTAAGTTATTCCGCAATAAGTTTTACATCAGATGTACTTAATGATGGGCTGGAGTATTACAATTCTTATTCACGTAGAATCTTCATGAAAAAAATAGAGCATGCATTCAGTAATAAATTAATGAATAAGAAAGATAAAAGATACATTTTTATTTTTACATCAAGCGAAAAAAACAATATCATAGACTGCAATAAAAAGTTAACACCTCCCGTGCTCATTGGGGTCATTAGAGATAATGGCGAAAGGCCATTACTATAACATATCTGTATTTGTGCACGCGAAGCCCCGAGACATGTGTAACTCAATAATTTTATTGTGCGCGGGATTTAGCCCACAATTGCGTGAAATATTGTCAGTGGGTTCGAACATATGCCGCGAAACCCCACGGTACGGCGACTCATTGATAGCTCAATATGACGAATGTATACAATAGATTTAGTTTCATTTGTTTTCATATTACGATTCTAAATAGTTTTGTGTTAATATGTTGTTATGATTTTTAGAGTTAAATATTTAAAAAAATATTAGTTAAACTTTTAGGCAAGTTAAGAAAGTAAAATTAAAAATTTAATTTTCATAACCCGTTACACAAATAAAGTGATTTTATTCTCAAATTGGGTTCGTAATGCATTTCTAGGGGTCATAAAGAGGATTGTGCAAAAATTGTAAAAAAATTCAAAAAGTCTATCATTAAAATATAATGCTTACGTATGTACTACTATTATTGAATTCAAGTAAATGATTATGTTCATTAACCAACTTCACTATAAACCTATTCAATATCTTCATTGAGTATCATATCCATTATTTGGGATGAATATCGACGTGCATTAATGACATTGTCACGATATCTTTTAGATTCCAAAATATGTCGCTAATTTGTTGTGTAGGGGAGGGTCACCCAGACAAAGCCGAAAAAAAAAATGCCACGTCTCTATTAAACCGTATAATGTTCGGATAAATGTCGTTCCGCGAGTTATTTTTTTGTAGGTGATTGAAACAATGCAGAACTGATTTTTGCAGACCGTACAATAGAAGCGTTGCGACGCAACCAAGTTTTTAAACAGTATTAATTATATCCCGGGATGCTAAGGTTATTGTTATTTGACTTTACAAATAATATTGTACCTAGTATTCCAAATTATGGCTAAGATTTTTTATTTTGAGCAATAAGTTTGGAAGTTTATTCTATTTGGGTACTTTGATTTCTGTAAATCAAAAGGGAGAAAAGAGGTTCAAGGGGCAAAACAACAAAAATAGCCGACAAACGAGTTAACGATGCACCTGATTGTATGCGGCCATGAACATCAGCGACATCAAAGGCATCACCATAGACATAGATAGGGCATTACTACGAAATAACCTAAAGGAACTTCGTTTCCAGAAACTTAAAATTTATGTAATCGCATTATAATAATCGATCGACCGAATAAAAAAATAGCTTACAATGCGAATAATATTTTCTAAAGCAATCAATCTTAATGGATCCAAGTGTTACTTCTCTAATCCTGTGAACAATTACGTCGGCATCATTACTCGTGCGTATCTCGTCTAAATCGACAATATCTGTAAAGTCGCGTGCCTTCTAATCCCTGGACGTCTCTATCGCCCCCACTGAGGGTTGCCATTTAACAACCGATATGTTTGGCTCGCTTCGAATTCTAGACTATGTAGTTTGATTCCTGTAGATGTTTTTCGTTTATCTTATTAATATCAATATGTTGTAAGAAATGTGGCATTCGAAGTGTGAAATAAAAAACAGTTTGTGTAAAAAGGACTCAATGAATTTTATATTTAAGTACTATTTCTCAAAACGCGCAAATTTCTTTTCATACTAAATACTAAAAGGCAATGTTACTAAAGAAACTTTTTGTCTTAGTCGAGTTATAAGACAAAATAGTACGAATTCATACCCACTGATCTCATTTTCTTCCATCATTTTCATCTGGCAACCCTGATAGATTGGATAGAGTCGCGTGAGGAGTGTGAGAAGTGAATTAAATCGCCGCGGGGTCCGATCGACCACTTAACGGATCGTGTTCGTGTCTTGCGATTGATAGCGAGGGAGGGTTACAGAAACTTAATTCATGTTTGATGTCACTCCCGTCACTTTATTACGTGTTGGAGGAAATGCTGCTTTCTTTTAGTTGTTATTGGGGTGCAGATTGCAGTTCATATTGTGGTAATGCAAAATGCAGTCGGAAATAGTCTCCAACATAAATAGTTTGCTATATCTTAAAAATATTGGAAAAATTTATAACCATAAAAAGCATTATATGATATGATACACAGAACATGTGATTTACTGTAAACTTCAACAAAAAATGAGGAAAGAGTAAAATAAATAATAAATATATAACATTTGATGCGCAAATATCAAAATATCAGATAATTACCATTAATATTACCGTAAAATCTTTTGAGGTAGCAAACGCCATCTTTCATCTTCATCTTCAACATCATACGAGTAATAGATATGCCTCACCGATATGTTATCGACGACAAAGGCAGCGATGACTAATATCACTTTTTACCTTTCATCGATTCTAATTTGAATTTTTATAATCCCTTAACTCATTAATGCCATTTTTAAAGTAATGAACTTAGAGATACATCAATCCTTTTATCGAAATAGCTTATCAAAACTTTATTAATCTTCCGGAAAATTATTGACAAAGTGACAAATGTTCGGGAAGTAATTGTTTAAATAATCCTTTCAGTTTACGAAGAAGACCCTCTCGGGGGCGCAGTATTAACCCTTAAACCCCTAACCGAGGGTAGGACACGCGGACTGTCAAATTCACAATAATGCGTCATACGTTAATATAATATCTGTGAACAATATTGTCCCCTTCTATTTGGAACTAATGTTTTTCTTTTATGTTGAGTCGGAAAACATGTGAAACTCAATAATTTCTTAATTTAAATTTATATTTAAACTGTCCAACTTTATATTTAGTTATGTGTAGATTTTGTGTTCGATATTTCTAACATATATTGCATAGTAAATCTAAACGTGAATGTTAGGAGCACATTGTACAGTATGGGGTGCAAATATCGCTGGCTTGATCCGACATGACAATAAATCATCTAATTTGGCGCCGAAATCCGAATTCTGGGCTGACAGAATTATGTCGTCCATGGGTGGATTTACAATGTTCAACTGAAACGTGGTTATTAGGATAGCATAAATATGAAGATTTATTTCCGCATTACGTTCTGAGATTTACAAATGCAACATGGAACTCCCGCAAAAGTATTTCCAGTTTAGCGGTGGTGATATTATGATGTAGTTAAATGATAGTTTTTTTTATCTTGTTATGACTACCTCGGGAATCGAATCGGGAATCCAACGAGCTACCTGGTTTAAGAACTTAATTTTCATTAAGAATTATCGTGAAATTCACTTAGCTATAAGAAACGCATGCAGGAACACGCTTTATGCTATGATACTTAGAGTATTAAGCTACGTCTTGTCTTAAAATAACTTTTAAATGATTACTGCTCCGTACGTAAAGAAAGTCATTTAGTGTGTACATAGGGGAATCAATATAAGGTACGTATACAAGAGAACAATGGCTAAGGCGTCGACACAATGGACAATGCCCGTACCTCCGATACGATAATACACTCATCTAGAGTTTGTCTGTGTGGGTGTCGATACTGCTTTCACATTGTGTAACACAATACAAATGTTATGGTAGCCGCTGTAAACTCTGACTCTCTTATTGACTCAGTTATTGACTTTAAATAGAACGCTTTCGAATGGAAGCTGTAATTCTAGAATGTTCAGGTTTTATTGGCAATTTAATTATCATTCCTTTTTAAATGAATAATACAATACTTCTGTTGCACTTCATTAGATATGTCTTATTACTTCAATGTACTCAATTCTTGATAACCTTTAATTTTCTGGCAAATCCTACTGGTACCTATACATGACCAGATTTAGTCCATAACCAAACAATACTCGCACATGTCCAATTCTCCATAGCTCATTTTATGAACGCATGACTCTGGTAGATAAGTAGATTTGTGACAGCACGGTAATGACACACATAAATTTGTGAGGACAAACACCGTTACATCGGCTTAGCTTCCGAACAAACAGGGGCCGTGGGCCCGAATGACACCATGTTGCTTTTGAGGGTTACGACTTTATTGGCTTGGAATATGCCATTGCCACTGAAGATAAATATGACTAGTAAATTATGGGGAATAAATTGTTTCTGTGTTTTACTGTTTGAGGTAATAAACTCTTGTACTCGTACAAATAATAATTAAATTGTGTAAAGTTTTAGTATATTATGTATAGCTAAGGAATATTTTAAGTTAACGATACAATTTTTTGCATCTTAAATATGAAGATTCAAAGTAATTAATATTAGAAACGAATTAAGTAATATTAAAATGAAGAGCTTGAATTACATGCTGTTGTGACTAAAATAGGATTTTCTACACAGAACTTGGCACCCATTTAGATCTCAAATCTTTTTTCGAACTTGGCTCTCATTTCACATTTATGTTTTTGATGAGATCAATAATTTAATTAATACAGAAATAAAAATATAATTTTTCAGTAATCAACCGTAAAAAATGATTTAGCTGTTTGGGCTGCAGTCGTAGAGCTATATTAACATCGATTTCCCCGACACTAACGCGTCGAAGATACATTTACAGTCCATGGGCGATGGTGTCTACTTACCGCAGACATAAAGCAGTGTCTCAATGCATTCCCTTCACCTTTAGCCAGACAGGAATGGAACGGCGCGTGCGGCGGCGGCTGTAGCACACAATGCAGCGGAAGACGCCGCGCCGCCCTCAGCAGATGGCTTGCCATCTTGAAACTGGTTTCTAATGAACGCAGTTTTATTGACCTCTTCTTTGGAAGGTCTATTATAATCAAATCTGATTCCTTTCGTCAATCTATGTGAGCTGCTTGTTATCTGGAAGTTGATTGAGGAAGAAAATTGGCTTCAAATTTGATTTGATGTGATTGATGTGATGTGATTTTGAATTTAGACTTTTTTTTATTAAAACTTGAGAAATGTTTACTGTAAAACACTTTAAGCAATTTTAAGATACTTTGAAGTGGACCAACAATTTGTTTTGGATTACAGATTCTAAAATTATAAAATATTAGGACCCGTTTCCGCTTATCATAGAATTGCCGCGGCACGCGCCTCATAAGCGTGACACACACAGACAACCAGACTCGTTTCTATAAGCACACAGATAAGAACACGCGCCAAATTATTATTGAGTGCCATAATGAATGAGCCCTAAAATAAACCGGGGTACAATGCTTACATCTTGTATTACACGGTTTGTAAGGAAAGGAAGTAGGAAGGCAGCTGGGCCTGACTTCTTTTTCTTCGATTTGGTAATGATGGTTTGTAGTGCATTGCGCCTTTATTCCGGTGTCCTGTCGCGTGCCTCGATCTATTATTGAGACTGTAAGTAGGTGGAAAGGTGTTCGGCTCTAACTGTTCTGTTGCCACTCAAGATGTTTTGATAGACTAGGAGCGGTTGATTGTTGATAGCGTGCATATGACTGAATTGTATTATGTCGCTTTAATTCCTATTCGAGTTTACGCTGTTATGTACTATTATGTCTTCTGTGGTTTATGTTTATTTGTATCTAATATTCTTGAGAATTAGGAGTTTCTGAATTTTCTACTGATTCTTTAATCAACGTGTTTTTGTTGAATGGTTGTGGGTCAATTCTAAAAAGCTGTGGCTATGGCTTTTCCGTGACTATATGCTGACGTTGAACGTTTTTCCCGTATTATCTTTTATCTGAAAGGATTATTTAAATTACTAATTGCAAAATTCATCTTGTTATAGTTTAGGTAAAATAAATATTTCTTTTTCTTTCTTTCATTACGTACATACATACTATAACGCAGTGTGGTATGTTTTGTTCTATTAAATTATTTAACATCTGTGTTATATCGTCATGCGTGTAAAAATATTTATAACTAATATTGTTTACTAATGAATAGTCTAGACAATCTTATTAATTAAGGGGTTTTCATGGGAAGCCTAGCATACCATCACTAATTAAGCTCACTGGAACTATTAAAAGCGATTGACGCTGAACTTGTCCGTAGCCGTACCAGGAATCTCTTTTAAATACAAAAAATCTAGAGTATTTAGCATATTTGTTTTAGCAATTGCTTTATTGAGAACACGAACAATTGAGAATTGTTATTCCATTTTAGAAACGACAGTAAAAAGTGTAAAATATGTTCCTATCTCACTTCACTAATAAAAGTGTTTTAATTGTTTCAGGAAATGAAGAAGACGGCGATCCTTTAACAAAAGATGAAGATAACGGAGGTAATAAGTTTTAATGCTTGATAAAAATCCTATCAACAGATACTTCATAATAAAGATATAATAAATTCCCTTTAGTATCCGCATCATAATCTATGAAAAATACGTGCCAAAAATCAGTGAGTGTACGCGTGCTTCATCCATGGACGGATCCAGCCTTCAAGTGTGAGGACTCAAGAGTTATCTAATGTCAAAATTTCTTAGGGTCCAATCTAAGCTAAAACACATGTTAGTTTTGTTTTGATTCAGTTTCCTATAATTGAACTAACAGAACTCAAAAAGTTTGATAACAATAATGTCAAGTAGATAGTATGATAACAGATATCCTCTAGATAAGATTCGCATATCTATTCAATAAATACGTAATATCAAATTAGTGATAAAACTCACAATACGTACAAATTGCTTATTGTAACTAATGCCTAATGTAACTAAAATGCTTAAATACGTAATACCACAAAAACATTTTATGTAAAATA
The DNA here is from genome assembly GCA_911387775.1 of Thymelicus sylvestris. Lineage (NCBI taxonomy): Eukaryota > Metazoa > Arthropoda > Insecta > Lepidoptera > Hesperiidae > Thymelicus > Thymelicus sylvestris. The sequence goes on along the minus strand of OU426900.1, from coordinate 9,760,763 downwards.
GGTTGCCAAGATCACAAGCTTCGTAGCGCCTATTGCTGTAAAAAAGGTATCAGATCATTATGAAGAGACAAGCTCCGAACTACATGGCGTGATTCTACAAGCCTATACAAACCATCATCTTTAGCTAAAAGTATACTTTTAGCTTGTCCGCTTCGAAGAACTATTGCATGACTAAGTGAAAGAAAGTGGTAGCAAAGTCATCGCCGATGCGTTGCCTGACTGGCGTTTTAAGTAACACACACTCGTGGGTTTTTACCCGACTGCCAAGAAAGGGTTAATAAAAAACAAATATGGTGGCTGTGAGATGCCATTGTTTGAAGTATCAAAAAATAAAAATAATTCGAATAACGCAATATGGGTATCAAATTACAGAGCTCACCATAAGTATTTCAAAAAGGTATTTCATGATAGCTTTTTTATAGAAGACGGGTTTTTTATTTTTAAATTTATACTAGTTGTTAGATATGATTTCTGTATGTTTGATAGTAGATTACAAATGATCAGTTCTATGATGTAGCGATGCGTTAGGTACATCATATTTTTAGTTTGCATGATCCTGCGTCAATATAACGTTGCTGCTTGCGAGGTGCTAACCAATCAATGATTACAGACTGTGATCGGCTGTATACGTGATTGCGAATATATTTTGAAGGATGATTACAATTATCACATATTATTGTATCTTTTGCCTAATCTACAATTATTCTCAGATAAACAGGAAGATTATCGTTTGTTTCGAGTTCACCGATGCACGATGTAAGCCGTGCGTAACGTTAGCTTTTCACACAGTGAAAGTGTAGTTTTGTGTTAAAAATTACCCGTAAATCTGAAATTAGGATTGTATTGCGAGGGGTAAGTGAATATTACATTAGTTATTGACTGCGAAATATAAAAAAAAAAATTGGTATAAAAATATTTTAAAAGCATTATTTCTTTTAAATGTTGAATGTAGTAGTTCATAATTTTTTTTCTCATACAAGTGTGTGACGTGTAGAGGGTTCAAATAAAACGTCCAGTTTGATTGAAGGTTTATTACTCACATCAAAACACCATCAAATAATATTCAAGTAATACAATTGATTAGGGTTGTCATTACACTACACAAGTTTCCACCCGCGGAAGTCCTGCCGAATAAAAATAAAATAAAAAGAAAACAAAAACATTTAAACGTTCAAATCATACATACAACCGGGATAAAATCCTATTTTCTAATCCTGGCTTTGATCTGTCTGTGTACTAAGTTTCATTTTTATCGGTTTAAAGAATGGAAAGGAACGTGATAAATATACACACTTAAAAACATCCAAATATCTAAACATCCAAACATCTTTTCAAACTTTCACATTTTTAATATTAGTAGGTATCATTTTAAAACAAGTTTAAAAACGAAACAAATATAGAAAGACATATTTCACGGGGCATGGAAAGAATCTAAAAGTCTTGATTTTTACAATGTTCTACCGGTAAAATTGTACATCTTAATATATATAAATTACGTGTCACGTTGTTTGTCCGCGATGGACTCCTAAGGTAATCTATGACTCCTAAACTACTTAACCGATTTCAATCAAATTTGCACACCGTGTGCAGTTTGATCCAACTTGAAAGATAGGATAGCTTACATCTCAAAAAAATAACTTTTGATAGAACGAAGTCTGTCCGGGCAGCTAGTTTTATATAAATAATACCATATACTCATACAAAATAGTAATTTTAAATAGTAATAATACTCTTATATATATTGTTTTATGGTTCGTGACATCATTATACACCCTAATCGCTATCTTTTATCTTTTTGATAAAATAAACGCAAATATTAAATATCACATATTATCGTATCTTAATTTTATCTTGTATCTGACGTAGAGATATTGTTATTAGGTTCTGTGCCTACAATTATGAAGGTTTATTTGACTTCTCAATATATCTCAGAAATCCAGATCGTCATTCATACATACTTATATACATACTTTATTTTGTAGATTGTAGAATTTAATCTTGAAGAAGCTACGAAGTAAACTTCGCTTCGGAAGCTGTATAAACCACAAAACACAATAACCCTACACTATAATCAATAACATAATAATATATCTGTATAACCGTTTTCTATCCTCGGTTACACACGATCGAAGCACGACGGTCGACCACAAGTGCGATAGTAAAATGGGTCGTGAATCGATTCTCTTCCCGGTCGTAACCGTGTCATTAATGCGGTCGTAAACGGCGGTCGCGGGTCGCTGCGACTGGAATGCGATGAGAGGCACGCCCCACGATAAACCATCGATGTCCACCATTCTAAGCCACAATAAACTGAATACGCTGTGTAATGAACTCATTAAATACCGCATTTAAGTTATGCCTATAATAAAACTGTGGGTGCAGAATCTGGTTAATTATTACTTTGTTTGAATAAACAATGAAAACCGTTTTTATTTTATTTTAAATTGAATTAAAAAGCAACTTCAAGCTTTATTTCGTCGTGTTTTGGCTAACGTTGTGATGGATAGGGAAATAATGAACAAATAAATGCTAAGACGTACTGTAGCAAAATGGAAAATAACATAGGTAGTAACAAAGCTTGGAAGAACTACAAAAATATATTTCTTTGACATCAGTATTTCGGGATAAAAAGTAGTCTAGATTCTAGATTAGAATTTTTTGTAAATCAATTTAAATGTCCCTTCTAAATATGCCGAGCTGTTCTTACGATACAGATAGATTTTAAAAAAGGTTGTTTGGATAATTAACATAGTTATTAGATTCCATTTTACGTGTACAAATTAATGATTTCAGCAACTTTTCTTCCAATATCCTTATATACAGCGAAGTCGATGAAACAACAATTTCACACAAAATGAGTTGGTTATAGAGAATAATATAGCTGAAACCTTAGAGCCGAGTTCGTCGCACCGTGAGCGTCGTTTAAAAAGCTGAATGTCAAGGTTTGCGAAGCAGAACCAAGCACCGCATACAAGAACCAAGAACCAAGACCACTCGGCTCTTAAACCCTGTCAATGCGGAATTAACGTGGTTATTTATATTTCTTTAGTTTCGTTCCATCTTCAGCGCCTTATGCTTTTGTGTGACGTGTGGTGGGAGATTCTAAAACACAAATGGAACCGCGAACTTGAATAGTATTAAAAGCCTTTATTTATTTAGTGAATGGCACTTGTTGTACTGACGACAATAATTAGCGAATTTCGCGGGAAAATTATTCTCTATTAATAATTATGATAATGTGAATTAATATCTAATAATAAAGTTCGTCCGCAAGAAACGCATTAAACCCTGCGTGGTTTGCAAGATCCGACTTTTGTATGAAAAAAAATGTATGAAAATGTGTGTAAAATAAATAAATAAATAAATAAAGAACATGTGAATTCACTCTAATTAATTATTGACGTGACAACGTCTATTAAAACGATGAACGCCGGGTGCACGCACGAAAAAGCATGACTCACTGTCACGTTCCGCGCGAGCGAGAGCGCGGAACAAGCGATAAAGAGGCACGATCGGCTACGATCGGCGGAAGCGCTCAATTTTATCTATAAAAGTATGCAATCATTTTTCATCAATGTTTTGTCATGACGTTGTCACGTTAAACTACCGTCCGTAAACCGAATTTACAGACAACCAACTTTTTTTCTTTAATGTGTGGCTGTGATGTAACTTATTCGTTTCAAAATCGGTTCATTGCTGTTAGGCAGATAAAAGAATAACAGATAGATAGAACAAGAAATAGAAAGTAAATTAAAATGATTAGAAGACACCAAGATATATTTTTCCTAATCATCTTAAAATTATAACTAGTCATTACTAACCTTATACTGTTTATTGACCACCAATGCGCAAACATAATAAAAATGAAAAATTATACTAAACATATCGCAAAAATGCAATTTCAGACAGCGTACATTACGATTCCACTGTATATTTATACTAATTAAAGAGACGTTTAAGAAAGTCTAAACTTAACTAAAACTACAAGAATTGTAGTTAATCGCTAACAGGATTATACAATACCGTGACAAGCACCTTTCTTGGTTTTTCTCGATTCTAAATAAGCACCCGCGCCACGCTCACGCTTGACGCTCTCGAGACGTCATTAGTCGCGGTACCTAATTAAAAGCGACATTGTCCCATAATGTCTTTGTTTCAGAAAACGCAGGGAATTAATTTTTATTCTTACATAATAGCATTTAGGTACCCTATTACTGTTACTTAAAGGTTTGAGTTCGTTCTGTTTTATGTAGCTGCTGAATCTGTTGTCGGCGATTAATTTGTTGTCAAATTCTCGTGCATTTGTTTTAATAATACGTTATTACAGTTGGTAGATAGCTGATGATCAACTTGATCTTCAACTAAACGTCATCATCAACAGATGTGCACGCGTCTTAAACGAAGTATTTCATAGAGGTGTTAGGTTTAGAGGATACATATTATTATCTTATAATGGAATATTTTTATTTAGTACGGAAATAAGACAATTATTAAGAATAAATATTTCAAATTGCCTACAACTAAGGTTGCTTTGGCGGCAGTGAGTTGGAATAATATTCAGGCTTTCTCAGTTGTAAGTATTTTTGTCATTTATGTTGCCTTGGTTGTAGTCAGTCATTTAGAAACAGTACCGAATAATAATAAATAATTGCAATTAAATTATCCATCCATTAAGTAAATTTAACGACAAGAAAATTACGTTTATATCGATAGGTTATCAAAAAATCTATAATAACATTATCTGATTGACATTTGGGTGAAGCGTGTGAGAAAGAATATAGATATTGGCAGTTATTTGTTTATATCAGTGAATGTTTGTTATAATTCATAAATACGTTTACCAGTCATACTCCACACTAGATAAATACGCTTACCAGTCATACTCCACACTAGAATACCGTAGGTATATTGTGGGTGATTGGAAAGGATAGAAATAAATGAGACAACAAACATCCATGGCTCGAGAATAACTATTCATTAAATTATCCATCCTGAAAATTGAACCCGGGATTCTCTGGCTCAGATGGCAGTTACACATCAATAGGTTACAAGATCGTACATCAAAGTGTATGTTACTAAAAAAAATATTTTTAAACCTAAATGTGTAGTATGGATCAGGTAGGGGTCCTAAATGACATGTGATAATTTTGAAAAGCTACCGTTTATATACATAAGTTCCCACATATTTTACATAGGGGAGGCGCGTGCAACAGTTTTACCACCAATTAGAAGCAATACCACAACCATCGGCTGAAGTGCCATCATTATCTCGACCTCGATACGCCAAGTTGGCTCTTCCGCCCCTGTCATTAGGCGGAGAATCCAATAAAATATTCACGGGTTTTTGGAGACAAGTGGAGTGAGCAATCCTGAAGTATGGGGTTGGGACATAGTTAAAGCGTTTACGGTGAGAGCCGTCGAGTGCGCGGCCTTTTGTAGATTTTTCTATCGTTTTGGCGGGTATTTGTGAGCCGAAGCTATTTTATCAATTCGTGGGGGAACGCGACTCGTTTTGACAACTCTTCAATGTTGTGCACGTCGGGAAATTGTCGGGTCATGTAGGTATAAATATAACATAGGTGATATATGTACATATGTATATACTTCAAATATTTGATTTATTTATAGTGTACTTAAATATAATTAAATAATACTGAAAATAAGGTTTTTAGACGTGCTTAGCTTCGCTTTCGTTACATGACAATTTTATTATTCATCGAGTAATTAATAACAATGAATTGATTAGGCACTGGGGTTTTATTATTAGTCGGCAACGCGTGATGATGGTGTTATTTTATCTGAGTTTTGGTGATTTAATTATGATTACAATAATTAGATTAATTTCGATTTGTTTGATTAAAAAGTATTAAGACATTTATCAGCACCAAAATTACGAATATGATTGTTTATCGATACAAATTACAGCAGTGTCCATTTTAGTGACATATGTGTATTTCCCTATACACAGAACGATATCTAAAACATGAAGACGATCGAATCTTGTCGATAGAAATTAACATAAAAAATGTACTATGCTTGATTGTCGAATACCTACTGTAATTTCTCTATCAATAACTCGATGTTGAATCGAGATAAAAATACCAATGAATCCACTCGAGTCGAGGGACGGCAAGAACATGAATATTACCGCCATAACAACTACATAAACGCACTGAAGCGTGGAGCCACTGATTGGATACCTATTTCTGATTTAATAGGATCCGCATATTTAGATATTTATGATATGCATGTGATGTTTCAGTGAACGTTTCAATGGTAGTCGTGGAAACTTTGTTATTCATTTATGTTTAGTGTGGGTTTCGGCGTTAGGGCATTATGTGACACATGACTTTCAGGGTTGGAAAGTAAAACCAAATTCCGAACTGAGATCTCTAAGGCTAAAGAAAAACTTTATAATTTCCTCTTTTATTCTAAAATTCTGAGATTCCTATGTAGAATGTACTTCTTCCTGTATCACTCACATCCCGTTGGTCTATATTCATGGGATACCTTGTAAGCTAACATAAATAGTCTTATAGCTATAACTCAATTGAATAGTGGAGTTCTAAATGTTTGTTTTCTATTTTTTTTTCAAACGGTCGTTATAGATGGCATTGTACCAGTAATTGCTGTTCTGACAACGCAAAAATAATAATAAGTAAATATGGGGAAGCAAAACCTCGTACTGCAATGATTTCATTTCAAGTGAGCTCTTCCCATATACCATAATGGCGAACTCTCACATTAAACTGTGACCATTGTTTTCACCTTCCTTTTGTTTCAAGCCCCCTCATACTTCCCATGGGGAACAGATAATATTCCCCATAGCGTTTTGTGAGTTTATTGTGTTTGATATTAATTTTACTTTTGCACATACATTGCGCGCGTTGAAATTTTTTAAATTATTGCGGATGGTAATTTTGGCTTATCATAAATCAGTTCCTATACTATAGCCTTTATGGTACATTTTTACATGGTAGCCAAATTAAGAAAAGAAGTACATCTGTCGGCTATCAATCTCATACAAAAATAGACAGGAAAATAAGAATAAAGATAAATGCTAATTGGTATCTGAATTGAGGTATCGATAAGTAAAAGTTTTACTTTTATAAATAAATCTTATGACAAATTAAATCATAGGTGTATGACAATCTTATGTTGAAATGATATTAAGTATAACGACGATTAGTTTGATAAATGGTAGTGATAAAAAATGTAGTATTTCTATCTGACAAAATATATCCATTTTTGAAGACCGAATCGTTAGACTAATATTAAAGTAACCTTGTTTAATGCGTAAATATTATCTAGTGAATACAATTATGATTAGCCTAGCCGTGTGCTCTATCTGTATATTAAGTTGATTATCCATTTCATAGCACGTGTCTCTACAAGTTTGTATGATTTCTGCCGCGGGCTATGTGAAATTAATTTCGACGGTTTGTACACACTGGTCTGAGGGGACAGGGGAGCCAACCTACCCAGAGATATTGTTTGTGGTCTTTTTGTAGGAAGGTATACTGTAGGTATGGTTAACCTTTAATTTTGCTCTGTTAATGTGATTAGTTTTAATGTGGATGGATATTTTAATGTTAATGTTATAGACAAACGACAGAGAAGTTACTTGATCAGGCAGTTTTAGGATAATTTTAAAATATCTTTTATAATACATAAAAGAATAAGTTTAAACTTGAACAATCCTAGCTGATGGTAAGTGGCCAAGACGTACTAAACCTAAAAGACTATTCAGTCATATCTTAATAAAGCCATAAAAACGATTACCTAACAATTTGTATCGGGTGCTATAAAAAAATTGAACGTATTTGAATGTAAGCTTCAAAACTAAAAATGATTGTCTATCCATAAACAATCTAGTATAACATTGTATCCCTTCATCCCTTGCTGACAACATGCCCGTGGGGTGTTGACTGGAGTCGACTCACTCGACTGTATTAGCCGACTATATGTACACGTTATCCACCACAGTTACAGCTCAACCACTAATAAATGTAGTATTACGAATATTTGATTATGTTACAGGGTTGGAATTAGGGATTGCAATCCGGAAAACCGGATCCGGTAATCCGGCCGGATCCGGCGTTTTTTACGCATATCGGATCCGGTGAAAATTGCCGGATCCGGTGACCGGATCCGGTCACGCCAATTTCTGGCAAAATAATCAGCCTGTTGCTAGTATAGATGCTTTGAATGCCTGGTATAGGTGTTGTAATTAATCTAGTAACGCTCGATAGGGATGTAATGTGCAACACAAATTACTGAATGGATAAAATTATATTTTCGTTAATATTATTTCTTGTTTATAATTTGTAATATTTGCCCTAAATGGATGCAGGTTTAAGCTAAAAGTGTATTTAAATTGATGCGTGATGATATGACAACAGAAAAACCTCTTTAAACATACAAAGATGTGTAGTTGTATATACTTGTTATTGGCTCCCTTCTTAAAGAAAATAAAGAGGAAAAATATTAGCAATTGATATATTTTTAGAAGATAAGTTATTTATATTGACAATCTGTTCTACTTCTTACTAAAATTACAGTTGTCAGACTAACAGACAGTAATATAATATAGCTTGGTATGGCACCAAAAATCTATAATAAGGTTCCTGAACCACTTCGAAATATTAACAAAATAGAAAAATTTAAAATGGAACTAAAAAAGATTTTAATTGACAAATGTTATTATTCAGTTCATGAATTTCTGGCAGATAATTTAATTTAATGTAATTTCATGTAATTTAATTTAAATTAATGTGATTTAATTTAATTTAATGTAATTTAATTTATTGTAAAATAATTTGATATGATTTTTAAAATAATTATAATTAGTTAATGGATATTAGTCAATTCATTCATTTTTATAATATTTGTATGCCCGAAAGGGTCGGACATAGAGAACCTTTTCTGTTTAATAATATTAAGAGCTGTTTGTACCTATCTTCACAAATAAAGAATTATTATTATTATTATTAATAATAAACTAGCTGAACCGTATCCACTTTGCTGGGCGTCAAATATTTTTACTTGAGATGAAGTTAAAAATATTATTAATCACAATAAAATATAATCTGTGTGACTTAGGAATAATGTAGCTTTTTATTGGTGTAAAAGTTTTTGAAATTAGTTCAATAGCTTTTGAGTTTATCCATTACAAAATTAAAATGTGTGCAATTCACACGTGGTCGAAGTGAAACCTTCAAAATTTTTGTTTTCAAGATATTGAGACGAATGTAAAATTTCGGGAAGATGATAAATGTAGGTTTCACTACTCCACTCCACTCCGCTCCGCCCCGCCCCGCCCCGCTCCGCTCCGCTCTACTCAACTCCCCTACCCTGCAACAACCCATAATTGTCCCACTGCTGGGCTCGGGGTCTCTCCACAATGTGAGAGGTATAGGCCATAGTCTACCACGCTGGCCAAGTGCGGATTGGTAGACTTCACACACCTTTGAGAACTTTATGGAGAACTCTCCGGTGTGCAGGTTTCCTCACGATGTTTTCCTTCACCGAAGCAAGTGATAATTAACTTCTAATACGCACATAATATTTGAAAATCAGAGGTGCGTGCCAGGATTTGAACTCGGGCCCCTCCGTTCAAGAGACCTACGTTCTAACCACTAGGCTATCACTGCTAAAACCCCTACCCCTGCACAATGCTTCCTATCTCACTTTAGAATTTATGTGTTTGTCTCTTTTTACTGGACAGTTTCGTTTCATAAAATTTCAAGTCACCCCCGTACTAAAGCTGTTTTCACTTCAAAAATAAATAACATATCAAAACTTTCCTCTTATTCCATCTATCCATCCATCATCCTTTAGAGGTCCACTGCTGGACATAGGCCTCCCCTAATATACATACGTCACTCAGACCGGTAGACTGAGCCTTCTGAATCCAGCGGATACCCGCTGTCTTGTCTGGTCGAGGGATGTCCTATGCTCCTTTTACCGAGGCGTGGTCGCCATTCGACGACCTTTCTTCCCCAACGGTTATCAGTCCTTCGAACTATATGACCAGCCCATTGCCACTTCAGCCGGCTAATTCCATAAGCTATGTTGGTCATCCTCGTTCGTCTACGGAATTCATCATTTTTGATTCGATCGTGTAGAGAAATACTAAGCATAGCTCGTTCCATAGCCCGCTGGGCGACTCTAAGCTTGTGCATTAGGCCAATAGTGAAGCACCCCACGTCTTGGATCCGTACGTCATCACTGGCAACACACACTGCTCGAGCACCTTCGACTTCAAGCACTGAGGCAGTGTTTTGGACGACAAGATTTGACGCAGTTTCCCGAGCGCAGTCCATCCGAGTTGGATTCTACGAGTGACTTCTTTCTCAAAGTTGGACTTACCCATTTGGATCACTTGTCACTTGTGAAATGTACTCGTCTACAACTTTGAAAGCAGTGCCGTCAACAACAATCAGTACGGGTGTGAGATATGGACGTTCGACATGATTTTCGTCTTGTCCATTCTTGTAGATTCCTCTTATTAATATTAAGTATGTATTACATAATCGTCATTAGATTCTACCTGGCTTGACCTGTGCAAGTATTTATTACGGCTCGGTTGCATTTAGTACTTTGTCTAAACGGATTTGTGTTTCTTTATAATCCGAAAAAAAAAATTACATTAAAAACAGTTTATATTGAAACGAGAACGAAAAAATTTGATTAAGTGATCAATCCGGCCGGATCCGACCGGATTGATGAAAATCCGGTAAAATCCGGCCGGATTGAAAATGACACCGGATTGCAATCCCTAGTTGGAATCATTACTGGATGCACTTATTGTATTACAGCGTTAATTAAAATATGTACCTACATTGTTTAGTTTAACATTACTTGGTAATTAATTACCCATTAGTGTGGTAATTACCTATCTCGGTGTTAGTGGTTACCACATCCAAACGTGTGCGAATCAATACATATGTGGTTGATATTTTGGGTTAATTATGTTAACCGCAGGATTGATTTGTTTTGTGTTTTCATACTTCATTCTCAATGATCAATAAGTATTTATTTTATTTCCTTACTGATGGTACTAACCAAGATGAATGTTTTGGACTTTTGTTCCATAGTAACTCTTATTTATTTATCGAATATGCGGAATGAAAAAAGGATTTGAATGGTACAGTATTTTTGAATAGAAACAGAATCAGTTACACCATTACTTCATTAGACATGATTGAACATATGATAATCTTAATTTTACTTACAAATAATCTAAATTTTACTAACAAAAAATAACCGACTTCAAATTCTCAAAAACTACTTGTCAGATCTCGTTCAAATTTATGTGGGACCACATGACAAGCACCAGCTTTCTATTAAAAAAAGAATCATCGAAATCGGTTGACGTGATATTGAGTTATTCGTCAATTTGTCGCGCACATCTTAACACAAATTTACGACTTATGTAGTTTTCTCATGGATGCCATTGTCAGATCTCAATAAAATTTATGTGGAACCACATGACAGCCACCAGCTTTCGATTAAAAAAAGAATCATCAAAATCGGTTCGCCCAGTCCAAAGTTCTGAGGTAACAAACATAAAAAAAAATACAGTCGAATTGAGAACCTCCTCCTTTTTTGAAGTCGGTTAAAAACAAAATCATATGTGTTGAGTTGATAAAGTAAATCTCTTTATATTTATATCTAATCCAGATTCAAAATTGCACATTCCTGATTTGCATATCTATCCAATTATCCACCAATGTAAATTTTGCAAACATTTGTTTCCATTACAGTTATTTTGTTTCAACAGCAATGTCGGTTCATGATATTTAATTACTTCAAAGACTGAATTTTATTGACATAGACCAAAAGAACGACATCCAAACCCGTGCAGCCGTTTAAAAAGAAAAACAGAATTGACATCATGTTTCGTTGGCAATTACTGTACACGTCCGCACACTCACATACACTCATCAACACACATAGATCTGCTATTTACACATCCCTTCTAGCTTTACCATAGACACTTACCTACGCGTATAGGCACATATTCCTCAGTCCCTTAGAAGTCGGCTTTTAAGAGGCCGTGAGAGTGGAGAGTGGTGTTGCGATCGGCTTCAGTGCTCACCCTGGCGACAGTAAAAAATATGAGCATCCCCCCGATACACCCCCAGCGCCATCTTGAAAAACTTTGTCACTTGTAGCCGCAAATCGATCTGTGTCTACGCGGCCTACGCCGTAGATCGCACGTCTATTGAGCCGATACATGACCTTTTAACGCCAAGTATCAAGCAACTTTTATTGTGTGACTTTAAAGTGTACTTAATGTTGCATTCAATCTATTATTAGTTTTTGGTGAGGGAATCTTACTTTGACGTTATACTCTACAAATGAGCTGAGATGATCCACATTCCACATAGGTATAATTATGGTAAATCGCTTTGTAAGTCTTATAAAGTATTTTTATAAGTCTTAAAGTCGATGCAAGTTTCATCATTATACGACAACTCATAACTAGGGGCTTTGCTGGACTCGGATTTCCATTCAAGATACACTATCAATAACAAAATCCGAACTCAGGACCTCCCGTTCGGTATAACAACGTACAAACTGCTACGCTATCGCTAGCCTGGTGAAATGATTTTGTTAAAGCACAGTTTGTAGGTAAAGTAGTAGATATGACAACTGACATGCAAAAAAAAATTACACGCAACTTTTTGACAGTGTTAAGGTGACTTACCGAGCATTATAAATGGATAAAATATTGGGAACGGTCATTAGTGAATGGTAGATGCAGCCTTGTTATGATTTAAATCTAAGTACATTTGGCATAATGCAAACCCACCCATCTATGTATATATTTTTTATTGTGTTTCAAGCATTGTCGATCCCCCTTACAGCTTGACTTTTATTGTCATTATGATAATCACTAAAAGGATTTGTAAGGAATTATTCACATGACTACCTTGACAAAACAGATACACCCTATGGCTACGCATTTTATTAATAGATTTGATATTTAATAACAATCCTTATGACGGAGTGATAAGGTACTTTTATGAATGTTGTTAATATAGTTAGTTCTTAAGTTAAAATACAAAACATGGACACCTAAGGGTCTCAGCAGGTGTCTTTACAATTTTCCTTGTAATCTCTGTGTTGTATGGGCAGTCAATGTACAAATGAGAATTATAAATACATAGAGATTCAAGATACGACACCGAAAAGTGTTGTTAGGGAGAAGACTGAATTATTAAGAGTATTTTGTGTTTGCAATCCTTTCACCATTTGGAATATTAGTACGAAAAACAAAGTTAGAAAATTCTTACTTATATTTTTCTGATATATTTCATTTCTGTACAATCTCCATACCTACCCATTTACTTAAATGGCATATGAAGTCGGGTTACGATTGTAGAGTTTGCTGCGCAAGCGCATTCATAATATCAGCCTCTTTTAAAGAGACTTGGGCAGAAAAGCAGAACCGACTTGCTTGTGAATTACTATTATGGATTTTTATAAAACGTATTATATTAATGTAAGTATGTAAATATTTTTCACAAATAAATACTTACATTAATATTACTTATAAAGTAATAATTTTTACCTGTGAACATTGATTTAAAATGCATTATTAATAATAATACAATACAATACAATACAAATAGCCTTTATTTCTGATAATATAGTTACATTTAATACATATTTGTCTATTTATCTCGTAGTTTAATAAATCATTGTATATTTTATAACATTATATAATTTTACATAAATTACAAATTTATTATTGTTTACAATTATAAAATAATAGTTGTAATTGTATCTTATTTCAACTAATTCAATTAAATTATTACTGACAATTATTAAATTTGAATTATATTTTGTGGTATTATTTAATTTTCGACATCGGTAACATTATTATCAGCTTGCCTTTTGGCATAGGCCTCCCCTAGAGTGTCCCATATTTCCCTGCTTGCAGCTTTTCTGTGCCATGTTGTTGTAGCTATTTCTTTTATGTCATCTTCCCATCTCATTTTTTGACGTCCTCTCCGTCTCTTTCCATATCTAGGGTACCATACAGTAATATCCTTTGTCCATTTTTTCCTTTTATTTCTTATCATATGTCCCGCCCATTTCCATTTAAGACTTTTCACTGTGTATGTGACATCCGTAACTTTTGTTTTGCTTCTTATATTTGTTAATTTAATTCTATCCCGTACCTTGATGTTTAGAATGCTTCTTTCCATTTTATTTTGGCACACTCTTAATATTCTACTCTGCTTTTTAGTGAGAGCCCAGGTTTGTGCTCCATAAGTTAAACAAGGAAGTATGCATGAGTTGAATACTGTAGTTTTGTCTTTTTGGGGTATGTGTGGATTCTTCAGAATTTCTTTGAGGGACCAGAATCTTTTCCAAGCCTTACTTATTCTGACATTTATTTCTTTCTGCATCTGATTTTCTGGTGCAATAATTTGTCCTAAGTAAGTATATTCATCTACATACTCTATTTGGTTAGAATTTAGAAAGATAGGTGTTTTTACATGATTCGTCATTACTTTAGTTTTTTCTAAGTTCATAGTCAATCCTACAGTTTTGCTTTCTCTCTCTAATTGGGTTAGCATAATTTCTAAGCCTTCTTTGTTTTCGTTGAGCAGAATCAGGTCGTCTGCGAATCTTAGGTGGTTAAGCTTTTCGCCATTTATATTTATTCCCAATGTATCCCAATTTATTTTTCTAAATATGTATTCCAGTACGGCTGAAAATAATTTAGGTGAAAGGGGATCTCCTTGTCTTACTCCCTTTTTTATTTTGAACGCTGGACCTTTCCGTTCTGTCTGGATTTTTGAAGTTGAATCTTTGTACATATTTTTTATTATTCTTATGTACTTTAAGTGTACTCCTTGTGACCGCAGAGCTTCCCAAATGTGTGTGTGCCTTAGTGAGTCGAACGCCTTATTATAGTCAACAAATGCTAGATAGTATATTTTTCCATACTCACAACTTTTTTCAATAACTTGTTTTACAACATGAATATGATCCATTGTTGAGAAATCACTCCGGAATCCTGCTTGTTCTCTTGGCTGATTTTCATCCAATACTGAGCTAATTCTGTTTAAAAGTACCTTTGCAAATATCTTGTATAAATTGGAGATGAGACTGATCGGTCTGTAGTTGTTTATTTCGGATTTATCTCCTTTTTTATGGAGCAATATGATAGTTGATGATGTCCATTGTTTTGGTATTGTTTCTTCAGTAAGAATATTGTTAAACAGTTTTGTAATGGGCTCTATTAAATGGTCTAGGCATCCTTTCAGAATTTCATTTGTTATTCCATCGTCCCCGGGGGCTTTACTGTTACCTTGGGACAGTATGGCTCTTCTTACTTCAGTTCCTAGTATTGGAAGGATAGCCTCTTCATTATCTTCCTGAAGGTATTGTGTGTTTGTGTAGTCTATGTCATCATATAGTTTTTTATAGAATTCTGTTGCTATTTCTATAATTTCGGGTCGTTTTGTTTCGGTCTTCCCCGACATCTTGTTTTTGATGCTAGGAATCCACGGAGTGCTCTCTTTCAACTCTTTTAGGGCTTTCTTTATACCCCCCGATCTCTCAATATGATATTGGATAGTTCTGGTTCTTATTTGTTTTCTGTATGTTCTAATTTTTTCATTTATTTGTTTACTTAAATGTATTATTTGACTTTTATTTTGTTTTTTATTTTCTAATAGAGTTTTTCTACTTTCTATAAGGTGTCTTGCTTCCTCTCCGATTCTATCTTTCTCATTTTTTGAAGTGTGCAGCTTTGTAGATAATTCTTGCATTGCGTCTTCCAGTAGATCATATTTTTCCTGTATGTTATCAATTTCGTTACACTCCAATGTCTTTTCCTTCAGTGCAATCAACAGATTTTCCGGGATAATTAGAGGGGTTTGATAAAGTTGAATTCTTTTCTTGGTATACTGTCTCTTTTTCTTAGGCTGTTTTTGATAGATTGATGCCCTTACCATTCGATGGTTGGTGTTAAAGTTGAATTTATTAATTGTATCTACATCTTTAAAGAACTGGGATTTGTTGGTGAGTATGAAATCTATCTCGTTCTTTACATTCCCATCCGGAGATATCCATGTCCATTTTCTATTTATATTTTTCTTAAAGAAGCTATTTAGGATTTTGAGGTTATATGCTTGTGCGAGGGTAACGAGTCGTTGTCCATTATTGTTTCTTTTTCCTGTGCTAAACTGACCTAATATACCATCCTCATTCGGTAATCTTTCTCCAATCTGTGCGTTGAAATCTCCCATTAGGAAGACTGTTTTGTGTGCACTTGCAAGTGTTTTTTCCAGGTCATCATAGAATAAGTCCTTTAAGTCCTTCGGTGCTACCTCTGTAGGTGCATATATTTGGATTATTGATATAGTTTCATATCCAGGGAGTTTGATATTGAGTTGTGCAATTCGTTCAGAAATTCCCTTGAAGGACTGTATACATTCCTTGTAGCATTCTTTAATGAGGAATCCAACACCATGTAGGCCTGGAGTGTTTCCTATATGGTAAAATATATATTTGTTATATTGCTCAATTTTTTCACCCATTCTCCTCACTTCGCTTAGACCGATAATGTCCCAATTTATTAATTCTAAGGCATATTCTAGTTCTTGCAGGGATTCATCTGTTCTTAAGGTACGAGTGTTGAGTGTCGCTATGTAAATACTATTTCTCTTATTTCTTATGGATACTGTTTCTTGTTCTTGTATATTTTGCTTTTGTGTAAGTAAACCTAGGGGGTTTTGGTCTCTTACCCCACGGTGACCAGCCGGGTTGGGGTGGTATTTCTTAACGATTTCTTTTTTGCTTGTGGTTATTTCTTTAATCCGGTAATAATAATAATTAAATATTAATTAGTATATATCACGTTAATCGGACTCCAGCGGCAGTCATGTGTCATTTCCATAGCCAATGGAAATGTTAAAACAATGTTTACTTACTGTGATAAACTATCTTTTTGCTTTTTGTCATCTGCATTATGAGATATCGCAATAAAAATTAATAAAAGTTCAAATTTTGCTATACCTTAGAAATAACTCGTATTTTTATCACTCGTAGTCAACAATACAGGCCTGATTAGCTATCTGTTCCGCAGATTCACACATTTTACAAAAAAAGTGGCCCCTTTGAGGTCAAGGAAAGGGATCAACCCTTGACACCGGGGACAGGTAGCAAGAGCAACAGATAAAACCTTTAATTTCTTCAAAAGATACTTCCATTGTCGATGTCACCTCTAAAGGGTTTAGACAGCTAAAATTACTTACATTCAAATAGAGCGTGACACCCAGCTTGCTGTAACGAACCGTGTGAAATCTATAACAAAGACAGCCACTACTTTTTTTTGTAAAACTCAAAAAATGTGGCAAAAGGATTGATTCTTTAATATATTTTTCTAAATTTAACGAAATTTCGCGATGCTAAAACTGACGATGATTTTTTTCCGCTAATTGAGCAGACCTTGAGCAGATTTGGTGTTTTCTTTCTTTATCTTCTCTCTTTCTTGGCCAGCAACGCATCAGTGATACCTTTGGTGGTGCTGATGTCCATGTGCGACGATACCCTCTTACCATCAGGTGGATCGTCAGCTCGTTTGCCGGCTATTTCCATAAAAAAACAATACTGACTGCGTTGTCGGTACATCGGGAAAGAATCGTAACTTAACAGGTTTGCGCTGTGGAAATACGTTTAAAACCTTATATGGTTAATATACGTAGTAAATATTTTGATGAAAACCTATCATTTAAAAATAATGTATTACAAATAACAATGTAAGGTATATATTATTATTTCCTTCTTGTCATTTTACTGTCCATACTTTCTTATGTAAAGACAAGTGTAATTTTAGTTTAGTTAAAACAAAGAGGTAAACACCTATTATATTCACACTAAATAACATGTTCGACAAAAGCTCCGTTTTCAGATACAGCGGGATATCATTATAATATTAAAAGAAATACGAAAAGCTTTATTACCTTCTCCGTGAAGTCGGCTCGAGGAATAACCCAACTTAACAAATGAACTGTGGAGAAGTATGATTTTTATCAGGCCATCTTTTGTCGTTGGCTGGTTGGGGTACTAAACAAAGGTATGTGAACTAACGTTCGATCAGCCTCCTGACTTACAAAATGTCTGGATAGCTTTATTATTTCAAGAGTTTTATCAAGTGAGTTAAGCTTTGTTCTTCTTTATACAAATGGTGCTCCCTTATTAAAGTACGCTGAGTTCATGTTTCTGTTAGTAGTTAATTCTTTGGTATGTAGGTAGATATTTATTGGATTTAGGTATACATGAGCGGTATATACATATATGCAGGTATTGTATATAAATATATATGAGTTTATATAACCTCGTTTGGCATTGTTGTAACTCTTGTAAAAAATCCAATAGCAGAACAGGAATGAAACTTATGTAAAAGAATTAAGTATTATCTTAAAAGAATCTGCTGAATGTTTCCATAGGCGTACCGATTATTGCCTCCTCCGAATTTTGTATGCTTACCTACTTACTAGTACAGTATGAGGAGTGTGCCCTCTATGGGCTACATTCTAAACACAAAAAAAAACATTAATAGACACATATTTGTTATGAACTTATCCTTTTTTAACAAAGTACCTAAATAACATCTTAAATTCAAACACAAACTTCACATAAACAATATTAATACACCTTTTGAAATGCAGAGTACCTAATAAGTACAAGTCGTTGATGTATGAATGATAAGATTTTTGCATTACATTGAATATAAATAATGAACCCGCTATTCCTGCGGTCATAGAGCCGAGACGCAAAGCATTAATTTAACTAAACTTTTGTTTATAGACGATTTTCTTTCGTAGACACTCGACTTTCAATAATGTCCTGGTTTGTGTACATTGCAAAGTAAACTCTGGTGCTATAATATAAGAAACATAATAGATTGTGAAGGAAGTATTATAAAAACTCAAGGTACAGGGGTAGTAAAGAATAGATATGGGGCCCAACTACGCGGATTGAATTCTTTGGATTGTAAGACTCGTAACGGACCCTAACGTATATTTGGACAGCAATCTGAGAGGTCTGAAGTGGGCCCATGGTTTATAATTACTATAATTTGATGGCAGATGACGGAGCGCTCTGGTATCAATGAACACCTTTTGGCCAAGTTCTATGTTAGTATTGCAAAATAAAAATTGTAACGAGTTTTCGTGAATATGGCGCTGGCGTTAGAACATACACTTAGCTTAAACAAGGTTATTTATTATTATATATTTGCACTTAATGAATATAAATAAAATACTATTTGTAAAGAGGCTTCATTTTCGTTGTATAATCTTTCATTTGCGGTACATATTTACTTTTGTCTTGATCTATTACGGTTTTTAGAACCAAAGAAACCAAATAAATAAATAAACGCTTCACACTCATACCCCCGCAGTAGGTTATTACCTGTGACGCGGGTGGCATGGACGACACATATAACACATCACAATAACACCCATGACCCGAGTACACATATTTATCTGTCACATAAATATCTGCCCCGGCCGGGAATCAAACACGGGACCCCTCGCTTCGCAGGCAGAGTCGCTACCAACTAGGCTACAAGGTCGTCAGAAACCAAACCAAAAACCCATTTACTCAAAAAGATATTGCTTTTTGTAGTTACTTATGATTACGATGCGATTATTAATGTTTACCTACATTTACTCCAAATTACGTATTTATTGTTTTCATACGTCAATTACGTCATTCCCTACGAGTACCATGAAGGTCGACATAATGTTATTTTGAGTAAAAAAGACGTATTGATTAAGAAATTCATTAATTGAAAATCAAATTAAAAAATGAAATTTTAAATATTATAGTTCGCATACAAAACAATAAAAAAATCAATGAGCAAAACATACGGAGTGGCTGGCAACGAGTTTTATTAAAAACGTGATGAGCAGTGCATGATATATGGACAGGAGGTTCGCATGAGCTACACTTTATGGGGTTCACGAAAAGGCGAACATTATTTTGGAGGACGATGACAAGTCGCAATTTTCAATTCATGAAATTATGTTTCGTAAAGTTTAAAATAATTAGGTGTTTGCATTTTACATCTAGTTACTAAGTAGATGTAAACGAAAGCAGATGTAATTTCATTCTGCCAAAGAGTTACTAAGTTTTTGGGAGAATGAAATTGACTGTAGGAATGAAATTGATTGTAGGAATGATACTTAACATACCGAGCATCATGACAAAGCACCTTTCAGAAATGCTGGTACTTAGATTGAAAAATGACGTTCGTAAGTATATTGAAAAAATATCTACATGAATAAATGATTTTGACTCGACTAGGTAGTAATTCAATGCCTTAAGAAACCACGATGATACAGTATGCTGAGTTGATTTGATACTTATCTTAGATGGTATTTCATCCGCAATTAATTAATTATTTTATTACGTGGCCTTCGAAAGCCTGATAGTATTGTTAATTAACTTGATTATTTAGGATAGTTCAATATCATTCGACAACACTAATCAAAATATACTTTTTAATTGTCGTTCCACATTTGAAGCACGTAGCGTTATCACACTGATACACCATCGCGCTGCAGAACGGAAAAATACCATTTTAAAATAAGCAATTTTTCATGGATCACGCGCCGTGCTGCCATGAATCGCCAAGTCGAATTTAAACTTGATTTACCGAGCCCAAATGTGCAAGCAATATCTGTGTGAGTTATTGCTTTTTATCGGTCTATGATATTTTTCGTTGGATGCTTCAAATTAGTTGATAATGTTGGTGTTATGTATATCATATGTTACTCAGTAGGTAATAATGTAGCTTTC
The DNA here is from genome assembly GCA_911387775.1 of Thymelicus sylvestris. Taxonomy (NCBI): domain Eukaryota; kingdom Metazoa; phylum Arthropoda; class Insecta; order Lepidoptera; family Hesperiidae; genus Thymelicus; species Thymelicus sylvestris. Next base: position 9,739,925 of record OU426900.1, on the reverse strand, counting down.
TAGTGGTGAAAGAGTTTTTGAAATCGGTTCAGTAGTTTATGAGTTTATCCATTACAAACTACCAAAAAATAAAGAAACAAAAAATTTTAACTTTCGTGTTTGTAATTTATTGGTAGGTATTAGTATAGTTAATATTATGACCTCCAATGAACTTACTCAAATCCTAACGTTTCTTTGGTTGTTATTGATATCAGTGATATTGCGTGTTATATGTCAGGATACAGTTTGAATTCCTTTTACAGAAAGACGTTTTATGTGACAGATAATTTTATCTAAATAGGTTGGAAGATTATATTTACTCAGGTAAATGTTTACCTTTGTATATGTAAATATTTATACCGTAAAAACTCAACATCAATCTTACATTTTAATCTTGCGCACGAGCAGAAAGAACGATATCAGTAATATTATCTTTTCTTTCTGACGATAGACTCAAGGTTAGATAACTCTAACACAGTCATTGCCGATAACCACATAACTATACGTACACGTTTCGTTTTTTATATGTAGTAAAGTAATTACTTTGTGGAATATAATTATATTTTTTAAATTAACGCTACTCACTCTTAATAGCTCACACTAGACTTCTCTGTGTTGTGGGTACCATAGACAATATAAAAAAACAAAAACACACGTCCAGAATAAGAATAAAAATTCAAACTCATCATTCAAATTTCTGCTGGGAATAGAATCCAGTCTTCGACTACACGTCCCAGCACTACGCCACGCGAGTCGCCAAAATTAAAATCAACGAAACATTTTGACGAGTGGATTTAACACGGTTACAGTAATAATGCCGTAAATTACAGTAAATATTGTACACACTATCAAACAATGTAGGGCTATGTCGAGGTCAATCGTTGCATTTGACAAGTCCTTTGATGTTTCCAATATGACACGTTTGATCGTTTATGTGGTCATGATTAATTCAATTTACTTTTCAGTAGCCATTGGAAATTATTGCATAAAATTAATGTAATGACATGAAAATTCTGCACTTTTTGGTGGCAATATGATTAGTGCACATGTATTCACATCCCCTAAAGTAAGACGCACATAGATGAGACATGAAAAATTATCCATTTCCCAAAAAGAAACATTTTTCCATCACATAGATAAATGTCTCTGGCAAGCATCGAACCTAGGTCGGCAGGCACATAAGATACGGGGTTGTGACAGGTCATTTATATTGATTGAATTCGATTTTCATCCCAAATATTCTCTTATTGTAGTCAATACATCGTACTTGAAGAGACGAAAAGTTACGAAAAGAAAAGCCCGAAACGGCCAGTTCACATGGTGCAGCGTTTATGTAGGCGTTTACAATATTAACACAAGAAATAAGGCTAGACTGATTGTGCCTAGTTTTAGACTCAGCAAAACTGGTGGCTCGTTCATTGGTAGATGTGTGAAAATCTATAATAAAATCCCGTTAAAATTAACAGGAATGCCATACTGTAAATTAAAATTTAATGTAAAAGGTATTCTCATGAAGAAAGCATATTACAAAGTTGATGAGTATTTAAATGACAAGACTGCTTAGACATGAGTTTTTTTATATTAAATATTGCCATAAGTAGTATTAAGTGCTGTCTGTAACTGTGAGTAGGAAAAAAACCCCGGTAGTTCCTTGCCGCTTCTTCTCCCGGGACCACACACGGTAGGGATTTATTGAAGCGATGGCGTTGAGTGACTTTCGAAAAGTGTTTGTAACAAACCTACTTCGAATAAAACTTATTTCATTTCATTTCATTTCATGAAGATAATGACTTGTATAAATAGGGCGTGTAGAGTTAGAAGCTTGGCTTTAAAATAATGAGATCCATATGGTCTCTTCTGGGCAACATTTTACATGAAATTGTTTTGGTGCGATTTCTTTTTGTAAGTTGCATATGACAGTATACGAAAAAGCCGTACAAACGTCCATCCTCGAATTTAAAGGGGTAAAAAATGATTTACTAAAAATCCTGAAATACATATTTTATTCTTTATAATAAGGAGTCCTTCTATGTATTTTCATGTAACTTCCTTTGTCATTTCTATGTAACTTCCATCCCTTAGTTTAAAAGGTTGGGGGGTGAAAGTCCCACGTTTTTGATTTTTTTTTGTTGTTTGTGTACAAATACTAGCCTACATATCAAATTCCAGCTTCCTATGACTTCAGGAAGTACGAATTAATTTTGATGATTTTATCAGTGAGTGACGAAATCGGGGTGTTTTATGTGTTATTGAAACTTTATATGATTAAGAAGTTTACTATTGACATCATATCCCGCGAATTTTGTTTATCTGGTATAAGCCAAAACCAAGATATGAGGGTTCAAAAAAACGACGAAGCGCTTCGAGAAAATGTAGGTAGTGCCCTCGTCTCGGCGGGGGCAAGACTGTGCCCCCAGATATTGGGCTGTACAAGGTATCGATCCAGGCAATCAAGGAAACGATCAACTTTAAAAATATTTAAATATCCCACTTCTGATAAATATTTCATTTACAGTCCAATTTTTTAAGAAAAACGTTGACAAATAATCTAAATTTTACTAACAAAAAATAACCGACTTCAAAGTCTCAAAAACTACATAGTTGTCAGATCTCGTTCAAATTTATGTGAGACCACATGACAAGCGCCTGCTTTCGATTAAAAAAAGAATCATCGAAATCGGTTGGCGTGATATTGAGTTATTCGTCAATTTGTCGCGCACATCTTAACACAAATTTACGACTTATGTAGTTTTCTCATAGATGCCGTTGTCAGATCTCAATAAAATTTATGTGGGACCACATGACAGCCATCAGCTTTCGATTAAAAAAAGAATCATCAAAATCGGTTCGCCCAGTCCAAAGTTCTGAGGTAACAAACATAAAAAAAAAAAAAAAAAAAAAAATACAGTCGAATTGAGAACCTCCTCCTTTTTTGAAGTCGGTTAAAAATACCTTGCGCTTACTCGTAAATGAAAGATTCATTTACTTTTCTGCTTTCATAAACGCTATAACGTCAAGGTTTATAAAAACTTTAAATCGAAATACTGCTACAAAGGGAACTCTTATTTGAAAGTGGCAACCATGGGGACAACTCGGGCGTCAGAAAGAAAATTAGGATGTGAGCCGTCAAAACTTCAAACTCAGGCCATCAAAGCAACGTTTTGACGCTTGTCTCACTATCAGCGAACTTTCAGCTACATAAGAGTAGAAATGAAATTAATACTTGAAAACGCTGATACGTTAATATGTTTATGTTATCAACAGTGTTATTATGACAATGCTGCTGTAAGAATATTAAGTTTGAATGAAAGGATAAAAATTAAAGTGATAAATAGTTAGTACTATAATTTTATATCTCTAATTTCATGTTTTAACATGTACATACTTACCTATTTAAAGTTTATCACTTATTTTCATATTTATTTTTATTTATTAATAAAGCTTTGAAAGATGTGGTAAGATCATTATTATCATGCTGCCCGTTTTCATATTTTATTTGGTCTGACGCGCAATAATTATGTAGATCTACAATTTTGTACAACTATTTTGATTTTTAGCTTGCCTTGTTTAGGTCAAATCTTGCAAGCTTAACACGTTCACTGCGTTACACAAATTTGATGACTTTCAGTTGGTGCGGTATGGGGTCTATTATATCCGAAGCACGAATTGTTCCTGGTGCGTTGCTGGGTCGAAAAGATCCGTTTGACTTCCATCTGTTTTAGAGGATTTATCTTTATAGGTATAATGATTATAGTGTATTTTTTGTAGCAATATATTGACCAATAAACACTCAATAAAAGGCTGAAATCGTAGGTAGATGCACTGAATGGTTTCTTTGTAAATAAAGAGATTGTCTGGCGGATCTTTACGACCCGTTCTCCGCACTGGTTAGTAAAATTGTCGATACATTTTTAGTGTTGAGCATGATAAAGATACATCGATAGCGATAAAATAATGCAGTTTGTAGGATTTGTAATGTGTGACCAGTTGACGGGCTAGTATATACATTGATATATTCCACTTACCGATTATTATTTGTTTTGGGGAACTTTCGCTTACTTAATTTTTCCTAGGTTTTTGATCGTTACATGACTTAAACAACATTTTTCTGGATAGCTTCATGTTACTTACACAGACAGTGTTACATACACTGTACAATACAACTGTATAATATAACTGTACAATATTCTTCTTATTTGCATAAAAACTCATCTAACCATACAGACCTCACTAGCTCAACTAGTATGTAATCTAGTGCGGCTATAGGGTCATCGGGCATCGGGTCTTTAAGAACCGATAAACGCACTAGATGTAAATTTTTTACGTTCAGTCGGCATCGGGTCGTAAGAACCCGATGCATTTTTTTTGTATTTACATTATCTATTCAACAAGGCAATTCCAAAACACTAACCATCTCATTCATAACCATAGGGAGACCAAAGATATCTGTCCCGCACCAGCGGTTGGAACAGTAATTTTTACCCCGCACCGGAGGAAAGTTGAGCATCGGATATAATCAACCCGCTACCGCACCGAACGTGTTAATTAGACCTACTTCCTCTTATCGCAAAGAGTTGAAATTTTGTATACTGTTGTAGTTCTGATGACAATACATTTTTTGATAAGCATGACCTGATTCTACTCCCAGGTTTGGCTCCAGCTGAGGGAACTCCTTAATGGTTACCAGCACAGTCCCAATTTTGTTCTTTTAATATCTACATTAATCCACTATAAAACCACGTATTTAGTTGTATAAACTATGACTTGTTAATTGAAAAGATGCTCTCTTATCGTCGGCGGTGAAACCTTTCTGTAAGAGAAACATTTTAGAGGGATGTCGCCCCCGCATTACACCTCGCTCATTATTTATCACATTGTCGCCGAAATTAATGGCAAACCCTCGTCAAATGATTTTTATTTTATAAATAAAGCCCGTGGCTTCTGGCAGTTTAATCATATCTTTGTATTCAGATTTGATGCGATGTACTCTTCCAAGTGGATAGGACACTGACGTTTTTTTTATTTAAAATTGTGTAAAATTAATTTTAGTTCGATGCGATTGAATGCGGCGGTGACCATTTGTAATCAGATGGCACTTTGTCCTAGCACGATTGTCGGCTATTCACATCAAAAGGTAACTGTAAGCAGGGCTTGTACTTGAAGAAGAAGAAGAAAAAATTATTCCGTCAAAGGCATAGCAACAAAGTTTACAAATTGGTGGTCTATTTATAAAAAAATGTTTGAGTTCGGAGTTGCAGCTATCGACATGACGGAAAATAGTCACACAGAATATTTGAATCTCTTGAATGTCCATCAGTAGCTAGAGCATTCGCGTAGATGCTTTCAGTCAATAGTTATTATCGTTAGTGAATACTTCGATGGGTGCCCGTAAGTGCCGAAATATGATGGGCTTTGATGATTTATTTGGCTTGTGGGCCGCACGTTTTATTGGTCTCGGACGTTATCTACAGAGAGCGAATGATATGTCTTGGATAAGACCTTCGTGAGACCTTTTAGCGTTGAGTTGCCAATTTTGCTTATTTTTAATATTTTCAGGAACAGCGCTGCTTTAGGCTTTCTGCATTGTAAGATTCTGTATTGTAAGATTCGTAATTTGAGCGTGCAGTGGATATTACAAAAAATCTCTTTACCAATAATATTGTAGTAAAATCATCTCTAAGGAAAAACAAATAGAAAATAGTGACTACGTTTACACTTTTTTCCATAAACGTCTGTGCGTATTTATTATACTTTAACTCATTTATCATTACAATTTCCTCATCCACATATTAAACTTAATTAGTAGAATTATCTGGTGCCAGAGGTCATCTCAGAGGAAACCCTTCCGTAGTATTAACGGCGTCATAAAAACACATAGTTAACAGTATTCTAATCATCAGTTTTATCATTTAACACAACACCCAGTTTTAATTACGGGAAATAGCGTTAGTGTCTCCTCATTAAATACATTTATCATGAAAATATTGTTTATTTATAGCAAAAATCGATAAGCAATATTTATTAAACCACCCGTGAGCTGACCTACGAAGTTGGGACATTACTTTTACATTATTCTCATTCCCTCGATAAGGCGAACGACATTTGAATTTCGACTGTACTCTGGTGATAATTCTTTATTTTATTAGATACTCTAAAGGCTAATGGTTAAAGGCGAGTTTCGATTGTTGGTTTATGATTTTGGAAGATGTGAAATTTATAATTGAAGGTCGTAAATTAAGGTGACATCGACAGTTGTGGCTCGCAGGGAGAACGCGGTGCGAGGGAACTTCAAGTAATATTTTATCGAGAAGGTAATTATTTGATCGGCGCCAGCCTACGGGGGTAACAGATGAACCATTTCCCTTGTTGTAAAGACAGTGTGTTGTTAAATGTGATTGATATTGATTTGATTATCTTATCTTATCAAAACTGAAGGGAAGAAATACGCCCATATAATTTTTTACTAGGATTACATACACAAATGAGACATTGCAAACATTTACCCGTGAGCAATCATTTATTTGTGACGTAAATGGAATCGAACCCAAGATCAACTATATGATCGTAAAGACCAAATAAAAGAGTCCCCTATCACTGTTGTGTAACCTTTTAATTGCACTTTATAGGTTTTGCAAAATTTATGCAGATATTAGATAGATAGACTTCAAAACGGTTAGTCGTTGGCAACAGCGGTATAAATTGAAAAAATGTGCGAATCGACCCCACAAAGAGAGTGCTAGATGATAATGGGTCCGTCAGCGCGCCGATAGGTCCCCGACTGAGTTCTGTCACCGACGAATGCGTCAAAGGGTTTTGTCGGCGCGAATTTAATCGACCAGCGGGGGATTTTCATCACACATTTGATAGGAACCGGTCCTATCCCTTTTTGTAACACTAACGGTTTTCTAGACCTACTTATGTGATGCATGTGATTTTCGAAGATTTCATGTTTTTGTTACGAGGTATATATTAAAATAAGAGTTACATTAGTATTGTTTTACTGGAGTCGATAATCTTACAAGATTGAAAATGTCCCCTTAATACAATTTTCAAGAATATCATCGTCACATGACAATTCTCAACTGCCCATAGCTAACCTGAATCACTCACCGAAACTAGTGACAATAATTTCTAATACGCAATTAAAATACGTATTTCGACATGTTCTCCACATCACTATCATTTACATTGAATAGTGATATTTACGACAACATCAAAGAGCTATAAAATTGTAGACTGATTAATTAAAAGCGGCGACAAAAGGCTTATTCTGTGAAGCGGTTCGGAAGCGAGGTTGCGAGGTCGCGTCCGTCCGACACAACTATCAGTTCCCAGAGATTCCAGCGGTAGGTCATCATACCACAAAATCGTGAGACAACAGAAGTACAAATTCATACACAGTGTGCATGACACAAAAAATAAGGCTGTGTTCCCAGTAGGCAAACTGTTAGCGGCCGACTGAGTTTGCGGCGTATCGGTTTAATACGCCCTTCCATATATTTGAAATGGAGTGTCCACAGTTTGCCGCTCACTATACGCAGTTTGCAGCGTTACGCGCGCCGACTGTCTCAGTAGTCGGCCGCTAACAGTTTGCCTACTGGGAACACAGCCTAAGCGTAAAAAGGCCTACTGTCTACGGCGCTTTATTTGACGATTGCAATAAAACATTTGCAGTCCGCAAACGCGACGACGCAACGCCGCTCAGTGGCGTATCCCATAATTATTTCGTACTTTCAGGTCTTCTGCCCACAGTCGCACATCGGGCTTATCCCACTGATTCCCACTACGTTGAGTTGTTCCGTGACGGGCAACTGGTACTGTTTAACATATCTTAGTCTCACTTGTCCCATTGATATACATACATCGTACAGGCGCTATCGTCAATTTGACTGCAACTTACTTGCAGCTTCCTCGTATCACTCTTTTTCGTGTCCGTGAACAATGTCTATGTTTGCGTTGCTCGAGTGGCCCATGTATGGAGTTCTGTGTCTATCTATTTTGTGTTACCTAATACATTGTAACCAGATACTATCTATTCCATATCTTTTTTCTTGTAACAAACCATATTGCACCATTTGTGCATTATTGAACACACGAAGTGACATCCGTAGAGTATAAATACGTATATATGCATGTAGGGAATGTGTTTTAGTTCTCTAAGTTAAAGTGTTCCGTGTCAGTTGCATTTAGTTCAGATTGAGGTGGGGTTTGTTCTATCGTTGCGGTTAAGTGTTTTGACGGAGTTCTAAGGTAATTAAAGTTTTTTTTTCTGTTCGATAATCGTATTCCTAAGCCAATTGATTCAAGAAACAGAGAGTCAGAAATAACCCGGGTTCCTTTTTCTTTTTTGGCTTCTTTTTTTGCTCACTGCGCGTCGGTTATCCCTTTGGTGTTACTGATCTCTATGGGCGACGATGAGCACTTGTCAATATTGATTGCAATCTAATCTATAAATACTCAACTGAATATTTAAAAACAGTACTAAGTATTCGTTTCCATAAAACCTCGAACAATATTTAAGTACTGTTTTTAGCCAAACACTAAGTTATAGACAAAATGTTGACTTTTGTCAGTCACGAAAAAATTCGCACGATCCGCTCCAATTTTAACGATATCGAGTTTCACAAAAAAGTTGATCATTGTCATACAAATGTATCTGTTGTTACGGGGCCTAATTGCTACCTTGGTGTATAATTTGCGCAGTGCCTTTGTATAGAAGTCAATAGGAGAGTTCATTGTGACCTTATCGAAGTATCCCTTGTACTCAAGGGCTTTTTGACACAAACTGTAAGATTTAGGGTCGAATCAACACAGTAAGTGTATTGGACTATTGGTATATTATATTATTTGTACGTATTTACATAAGTTTGGGTAAGATTTATAGGTTGGGCTAGGTTAGGCCTGTATGTAGCAGGCTATGGGGCTAGCTTATTATTACGTTCATCCATTCAAAATAAATTTCGTTTACAAACACTTTTTGAAAGTCATCCATTATTATTAATGATATGATGTATGTATATTGTATATGTATAAAAAGTTCACTTAAATTATGTTTCAATATACAGTTTATATGCGGAATAGGTATCTGTACCCATTTACACCAAGCAACATAAAGCTCTACACCAACTTGTCATTAGATCTTGATCTTAATTAATTCAAAGTATAAGATCATTAATAAGTATCCGTAACAGATTTACCGGGAAGATCGGTTGTGTAACGGCCTCCCCACAGCATCACCAAGACGCATTAGCAGGATTTCCTCTAATGACTACTAAAACTGAAGTGAGGATAACGTCGTAAGTGGCTTTAATTCACTGCCATGGTGCAAGTCTGTAAGACGACGCGTTTTTACTATATTATATTTAGATCGATAAAATCACCTTGTTTGTATTTTTTTGTGTGGGGATGAATAAAACTGTAAATTGTAAACGCGTTTGTAGTGTATGTGCAAAGTAATCTATCTTCACAGATCACTACAAACGCTTGTACGTTCTCTGTATGTGTAAAGCAAAAGTTACAGTAGGTATACCCGCCGCTCAGCGCTTATCCCTTGCACCTCGTATAGGGACAGTGGGGTGGGTTGATTGATGAGCCGCCCTTGTTTCGCGATCGCCGGCTCAATTACAACACGATTATTTAATTTGACATGATACTTTGAACCTGACGCTCCCCGCTTAGGGTGAAGTTTCCCAACAGTTTTTCTTCAGTTCGCGCCTTGCAACATGGTAATTGGACAAATTGATTAACTAAACGTACGGTTTTGTTTTGCGATGATTATATTTTCTGTTGGTGTTGGTGAATCTTTGTATGAATTATGAATATCTGCGCCCTAATTGGTCGAAATTACACACCCTACGTTACGTTACGTTAGTTACGAGGTTTAAGGTTAACGTCAATCAGGACTATGATTTTTTTTGTCAAAATCGTTCATCCAACGTCACGTTCATCAAATGTCACGTAATAGCTGGAGAGCTACTGAACCATTTGACTATCCCACTTCCCACAAAGCTAGAAATTTATTAAATGATATTTTATTATCAGTCAATTAAGAAAGTACCGTTCTGGCAGGCATCTCGCGGGTGCGTCATGGCCCATTAAATTTTTGAAAATGCAAAAAATATATTTTTTTTATCCCACTCCCACAAGGCTACAATTTTAATATGTTGTAATTTACATATGTTTAAGTGTAAAAAAAAATTACCAGAACATTTTGAGGGTTGCAAGTATGTGCCAGAACAGAGCAAAGTTGTCATCGGGATTGCAATTCTATCTTTCTATGTATAATTTCAGGCTCTAGTCTGATTTGATATCATTCAAATGTATAAGGCGATTGTTGGTTCTCACAGATAGTACACATTGGTGGAAATAAATTTCAGTACTGCCATACAAAAAATAATAATTTTCATACAAATGTATCCTTCTATTCATAAATTCAAGCTCTAGCCTGCTTTTGATGTCATTTAAATGTACAGAACTATTGTTGGATCTTACAGATCGTACACTTTGGTGAAAATAAATTTCAGTATCGCCATACAAAAAATAATAATTTTCATACATATGTATCCTTCTATGCATAATTTCAAGCTCTAGCCTGCTTCTGATGTCATTTAAATGTATAGGACTACTCTTGGATCTTACAGATAGTACACTTTGGTGGAAAGAAATTTTGGTATTGCCATACAAAAAATAATAATTTTCATACAAATGTATCCTTCTATGCATAATTTCAAGCTCTAGCCTGCTTTTGATGTCATTTAAATGTACGGGACTATTGTTGGATCTTACAGATCGTACACTTTGGTGGAAATAAATTTCAGTATTGCCATACAAAAAAAAATAATTTTCATACAAATGTATCCTTCTATGCATAATTTCAAGCTCTAGCCTGCTTTTGATGTCATTTAAATGTGTAGGACTATTCTTGGATCTTACAGATAGTACAATTTGGTGGAAAGAAATTTCGGTATTGCCATACAAAAAATAATAATTTTCATACAAATGTATCCTTCTATGCATAATTTCAAGCTCTAGCCTGCTTTTGATGTCATTTAAATGTACAGGACTATTGTTGGATCTTACAGATCGTACACTTTGGTGGAAATAAATTTCAGTATTGCCATACAAAAATAATAATTTTCATACAAATGTATCCTTCTATGCATAATTTCAAGCTCTAGCCTGCTTTTGATGTCATTTAAATGTATAGGACTATTCTTGGATCTTACAGATAGTAAAATTTGGTGGAAAGAAATTTCGGTATTGCCATACAAAAAATAATAATTTTCATACAAATGTATCCTTCTATGCATAATTTCAAGCTCTAGCCTGCTTCTGATGTCATTTAAATGTACAGGACTATTGTTGGATCTTACAGATCGTACACTTTGGTGGAAATAAAATTCAGTATTGCCATACAAAAAATAATAATTTTCATACAAATGTATCCTTCTATGCATAATTTCAAGCTCTAGCCTGCTTTTGATGTCATTTAAATGTACAGGACTATCGTTGGATCTCACAGATTGTACACGTTGGTGGAAGAAAGCAGTGTTACCCTACAAAAAAAAAAATTTCATGAGCCAAAATCAGCGAGTTTGATTCCTGGCTAATAATATTGATTTTTCAAAAATCTAGTTATGCCGTTTTGGTTTTCGTCAAAATCAGCCCTGAGACTCCTTTGACCACTTTTCGCTATTCCTCATAGTTTTGAATTTGTCCATCCAAGCTCACTTGAAAAATTCACCCTGTATACTCTTCTGGCAGATACTTGCAACCGCTAGAATGTTCTGGCTGTTTACATATATTTTTTAAACAATTGAAAGAATGTTCCCTGAAAATTTGAGCCTTGTGCGAGTAGGTTATGAATTGCTCTCCCGATGACAACTTTGCTATGTTCTGGCACATACTTGCAACCCTCAAAATGTTCTGGCAATTTTTTTTTACACTTAAACATATGTAAATTGTAACATATTAAAATTGTAGCCTTGTGGGAGTGGGATGAAAAAAAAATATTTTTTGCATTTTCAAAAATTTAAGGGACCATGCCGCAACCGCGAGAAGCCTGCCAGAACGGTACTTTCTTAAATGACTGATAATAAAATATAATTTAATAAATTTCTAGCTTTGTGGGGAGTGGGATAGTCAAATGGTTCGGTAGCTCTGGGGCTATAATCCTTCTTCAGTTACCTCTGCGAAGCTTGCCATTCGAAGTACCTATATCTAAAGTTCTTGGTTTACGCAATCACATTGGTTACGCACCGATGACCGAGAATCGAACATAGATTCTTGTATTTGAACGGCAAGGATACTACTAATTTTGGTTTGTCACATCCTTACAAATGTAATATTTGGATTCTGTAAATAATAAGTTAAGGCCAATTATTGTACAATACATTGTAGTTCTTTTTCTTTATCGACAAAAACAACAGAACAATAGTCTAGCACTTTATAATCTGTTGATTTATTTACAAATCAAGTTAGAAAACAATATTTGACCAGTTGAGACGTTATCTCGATGGGGCGTCATGCAAGAAACCAATCGCTTATGATTACCCAGATTAAATTAACAGCTTCCGGTTTTCGTGACTAATGTTTTCAGTAAACGTTGTATATGCTTAGAATTTTTTGAAACATTGACAGTATGATATAAATATTTATTACATTATTTTTCAAGTTTGTTTAGGTTTTGCTTTCAAGGCTAATGTTGTCGTTCTTCTTTTAATTAAGCTTTTGTCGTCTTAAATATTCAGATTTTGGTTAGCTTCAAACCTTGCCTTAGTTTTCTAACGCCTTGCCTACATTTTAAAACGCAGTTTTATCTGAAACTAAATTATTTCCTTTCGACACAATAGTCCAGCCGTGTCTATTGGCTAGCGACAGAGTAACTGCTACCTTCTAATGCTATTTTATTACGGATATAAATTCGATAGATCGCCCCAGGAGGCGCTTAGCGAGTGGCTATCGTGATTTTCGATTTAGGGTCCCTACACACGACAGTATTTCACCTCAACTAGGTACTTAATGCGAGTTAAAAATATATAGGTATCGCGTACCCGTATAATAATAAACTATGTTTAGCACATCGATGACTATGGACTTTGATGACTTATATGAAATAACAAATTTTAAAACAACAGTCAACAACTGAATGTGAATAACTGAAATTATACATGTTTATAACAACACCATTTTTAACAACACCATATTATACTGAAGTAACTTTATTTATTTATTTATTCTTTAGTCTTCTCTACTCGCCAACAGATGTGAGGAATGGTCTATTGTAGCATTTGTAGCTGTTTTTCATTGCCTGAAAACACAGATAAACCGACATTTTCTTTCTTTAGGAGTATCAGAATAGTAGATTACTTTAGTGTAGGTAAACTACTATTAAAAACATACCTTAAGAGCAAGTTGGCCAACTCAACCCTCTTCTGTATGGTAGACTGCGAGTTATATTCTAAAATTTTTATAGATTCATTCATTCAATGATATTTTTCATTGATAGTAAAAGAAATCCACATTTCTATGTACACGAGCCCTAGAGCTCGCTTCGCTCAAAATTGAAATGGCGAACCCCTTTGTCGAAGCAATTTAAATGGAACATTTTAAACGCAATTCTTTTGGCGGTCATTCAGTTTAAACGGGTACGGAGGGCGATTGGTGGAATGGCGATGCGTTTGTCAAGATTGAGGTATTCAATCGTCACCATTATTCAGTCAGTTACATTATGGATGACTATAAAGGATGTGTATTTAAGGCATGATTTTGGTTAAGCATGATTTTATATTGGTTTTTTAGGGCTCCGAAGTAAAATCGGAACCCTTATAGTTTCGTCATGTCCGTCTGTCCGTCCGTCTGTCTGTCCGAAGCAAAGCACCGGGACCCTTAGTGCTAGAAAGCTGTTATTTGGCATGGATATACATATTTATTAAAATTCCAGAATCGTAGAATAAAATATTGAAAAACATTTTTTTAAGGTTCGTCCCGCTCCCATACAGGTAACGTGAGGATGATTTTTTATTTATCACTTACCCTATTGTGTGGGGTATCGTTTAAAAGGTCTTTTAAAAATATTATGCGTCTTCTAAGACCATTTTTGGAATTAAGAAAACAAAAACGGATTTGCGAATTATTTGGCTTTAAAGTGCTAATTTTGGTTAGAGTCAAGTGTCCCCCCCCCTGCCAGCTAAACTGTTGGAGTCGAACATCTGAAAAATTCTCAAAGATAAGTTATATGATGAATTTGCAAGGAAAATCATCACGGCTATGTTAGCATATGTAATTAATGGGTAATAGTCGATAAACTTACTACTTCGGAACCCTACATTGCGCGTGACCTGAAACGCACTAGCTCGGTTTTTTATATTTAGTCTGATTTAATTTAGTCTAGTTCGTCATTGCATTGTCGTTTGTTAGATGTTGAAAGGCCAACAGAGCATTTTTATCACATTTTTTATTTTAGTTTCCAATATTTTACGTTATATAACATTGCTGAACAACGCTATACGAGTCTTTTCATTTTTACCTACTCATAACTCGTTGGTACTTCTTTGTAGCACAAACTTATTTATAAAATAGCAATATACTTATTCGTCAAAACATCTAGTAAAAGAAACCAATAGATTACGTACACATAACAGCCTCAATCATTCATTCATCGAAAGCCAAACGTAAACCAAATATGTAAATTTCGAATTCTTATTCGAAAATGCTTGATATTTCATAAAACAAGAACTGCTGTCGAGAACTTCTTATGAATATATGCCATAGTTTTGCGTTACCTCTTAATCTGTGGAATTAGCGTGTACACTAATCGCAGAAACAGGGCTGTGTTTGTTAGTACGAATGCGACGTGAATTATAGTGTGGTAGCAGCATAAAACTCGCGGAAAAACTTCTAGCAACTAACTTTTTTGCTCAAGCATTCCACCTTTGTAGCCTTGTTCTATCGTTAGCTGGGAAACGATACTTAAAATACGACGAAAATTTATTATTAAGCCACTGTAGCCTTTTGGATGAGCAACTGTGGAATCTTTGTACGACTAATCGATGAGAAAAGACGGGTAGTCAAGTCAAAAGTGGAGAAAATTAAGCAGACATAATGTAAGACACGAATGGATTTCAATATCCCACCAATCGTCTTCTCTTTTCTTTGGTTAGTTATGCCTAGATAGCATATGTTCATATATTTGAACCAATTCATCAATACGTATTCAGATCGATAGATATCGATAGAGATCTAGGAGGAGTTTCGCTTTGTGTCATAAGTGTCATGTGTTATTTGATGAAAGGGTTCAACTTAAAAGTATTTGTCTTTAAAGTAATATCTATTTAAAGATTTACTAACGAATGGCCGGTTTTCTTGATTCATATTGCCATAAAGGTAGTATCGAATGAAAATATCTGGCATCAAAGACTTGAGCTGCGTAAATAAGATAAGGCAAAGAAACGAGAATTCAAAGCATTTGTACGTAAGTCGTCAGTCGAACAGACGAGCCTCATGATTGGTAGTGAGTGGTCATCGTTCCGCTTAGATATCAGTGACCAAAGACGTGTCACCAGTGAGATACAAAATACAAAAATACCTTATTTTCCGCGCACCCAAGAAATTAAAATTCGAAGCAGTTTTAGTCGACATTCGAGCAAACAAGCCACCTCGTAAGTAGTCATCGTATCCCAAAGGATATCAGTAGGATAAAAAAGACAAAATGCCTCACCTGCCACAAAAGACATAACCATTCGCGTATTCGCCGATTGTGAAACTCTTCAGTGGGAGACACAAATCGCCGACAAAGGGAGGTGCCAAGTGTGGGGCAGTTCGCAAATAAAATTGTCGCCACAAAAGTTGCGCGGCGTCGCGTGAGCGTACCCACGACCCACGTACGCTGGTCATTTGGAATTCAACACAGATCCTGCTCTTTTCGACGATTGGAACTTTGTTTCGATACACAATTTATTTAGGTGGCCAGCGTAGGTATACCTACGCAAACAGTTGTTGTGCCGAACTATTTGTGTAGCGTGTTGATGAACTTTGGCCGGTAGTGTCTAGTTTCGCAAGTTGGCCAGTTGATCAAATATTCAGGGACCGGGACGTAGGTGTGCTATACACGTGACTGTTGCATTGCGTCGGGTGATATGAGCTACTGTGAAGTACGGTTTTAGAAATTATGCAATAATCTATTTTGTACTAAGGACTTGGGGAAAGGAGTACGAGTCACGTAGTCAACTGAAGCATAATGTAGTCAGTTTATTGCAGTACAAATTAGCACACATTTAATAATTCATATTCTGTAGAATAGGAAATTGTTATGTGTTAAATATAAAAATATGAATCATTTGTATTCTTCATCCTGTGGAAATATGTTGAAATATTTTTCCAACCAAAACATTTAATGAAAAATAATACACCCATTTTACTTTTACTATTAAAACTAGATTTTGGCCAACTCTACAAGGTTGAGCCAAACCATATAGAATCCCCCTAGGCTTGACTCTTTATGAGATTTGATAACTTTAAGAACTCTACTTGTGGACCTCATGTTAAATATGAATTAATTAAATATCCAATTGACAAAATTTAATTAGTTTACCATGAGCCTTTGGCAAATAGAATTACTGTAGAATTTTGATCGCAGAGGGGTATTCAATAGTACCTAATTACCATAGATACCACAGAACATACAGGTAAGTACTAGGTTCAATATGATTTTTTTATGTCGTGAAAAATATTTATTAAATTGTATAAGTTCAAGCTGGGATATTATGCTTGTTATTTTTTAAATACAAATTCACACAACAAAACCAAATAAACAATTTGGGGAACGTACGTAATTATTTAATAACTAACTTGTACCAACACCTTACAAATCGTGTCATAAGTCACGATTATAATGAAAAACCTATTTTATTCATATTATAAATTCAAATGCGGCGGTGACACAAGCTACCTAATAAATTCATGCGGCCGACGCCATATTACAAGATATAAATTTTCATACGTGTTATGAATTTAAATTTCCTTTATGCGATACAAGGGTACAGTCAGTATTAAGAAAGATGTCTTTTTCGAACATTACTTTTAATAGCATATTTTTTGATACAAAAATTGATTTAAGATCGATCGTAAAATGTAGATTGGAAAATGGTTTGTGTGGTTTTGGTGTTAAAGATCGTTTACTTTAAAAATGAATGTAACGCACATTGAACGACTATTACTAGCGTATAGAACCGACACCGCAAACCCGATGTTTGTGCAATGAAATGCAGCTATATGGCTACAATTTTCAGAGGATTCAGCCGATTTAAAAATAAAACTTAAAGGCGTGATACAAATTTTGTTTGCGATGTCTGTTCTGGTACTTTAGTATCTGCATTATACTTAAGTGGTGCGCCACTAGATATTATTGTAAACCTGTAAATGGAAAGTGTCTGTGTGTAGGTATATAGTTAATTAGTTAAGTAATTATATGTATGTGTATATAGGTATTAATGTGTATATACTTAATTAGTTATTTAATTTTATACACACTTATATAACACATAATTAATATAGATAATTAATAGACTCTACATTGTCTCTATAATTTTAAATTCCTCTTCCATATAACTTGTCTCCATGTTCTTTTAAAGTAGACAATCTCTACTAATGTCCTTAGTAGATGGTGTACATCTCGGCAGTAGGCTCGTGTATAGCTTGCCTTAATCACCTAGGTGATTTTAGGTCTATCGCTTTAGTATACTTAATTCACCTGCGGCCAGTAGATTTAAATCACCTGGGTGCATAGGTGAATAAAGTACATACACTAAAAGTAGACTTAAGACACCTGGGTGAATTAACTCAGGTGAATAAAGTCGACGTCACCGTCTATTTCATGCAAGTGGTCACCTACCTATTAAATTACTACTATTACACTTACATTTGTAAACTATTGTTTTAAAGTAGGTCCGTGACGTACCTTCCTAAGTTTAGCACAAATATCACTAATAGAATTTTGTCAATAGGACTGATTTCAGTACCTCTAACCGTAGGTAACTATACCTAACTACTACTTATTTGTATAGCATATTATTAATACGTATATAGTCCCTACTTCGTATTAATACATCAATAAACAAGTTACGTCAGTCTATTCTAATCAAAACTGTGCTTGATTGATTCAAAGGTAAGTAAGTACTCATATTATATACCTAGTAGATATCGTACTACTAACAAAAATATAAACTAAATAAATGGATACACGTTTACACACTCATACCCCCGCAGTAGGCTTCCACCTGTATTGTGGGTGGCATGGATGACACATAGGTATAACATCACAATAACACCCATGACCCAAGTACAAATATTTTTCTGTCACATAAATATCTGCCCCGACCGGCAATCGAACCCGGGACCCCTCGCTTCGCAGGCAGGGTCGTTACCAACTAGTATTTTTATTTTGTGATAGGTAGCTTCTAGTAACTTACTAGTATGTAGTTATGGACACTTGTCCATAACAGATAACTTCCATTAACTCGATGATCTGATTATTATGCCGATTAAGATATTTCTTTTCTACATTTTAACCTTTACTTCTGGCATCACCTATCTACCTATGTGTGGTTAACTATACCTACCTACTGTATTTTTATATGGAAGGGGAATTTAAAATTATAGAGACAATGTAGAGTCTATATATAGACTATGTTTAAAGCTCAGTGCATCTAGTAGGAATTTATGAATAACTATCATAAATATAGGTAATAAGAATTAATAAATAACTATAATAAATACAAGTACCTACTAGGCTACTAGATACCTAAATGTTTCTCATATAAATCGATTAATTAGGAGAATCGAATGCAAAATATACCTTAAAATTATATAGCTGTATCATTATAGTTATAGCATAGATGATCAAGTTTCAAAGAGCTGCAAGCTACTATCACATTCTTTAACTACCTACTTTGTAAATTAATGAAATCCTTGCCAATGATTACTAATGGTCTCTATAATAAGTAAATATACCTAAACAATCTTACATATTCTCCTTTACAATATGACGTTATTCAATCTTTCACAAAACTCCTAATTTAGGAGAATTAAGATCGAATAGTTGAATTGTCTATAATCGTGACATGACAGCTAGCTTTTCCAACTCACCAGAGCGTCTAGACAAAACTCTTTTTACGTCTAACGCTGCCTTTTAAATGAATGGAAATGTCATAAGTTGCGGAAAAATTAATGACTTTTTCGCACTTATCTAATGTCGATGAAGGAAGCATGGAGTAAGCGTTTACAGAAAAGTGTTTTGTATAAAAGCTCAGCAAGGCTATTCAGTATTGTAACTTGACAGCGGAATCCGCGATGAGTTTCAAAATTGAAGTTCGAGTCCGAGATCTTGATATGTGATTCTCTAATCATCTGGCACGCACTTGCGAAGTGAAGGGAGTCTCGAACTCTAACTTAAATTTAGAAACTCATCATGGATTCCGCTGTCAAGTTACAAAACAAAAGAAAACTTGCATCATATTGACATGTCATTATCTAATCATCTAGTACACACTTGCGAAGTGAAGTGATCCTAGAACTCGAACGTCAATTTTGAAACTCCGCTGTCAAGTTACAAAAGAGAATAGCCTTCCAGTTCCTCTATGAACGTTAAGCACGAACTATCTCATTCTTTACTATGTGAATGACTAACTCATTCACTCATTCCTTGTCGCCGCTCGGACACTCAGCCAATCCGCACCGCGCATGAAACCGATACCGCATCAGAAACGAAAATCGATTACGAATGTCGTGTCTGACGCAAATCGATTCTAGTTGTCACCTTCACGATTGATGATTGCTTCTGCATTAACAACGGTGTTCTCGTAATTGATTCGCTTTTTAATCTCCAACATAGATTAGTTATACTTAAATTAATTTAAGGCCAGTTTTGCTAAGTTTAGAAAGATAATATTAACATTCTAAAATGATGTCCTTTATATAGGAAGATATTTATAATAGTTCGCTTGTAATAGTATATTAGAATACAAGCTGCTGCAATGAAAACAGGTTAGGAAATTACGTCCAGAATAAAATTCATAGCTATCCAAGCAGGACAAAACACCTTCCCACCATATGAGAGAGCCAACGAGATTTGAGGTGTAGGTACCTCTGTGTTCAAGTCCAAGAGGTGTAAAGAATCCGCCCATTAGATAATGTGATTCAGGATGCTAAATAAGTTAATGATTTCCATAAATTATGTAAAAAGTCCAATCCGCAATGGAGCAGCGTGGTGGAGTATGTCCTAGACCTTCTCAAGAGGATAACCCCATGCATAGTGCATGCATATCCAGTTAAGGGATAGAAGCAGAGTCCAACCGCATTTACTACATCACCATTAAATTATAAACTGTTGATACAACACATTCTCAAAATCATACCTACAATCAAAGCAAAATTTGTCATTTCATTTTCATAAATCATGATCAGATAGGATCAGTTTTCACAATCATTATGCAACAATTAGTCGGCACAAATTGGTTTTATCATATAAATTATCAACTAATCACAATCAATAAACAGATAGATAGGTACATTATTGTTCAGATAATACGTACGTAGCGATACAAGAGTAGGGACCTATGAGTGCGTCGAGGGAGGCGAGTTTAGTTCAGTAGAGAGTAGCTAGAGCGAGTTGAATTGCCTCTCGATGCGCAGAACACCTGTGCCACAGAATCCGCTGACAGACAAAGACGCAGATAACGAGGAGCATCCCATTGGTGCATCCGTCGCGTGGCCCCGCCCCCCGGCCCGCCAGCCAATCACACTCGTCCGTACAGATCTTGAGTGTTATCTAGTTGTCTGCCGTCTCACTTGCCATTCTCCAGCTATTTTCAGACATTGGAAATGTGAAAACGTACATAGTGCACTCGAAAACGTCACGCGAGAAAATTAAGCTTTCGATTCGCTTAAGATGAGAGATGAGATACGCATTCTGAGTAAATTATAATTTTTATACATACATTATGAGTACTCGTTAAGAGCAAGCGAGTAGGTATATTTAAGTTATTAACGAATTTTATGTCCATTATAAAGGATTATAAAAAACTAAGCAAGATTGAGATTAACTAGTCCATTTATTAGGTACTGCTTGAACGTATAACAATCTTGTATGAAAACATTGATAATTTGTATGGGACCCAATATCAAACAGAAGCAAAATTTGATATGTAAAGACACACACAGCTAAATATTCAATCAGCTTTGTTTGCACAATCGGTTCCTTGTCCAATGACCACCTACGTTGATTGTTCTCGTACGATCAATGTAAGAAGGTACACACATCGCTTGTCCATTGAATAGGTTCCTACAGGTCATGATAACGAAGCTTTATCAAGGGAATCAATTGTTTTAAACGATCGAATACAAGGGCTTTTGATTAATTATTATAATAATAATTTATTAAGTTGGGTATATCACTGTATCAAATAGAATAAAATGGTTTCCCTTTAATCAAAATGAAAGCAATATGACTTGTTTTTTTTTATTGCTCGTATTACCTACTACTGGTTGTAATTTACACTGCCCTTTGCATAGAACATAGCGTTCATTGAAAAAATCCTGGAGTATTTTCAGTCGGTAACCTTGTGCTAGCGTCCCCGAAACCCGTGCGAGAGAGAGGGGTAGTACAAAGACACAAGCGGGGTGCGGGGGGTAGGGGCGGCCCAGGCGAGGGTATGATTCGGGATTCTAGGGATGAGCTGCTCTCGCTTCCTCCCGTTACTCTGGCACCGTTCGTCGCGGCCGACGCACTTCTGACGGGGCCCGCGTCACTTGCAACCGAATCGTGCGCGCACTCCGCATCCCTACGTGCACATCACTACGCTTACGAAATTCGAATTACGCGCTCGAATAGACAATGAGAATATAAAATTTTTGAATTTTCTTTTTTTTCTTTTTCATAATGTGAAGTGCCTGTAACACTGTTATTCTTATTGATGTCTTTTTGATAATATTACGGGATCGGATTTGAGTGTCTTAATTTGTACGTTATATTGATCAGTCTTATAAGAGTTTAGTATGGAGTGTGTAAGGACAGTGTACCATTTAAGTAGAAATTAGCCATCAATGCTGTACGCCCTTGTTCTTGAATACTAAAATGAAGATGTCTGGTAAGTTTTCCATATGATTAGTAATCATTTAAGTAGATTTTAACTGATATATTTACTATTTTCATAATATTGCCTATTGATAACTGTGATAAAATTAACAAAATGTAGGCACTCTTATATGACAGGTCTCTGTTATTAAATGCAAGTGTCTTGTAATTCTAGGGTTATTACTTATTATCAAGAATACTTAAGTAACTACCTACTCAGTACCTATTTGCCACTTTAATATTAAAAGTTAAAACATTATTTATGGTAGGTACCAAATATTAAGTGAAATAATTGTAAAGGAAAAAATATTTTGTGTACCGTCTCTACCTAATTAGACTTTCGTTTGATTTTGTGTTCAATTGTCTCCTTTTATAAATCTAGCTAATATTACGAGGGATAATAATTATGTTATATTTTATAATGGCACTACCGATAAGGAGGTAGGTACATATTAAGTACCTGGTCTACCTACTAAGCGACTTATAAACTTATCCTTAATTACCATAACGGAGCTAGTATTATAGTATGTCAATAGGACTTTATCGAAATTATGCAACGGAAGTTAATAGATACTTGTCTTATGACGTTTCAAATATTATGTGTCCACTGAATAAAACGATAAAGTATAAAAATATTTTCAATTTAAAGTAAAATTAGTTTATATCTAATCATATTTCCTTTGTACTTGTTTATAACGTTCGTGGGTAGTAGGTATCCGGAATGATCATCATTATGAATTTTACCAAGAAAAAAATAACAAGAAAAAAGTAACAAACTTAAAGAAAATACAGTCGAATTGAATACCTCCTCCTATTTTGAAGTCGGTTAAAAAGGGCGAATTAGCTTCTAGATAAGGATAAGATAGGACGCGGCGGTCGAAAACCTTAATAACGTATTATACTAATATCCTTCCTACTTATATTATAAATGTGAACGTTTGTATGTATGTTTGTTACTCTTTCACGCAAAAAATACTGAACGGATTTTCGTGAAATTTAGCACACAGGTAGACCATGATGTAGAGTACGACATAGGGTAAATACTTATTATTCCGGAAAACGCAGGCAATATTTTAATAGACATGAAGACAGTAAGTAAAAATCACTAAAATTATGTATCTACTTAATTAAAGAAACCCTATTAAATGATTACCAGACAAGCATTTGTTGTAGGTATTATTATCAGCGAGATTAATAATGTTTAGATAAAATAAAACTACAAAATACGGTAAGCCGCCATGATGTCTTAAACGCCAATCAGTCTCAATCAGAGCGGATTACGTCACGCCTAAGTAAACAAACGAATATGACATCTTGTCTATTACTTTACTGAGGCGTGACGTCACAAGCCACGCCAGTCGCCATTACACATTTTTAAGTGTTTTGGTGCGAATTTTAAATTTATAAATTAAAGTGTATTTTTATTTTATACTAAGCCTTATTTTTTGCGGAAATGATGTATCTACGTTGTAATTACAATATTTTTCCCAACAACATAGAACAGTATTTCAAAATCTGTCATCATGCCTAATAAGTGCATGTCTCTTAAACATCACTATATTTAATCTGTAGAGTACAAGTAGAGCACAGCATAAAGATATGCATGGATTTTGTTTTGTTGCTATTTTGTTAGGGCTTGAAGACTGCTTGGTAGGTATATATAAAAAGATAATACGAACCAATGATTTTTGCCAAGTCTTGTAAACCTGATACGCTTGTAAAATATACTATAATATTGTCTTAATGGTCACCCATCCAACTTCCAACTGCAACGTTATTCAGTTTTTTAACCAATTTCAAAAAAAGGAGAAGGTTCTCAGTTCTCAATTAGACTGTATTCTTTTGTGTGTGCTACCTACTTCATAATGTTTTACTGAGTGAATCGATTTCGATGATTCTATTTATATTCCAAAGCTGGTGCTTAGGTGGTCCCATTTAAAGAGGAGATATGACGAGTGGTTATCCCAAATTTTGAAGTCGGTTTTTTAGAAGAATGAACTATGAAGGATGTCTGAGTTACCATTATGATAAGGTTTGTGAAAGTTAAGGGTTAAGCAGGTACGTATCTACTTGAGGAAACTATTTGTAATCACATAATGTCGTTAGTTACGTCAAGATCTTTGTCGTTTTGAAATAACTATAGGTCCTACTCACTTCTGCGACTGAAATTAAGTATCTAAAAGTTTTCAACTGTAGACTAGGTAGACTAGGAGAATTGAGATCTGAATTAAGAAATAGATTTAGATTATATCAAGCGTCAAGAGGCCTATGTCCAGCAAAAGGCTGGTGGATTAAAGTAGTGGTACCTTAAAAGGCTGATGGATGGATTATCAAGCGTGTTAGGCACTACATACTTTTCGGCCGATAGTATGTCTCATCATAGGAACCATTAGTAGGTAGGTACTATTGGTAGGTATTGGCATATTATCATCAATATTTTCTGAACTACGTACAAATACTATCTAGGTAGGTACTTTCTGGAACCGATTGTCATTTGATGCTTTTCAGGGTTCCGTAGTCAAATCGGAACTCTTATAGTTAGGTCATGTGCGTCCGTCCGTCCGTAGCATAGCGCCGAGACTCTAGAATGCTGTAATTTAGTATGGATATTAGAGTCAAGTGTTCCCCGCCCTTCTAGCTAAATGGTAATAGTAGATAGTTGTATCACCTAATTGTTATACCTAAGTGAGATTAGATTAGACAGGTACAGTGACGTAGACGCAAAACCAGGACAGGACAAATAGACGGGTAAGATGTAATACGAAACATTTTGCTTGGTAACGTAATTTTCGTATTCTAATTCTAATTTTAGTATTTTCGAACTTACCTAACTTTAATAATGTATTCTGTTACCTTCATACAGTCAGTAACCTTTCAGAACGCTGCTGAATGGCTGCTGAGATATTTGGAATAAAATTGTATCAATAAACCGAAATGTTTTTCGCTGTGTCCTTTATAAAAACTTGTATATAATTTCATAATAATACCTAATTGCCTGTAACAGGTCAATTTTATTTGTAATAACGATTTCAATTTCCATTCATATTAGTTTATATCATTGAGACCTTTGTAAACAATGTTTTGGGTAAATTGTGCAATTGAAACAGGTTACAATTTCAAATAATGAAAAAAATAATCAAATAAGTCCATACAAAAAAAGTTCACGTTGAATACCGTTATGTTATCCACATATAGACCCTCTTGAAATGACTTGAAAACCGCACACTTTAATCTTAATTAATTATTTTAACAGATACCTCGTAGAAAATGAGCTAGCTAACTTGCCAGTTAACATATTATTCTCTACATTGTGTTTAAAAGCAAAAAAATGCATTTAACCAATTTGTCTTACTATTATCAAAATTCAATTAATTATCGATTAAACCCAAGTGCTATTTTTCGGAACAATAAGTAATTATAACTTAACCTCCATGTAAGAGTTAACTTAGTTGTAAATATTGTAAGGTAGATCTTTTCAAGAGTCCAATAAACGTTAAGCAGTTATGCAAACATTGTAAAGGGCCAACTGTCTGAGAGTGTTATCTAGGCTGGTTCTGTTAAGGGTGTGCGAAAAAAACTAAGATTATTTATCTGTGGTGTGTCAGAGGAGTGTCAGCTTTTGGCGGGTGCCGCCGGGTTGAAAGATTGTTTGTTTTTTATGTTTGAAACAGGTTAGAATACTTATGGTTTGTTTACAGCAACGTAGTGCGAAATGGAATTATTATGCCCCTTATTGATTGCGGTTTAGTTTTTTGGCAAAATTGGTGTGAAGTGTCTTGATCGAAGTATACCTAGATTTTATCTATGATGGAATAGGTGCATTGATTTCTTGTGTTCATATTAAGTCTTTTGTTTACATCAATTTATAGTACAAATATATTGAACCATAAATTATAATAAGTGAGTATTAATTATATTTTATTATTAGAAAATGTTATACTGCAACTTAATAGGCATGATGACAGTAAGTAAAAATCACTAAAACTATGTATTCATTTAATGAAACCCTATTAATGGATTACCAAACACGCATTTATCGTATTATTATTAGCGATTTTCACAATATTTTTGATAAAATAAAACTACAAAATACGGCAAGCCGCCATCTTAGCTAAAACGCCAGTCAGTCTCAATTAGCGCGAATTACGTCACACGCCTTAAAACAAATGAATATCACCATACTAATAATGACGGATTGTCTTTTGTTTTCCTGAGGACTGACGTCACTACCACGCCCTGACACTTTGAAGCGTTTTGGTGCGAATTTTAAACTTATAAATTGAAATGTATTTATTTTATACTAAACCTTATTTTTTGCGGAAATAATTATGATATACGTTGTAATTATAATATATTTCCCAACAATATAGAACAGTATTTCAAAATCTGTCATCATGCCTATTATCAGTTACTCGTACGTATACTACTAAATACTTTTTTACATGGCATATTTACGAAAATTTGTAATTGTACAAAAGAAATAGGTACCTACTTGCCGAGGTTTAACAATAACAATCATATTAATTTAAACGAATTATGATTGAGCCACCATTTCGCAGTGTGTTGTCAAGATCACCTCAATGAGAAGGTCAATTTTTGATTATAAAAGGTAATTAATTATCACCTAATTTAAATATGACTACCCAGACTTCCTATAATGACCGGTCATTATCATATTTAATATGCGAATCAACAGGCCCTTATTGTTTCAACGAAATACATATGTATATCATAAAGGTAACATAATTATAAAGTACATACAAAACGACCCTTTACTTTTGTTTCAGTGATCTATACTAATATTATAAAGAGGAAAGATTTGATTGTTTGTTTGCATTGAATAGGCTCCGAAACTACTGAACCGATCTGAAAAATTATTTCACTGTTGGGAAGCTACACTATCCCCGGGTGACATAGGCTATATTATATTTTAAAAAATAGGGATCCTTAATAAAAGTCCAATAATGTAACCCAAGGTCTAAAAAAATAAGAAAACCGAAGCAAAGCGAGGGCGGTTACTCGTATTAAATAAACTCAGTCGTATCGTAGTTTACACGTATTTAAGATATTGCAAATACCTAATGAAAACTCAATAACATACATATATACATAGGTATCTATTACAACTAATTACAACCTTACTTTTTGACAGCAATGCATCGGTGATGCCTGACTGTGACCTAGGGTTACCAGATGGCAAGACTGAAATATCTGGACAAAACTGCAAAAAAGTCGGGATTTGTCGGGGCAAAAACATTTTTATTGGAATTGTCGGGACATTTTGTATTTTGTTGGGACTGGTACTTGTATTTTGTCGGGACTTGTCTGGATATCAAGTGAAGTGTCCAGATAATCCAGGCGAATCCCGACCATCTGGCAACCCTACTGTAACCACTAGGCATTGGTCAATTGGGAATTGGTCATATTGGTTTGCCAGTTTACATTCGAAAAATTCGAACTCGGTACCCGTTATTTAATAGACAAAATTATATCAGTAAAGCTTAGGCTATTCAGTATTAGTGGTTCACTACATTGCACCGGTCTCCTCATAACGTCATAACTGAGCACATGAAGAGATATCATATAACTTAGGTCATGAATAAAAAAAAGCAAAAAGCAACAACCGATAATCGTCCCACCGTTGGGCTCGGGGTCTCCTCTCACAATGTGAGGAGTACAGGCCATAGAGTGTACCACGCTGGCCAAGTGTGGATTGGTATACTTCACACACCATTAAGAACTTTATGGAGAACTCTCCGGTGTGCAGGTTTCCTCGCAATGTTTTCCTGGGTCTTGAATATGATGAAATAATGTATAACTAAGTAGGTATAGCTCTAGCTTATGAATAAGGAAATAATTGGTAACCGTTGATAATGTACCAGCATGAATTTATTGCGGAGAGATCAGCTTTAATGGCTACAACTTATATTGTGCTGTGAGTGTCTTGTATGAATATGAATTACCCATTCTTCAGATCCCTTCGTAAGTTAGAAAGCTTGACTTTCCGCGAACATTATTCAACGGTCGTCAAATGAATACCTACTTAGTGTTGTATCTTCGTTGAAGCATGCAGTTTTCACGCCTGCTTAAGATCACATTTGGGATTGTAAATTGGTTTAAGCAAAAACGGACTCTATTGCAAGGGGTGAAGGCGAGGTATCTTTAAGAGATGTCATGTGGTATCGTTGTGAGACAAGTCGAAAGTGTTTTATGAGTAGTGTTGGGGCCATGAACTGGCGGTGACAGTGTAAACTGTAAACCGCGGGTATTGTCAGTCTCCGTGGCTAAAACGTGAAATCGCCTTTCCGTGGGGTCTTCGGACAAAGACACATTGAGATTGCCAAATAAATTAGGTACCTACATATTCAAAGTAAGTTTATACTTAGTAAAAAAAACAAATCAGATAGTGATGATATTGCTGTCCTAGATTGTCTGAATATAATATTATTGGTTGATTATGTTGCATTATGTTGTGAATAAATGATTTCTTTCTTTATGGAATTAGCCGGCATTATGAGCTGACGACCCACCTGATGGTGATGGTAAGTGGCTATCGTCGCCCATTGACATCAGCAACACAGCAACACCAAAGGTATCACTGATGCGTTGTCGACCAAGAAAGAGAGAAGAAAAAGAAAGAACGGGCTCTAAAGCCCCCAGCCGGAACACGACGAGTCGTTTGGCGGCTGACTCATGCTCAAGGGTGGTAGCAATCCAGGCGAACCCCATGGAGAAATAGTAATAATGGTATTAATTAACAATTAAAATCAATATTTCCAATATATGTATTTCCTCGAGGGCCCCACCCCCAGTGGGCCGGAATTAGTCGCCTCTTACGACACCCATCCGGCGTGGCTTTTTCGTAGATTTTCTTTAAAAACAATCATGCAATATCTATCCATAATATTATAATGTTTATTAAAGTTTCTGTTGCGAAACTACTACTTAAGTCATGTGTGTTTGAAGACTCTACCTAAAACGAATATGGTGCAGGTAACTGATTAATTAATAACGGAAAACCCCAGTAATGGGTACAAAATCAATACACTATTTAATATACAATTAATAAACGACCAACTCCATTTCTCTTGTGTCCAGTGAGTGTTATTTTAAAACTGGCGCGAGTTTAGCGGAAAGCGAAGATTTAACGACGGAGCGTCCGTATTGTCCGTGCACGCAGCCAGCAACGGACCTTGCAATGGCTAATTTGAATTTGAAATTCGAATTTTACGACATCCATTAATTAAGCGTGACTGTCCAACGGATAATATACTTAGGTGTGAACGGTTCAACTACTTGCTTGAAATGGATTTCTTTTCCTTCCATCATTCTTTAGAAGTACCTACTGTCAAAAGCCTCTTCTAATTTGCGAAGCTATTCCGATGCTTGCTGCCTCCAACTTCTTTAAGTGAACTGAGTAATCCGGCCCAGGACATGCGTGGCTGCGTTTCTTTTTCGAGGAACACAATCTAGTGGTTACGGTAGTAATTACTACAATTAATACGAATCTGCTTTGCTACAGATAGTATAGATCTGACTCTCCTACATAACTTAATTTACTAAACAGATAGAAAGCGTGAGTTAGTTTTACATTTATGAAGATTTAATCAAAGTTTTTAATTAAAGGCCTAGTTAAGAGTGTATAGAAGCATCCTTTCACATCTCTAAACGCATAACATATGACATAATCATAGCTAGTATTGGTTTTACATAATTTAATGGCCAATCACACGCTATGTAGTCGCCTAAAGAGACCTACGATTTATTAAATATGGCAAGAGCTTTACACAAATTGATAGCGACAGGTGAGCTGGCATAGCAACCGACTAAAGGACGCATGACGACTGGATTCAGAAAAGGATCCTTTAGACACGTTTTACATCCTGCGCATTGTGAGCGGAACTGCACTTTGTGATGTAAAGCAGTTATCATACCTCAACCACAATGTATTAGACGTCTATCATGCGTTTAATTTTATAGCGTTTTTACAACGCCACGTGCTTGCAAGACGTAGACAAGATAGGGGTTGTTTTAACAAGTTTATTAGTAGTAATGGGGTGGGTTATGATTTATGGAGTGTCTCTTTCAGCTGTATTTGCTAGGGGATGCGCTTTATTGATGACACGCGTACGTTTTGTCGTGTGTAATGAATTTGTTTCCTTTGCGTAACGTGTTCGTAATTTGAACTAATTTGTTACATTTGTAGTCTTTGTATCGTTAAATTTTGTGTGGTTCATTTTAAGTTTTTTTTTAATGATAATGCTTCATAATTTTCTGAAATCTATCTACTCTATGACTCTAAACGAACTAGATACCTACTTAGGTGTTTATAAAAAAAAATCGTTAAAGTAAAAGTTTCGTAAAAGTTTTAAATAGAAGACAGTAAATTAAGTTATTAAACTAGCTTTCATTCAGATTAGTGAGAATTAGATATTATTATCGTTCTTGAATTTAACCTGACAAAATGAATCATGACAACGATATTTTCGCCTACATGATCACTGATTATAATTTTCTCTTCAAGTACTCTTAACAATAAAATAACGTGATGAATAATGATAATAACTAGCCGATGTATTCGCAAGTAATCGTCTATTAACGCTCGTACAAAGGTTATGTTAAGTCGATGGCAAATTTAATAGCATCCTATGAATAAAGGAAGACAAAAACCGTATGATATCTTCATATTCTTCATGTCTTGGATTTGCATTTCGGAGGGATGCTCTGAGAGACAAGAGACAAGCGGAAACTCTTTGTAGTGAGCGGAAATGAGGCATAATGCGATCACCATCTTGCATTCCTCCATTTTTTGTCTCGCAAATAAGTCCGACCTGTTTGCGGGTGTAGACATCTAAGTGCCACATTGGCTGTTGCCGTGTACTGCATTTTAAAACAAATTTATTCGGTAATAGGTGATTCGCCAGAATTAATAGGAACAAAATTTTCAATTTGGACATGTTTTTATTGAGTTCTTCATTAACAGTTTATGTTAACGAATGTTTTCAATTAGGTCCAAATAAAAACAAAACTGAATTATTTTAAAATTATCGATTTTCAGTAAAGCATGTCTATCTTATGAAATTAGTTTACTAAAGACTCTTTTTATTTTCAGCAGCAGACAGCCAAGAATCTGGCAGTCCACCGCCGAGCCCTACCGACTCCGCCACATCGGAATCAGCGCCCACCTTAGTTCACATCAAACAAGAGAATATGGCTCCTGGAACTGACATCAAAGATTACTACGGAACTCTCGACTTCGGCATTCCAGACACTTACTTCCCGCCACACTCCATTGAATACGGCAGGAACTTCTTACACAGGCCACTAGACATTCCAAATCAAAGGTTTCTAGATCCTGTCAAAAGTCCGACACAAAAAGATGATGAAAGAAAGAAAGCTGATGATCTATCAGATAATCCTGAATTTAATCTACCTATTGAATTAGTATTCAAATCGGAAGGCATATTTGCAAGAGTCAACATACCCAGTGGAACTAAATACGGGCCCTTTAATGGAAAATGGGAGAAATATCCCTTAGACAAGAAGTATGCATGGGAGGTAAGTTTTTTGTATTCTTAATTAGACACGCCGTCAACGTTGTCAATGCCACAATATTTTGAGGTTTGAATGAACCACTTGTTAGCACAAATTCGGGATCAAGTGTAAGATGAAGTGTCGAAAACGAATGACGGTCTCGGCAATAAACTATCCCTTTTAACTGAAGCTTTACAGAGTGTCACGCGAGCAGTAAACTGTGGATTTTATTGATGTCCTTAAGTAGCACTGTTCTTGTTTTCATGTTTTTTTTGTCTTAATTTTTCTCATGTCACATTTAAGTAACAACAACGTATTTGTCACGGTCTAAGGACTGTGACCTCTTAACATTAGACCTACGTCTCTTTTACCGGCGACAAAAATTCTTTAAGTTAGTATTAGTTTATTTATCAACTGTACTAACTTAACGATAGATTTCCGTAAAGTAGCGCCTGATACATAGATGTAGGTGGAATCGTTGAATGTCAGTACAGCGTAAAATGGTTTCATAAGCGAAATTTTTGGCTGATGAATCGTATCGTATGTCCGTATAAAGGGACAATATAAGAAGTTGGAGTGCGAGTGAATGCACTCACGGAGGGCGTGTCGCGATTATCTGCGCATCGGAAACGGAAATCAATTGTTTGATCCGCATGCGGATTACATTAAATAGATAGAAAAGTAAAACGTATCGGATTTCTGCAATATTTGAACACTAGAGCGCACCTTTTGTTGGTGTTCGGTTCTTAGTTTTCGAGAATTAGATTTAAAGACGCAAACGTTTTTTATAATAATACTAGCTCGGAGCAGTTGAAATATTAATTGAAAGTATCGAAACTTTATTTCTTTGATGTCAATTATTGAAGTAAAATAATGTTGTTCTCGTGATTTTGCAAATGATTTACCTAAATGGTATACCTAGATAATTCTTCTTACCTAATTAATTAAGTAATTTAATCTTTATGTATAAGTTTTAGTTGTTAAAAATAGGAAAATAAGTATTTCCAAAATAAACTCTACATTTCTGCTACGAATCTAAGTAATTATAAGTGTAATGAGAATTGGTTGAATATGTATGGTAACATAATTTTACCTTTTGAAGTAACCACGATATAGGGAAAATAAATATGTACCTATTGCTTATAATGAATATTGTATGTAACAAATAATAAACGTTTACACACTCATACCCCGCAGTAGGTTTTTACCTGTGTCGCGGGTGGCATGGACGACACATATAACACATCACAGTAACACCCATGACCCGAGTACAAATATTTTTCTGTCACATAAATATCTGCAATGGGCCGGGATTCGAACCCGGGACCCCCTCGTTTCGCAGGCAGGTTCGCTACCAACTATGCTACAGGGTCATCGTAAATAACAATACATTTATATAGATTTTCGAAAATAAATATGATATTGAATCGATTAAAATGATTGCGAAGTGAATGTAGGTAGTGTCTGGACTTTGAAATGTTTTTTGCCAATATATTATCTTATCCACTAAAATATAGAACAACTGTTACCTTCACTGAAAATAAATAATTATATTTATCCAGTAGGTATGTGGATTAATTCAATTAGGTTAACCTACCTTGTGGTCTGTACAATTTGATATTGTCAATAATAAATCTAAATTCCTTATAGATATTAAAACTATCTCATAAATGTAATAATTTTCATCGTATGTTTCCTTGCAATAACTATTCCAGTTGATCTGGCTCCTGTACGTGACGGTAGGGTAAAAGTGCCAATTGCGGGCACGTCATTATGAACTACAGAACGCTGACCGCGCTTCCGCACTGTCGACTGGAAAGGCTCTTTGATGTTGTACACTGTGTGACGTCATGTTATAGATTTGCTTAATGCATTGCCACATTCTGCCAATCAATTATTCTGAACGGTCAAGTCTGTGTATTCAATACATAGAAGTGCATAATGGGATAATTGAATAATCGAAATAATTGTCGTCACTTTATTCCATGGAAGCATGTTTTGATAGTATTAATTTGTATTAATTAAGAAAAAAATATTTTTTCAATTTACACAAAAAAAATCGATACTGTAGTAAAATTGACAAAAATATTGATATCTAAGCTCAACTTTAACCTTCGCATGTATAGGTAGAAAAACTAAAAAAAAAACAAAATTTCAACCGAATGGCGGCAACGATAACCCCTTCTTACCTGCAATCAGACAAAAGGATCGGATTAGCTCAATATCCTCACAATATGACTACACTAACTCAAAGGGGTGACACATATTCGTACGTGGTAACATTATCTAACCACCGAACGTTTCACGACGCGATATCTCAATAATCTTCAAGTAAAAAATAACATAAAAAATATCCGGGTAATCAAAGAATTCTTTATGTGAATCTCCCGTGTCAAAGTGCAATAAAAGGTTGCGTACGAATAAACCTTAATTTTGACTAAGGCGTGACCCCCGTCAACAATTTTTTTACCTCAAATTTACACTTTTTTAAAGAAAAAAACGAGGTAACGGTAAAATTAACAATGCGACATGTCAGTGTACGAACTTTTGAAATTAAAGTTGATTGGCAAGTTTTTTAAGGGAAAGAAATCGTCTCGAAATCTCTTCAAAAGCATCTCTTCCTTTTGCGACCTTTATTATTAGAATTTGTATACATTCTTTCATTTGATAAAAATCCAAGATTCATGTCACACATTTTCACACGCATTTGAAATCAGCTGTGGTTTATTATTTAAGAATTGACCAATATAAGGCTTAATTGCTTATGAATGGTTTTTCTATGTTTTGTTACGCTCCTGCTTTATCGGACATACGATGGAAACTTCTCTAGTAATTATTATTATTCTCTATTACTATCAATTTTGTTTAATTCTTTAAAAAGGTATCTAATGCTTAATTTCTTTAAAACATTTTACTCAAAGTTATTCCCAACCGATTAAACTAAAATTATGTGCATAAAAATTTACATTATACCTACATACGTCATAACAAAATACGTTACGATGGAATTGTTTACTAATTTTTGAAGTTAAATATCAAACCATTCCCTGAGAACTCATCGTCATTACTTATCTAATGAATTTTAGATTTTTGAAACTGGATTCTTATAATGGGATCATCTCGAGATGTCAATCAAATTGCATGAATTATTAAACTAATTTACATTCTATGATCGGGGTGAATCTATCAAAATATCAAAATTGATGCGATATTGGCACGTCATGGGTCCCGCTAATTATAATTGCAATTTTTCTATAATTGTAATTGAAAAATTCTATTGAATCCGTGACGGGAATGTTTGTTTTGGACCTGACAAAGGGAATTGCCTATGAATGTTTTATGCCTGTTTATTTTTCTGTGCGAAGCGTCGGTACTTGAATAATTTTGATTGTAATGTTATTGTGAAATGAGAACATCGGGTTTGTTTGACTTTCGCTTCGTATATAGTTGAAGCATTTTTGTGTATTTCATATGTATTAATATCACTTTGTACATATTTGAAGTACCACAGCTAATTAACAATTAACCGTAGTTAGTTGTTTTAATTTTT
Source organism: Thymelicus sylvestris (assembly GCA_911387775.1). Lineage (NCBI taxonomy): Eukaryota > Metazoa > Arthropoda > Insecta > Lepidoptera > Hesperiidae > Thymelicus > Thymelicus sylvestris. The sequence continues at coordinate 9,704,733 of OU426900.1, read as the reverse complement.
GCCTCATAGAAAAATATTATTAGATAGTGTAGATACGTACGTACATACCTATGTATTTATCAGTGTACTTTATCAACATAAGAAATTCCAAGCTCTATGCATTTATGACAACATGACTGCAGTGACTACAATCAATATTTACAAGGACATTATTTCTGAGGAACGACATAGTTTCTATTAATCGTTGACTCATTTTCTTTCATAGGTTCTAAAACTCTACATTATACTCTCAAATTTAAAGTTATTACTTATTTATAAGTAAGTACCTACTATTATTTCTTCTGTGGTTATACATTATAGTATGTCTACAAATTGATGAATCCTAACGATTAAATTGTATATAAAGTGAAAAATTAAGAATAATATATTATCATTAATAATACATTTCAGTTCACAATCAAACGCATTGTAAAATTAATTTTCGCGGCTTAAAACTCGGACCTAATTCCCAGTAGCCGAATCCATTGCATTACTGTCAAAATATCTGTCATATTCGTGTGACATCCTTTGAAAATAGCCACCCCCTTCGGCAAAGGATTAGCCCATGCGGCCCCATTACATCTTCATTACGGTAGGCGGCTGACATTTCTGTCTATTGTTGCATTCGGAATAATAAATATAAAAAATATTATTGTTACAGCATTTATAGCCACCGTTGATAATATTTATACGATCCGATCCGTGATCTCTGCTTACAAAGGCCGTACAGATGTGCGCTGTGTTTGGGATCGATCACAATTTGTAACTCATCGTTTTCGTTATTCGTAAAATAATAATAATATTACATATCATTGATAGATACGAGACGATTTTAGATATCTAATGATGGTACATGCAATAACATATACTACTGATGTTTTCGTAGCCACAGTATTCTGTAATAATTTTGTTATTTTAACAACGTCCATCTTCTGATCCATTCACCTGTCATTTTTGGGAATCATCCGCTGACGTTATGACTCCTCTAATTGGCAACAAATTTTACGATTCTAACTTTTAGGCTTCTGTGATGTTTGTAATACATGAAAGTTTAGGTACTAATTAAGGCTTCTAAAAAAGGAGGAGGTTCTCGATTCGACTGTATTTTTTTTATGTTTTTTACCTCAGAACTTTGGACTGAGTGAACTGATTTTGATGATTATTTTTTTAATCGAAAGCAGGTGCTTTTCATGTAGCATGTGGTCCCACATAAATTTGAACGAGATCTGATAAGTAGTTTTTGAGTAATTTTGAAGTCGGTTATTTTTTGTTAGTAAAATTTGTTATATTGATTTAATCCAATTTTGGCACCTGAAAACTAGGTAAAAGAAAAGACATGGATTGTCCTAAAGGTAGTGGAATATATACTATACGTACCTATATGTAGGTGCTTTACTTAATCGATATATCAGTACATACTTCAAAGCAATCAGAAATCAGAACACAGCCAAAAATTCAAATTCAGTTAACTAATCCAGAGATGAACAAACATACAATGGAGTTGGAATGAATAAACAGACAATCAAAATTAAATCCTTGATTCTTCCATCATCATATTAATCAGTCGGCAGCGATTAATGAAGCGATCCTAAAGGCTAATTTATCGTACAACCACATCTTCATTTCATACTCAAGCGTTGTTGATAAAGTAGCGTTATAAATAACGCTAACAGGAGGGAGCTTCCCCTTCTATCTAAACATTTCTTTTATTATTAACAAGCAGACACTTATCAGTTAATCTTACACCGTTGTACAATAGTAGCTAATCTCCGGGTGTGATAGAAATTTATCTTCGCGTATCGACGGATCATTGTCACGTCCTGTCACCCCTCGATACGGTTTCGGAAACATTGACAGTTTGTTTGGGGTCCGCTCTGTCATAATTCCGAAGCGGAATTTAGGTGCGGTGGTTAGTAAGTTGTTTTGCCGCTTTTGCGACAAATTAATATGATTTTGTTAGCTTCAATCCGCGGGAGCAGCGTGGTGGAGTATGCTCTAGGCCTCCTCAGTTGAGGAGAAATCCGTGCCCTGTAGTAGCCGGAGCCAGCCAACGCTGTGATTTTGATCGTAATGTACTTTTGCAGTGGTAGATGTCGTTAAAGATCATTTACCTAGGTACTTTTAATATTTGTGACTTGTTCTTAATAGGCTGGTTGCAAGTAACGTGGATAACACATCTTTTATACCAAAACTTGACAATAATCTTTTCATGGGCTCTACTGTGGCCGGACTTCAAACCTGAGACTTTTTACTCTATGATTTTAAAGTAGAGCATAGTAAGTAGGAATAGATTCAGAGCCAATACTAGGTATATAATTTTTACTCCATACATTGGTTGTGTTGTATTGTAGATATATGTATACTTCTATTTATACTCGTAGTATCTACAGAAATAAACAAAATATTTTGGAAATAACTCATAATCCTCATTGTGCATCAACATAATGAATGTTTAACCTATTATGAAACCATAACTTTTCCTCTGGAGCACTCATTAGGAACAAGCGTAGCCTAAATAATTCGCGAGTTCAAACTCGCAATAAAGTCTCATTGCAAAGTTTGCTCACGAGTCGTCTCTGTGGCTTCTTATTTCCACCGATATTTTTCCCAACAAATTCGTGTTCGCAAAAACAGTGCGGGCGTGCACAGTGGAGCAATATTTCATGTGAGCTGGCCAGAACAATAATAGCCCGTGGAGTTGAAGCCACGGCACGTTCGCGCCACAATGTTAAGCTACCACCATTATTCCGTGATCTCCCACGTCCCTGCAGAATCATCGGGATGTGGATTCGGAAAGAGGACGCGCGTAATACGTAAGGAGCTGGGTAAGCTGGTTGGTTCCCTATAATCGCCAGCATCCGTGTAGACAAAATAACGAAATACCCCGAAAGCAATGCGATATATGCACCGGTTATTGGGTTAGGTTAAGACTTGTTTACACTGAGAACTCGGCAGAGGCGATTGTTGATGCGTAGGATGCCAAGTAGCTTGCTGCGGTGCTGTAAATATTCCGCAGTCGATTTCAAAACAATGTTCTTAAACCGACGCATTTTAAAGAGACGAAAATGGCGCTTAGTGCTTACGAATGATTTATTGGAAGTAAATGGTTACATCGTTTATAAACTATTTTTGATATGTTTAAAGTTTTTAATAAATTTTAAATGTTTCATATTAGTAGTAACTAATATGCTCAGTAGAGCAAACATTCTATTTTGTTGACCACGCGAAGATCATTAGTAATTGCAATGATAAAAAAAGCGGCCAAGTGCGAGTCGGACTCGCCCATGAAGGGTTCCGTAGCAGCAAGTAACATAATATAAAAGTTCTTGTACTTCATTGTAACTTTGATCGATGTTTTTTGCGGGTTACGATTTATCACGTGTTAAAAAAAACTACTTACTAGATTTCGTTCAAATCAATTTCCGTTGGAAGTTTGTACGGTAATGTACATCATATATTTTTTTTTAGTTTTATCATTCTCTTATTTTAGAAGTTACAGGGTGGGGGGGGGGGGGACACACATTTTACCACTTTGGAAGTGTCTCTCGCGCAAACTATTCAATTTATAAAAAAATGATATAAGAAACCTCAATATCATTTTTGAAGACCTATCCACAGATACCCCACACGTATGGGTATGATGAAAAAAAAAATTTTAGTTTCAGTTCTATTTGTTGTTTTTTTTTTCAATTTTTGTGTGAAAATCTTAACGCGGTTCACGGTATACATCTACTGACCAAGTTTCAACAGTATAGTTCTTATAGTTTCGGAGAAAAGTGGCTGTGACATACGGACGGACAGACAGGCAGACAGACAGACAGACAGACATGACGAATTTATAAGGGTTCCGTTTTTTGCCATTTGGCTACGGAACCCTAAAAATAAGTATATTATTTTTAATTTGTAGTTTAAACTACTTTATCACCAGCTGTCGGATCTGTTATGATGGGTAGATTTTGGGAGTATGAATTCAATCAGTTAGGTGTTAGGAGTTATTTATATGAACATTAAGAAAGACACATTTGAAAGAATATATTACAAACGTAAAATATTAGAAAAAACATGACCTAGAAATCCGAAGCGAACAAGGGAGCAATGATAGCAACAAAACCAAATATTAATTCCGGCTCCCAGCAATTGTCACCGTGACGAGACGTCGGTGTCGTGCAAGGGCCATTTTTTGCGCGTTTTGCGTGTAATCTTCCACTTAATCCGTTTTAACATATCCAGATGTGCGATGTAGCGTCGAACATGAAAAAATTGATTGCTCTTCTATGGGCTTATAAATAAAAACTACTGCAGATTAATATTATGTAAAGAGACGCCAAGCGATAATTATGTTGTGTGATGTTGATAAGAAATATCAATAAAATTAAAAAAAAAAAAAAATGTTTATTATTCCAGAATTTTAATCAATAAAGAAATTGTGAATTTTGACTTCTTATGAAAATAAGCCCTTAAAGAATTTAATTAAAGAAATAAACGCTTACACACTTAGGTACACCTCCGCACTATGTTTCCTTGTGTCCAAATAACTAATAAAATAAGACACAACCTCAGATCAATAAAAAATACACATACGTATAGGTATTTCTGTTACACAAATGTGAATGTAATCCGGGATCTCTCGTTTCCCTGGGTCACTACTCACTTATTGGGAGAGTCCGGTAGTCGTCAAGTTTGACACGATGTTTTATAATATGTTCGTCAACAACACAAATTTTGGTACTAGACACTAAACGGAAGTGGTGTTATCGCCCACTTCACCACTGATTTTGATAATACATATAAAGAGGTGCAATGATATTAGTAAGTAATTCCACTTTCCTTTGCTCTTGTTCTGATATTCGTAGAGTTCATAACATAAATAGTATTTTGTAGCGGTGGCGTAGCTAGCAATGCGCAATGATTCGTCTTTTGAGTCAGATTTAATTTCATAAACATGTTTTGAAATTAGAACCGAACTTTATATGGTATATAACCACTAATATTATGTGTAAAAAAAAGGTATATAACAAGTCGAGTTTGTTGTGTCTTTTGTCATTGCGATATGTATCTTCTTCTTTAATGGTGGAGCTTTAATTAACATATACATGCAAGAACCTACATACCTAGTACCTACGCATATGCTGATAATAAAATATTTTAGCAGTCTAGGTTATATTATTTTACGTATGTGCATTGAATCTAAATTACTAACTAACTTCATTAGAACCAAAATACTTTAAATTGAAATGATGTGTCATTACCGACATAAAAATGTGTCATAAAATTCTTGTAGGTATACTTCGAAATAGAGAATGCAAAGTGACTCTATAAACCTAATTAGAAATTTTATTGCTTTGACATACGACATAGGAGTAAAACAGTGATACTTGACACAGTTACATTATAAACCACTATTATGTTTATTCTGCGGCAAATAACACGAAAATACAACGGTTAACTGCGGGATTGTTGGCCGATCGCAGAACAAAAGATGGGAGTCTTTGTACTAATCAATGGGGTGCCGTTAATACTGTGACAATGGGACGTTTTAACACCTACATAAGCTTCTATCGATCCTAAACTGCGACCTTATTGCCATCACCATAAAGCTTATTTTTCGGATAAAGACCACAAATCGCTCATTCAGTTTTTTTGCGCAATGATAGTAGTTCGTGAATATATTGTCGTATCAGGAATTAGATCGGTTTGTCTCTGCTTAATGGTCGAAACGTGACCGTAGAAGGTGATTCTAATTTCCTAATTGTGATACATGACAATGATGAAGAAATAAAGTGATTCTGTTGAATAGTTACATGTGAATGGAGGAAACTTTGAATAAAAAGGTTTGTACAAAAAATAATTGGATTGGAATGTAACAAAGGTTGATAAGGCGGCCTCGTTTTTGTGGACAGTAATGTTAACGGATGTAATAGCTTTCTACGATGGTCTACATGCCATGGCTTAGGTATTTGGATCACGAATGAATACTTGAATAATGTAATACGAGTAGAAGATAAGGCTAAGGAAGGACAAAATTTCATTCACAGAAAATGTTAACTTTATTAAGCAGTAATAAAAAAGCGGCCAAGTGCGAGTCGGACTCGCCCATGAAGGGTTCCGTAGCAGCAAGTAACATAATATAAAAGTTCTTGAAGTTCGTTGTAACTTTGATCGAGGTAAATTGCGGTTTACGATTTATGACGTATTAAAAAAAACTACTTACTAGATCTCGTTCAAACCAATTTTGGTGGAAGTTTGCATGGTAATGTACATCATATATTTTTTTTAGTTTTATCATTCTCTTATTTTAGAAGTTACAGGGGGGGACACACATTTTACGACTTTGGAAATGTCTCTCGCGCAAACTATTCAGTTTAGAAAAAAATAATATTAGAAACCTCAATATCATTTTTGAAAACCTATTCATAGATACCCCACACGTATGGGTTTGATGGAAAAACATTTTTTGAGTTTCAGTCTAAGTATGGGGAACCCCCAAAATTTATTGTTTTTTTTTTTATTTTTGTGTAAAAATCTTAATGCGGTTCACAGAATACATCTACTTACCAAGTTTCAACAGTATAGTTCCTATAGTTTCGGAAAAAAGTGGCTGTGACATATGGACGGACAGACAGACAGACAAACAGACAGACACACATGACGAATCTGACGAATAAGGGTTCCGTTTTTTGCCATTTGGCTACGGAACCCTAAAAATGGAAGTATATTAATAAAACATCACGCAACACGCATGTGATAATCATAATAAGATACAAAATCATTTTGGATTTGAAGGTAGTAATTTTCTTCCTATTATGATCAATTTTGTAGGAAGCGTACTTATTCATCTCTGATTTTTCTGCGTTGCGATTCTTACTATTCCCAAAAACCGAATATCTGCTAAAGATGCTCAAACGGTACTATACAGCATTAACCACATAAGAACATGCATTAACATTATATGGGTATATAACGGTCCAATTTGGCGCAGGCGTGCGGTACGGGTAAATAACCGCGCACACAAATTGTTATCTTGTGTAACGAGACGTGTGATTCGCGCAACGACGCGTGATCACCGCTACGGTGGAAGTCGCTCTTCAGATTCAGAGTGAGGGCGGTGCGGTTATGTCGATACTTCGTAAATCGTAACACTTTGCGTAGCACTTTCAAATAACATGTTCTGTTTTGATTTAGGTACTATAATTCATGTTTCGGATATTGTTCAAAAGGTGTGTTTGAAGATTTTAGTTTTTAATGTTAGTGAGTAAAAATGTCTCCGTTTATTTCGATTTGGGTGGTGCAAAGTAAAGTAGTGAAATTTAAAGCTTTACATATTTATTGAACGGATTCAAAGACTGTAGTTGGTATCTGATAAAATTTAGAAAATGTTACCATGTTTTATTAGGATACGGTCAGGTAAAATGACTACAAATTATAGGCAAAATATTCTTCATTATGTACTTTTAATATAGTGTACAACGAACCTACTCAGGAACCAATTCACGAAAACGCACACAAAAGATAGTCGTATCAATAGGTAGACGTACTGTGGTAGATCATTTATTTACTAAGGCGGTTGTTAGTTTTAGAATGTATCTACGTATGACATAGCTTAGCATAATCAGTGAATATTTTTTTCATGAAATATCATCTTACATAAAATATATTTCCTTATCATTTTAATGTTACTACAACTGTTATGATAAAAACCGACACCAAAAATAAAAAAAAACTATCGACATGGAAGGTACAAGCGCACATCACTAGAATTTATGAAATGTAATTTTCCGACACGAACGAGTCGCGAACATTTGTAGCTTTCCCAAGTATTCCGGGAAATTGCGATATCCGCGCGGGCGACGGGCGGCACGCGGGCGGCAAGCGGGCGGAGGGCGGGGTGCAATATGAGATCTACCACAGTTCGTTCAAATTACAAACTCCGTTTTTATAATAATCTGCACTGCAGTCATTTCCACGTGCCCCATATTAAAGTAATGCTCGGTGTACTCTCAAATTGACAATTTAATCGTTTTGTTAACTTTACAGTTTTAAATTAATGCTATTAAATTAGTGTTGAAGTAAAAAATTTTCGATAAATATTATGATAAAAATTATGCGTGTTTCTATTTTAATGATCAGAACTATATTTGTTGAATAGACATTGAGTTCAAGGTAAAAAAAGCTTAATAAAAGCCTCTTTTGTCTTAGTGTAATGTTGGCAATGTTGCATAAACTTTGAAAGTCGATTCTTATGATTTAATCGGATAGAATATGAAGTAGGTATTAGGTACTATTAGTTAATTAACGGAAAATAAATAAAGGACTAAGTTTGGATGTATACAATACAAGATAAGTAATTAAGTTAAAGAAATATTAATACACTTTTAAAAACTCACCTTTTCACACTGACCATTAATATTGTAATAAGTTAATAATAAGTTTATAAATGGTCGACTAACCTGGCGCTCAAGTACTGCTCTTTCACATGTCACAAAAATCTCATAAGACTGAAATTATTTATTTCTGCAATCAAAAGTCAGTTACTTTTGTTCGGTGTTTGATGTCAAGACATACAGCATTACATTACTCAAGAATGCGGTCCGTTGTAACTTGTAGCAGGTTCCATTGCAAGTGTCCGCGCAATCGTCGGACGTCGATGACTGATGGCCGACATGTGCCGCCGCCACTCCACTACTCATCGCTTATCCGCTACCCTCGATAGATAGGGCTGGCGATTTGCGACTGATCTGGTCAACATCGCTTGATCGTTGGATAGTTGCTAAAAACGAATTGGTTAACTTCGTCCGTGGAGAAAAACACTTTTATGTAGCTACTGACTTTTAGTTGCGTACTCAGCAAAAAAAAGTAGCTCCAAAATCTTTCATTCATTTAAAAAAAGCAAAATTTCAAGTTTTAAGTGAATTCCATATATGTACCTAATTCGTTTTTATATTCACACTTAATCCGTTTTGCCCCTTTAGAAGGTACCACAATGTATAAGGAACCTCTGTACAAAGTTTCATGCTAGGTCCATTGATTGAAGCTGTGCATTGTCTGTCAGTCTACCATCACCAGACCAATAGCAGAATTCTACCTTAAAGTACGGTCTCTTCGATTGCGATACGAACCATCAGGATGACTAGATTGAAGCCAATAATAAAGCAAATCCAAACATATGCTACAAAACCCAGCATAGTTATTCCGCAACGTGACAGCCCTGTTCAAGACGAGGGTCCCTAAGATAATTATCTTTTTTACCGAACGCACCCGACGCAGTTTTAATAACGTGATAAATGCTGCGGAAAAGGCTTGTCGCTGACGCGTAAGGAGGGTTTCCCGACTTGAGCTTTGATTAATACCTTACACTTGTTTTGTTCCATCAAGTCACGCTAGACTCTTATCACAAGTACTTAAGATCGAAAATCGAATGGCTAACCTACCATCCTGATCTGCAACTATACTTGTTACGTTTTTTTTATTGTGCAACAGATGTTTTTTATTTTTCACATGATTTTCTCCTAATTTTTTCGTAGTCGGAAAGGGGATCGCCTTTTAATTTTACGCCGAATTACGTACCTTGTTTCTTTGACTCTTCTATTAGTAGACATTATTTATCGTTCTATCCACTATCTACTGTCAAAATTAAGGTTTAGTTTATATGAAAAGACAATAAATTAAACAGTTTTATTTTATCGTAAAAGCAACATCATCATTGATAAGGTTTTTAATAACTGAATTAACATAAACAAACTTGCCTGATTGGGTGAATAGTAAAATGTATGTTCTTGGTTGGCTTGATAAAAAAATATAATTCTTACCACTAATAATACCCTGTTGTCATCTTTAAAAAAATAACGCACTCCAGCCAGGTTGATACGAAACTCAATCAATTTATTATTCATTGTAACGATGTCAATACAATTACTACAGCAATGTCTTATAGATAAAAATGATAGTTCTACCCATACCTATTGACCGTTCGTATTTGTATCGCAATAGATCAAGTTAAGAACCCCAATTGACGTTGCTTAAACACGGAACCCTACATGAAAACATATTTTAACCAACGTCATAGCGCCGGCGAATATATTATTAAGTATGGGAATAGTAAAAATAATAATATTATGACAATTAAATTAAGACACAATTATTAATTAAAGATTATTGAAAAACTAGTTAAAAGAAAAAGGCAATTTTCCAGAATAGATTGCGCTTATTCACCGTGGTAGAATATGGCTCTACAATCCAATTATGTACCTACATCCGAAACCCGGGCCTAGGAGTGTTAGAAATGGGTTTTTAACGTTATCATGAGCCTTTAGAATTAATTTACAATCAACGTGAACGAAATTATCACGCATAACACTTTTCTTAGTATAACACAAGCACAATGCACGTATGCAATTATTTACAAGGAAAACAAAAATAAATATCAGTCATGTTTATGTCTCAGGATCTTTATACTAGGCATGTTATTATAAGAATAATTTTAAATGAAGACTTAGAAATTATTTTTCAAATGGTTTACTATGTTCCGATCCTTACCATTTTATTCTCCATAGAAACTGACTTAGGGGTAAGCTTGTAAAAATTGTACTGCTTGTGGTGAAACACATCCCTGACAATATTATCGAGTATCATGACTCAATCGAATGTATGCACACTGAATTGTAGCGTCTGCCAGAAAATTGTAGGTTGCGCCACCCCTGTTATCCAATAACCCTCTTGTTTTAGCTATCAGAATAAATAATAGACGGTTAAAGCTCTTAGATGGAAATTCTAGCTGCGTTAAAGGGTAAACACTTTATTATGTATAATAAAGGTCAGTTTCTAGAATAACTTTAGCATGTTTTAAGAAACTGTAAAATAATTAGGTATAATACTTAGTAGTAGTATGTAGGTTTTTACAACACTGAAATGAAAAAACCTTTATTACCAACCTTCTATAAAAATAGATATTAAAAAAATATATATACCTCTAAGCACTGACTGGTACAATCCAGTAGGTAGGGTAGTTTTAGGTAATGCTTATTTAATATGTGTTAATTAGTAAGAATCTTTATTTATACTATGCCAGTGTCTAAAACGTTTAGATACTAATCAGTCTTTACCATCAGCCTAAGATACTACTAACCTACTAACTATACTACTAAAAAGATTGTCCAAATTTGTCGTTCAGCTCAATTGAGTTATGAGTCGAAAAAAACAAATAATGCGAAGTTGCATCCCCGCAATAAAAAAGTGATTAATGAGCGCTCCTCCTATGAAAATTAAATCATTTTGGGGAGGTTACTGATAAATGGCCAAGCTGACGACCTCGGTGCATCTTGACAGGGACTAATGGCGCCATCTATTGTTGAGTTGCGGTGTCCACTCTAATGTCTGCCACCGGCAGGTGGCGCGGCGGGACGCTTCTAAAGTTATGGTTGCGGTGAAACTCCGACAGTCTCGCTCGACACTGCGCATGTTTTAAATTAAAAATACATGCCTTAATCAAAAAGGCTTAAGTGCTATGACTTAATACCTACATGCTTTATTTATAACGATGTTTTGTGTGATTCATAAGTATAGTTACAATGCCTACTTAAAACCTTTGTGCTATCAAGGATTGTTCTATTTAATAAATCCTAGTAATGTTTCTGCAAACAATTTAAATAATCTTAAATAATTATGTATGTAATGATAAATGAAATTAAAATATTACTCGTTAATAAAAGGTTGAGTTCAAAAGTTACAGGCTACGAAGTGAAACCGCAAACTTTTACTTAGGTGGCTGATGAAATAGTTCGTACAACGTTGCCTAGATGGCGCGGTTCCTAATGTACCAAAATTTTCGTGTTCCTCACTAGAATTTCCTTTGTTAATATGTAATTTAATTTTCTTACAGGTCTTTGGAAAAAATGGAGGCTGGCTGGATGGCACGCTGGATAACACTAACTGGCTTAAATTCGTCCGGTCTTCAAACTATCCTCACGATGTCAACGTTCAACATTTATTACTGGGAGGACAAGTATGAACTTTCGATTAAAAATATTTTTATAATTCCTAATTTCCTAGGTATTATCTGTTTATGCTATACAATTCACGGTACCTACTTAATTTTTTTAGAGTAATTGATGATCTCTGATAAGCAAAAACTGGTTAATTCTATGAATCAACAACAGGTTGTGTTGACGATGAACTTTAGTTGTATTTGAGTTGTTAGGATAAGACCTTGTCCAGAAGGGACGAATTCGCCGCGAATCGTTTCGCGCGAATTCATTCGCGCGTTAGCGAGATACTAGGCGCCAGTACATCGCGTCCACAAGCATCGCGCGAATTCAAAATACGCGCGTAAATCGCGTGCACTACGCCAGACTCTCGACTCGCGCGTTTTTCGCGCGTATTGCGCGAGAGTCGAGATACTAGAGACGCCTTGTTGCGTCCAGGTTAACGCGCGAACAAGTCGAACAACAGAGTGAGGTGCACGTATCAAGGGAAATGGAGCGCCCAAATTTTCGTGCGTTGGCAGACTCCTTCTGGACGCAACGGTCGCGCGTGATACGCACGAGAGAATCGCGGCGAATTCGTCCCTTCTGGACAAGGTCTAAGTATCAGCCTAGGACAATGAATGATATTTATCTGTCAATATTAACTATGTTCGAATGTTCCTACTGAATAAATAATGTAACGACTTCGGTCAAAACGATCACTGCAGATGTAAATATCGTAAATTCTGTAGATTTGTAAGAGGTAAAAATTCAAAAAAAAAATCATATTGAACACATTTCCCACTAACTATATTTAAGTGAATCCAAATTAACTTTGACTGAAACTTCAATAACCCGTAAAAGAACAAACCGTCTTTAGCTATAAACTCAACTCAAAACGATACTACCAAATAAATCGGAACGCGAATCATTATCAAAACAGCCCTCATTAACCGCCGCGCATTGTGTTACCCCAATCAAATTTGAATGTGGAACGTTGGTAACTTCCGGTGACAGAAAATCGTCGGCTGAACAACTGTGTCCCACTTCCGGTCAGGGGAGAACAGATGCGGTGATTAGATTCACTCACGACCCTTCAGGTTAAACGCTATTTGATATTTCGCCCCTGTATAACCAATAATATAAACCAGTGCGTAATATGAGGTTAGTTTGAAACAGCTTTTGTTTGGGTGTCCTAAAAAGTTTTTTTCGGTTGCAAAGTTAAAGTATAAAAGCTAAAGTTAAAGAGGCAATATTAAGTAATATTCGATAAACTGACCAAGTAGATTGATAATAATGATAATAATAGACTTTATACTTAAGCGTATACGGTAATGACTTACAATAAAATGGACAACATACATTTGGTTGCATTTCGATGCCTATCGGATCACTTGGCAGCTGCGAGAGGGTTAAGAACAATGAATGTTAAAGAAAAATAAATTCAAAAATATTGTTCTTTTTTTCGTTGCTCTACACCAACTGTTTATTGATTTCTTGTTTTTGAATGATAAGTTTCCGTTGGCCCTACTGGCCTTCACAGCTTCACGCGGACTATTGGGCGGATCCTGGAAGGGACCCAGGAGCTTGATGTAGAGTTTTATTGCTGTTTGTTTGAATGTGTCGATAGTCTGTGTCTCTTTGTAGGCTAGTCCGCTAATTCCGCTAGGTCCACATCTCTTATCGCTAGGACCACATAATTCTTTTCATGAGGTGGAATATAATTGAATACCAAGCACAAAATTATAAAAAGTAAATAGAGATTAACTCTCTGTAATCCAGTGCTGCACGCTAAATTAATAATGACTTTAAAAGACTTAAAAAAGAAACAGGTCTTCAAGTTTGGAAGGTCAGAACTCCAACATTTATCAAATGATTTGGAAAATTCTCTTCTAAAAGTTTAGGAAAAGGTATTACTTGACCATCTGGTCTCATATTTTTCAAATTCAGTTCTTATATTAGGATCCATGTAGAATGAGGGATCTCTACATGTTCGAAAAGTTCCGTAGAAATCGGTTATGTATTGGAGTATTTTTTTAATTTTCCTAACGCATGTTCCAGATCTGGTACAAAGTGATCCGTGACATCCCGTCGGGGCAGGAGTTGCTGCTGGGGCCGCGCACATTGCTGCTGGTTCAGGATGATCATGCTGCGGCTGGTGAGTGCTGCTATTGTCATTTATTTATAGCCTTTTAACCGATTCGTTGCTGATGCCACTAGTTATAATATTATTACATTGATGACACACCTGTAGTGCCATCAGCAACGAATCGGTTAATATTTCTTAGGTGTGTTTCTGACTGTACCAGTAGTTACAATAATTTTAATAGGTACTGGTGACACCCTCTCTACACTAGAGATTCGACTGGTATTCATGTTTACAAAGGACTAATTCACATCGATACTATTATTTTCACGTTACAAATTAATTAATTAAATTAATGGAAATAAATTCCAAGAGAAATCGAAGGAATTCCTCAAATATAAGGGATATATCACAAACATGGTATACATGTCAGTGGGATATATAAATGGCGATTTTTAACTTTAGTTTTGTTTAGTTTGCCGATAGTAATTTTAGTGGTCCATCGAAAGCAATTTCTTTGAAGTCAGTTGTTATTTTTTTATAGTTCTTTATTACAATTATATGAATATTTACATTCGTAGTAGTGTTAGTTGATGTGAAATCACGGTGTGTCTGCCACGCAGGCCACGCGTGTGTTTGTGTCGTCACACTCCGGTGCGTAATGTCCAGGGTGACTTAATTGGAGTCACCTGCGCCGCCCTCTAACGTGTGACTTTTGACTCATATTGCACTGTATACAGGGTGATTTTTTAATTAACCGTAAAGTTGTAAGAGCTAAAAGGTAACGGTCCAAAGTGTGTTTTTAGTCACCAAAAATATTTTTACTAACAAATTGTTGACTACACAGGTTAGGTACACCTACTTACATGATAACTTTTAGTTTACGTATACAATTTTTAATTAAGAGTTTTAGGTAGGCAACTAGATTTATTATGGTACCATCTTTGTAGCTATCAAAGTCTTAATTTTAAACTAGCGCTTTTCCTGCTGCTTTTTCAGTATTTTCCGAGATAATAAGTACCCTATGTGTTATTCAAGGTCATGGTCTATCAGTGTGCAAAATTTTATGAAAATCCGTATGAAATCCGTTTCATCAGTTATTGCGTGGAAGAGAAAAAACATACATAATATGCTAACAATATAGAATAAACTTTAACATCCTACTAATATTATAAATGTGGTAGTTTGTGTGAATGTTTGTAACTATGTCACGCAAAAACTATTGAACAAATTTTCATGACATTTAGCACACAGGTAGACCACGATCTGGATTCTTCGGTAATATCTCGGCTGATTCCTTCGGTTTGACTAAAGCACACAACCACTTGGCTTCAATCATTTGGCTTCGTCCTGATCCGGCTGCTGTCTCGTCTTTATAAAAAGAGTTTGCAAAATTGTAATTATGTTTCTCCATTCACGCTGTATATGCAACGTCAGAAATCACAAGGCGCGGAGACACTGAGCGGGTGCGCCACCCGCGCCGCGCCGCCGCCACGCGCATGCGATGTTTAATTTAGATAAATCGCGACGTGCCGCGAGCCGATGTGAAAAATCACGCATATGCTGCGGTGTTAGGGGACTGTTTTATGACAATTGTCTAGATGTGGCTAGGACCTATTGTTGTCATTCTCAAAGAAACTTGAATTAACTTTTGTATTCATTTTTGATTGTCACAAATTATATTTTTAGCAACTTTGCTTTGAAACTGAAAATTCAAGGTTCATATCAGGCGTAAAAAATATATGTATAATTTTTCAATCCCTTTACATTGGACTTGGAACGTTGTATAAAATCCACACTCTACAAGTGTAGAGTTACAGTTGATAGACGTCAAGCAAGACTCTCCTTTGGATATTTTTCACTCTTTTTGTCAGACTGCTTTTGTGTATATTATGTTTAAACAAGCTGACCCGTACCAACTTCACCGGACGTTAAACATTTTTAGTTGTGATGAAGTAAAAAATTACATCAATCACAATCAAATAGCCTATGTCACTCAGAAATAATGTAGCTTTCTATTAATGAAATGTTCGAGTATTCTTTAATTTTAGTATCCATTACAAACGAACACAAAATCAAAACTAAAATAAAATTTATGCTACGCTATTTATGACATACTGAAGTCATATCTAGTAAAGTATTCCGCTAAAGCGAGGTTCCTCAAGCTTCCTGCGTAGCTTCCGGTGGGACGACGTCGCAGCCGGCTTCACGTGATATATGCGATTTTGATTGCACGTAATTACTGTATTTCATATAAAGCACCACTCACTATTTTATATCTATTGCATGAAATACATATATCTAGATAAAACAGTCGTACATGAAAATAAAAAATAGTAACCTTTCATGTTTTTATCTGTGATTATGGGTTTATGGTTTAAAAGTGCAATTTCAGATTCATAGATTTCCAATTGCGTCTATTGTCAACTATTAGTATTGGCAAAAGCTTTTACTCATGTACATAATATACAAACTATCTAATATACAAACATTTCAGTTTAGTTTAATTCAGGGCATTTGTGTTCACCTGGTGTTCACTGTACATTTGTAAATAAGTATAATGCATAAAAGCCGTACGTAGAGTACTAGTCTATACCAAAGTGAAATACCTAAATTAGGACCTACACTTCAAAGTAAATTATTATTAACGTCAACATTTTCATATTTAAGGTAAATAAAACAAAGTTTTCAAAGCTAGTTGACAAAAAAAATTAAACGCAGCATATGAGTCCTACGTTTAAACATTCAATAGACCCAAATGTACAAAAGCCGCAACAAATACGTCTAGTATGCATCAGCACATTTGCAGTGGCTATTTCGGGCACCCACATCGCTGCTGGATAAACATCAGTTGCATGACATTCCAATAACGTCCACAATGACTCTCGAATATAATCCGTAATTAGAATCGATTTGCAGTCGGTCCATTCAAGCATTTGTCGTAATGCTCCGTTCAGTTGCACAAGACATGATTGATGAGGCGTTTATCACGAGGCCACCTATCGGCTCGCTCATTGAAACGTACGATAACACGCACTTTTTGCAAAAGGATTAATAAATTCAACGTCACAAGCCCGAGATAAGTGCCTACTTGAAGGTAAAAGCTTAAGTCCGTTTCCGTGATAGTAATTGATTGATCACCATTTTTGTTTTCAATTTGGGTTCATGAGGAATTTAATATTTTGAGGTCACTTTATTTGTGGTTAAGGTTACTTTTCTGACAATATACTTAGTAAGCTTTATGTTAAACAAGGTTGAAATGATCCTACTTTATGATAAAATAGATGAACGTAGAAATAGACCAAACACAATGGTCTTGTTTTATATTTGTTGTTGCAGCTTAATTTCGAATTGTCAAAATTATAAGCAACGAAATATTATTATGAGCGATCATAATAATAATGTAAAGTTAACCCTTTATTAGCGTTCCTTTTTGGAATTGGCCGCGTGCGTTCATGCGAGTAATGAATGAGTGTCGCGTTGACATTTGTCATCGCGCAATTGTCGCGCAGATTAAAATTGATGACGCTGCTTTGTCGCCGGCGCACGCGCCATTGTTGTACGCAGAATCCGTATTATCACGCGTACGATTATATTATAGACGTTCAGATGCAAAGTGTGAATGGGACAGGCTATTGTTTAGAACACCAATTATAAATAATGGATTATAAACGCAATGGTCAGGGCCATGATTTTGTGTTTTTATATGTAAAACATAATGTTAAGGTAAATATAGGTGCTGAAGTATAGATTTTATACAAACTTCTAAAAGAGTACATATAAAGTTTTCTGTCGTGTTAAAAGTTCAACGATTTTCGACGATCAGATATTTGTTATTATCTAACTAACGTAACTAACATCTCATCAAAAACATAAACGTGAAATGCGAGTCAAGTTAAAAAAAAAAGAATTGAGATCTAAATGGGTGCCAAGTTCTGTGTAGAAAATCCTAAAATTTTAGTCACAACAACATGTAATTCAAACTCTACATTTGACTTGGCTAGTTGTCATTAAATAGCGGCCAACAAACCAAATTTTAGAAAATATATATAATATTAATATAATACTATAACATAAGTATTACGAGTAATAATAATAGCCAATATGCTTCGATTTGAACTTGTATAGAACAGTATACATTCTGTACCGGGGTAAAGTTTTTGACAAAAAATATTTTTTGACAAAATAATGTGTAATATTAAATACATAATCTAAATTTTACTAACAAAAAATAACCGACTTCAAAGTCTCAAAAACTACATAGTTGTCAGATCTCGTTCAAATTTATGTGAGACCACATGACAAGCTCCTGCTTTCGATTAAAAAAAGAATCATTGAAATCGGTTGGCGTGATATTGAGTTATTCGTCAATTTGTCGCGCATATCTTAACACAAATTTACGACTTATGTAGTTTTCTCATGGATGCCGTTGTCAGATCTCAATAAAATTTATGTGGGACCACATGACAGCCACCAGCTTTCGATTAAAAAAAGAATCATCAAAATCGGTTCGCCCAGTCCAAAGTTCTGAGGTAACAAACATAAAAAAAAAAAAAAAAAATACAGTCGAATTGAGAACCTCCTCCTTTTTTGAAGTCGGTTAAAAATAAAATAGTTTCAAAAACAGACATTTCTTATAAATAAGATTCTTCACAAACAACTTTAAAGTGATTCAAACGGGACTGTCAATTATTTAGATATATAATTATTTGTAAAAATTATCATAGCGATATCTTGCGCAAATCTAACGTAACTGAATCACACCGATCCCCTACGAAACTGAATGATTAATCAAAAAATTAACTAACAACAATGGCAGCACCCCCCATTAAACCGACTACAAACGCTCGGCGTCCCACATCGCGTATTTATTTAACAATCAAATAAATATTACGGACAATAAAATAGAAATATTTCAATTTAATATCACCGCCCTCAGTGAAGGGTTAAATTTGGTACGGGCGTGCTCGTCTGGTTTTTTGTTCGCAGATTAGATGGATTTTCTCGTATCTAGATGTAACGCGAAATTGAACAATTTTTCGACAAAGACAAATCAATTATCCGCGAACGTTGGCCATTGTACAATTTTGTCCCGCACTAAAGAGATAATAATTTATTGTACTATAAAATTAGATTCCATATTTAATAAACCTATACTTCATAGTCGTAACATGCAATCTTCCAAGTACAAAGCGTGAGCAAAATTCCTTTTCAACGCCTGAAGCACGCTACGAAATGTTTATCGAGTTTATAATACACATTTGACCCTCAAAGTAGATTAGCTTTATATCCAGAACAAATTCAAATCATCTACCCATCGGCTTCCTGTCCGATGTCGGTGGACCTGCAGGGCCTAACGGTATCCGATGTGTTCTGCTCGACGGTATCCGATGTGTCTGCCCGATGCGTTGAGACCCTGTAGCGGATGGGAAGAAAGAAAGTAGACACCCGAGATTATCAGTTCGCTGTAAAGATTGACTGGGATGCTTGCATTAAGGTCGTCTTTATCGAGTTTGTTTTTAGTACAAAAATTAAAGATTAAACGAACTTACTTGTACCTACATGAAGTTCTATGTCTATAGCGGTTGTTATTTTTAACCGACTTCAAAAAAGGAGGAGGTATTAAATTCGACTGTATTTTTTTATGTTTGTTACCTCAGAACTTTCGACCAGGTGAACCGACTTTGATGATTCTTTTTTAATCGAAAACTGGTGCTTGTAATGTGGTTCCGCATAAAGATCTGACGAGTAGTTTTTAGGGTTCCGTAGCCAAATGGCAAAAAACGGAACCCTTATAGATTCGTCATGTCTGTCTGTCTGTCTGTCTGTCTGTCTGTCTGTCCGTCTGTCTGTCTGTCTGTCTGTCTGTCTGTCCGTCTGTCTGTCTGTCTGTCTGTCTGTCCGTCCGTATGTCACAGCCACTTTTCTCCGAAACTATAAGAACTACACTGTTGAAACTTGGTAAGTAGATGTATTCTGTGAACCGCATTAAGATTTTCACACAAAAATAGAAAAAAAACAATAAATTTTGGGGGTTGCCCATACTTAGAACTGAAACTCAAAAATTTTGTTTTCATCAAACCCATACATGTGGGGTATCTATAAATAGGTCTTTAAAAATGATATCGAGATTTCTAATATCATTTTTTTCTAAACTGAATAGTTTGCGCGAGAGACACTTCCAAAGTGGAAAAATGTGTGTCCCCCCCCGTAACTTCTAAAATAAGAGAATGAAAAAACTAAAAAAAATATATGATGTATATTACCATGCAAACTTCCAACGAAAATTGGTTTGAACGAGATCTAGTAAGTAGTTTTTTTTAATACGTCATAAATCGTAAACCGCAATTTACCTCGATCAAAGTTACAACGAACTTCAAGAACTTATATTATTATATTATGTTACTTGCTGCTACGGAACCCTTCATGGGCGAGTCCGACTCGCACTTGGCCGCTTTATTGAGTTATTTAGAAGTCGGTTTAATTTTTCTTGGTAAAATTCTGATTGTTATGTTACTTTTAAATGATTTGGTCTTTTTCTTTAGTCATATTATTGAAAGCTGGTTATTACATTATAGTACATAATTAATTATAATCAAATTATTATTTTAAGAAAATTCTCAAACACTTTTCCAGCTAACGAAAAATACCGTTAGCTTTCCAATCAGCATGTTAAATACCACACTAACGCCCCAACTCAGAGTCACTAACAGTTACTTAAATCGCTCCTTAGTAAAGAATCACCATACAAATTCTGTACTAAGGAGCGATTTAAGTAACCATTAGTGACTCTCAGTTGGAGCGTAAATATTTTAAATCCTTAATTTAAAGTAGGTAATCCTTAATTTAAAGTACACTGGCATTCTGCATAAGAGAATACCTCTGATCTCAGCGTACCAGCCTCTAGGCGTAACGGTACGCACGCACCTGATGCGTCCCCGTCGTACCGTGTACCCGTCCGTCGTACCGCGTATCCTCAAGCGTCCGACACTGGACCGGATCGTGTAAACACGAGTGTATTAACGTTTGTAAATTGCATTTCGATACCCTTCCAGCGTTGTAGGAATACATTTTATGCAAAGTAAAACAAAATCTGCTGCCAAAAGCTAAAAGCTGTGTCATGGTGTTTAAATAGTTAACTAATTCATAGATAATGAGGACAATAGTTCAGGATGTATTGAGTCTGAATAATTCCATGTTTTAAGGTTTTAATTTATGCAAAGAGGTCAATAAAATTAGGCTATAGGGGAGGTTTCAGTTGTACTTAGCTTATCTTGTTTAGACACTATATATCAATATCTGCTGCGTTTAGGTTGGCTATGCCCTTAATATTTGACCTGCACAGAGCTTAAAATAAAAAAATATAAATAACATTTTGAACAAATCATCAGTATTCAATTCATCCATTTCACATCATTCTATACAATATGATTAAAAGTCTATGTATACCTACAACTTCTATCTATTATGAAACTATAAGAGTTACTAAATAATAAGAAAATGTGTATAAAATTCAATCACTCATAAGATTTTTGTTAGTGGTCATAGACTTACACTGAGAGATCGAACTTCCTTCTGAGGTATTCCCGGAGCGGTATGACATGGGGTTCTTCAAAAAAGGTATAAAAAGAGTTCTTCTTCACGGCCGGCGTTGCTTTGGCGATTCCCCTGGTATTGCTCATGTCCATAGGCGACGGTAACCACTTACCATCAGGTGGCCCGTGTGTTTTTCGTCTGCACTTCAGACTATAAAAAAAATCTTTTTAATATATTTTTTAAGCGAAACCTAAAACAATATAAAGTAAGTAGATAAAGTACTAGTGTGGTAAGTCTAAAACCATAGACACGGTTATTAATTTTATGGGAACATAACGCGAAATAACAGGTGCTACATCGTTTGAGGGTTCGTTAAATTCATTATAAAGATCGGTAAGTCACCGTTCCGGTGTGTGCGCGGAACTTACGCCATTTGGTGGCGTCGTGGGAAAACTTAACGTGCATTATGTGGTTATTTGGCGTTATTCCTAAATGTAGTAATTAATTTAACGTTAATAAATGCACTCAGAGATTTGAGTTGACCAAAGCTATTGGGAGTTTTAAAGCTAGTTGTACTCGTAATTGTACGAGTTACCTACGAAAGAGGGTCTGTTAGTTAGGTCTACAAGCAGAGGAGTTATTATTACTATTAGGGTTCCTAGTTACAGTAAGGATACAGTACAAAGTGGGGTACATAATCATAATAATAATAACTATATGTAAAGCTGGATGCCAAATAAGATTGCGTGGTGATGAATTTTATGACGATTTTGATTTTGATTGTCCGTTAATTTGACGTGTGAAAGTACATTTTGATTTAATTTCCACAAAGAGCTTTGCATGAAGGTTTATTTCAGATTTTTCTTACAAAAAATTCCAGGGACATGATGAGTAAATCCCAATAATTTAAATCTAATAGCCGAATTAACAGCTCAACCCACACATAGAGCTATTGTCACGCATAGGTGATTTTTATTCAATGCGAATGTCGGGTCAAGTGGGCATATTACCCCCGTAGGCAGGTGGGGTGGGGGTGACTTGCCCTCTGATAATTTGTAACCAACACTCCAGTTTTATGTTGACATCACTCACTGTTTGGTGAACTCTTGCCTCTTCAGGTAGCATCAGTGAATCGTGTGACATCCTAGTTACAAAGATAGTTAGTTGGTTTTCAGGTGAGTTCTTTTTTTTATTTGGAATCTGAAGATAAGAATAGTCAGCTTAGTAGTTAGTGGATAACAAAATAATAGGTATAGTGTATCATTTTATAAAGTCTATTTGGTCTATTCAAGTGGCGCCTATTAGAAAAAGGCTAGGTACTAACAGCCATCGATTCTAAAGGCTGTAGGATAAGTTGGCTAGATTCATTTATTTTTCTCAATAACGATATTTTTACAAACGTAATTGAATAAACAGTTAGAAATAACGTTAGGCGCCCACAGATTTACAATACCTATTACTTCATTTCTTCTTATAAATCATACTTCTCCGATGATATCATTTACAGCCTTGCCTTATCACGGATGCGGCGCGATTCTCGTTAGACAATGCTTGAGGCGTGGCTTCACTTGTCGTGACTTGAATTAATTTTGCATGTGTCAATGTAGATCACTTTATATCGCACTTATTCATACTTCCGAGCGTGATCAATCGTAAATCGAGCGACTACAACAAAGCATCATGCTTGTTCTTAAGAAGGAGTGGGATGGATATATTGTACCTACGCATATTTAAAAGTTTAATTGAGTAGGCAGATTGTGACTATTGTAATTGCATGTCGTGACTTTTGGCAAGAATTTGCGTGGCAGCCTGGCAACAGTAAGGGTTAATTTTACACTTGTTTTAAGTTTAGAGTCTATGAAAATGAGTAACCGCCCTCGCTTTGCTTCGGTTTTCTTATTTTTTACACCTTGGGTTATATTATTGGAGTTTTAGTAAGGATCTGTATTTTTTTTTAAATATAATATAGCCTATATCACCCGGGGATAGTGTAGCTTCCCGACAGTGAAAGATTTTTTCAAATTGGTTCAGTAGTTTCGGAGCCTATTCAATGCAAACAAACAATCAAATCTTTCCTCTTTATAATATTAGTATAGATATAAATACAACACTTGCCTTGATGCCCAGTAGAGCCAGGAGTCTCTTATTCGATTCCTTGACGAGGTATAACATAATATGTCATATTTGTAATTTTTCTTAGATAATGGGTCTTAATTTTTTTCTTTTGTGTTTGACCTTTATAAATAATGTAATTGCACGTATGTGAGTTTAAATTATTGATTTGTAATATTGGTATGAGCATTTTTAGTGAAATAAATGTACACACAGCATTATTATATAAAAATGCTAATTCCAAGATATTATGATTCGTCTTCGGCGCATCATTAATTTGTGCTAGATATGCAGATACTGTACAAACAATAACTTGATCTAGATTTGCCAGTTACTTTGAATGAAATCATCATTCAATAACTAAGAAATAGCACACATATTTTAGCTATATCTTGACATAAAACCTGTAAAACAAAATATCTCAGTAATAGAGGAGTCGCTTAGGTGCTAATGGGAGGTACCAGAAATACATATTATTATTTTTGTTTTGAATATGTTTTAAGCTCTCCATAAAACGTTGTAAGCACCTAACTATTTTTAGAATTTTGACTGTAGCTATTAATGAACTGAAAAAAATATGTATTTTTTAATGAATTGCTCTCATTTCAATTATAAATTATGAATTAACAAAGTTAGGTACTATATCATAATCATTTTATACGACAAGATTTTCAACCAAAATATTTAGCTTAATAAGTGTTTCCCATCTTAACGAATAGTCATTGAGAGTAATCCTTTATTTTCAGGTCGTGGCGCCTCCAGTGGATCCACAGGTCCCCAGCAGACTGAAGACGAGGAGCGGGAAGACACTGATCCCAGGTGTTCCTTCTGCGACGCACCGTTCCCTAACATTGACGTGTAAGTTATTAGCTTCCTTATTTTAGTAATTAACTTCCTAATTTTAATCCCCGACGAAAAAACGACGGGTGTTATAAGACTTATAAGTATGACGTGCTGTAACTCTGTAACTCTGTCTACATGTCATCGTAGCTCTCGAAGTGATGAACCGATTTTGATTTAGTTGCTTTTGTTTGAAAGATTTTTTAGTCGAGAGTGTAAGCTATGTTTGAAGAAAATTGCCGAATGGCCAAACCTTTAAAGGAGAGCTAATCCACGCTGACAGAATATGAATTAGGTGAAACCGGTGAAACAGATTTCTGCAAAGTTGAAAAGGAGGTGAAATCATAAATTATTTGTACTGAATGATGCAATATTATTTATTTAACATCTAAGCACCTTCATAAGTAGTGATTAGTAAATAAAAAAGGGCTGTATTACTCATAATTTAAGAGCTCTATCTATATTTATATATGGATGTCGAATTAAATTCAAATCACTCATGTGGCTTTACTATTCCTTATCTGGAACGATCCATTCAAGCCGGCCGCTTGTGAGATGCAGAAGTCGATCAATTTCAAACGTCTTCAGAACCATTAACCTCTTGCCATTAATACTATTTGGTCGTCGGAGGAGCGGTCCAGTAACGATTTATTTAGTGCTAGAGATGTGCTCGTTCGATAAGGCGCTTGTCGATGATATGTTGCGGGATAGGCATGTGATTCCATAACATTTATTGTTGCTTAACTTTTAGATAAACCCATACATGACGACTCGGAGGCGACTTTCATATATCATAATTAATAACTGAATGTTTTGGTGGCTGAAAATTAATTTTATATCAATGCCAATAATATCTAATAGTTTATGATATTTATACCGTACTTTTTTTCCTCCTCTTATTAAACGAAATAATAATTATCTTTTTTATGAATGGTGTAATTTTACGTGTTTTTTTATTTTAAATTTATGATTGAGAATGCGTAGGTACTGTAAGTACAATAATCATGTTCTAATAATTTGAAATAAGTTTTCCGTATCTATAAAAATCTCGGTTTTGTAATAACGGGCAGCTAGCCTGGACAGACTTCGTTCTGTCAAAAGTTTTTTTTTTATTAAAATCTTCCATGTGCCTTATGGAACATTGTAAGCTATCATATCTTTCAAGTTGGATCAAACTGCACACTGATTTTCATGAAACTGCAGTAGTTTAGGAGTCCATCGCGGACAAACAACGTGACACGTAATTTATATGTTTAAGTTAGCGCTCTGCGTAAGTCTTATTTCAGACCTACTTATTTCAGTACCTTATTTCAGTACCCTAAGTCTTATTTCAGATCATGGTCTATCTGTGTGCTACATTTCATGAAAATCCGTTCAGTAGTTTGTGTGAAAGAGAAACAAACATCCATACAAACTTTTACATTTAGATATGATTGGAAAATTCAGACAGGAACAGGTCGTTCGAAAAAGCTAAGCTAACATGTGATAAAATCAGAGTAACTGTTTACTAAGTGTTTTCGTGTTTTCGTGTTCACGAATGAAAATACTTGTATTTGTCATGAACTTATAAAACAATCCCGTTTTGCTTGCCAAAACAAAATCCTTTAGATTATGGATAGTACTATGAATAGTATCCGAAACAACTTTTGCTAACACATTTTCTCAGGTGTTTTCTTTAAAATTCATTTATAGATAGTTCTGTTTGATGTAGGTTAAGCGATTTGATGTGTTATTATAAGTGTAATAAGCGGTAATTTTATTGAGCAGGAACATAATTATTATTATTTATTAATATTACACATACATTATAATGTGAAGGACGATAAATTAGGTATCCATTCAGGATCAGTATCGTTTGGTTTCTTGAGTTAGATTTACTATTATACGATATATAAAAAATCTATTTAGTTTTTATATCGATAAAAAATTTAACATTTAATAAACCTTTAATTTAGTGAACAGACACATCCCCGTTATAATTTGATATTAGTAAAGATTCACTATCTGTGTGACAAGCGACAGAAGGCCATAATGACGTGTGTCATCATATTCTATTGAAGCGCCGTCGAAGCTCGTCAATAATGCAACAGATGTAGATTATCGACATGCACAGTTTTAACGTATCCTCGAAGCTTATCGTGTCATCACTATTGTGTTAACGACATACATAGCCAGATCGATTAGTGATATGTTAAGGGGTTTTTAAATTATGGTTCAAGTGATTTTGTAGAAATTAACATCTATGCTCACTATTTTGTTTACGTAGCTTGATTTGCTGAAAGAAAATTGTCACCTTTTAGAATAGAGTTGCAATCTATATTTTTTGACTTGCTGTTGATTCCTCTTAGTACCTACGAGAAGAGATTAACTCAGATTATAAATACCAGACAGACCACATTAATACGCAGCTTTTATTACAAAGTATCACTTCAATAGGTAACTACTTATACCTACAATAAGTAATGTTAAGAATTCGAACTCATGTTTAAAACGAAGACTAACTTTCATAGGCTTGTAACAGTGAAAAAAATTGTTCATATTATTTCGACTGATCAAAGCAAAAAATAAACGTCACGATTCGAATGATCGAATCATTCACGTCTACTCTTACTTTCGATTCGGTCATAATTGGACTGACCATCGTCACACCTTCGAAATATCTGCTCCATTGAGCGACGTGGTAGAATTTAAGCCTACTTGTTCGATTTTTGTGCAATAGATATCATTCCACTGTCATATTTTTGTTATGGACCAATGACTTTTAATTTATGTTTATTTATTTAGTTCTTTGTTTTGTTTTGTTTTGTTTGTTTGCTTATTGAAACACGTTGATAATTTCAAAGGAATTCTAAAACTTTTGTGATTGAAATAATATAAAAAAGTATCTAAGTATAACAAGGGCAAGTATTAACAACCTTTATTTATTCTGATAATCCTGAACAAGTTAAATAATTAAAAATATAAAAATCCGAAGAGTATCAAGCAAAAAAATGAAAATTATGACATGTTTTTTGAAATAAATGATAGGTATTAGGTAGGTATAAGTGAAATAAAAATGAAAACATAATGCTTTGTTGGTTACGTGAAGTTTACTGGAGCGTTAAAGTGGTATTTGGTGAATAAAGACTTAACTGATGATTTTTTCCAACCAAGAAATTCACGTATTAAATCACGTTGCTCACCACTACAGTTAGTACTGACCAATGCTCGGACATTCGCTACTTCGCGTTTTTTTTTTCGAATTGATAGTTGCCGTTGGCTCCAACTGCCTTTTCAGCTTCACGTGGACAGGAACGTTTTAATTTTTTTAAGTAAATATAAGGCTTCCTAAGTAAACTTGTAACTACGAAATGCTTTTGAATAAATATTAAATAACTTGAAAGCTAAATTGAAAGCGCTTCATATAATTGCTTCAACCCATTACTATATATATACAACCGGGACTGTCTGCTTTAAGTGCTCTCCGAAGCATAGAAGCGTACAAGAAATTTTTGCCACTAGCAGTGGTGACTGCTAGTGGCAAAAATTTCTTGTACGCTTCTACCTACTGAATGCACCCGCTGTTGCCACTTACTTTGATGTACATAATAAAATGTATATGTATAATTGTAATAAGTTTCAAATAGCTAGGGCCACCATCAGTCCAAAATTATCTGGGTTTCTTCGTTTTTAATATTTAGAATTCTCTACTCGAATTCGCTATCTCGAAGAAAAAAAAAAGAAATGGGAAGAACATTAAAACAGCTTTAAAAATAACTCGAGAGCCCTCGTACTGCACAGTTACCTCTCCTTGGCCCTTTTATTTATTTTATTTATTTATAATTTTTTTTTTTTGTGTTTAAACTGTTTATACTTATTGTAGAAAAAATATCAAACATAATAGTACCCCGTTTTTTTTTTAAATTACAAGGACTTCGTAAAGAATGGTGACCCTACAAAGCAGCTGCAAATAGTGGCGTATGTGGGAGTAATGGATCGGACCGAATGAAAGTTGTTCATCGGATGTTATCAATCCGCGAACATGTAGATCAATTGTGCGATCAACATCTTATAATTGTCCGTTCCAACGTTCCTGTTCTGGAAATGAAATTTACATGACAACATAAGTTTATCTTCTAGCGGCTTCGATCCACTAATGGCCCACTACAGGGCATTGGTTTCTCCTCAAATGAGGAGGTCTAAAGTGGATTTGATTTGGATAGGATAGACAATCCAAGTCACAGAATACTTAATAGTACCTATTGGTACGCAAGAGTCACTCCGCAAAATCATTTAAATAAATTGCGACTCTTGCTCCGACGTAATAAAGTGTAATTCAGATCGCTAATCGTCAACAGATGTTGACATCTAGACGTTGCTTCTCTTTATAATCATAACTCTTATCCTTTCTGACAACGTCTTGTCTTCTTTTTTGTGATGATAGCCCTTCTGAAATTCCGGCAAATGAATCCGGCATAGTATCCATTGCGCCACACGGGTTGTCGAATTTAAACAATGTTAGAACCTAAATAATATTTTCTTTCAACGCCGTTTAAAAATGAATGACAAAAGTGTCGTGTATAATAGAAACAAACGGCCTACTTTCAGTCAGGCCTATCTGTTTACGCAATACGCTATTAAGAAGTCTACAATCGGTATCTGTTTGAACGTTTACATAGAAATAGTGACGCGATGCCAGCGGTTCTCAACTTGTTAAGTCAGTTTTCAAGCTAGGCCAGATTGAGGTTTCAAAGAAATCTTTGCATTATGTTTATCAATGTTGTAGTAATGTTTTTTATCATTCCACGTTAATAAAAATTAAGGACATATCTAGTATAAATGCTTAAAATATTTTGGACGAAATTTGTGAAATTGTGGTAAAAATCGCACGAAAATGGCTTGATTATTTGGATCACGTAAAAGTTTTAAATAATAAAAAATAAATAATTAAGTACCCCAGGCCTCTACTAGTCTAATCACTAATGGTGACATTTGCTTCGCTTAGGTAATTCTTAAAATAAATCTATTTAAAGACGAAAATATCAAAAACTACCCATAAAATGAGCATAGAAAGCTTGATGAAAATTAAAAAAAATTGTTTTGTAAACAAGTATTATTGTATGTGAGTTATCAAAGCGAAGCGATGGCGGATTAGTAGTCGTAAGCATGACTATAATCATGGGCGTAGCCAGGTTTTAGTTTCGGGGGCGGTTCAAGTTTCGGGGGGGGGGGGGGGGGGGTTTAGAAAATGCAACGACTAAAAGTACATAAAATAACCCTAAAGAAAATTGAGACTTTATTTTTTCTCACGACGCCGCGACGTACGTATGTAGTGCCATCTATTATTAGTTTAGTCAAAAAGTTCAAAAACGTGTTTAATAGAAATAAATCTCCTAAAAATATGTGCGATAGCTCATTCGATTCGGAATGACGTCTAGAAAAATGTTTTTTAAGGGTTTATTAGCACATAAAAATGCCAGTCCTTAACATTTCGGAGGGGGTTTGAACCCCCGAAACCCCCCCCCTTGGCTACGCCCATGACTATAATTATAATGTTATTTATAAAGTAGAGTAAGAAACATGTTTTAGCTCATTGGTCAGTTCATAATGAATGGAATGCAGATTGAGAAACATTGTCATATCTAATGTTATAATAAAAAATATTCATTGGTGAAGATCTCTGCCGCTGATACAGCTGTTGCGATCACGCCCGAGGGTCCATGGCGAACCTTGTGCTCGATCAATTGCACACAGATAATGTAGACATACCTACTATCAATTTCATGTGCAAAATTGAAATGAAATGAAATGAAATGAAATGAAATGAAATGAAATGAAATGAAATGAAATGAAATGAAATGAAATGAAATGAAATGAAATGAAATGAAATGAAATGAAATGAAATGAAATGAAATGAAATGAAATGAAATGAAATGAAATGAAATGAAATGAAATGAAATGAAATGAAATGAAATGAAATGAAATGAAATGAAATGAAATGAAATGAAATGAAATGAAATGAAATGAAATGAAATGAAATGAAATGAAATGAAATGAAATGAAATGAAATGAAATGAAATGAAATGAAATGAAATGAAATGAAATGAAATGAAATGAAATGAAATGAAATGAAATGAAATGAAATGAAATGAAATGAAATGAAATGAAATGAAATGAAATGAAATGAAATGAAATGAAATGAAATGAAATGAAATGAAATGAAATGAAATGAAATGAAATGAAATGAAATGAAATGAAATGAAATGAAATGAAATGAAATGAAATGAAATGAAATGAAATGAAATGAAATGAAATGAAATGAAATGAAATGAAATGAAATGAAATGAAATGAAATGAAATGAAATGAAATGAAATGAAATGAAATGAAATGAAATGAAATGAAATGAAATGAAATGAAATGAAATGAAATGAAATGAAATGAAATGAAATGAAATGAAATGAAATGAAATGAAATGAAATGAAATGAAATGAAATGAAATGAAATGAAATGAAATGAAATGAAATGAAATGAAATGAAATGAAATGAAATGAAATGAAATGAAATGAAATGAAATGAAATGAAATGAAATGAAATGAAATGAAATGAAATGAAATGAAATGAAATGAAATGAAATGAAATGAAATGAAATGAAATGAAATGAAATGATTTGAAATGAAATGAAATGAAATGAAATGAAATGAAATGAAATGAAATGAAATGAAATGAAATGATTTGAAATGAAATGAAATGAAATGAAATGAAATGAAATGAAATGAAATGAAATGAAATGAAATGAAATGAAATGAAATGAAATGAAATGAAATGAAATGAAATGAAATGAAATGAAATGAAATGAAATGAAATGAAATGAAATGAAATGAAATGAAATGAAATGAAATGAAATGAAATGAAATGAAATGAAATGAAATGAAATGAAATGAAATGAAATGAAATGAAATGAAATGAAATGAAATGAAATGAAATGAAATGAAATGAAATGAAATGAAATGAAATGAAATGAAATGAAATGAAATGAAATGAAATGAAATGAAATGAAATGAAATGAAATGAAATGAAATGAAATGAAATGAAATGAAATGAAATGAAATGAAATGAAATGAAATGAAATGAAATGAAATGAAATGAAATGAAATGAAATGAAATGAAATGAAATGAAATGAAATGAAATGAAATTAGTTTATTCGAAGTAGGTTTGTTACAAACACTTTTCGAAAGTCACTCAACGCCATCGCTTCAACAAATCCCTACCGTGAGTGGTCCCGGTAGAAGAAGCGGCAAGAAACTCCCGGGATTATTTTTTTTCCTACTCACAGTTACAGACAGTACTTACTACTAC
This sequence comes from Thymelicus sylvestris, assembly GCA_911387775.1. Lineage (NCBI taxonomy): Eukaryota > Metazoa > Arthropoda > Insecta > Lepidoptera > Hesperiidae > Thymelicus > Thymelicus sylvestris. The sequence goes on along the minus strand of OU426900.1, from coordinate 9,672,886 downwards.
TTATTACATTATTTAATTAAAAAAAAAAAAAAAACTCATGTCCAAGCAGTCTTGTCATTTAAATACTCATCAACTTTGTAATATGCTTTCTTCATGAGAATACCTTTTACATGAGTTTTTAATTTACAGTATGGCATTTCTGTTAATTCTAACGGGATTTTATTGTAGATTTTTACACATCTACCCATGAACGAGCCACCAGTTTTGTTGAATCTAAAACGAGGCACAATCAGTCTAGCCTTATTTCTTGTGTTAATATTGTGAACATCACTCTTTTTAAGAAAAGTATCGGAGTATTTTTTAACATACATAATATTTTCCAAAATGTATTGTGAACTAACAGTTAGTATATTGATTTCTTTAAAGAGTTCTCTAAGAGAGTCCCTAGGCCTGAGGTTGTAAATAGCGCGAACTGCTCTTTTCTGTAATACAAAGATTGACTCAATATCTGCAGCTGAGCCCCACAACAACAAACCGTAGGACATTATAATGTGAAAGTAGCTGTAATAAACTAATCTTGCTGTTTCTACATCAGTTAAGAGCCTTACTTTCTTAACTGCATAAGCAGCGGAACTGAGCCTCCCTGACAAGGCTTCAATATGAGGACCCCATTGTAGTCGAGAGTCTATGGTAATGCCGAGAAATGTTGTAGAATTTACTAGTTCTAATAGTTCCTTATTTAGGACAATTTGAGCTGGGATCTGTTTCACATTAGGTAAGGCAAATCTGACACATTTAGTTTTTTTCGCGTTTAACATCAAGTTATTACATGTAAACCAGTGTAATACTTGCGAAACAGTATTATTTACGTCGTCATAACATTTTTTTCCTCCTATCTACTTTAAAAATTAGAGAAGTATCGTCAGCAAACAATACCGTTTCACACATGTCCTTAGTGAAATAAGGAAGATCATTGATATATATTAAAAATAGCAGTGGTCCTAATATTGATCCCTGGGGCACACCCATGGTCATGTGCACTCCAGGTGACTCTATTCCATTAATAACTACTTTTTGACTACGTTCAGATAAATAAGATTTTATAAGACTAACTGATTGTGTTGAGACACCATAATGCCTAAGTTTGTTTATTAATATATTATGATCAACACAATCGAATGCCTTTGAGAGATCACAGAATATACCAATAGCATCATGCTTATCCTCCCAAGCATTAAAAATGTGTTTAAGAAGTGCGATGCCTGCATCAGTGGTGTTTTTCCCTTTTGAAAAACCAAACTGATTAATATGAAATAATTTGTTTGTAGAAAAATGCGATAGTAGTTGGTTGTAGATAATTTTTTCGAAAATTTTACTGAGGGCTGGTAAGATGGATATTGGTCTAAAATTTGTTGGGTCGTTTTTATCTCCAGATTTAAAAACCGGTATTATTTTCCCATGTTTCATAAGATTGGGAAAAATACCATCTTCAACACATTTATTAAAAATAAAACTTAAGTGGGGGGCAATTGAGTTGATTATTGATTTAACTACAACTGTAGAAAGACCCCAGATATCACTTGACTTTTTAACATTTATCGAATTGAAACTTTGTATAATTTGATTACAAGTAACGGGTTTAAAGTTAAATGAGTTGTTACTTTTATCAACACATGATTCTAAGATGGTCATAGCTAGTTGGGGGCATGCATTTAAGTTTTTTGTAATCACATGCGGTATTTTAGAAAAAAAAATCCTCGAATACGGTGGCAATCACACTATCAGAAGTGACATTTACATTATTGATTTTTAGCGAATATCTATGCTTATTTGATTTTATTTTGCCTGTTTCTTTATTAATAACATTCCAGGTTGCTTTAATTTTGTTTGAAGAATTCTTTATTTTATCAGCAATGTAGATAGATTTCGCTTTAGCACAGACTAACTTAAAAGTTTTAGAATACATTCTAACACGATTTAAAAATTCCAGGTCTGTGGAGGTTGATTTTTCTGCGTATAATTCAAAAAGCTTTATTCTACTTTTATATATTCCTGGTGTGGCCCAGTCACTGAATTTTGTTTTGGTATTATCACACTCAATTTTTTTTTGTTTGAAATTATTATTAAATTCACATTTTATTAAATTAAAAACTGTCGAGTATGCATCGTCAGGTGTGTCATCTGGGTTAATATTCAATGACGGGAGTTTATTCGCAATGTTTTTTTTAAATGTATTAATCCTTCTTTGTGTGATTGGCCTGCAAATTATATTCTGTTTAGGAAGGTCATGATGGTACTCAATGGTGGCAAGTTGTCCGCTATGGTCTGAACTAATACAATTTAAGATTGACTTATTTATTATTGTGCAATCACAAAAAATGTTATCTAAGCAAGTAGCCGAAGATGGAGTTATTCTTGTAGGTTCCAAAAATACATAATCTAAATTAAATGATTTAAATAAATTAATGAACCGTACTGAGCAAGAAGTTGTAACTAATATATCAATATTAAAGTCTCCACACACAACTACTTTTTTATTTTTTTTACATACAATTTTTAGAACATCCTCCATAGCGGATTCGAACAATGGGTAGCTGCCAGCAGGTGGTCTATATACACATACCACGACCACCTTTTCAAGTTCTATACAAGAAAGTTCTATATTATGTTCAATAGAGAGGGATACTATGTCTTTACGTTCCTTAAAAATCAAACTGTTATGAATAATTATTAATGACCCTACTCTAAGTATATTTTCTCTACAAAATGAGCTGCCTATACTATAATTATCGATGGATAACATTAATTCATATTTTCTTAACCAGTGTTATATTAAGTAAAGTCTAATATTTCCTAACCTAACCTAACCGTCTTCTCCATCAACCCGCACTGGAGCAGTATGGTGGAGTAAGCTCAAGGCCTCTCTAGGGGAGAGACCCGTGCTCAGTAAAGGGCCATTAAAGCGTCATAGTATGTGGCCAAGCCACCTAATCTGCCTTCGCTTTGCTTCGAGATAACTATGTATGCCTTAGGACTCGCACTAGGATTGCCAGCCGGCAAGACTGAAATATCTGGACTAGGTAAACTTCAAAAAGTCGGGATTTGCGCGACATTTTGTATTTTGTCGGGCCTTGTACTTGTATTTTGTCGGGACTTGTCTGGACATCATGTGAAATATTGGGACAATCCAGACGAATCCCGACCATCTGGCAACCCTAACTCACACTCAAAAAATGCTAATACGTATTTTTTTCACTATCACAATATATTTTATTATTTGTGAAACGATTGTAAATGAAACAAACATTCAATATTGCCCTAAGTTTACTGCAACACATAAGAAAAAACCACATCAAAGTCAGTTAAGCCTTTTAGCGGGAAAGCACAGAGAATTAATAGACAAAAAAACATCATTGGTACAGAATCCATTAATAGTTTACTTCAAATATCTCTCATGTACATCGATCAGTTTTAATACATGTATAGATAAGCAGTACAAGCAACATATTCAGTGTAACTATGCAGCAATCCCTATAACCGCTGTTTTGATTATCGAGTACAGGACTAGTACTACGTAACAGACGAGTGAACAGCATGTAAGCGACGGAACCATTACTGACAGTAGATTTTATTCCTAAGATTAATTAAAAGATACGGCTGCAGGCCGACTATCTGAGAGTGAAAACGGTTCACCTTATCATATTGACGAACGAGGAGCTTTAGTACGTGACATGTTGCACGGCTGCTTCTATATTGCCTGTTGAACATACCTACTTTTAAAACCAGCAATGTAATGTATATGTAGTCGATAATCGAGTTATGTAAGACAAGACAGGTGAAATAGACACGCCCGAGGCAAGGGTTGCGTGCGGTGGACCAGTTATCGTCAAGGAGAGTTACCGAGATTATTTTTGCAAATGATATACGTTTTACATCAAAGTCGGAATACCCTATACGACGGACTCGAAGATCTACAACTTTCTATTCGTAACATACTATGATTACTATTATTGATTAAGATAAGCCGTACCATTAGTGTTGTATTATGGTTCTATTCGCTTAATCACTTTCTCATCATGCATTCAATTTCAAATCGTCCAATTATTTAATATTTTGAGATATTTTCGTTAACGATTGATAACGTTACTAACTTACGTCTAATAACTTAATTATGTCCATCAAAGTTCGTACTGGTAAACTAAAAATAAAATTCGTTGATCAGATATAATTATTTCCTGTTGCTAACTGGCCAGAAGAAGCCTTTTATTTGTTATTATTTGGTTAGCGATAAATTAACTGCAGCAAATAAATTGATTCATTTGTATGAACACCGTGCCTTATTGTGAATTTTTTTTTATGAGAAAATGAATGGTGTTTTTTTATTATTTATTAGACAATATTAATAACAGTTTATTTATTTGAAGAAGCGACAATGGTTTCGTGTTCGAGCCTGACTACTAAATTTTCACAACTCTGAATCTTCACATATTGTAATTTAAATAATGTGTTATTTTACATAACTTGTGTTATCTTGAAGGTCTAATTGGCCGAACATATTGCTACTCTACATGATTGTTAGCTAACTTATACATATATTTTCTCCTATTCCAGGCTTGATCGCCACTTGATCCAGGCACACGCTCAACCTGCATCAGCCTTCCACTGTGAGCTGTGCAACAGAGCATACAGTTCAAGAACCCTGCTATTACGTCACCGAGCCCTCGCACACACTGACATCAGGAAATACCCCTGCGAGAACTGTCCCAAGGTATGCATAGAACTTTTCTCCTCGAGGATACTTTAGGGACCCATCTGTCCTTTGATGGGGAATTTGGGAGTAAGTTCGATAATTTCTGGTTATGTGCTCATAAAAAGTCAATAATTCAAAATTTAAGATAGTTTTATGAAATATCCTTGCCTGCATCTTCCAATCAATCAACTTCTTGAGCGTTGTATTAAAACAGCTACATCTTCTTGTTTAGATCATACTTAGATACTTAGTTAAGCCATCAGAGCATGTAACTTCACGCGTCCCGAAACCTGACGGTATTTCAGGCATTTAGCGATCCTTCCAACCTGCAGCGTCACATCCGCGCGCAACACGCCGGCGCGCGCAGCCACGCCTGTCCTGAGTGTGGCAAGACCTTCACCTCTTCCTCCGGGCTCAAGCAGCACACTCACATACATTCCAGCGTCAAACCCTTCCAGTGCAAGGTTTGCTTGAAGGTGAGCATCAATTTTAGTACTTATAGAAAAAAAGTTGCTTTCTGGCTAGGCAGTCAACAACCTACCACAATGAAAGAGTTTTATCGAGATTTAAGGGGCTCCTGATTATAAGATAATAAATAGATCGTATAGTATAACTGACAGATATATGTATGTATGCCATTATTTTTAAAGTTCCAAATGTATACTTTACCTTTTAAATAACAAGAGTCTTTTCTTTTCCAGTCATACACACAGTTTTCAAACCTGTGTCGACACAAGCGAATGCACGTCGCCTGCAAAACGTTGGTGGAGTGTGGAAAATGTGGACAACCCTTCCAAACATACGCCTCTCTGACTAAACACAAGAGATTTTGCGATACTGCTACGGCTGCGAATGTCCGTATGAGAGGACATCTACCACCAGGACTGCCTCAGATTCCTCCATTACCCAACGTCGGGATGAATACGCAGAATAATCCAAATCCTTTTCCAATGTATAGGGGTCAAGCTTTGCCTTTGCCATATAACACTTTTGCTCACTACCCAGCGTTGTTCTCAGCTGCAGCAGCGGCTGCATGTCCACCTGAATTTTTAAATCCATTGCTCTTCAACGTCCAAGGTGCCAGGCTGGCAATGGAACATGATCTTGCTATGAATTCAAATTTGTTAGCTCAAAAACAACAAGAAGGGCGTATGTCTGTCAAAAGCATGGACAGCTCGACATCGCTTGATGAAATGAAAAAGAGCAAAGAAATGGAATTTGATCAAGCCAAGAGGGATGATGAGAATTCTGATAGGGTCACTCCTAAATCTCAAAGTCATTACATAAAACAATCCCCATCTTCCGAAGAAACTTCTCAACATAGACCTTCCCCAGTGATGCCATTGCAAGCACCTATTCCTCCATTTAGTTTCGGTAGCAATGATGCTAAACACAACTCGCCTTTTAATTTATCTCTTAAGCTTAATAACAATGAAAACATTGGTAGCAAGTCAGTGTCTCCATCCTTGGCTAAAGATCTTAGCAAAAATATTGGGAATGATGAAAAAAGATATTCTGATACTGAAGAAGACACAAAGAAAGATCAGAGTGATCAACCACTAGACTTATCTGTAGGACGTAAACAAAGCGACAAGGAATCTGAAGGTGACAACGACGATCGTTCCTTTCGTAACTCATCGGTTAAATCTTTTTCTCCGCCAGAGAGTCCAATTGAACGAGAAAATAAAACCCCAGAGAATGATACCACAGATGTCGACGTGGAGGGAGTAGAGCCAAAGCGGGATGATTCTCCTCAACCGTTGATATCTTCACCCTTAGCGTTCCCGATGCCCGTCCACCCCCAACACAACAACAGTCTCATAAACGCCATGTATCCTCCGTATGAAATGGATTCGATTCTCTCTAGACGCTTCTCCACTCATTCGCCATACGTTCAGAGCTCCTTTAATTTTTTATCCCCACTTCTCGGTTCTGACGGGCCGGACCAGCAACCGAGTGCGTACGCTAAATTTCGTGAAATGAATGCCGGCACTGGGAAGCTACGTGATCGATACGCTTGCAAATTCTGCGGGAAAGTGTTCCCGCGCAGCGCGAACTTGACAAGACATCTTCGTACTCACACGGGAGAACAGCCTTACAAATGTAAGTACTGCGAGCGTTCGTTCTCCATTTCGTCCAACCTGCAGCGTCACGTGCGAAACATCCACAACAAGGAGAGGCCGTTCAGGTGCCCGCTGTGCGACAGATGCTTCGGGCAGCAGACGAATCTCGACCGTCACTTAAAGAAGCACGAGGCAGAGGGAGGAGACTCACCGAGCTCTGCCGATACGGAGCGAGAGGATGCGTATTTTGACGACATCAGGTCTTTTATGGGAAAGGTGACGTGTTCTCCCGGACCGCGGACTCCTCCCGTGTCATCTCCCCACACGGTTGCCCCCCATCCCCCTCACCCCTCGCGAACATCACTAGCTATCTCCACATAGCCGCCGGCCTACCCGCTGCCGCCGCCACCGCCGCTCTGGGCACATCCTTTCGAATAAAATTCAATTAGGAATAACCCTGGCGTAAAGAAACGAATTAAAACTTATAATATTGAAATGAAAATGAACGCACTGAAGATTACTTAAATATGAAACATAAAATTAATAAAATGACAGATCATGGTGCTGGTTTAATTCGTTTCTTTAACATTTCTCATGTAACTTCTGTGTAGTTAGATATCGATGAGCGGGTGCAAGTGCGATAGTGATGATATGACTCTCTAGTTTTAAATATACACCGAGAGCAATAAAGACGATATTTCTCGACTAGTTAGTATGAAGGTTAATTTCGATAGGTTAGTTTCCTTAGAAATATAGGCATACGTTTATATTACTATAAGACATGACAAAAAGTTTTAGTAAATATGTAACACTCGTCTTCGAAGCGTTTATTATAATGTTATGGATATGATGAATTAAATAATTCGTTCCTAGGATTTAACGCGGTCGTAAAATTATGTGTGAATGTGGTGAGGGAAAGGAAGCTAATTACTAGTTAATACAATCAGTGGGTGGATCTTTCTAAGTTAAACTGTAAATTAATGTTAATATATTGGCAAAAAGAAAAATATTTAATCACTATACATCATTCGTTTAGTCAAAAAATCTACCAAAGTTTTCTTTAAGGTTAAAATTAATATTTGGTTTGGAAATTACGTAATATAAAAACATTGTCTTAAACATTATAAATAGATACTTATCGTTACTTTATTGCAGAGATAAAATGTCATTAAAATATTTTGTTGAATTTGTTAATTACATGTTACTGTAAATATAATCGAGGTTTGCACAAAGCATATCATGCATTTAGGTAAAGAAAGGCTCAAAATTATTAGCTATATTATTATATTGGAATTGTTGCATAAGGTCAGTACTTGCATAGAAACAAGTTCTGGGTACTTGAATTTTAAATATTCACATAGAATTTTAAGCAACTTCTGTCATATCTTATTAGTTTTAAAATTCACGATGAATAATTTGCAGAATTTTTCTGCGAACTTATAATGTTATTGATGTTATAAAAATGTTAAAATCCGATCTGTAATATATTCAAAAAGCAATGCAATACCTTCAAATTAGATATTTCATATCACTTGATTGCACTTAAATAGATATTAAAATAAGATTTCTATTGTCACATGACTGCGTCATCTATTTCGCCATCTGTACCAACTTTATTTACTTCCTTGGAATTAAATCGCAAAACGTCAATATTGTAATGCATTGTAAATTAAAACCAGTACAATTTATTTTTTTGTTTTATTTGGCTTTCTATTATTTTAATATTTAATTTCTTTCGGAGAAATTAATGATAATGAAATTCTTGCCTTAGAACCAAGGTGGGCATCGCCGTTTATAATTTATGACATCACAGCTATGATTTTTATGTCAATAATTTATTGGAAAATAAATACGAGGAAAATATGTGAGTGGTCACAGCTACCCTTTTATATCCGTATCAATACGATAGTTATTTAAAGTTTACTTAAAATTACTTTGTAGTAAAAGAAGTTCAGTCTTCATCAGTGCGTTGATGCTCGGATTTTATTCAATGTTTAACAATGTTTTCTATAAGTAAAAACGGCTCAATAGTCACATTTCATGGCAACGCAATCTACATTGACACAACGATAATCGTATAAAAACGCAGCAGAGCTTCAAGTGTTCACCAGGGAATTCTCGTGGGCCCTTATTATTTGATTGCACGGTAATGCGAAATACGAATGATTTCGCAAAATTTTTCTCATTGTATTTCCATAGCCACACGATTATAAAAGATGAAAGATGAATAGTTAATATGATTTTAAATTTAACTACACAACACACTGAATACATTTTATTGTGATACGAGTACTCACGATTATATCTGGTACGCCGATATTTCGATCCAGTTGCATAGATCGTGGTCAGGGCTAAACTGCGGTGGCATGGAGAAATTCATGACAGGTTGACTAAACATAATAATTTTTCAACACACACACAAACACATTTTACCATCATTCGGTTAAAAAAAAATTTAACTTGTAATGAATTGTAGAATTTAGAACTTTTTCACGTATTTCAATAATTCTTCAACATGAATTCTGCAGTGCAGCTTGATCGAGTTATTCCAAATGTTCATATGTTATCAACTTGAATGTAGGAAGATCTTGTGGAATTATTTATGTAAAACTATTTGTGCGATTCATACCGCTATTATAAATATTTCCTTTTACGCTGCGCGATGTCGTTAGTGACGATTGTTTTGTTTATAAGAACAGGTCTATTTACAATGATAAATTGTAATTAAAATATCTATGGCATTTATCTGAGATATGAAAATATGAATGTCATGCAAATATGAATACCTACCCAGCTAGTCTTTTTTTATGGAAATAGCCGGCAAACGAGCTGATGATCCACCTGATCGTAAGTGGCTATCGTCGCCCATGGACATCAGCAACACCAAAGGCATCACTGATACCTTGCCGGCCAAGGAAGAGAGAAGAAAAAGAAAGAAAGAACTGGCTTTCCCAAGTCTACTGGAACGGGTAAATGTGTTTTTAATTTAGTGCACGACAAAATTTCAATAACTAAAGTTAAGTCTATTAACTATTTATCAATTCATTAGTTTTAAACAAAAACCAAATTAAGTAATGCTAACGGCAGTAAAAAAGTTGAAATAAAACATTGAAGTATAATGTCATAGAATAGACATCTCGAACCAAATGTATATCACCACCGGGAGGTTCTATTTTCAAAATTGATACCTGTTCTCCTTTCAAAATCGAACGAATCCATTGGAAATTGAAGCCGCGCGGCGCCAATTCATTGGAACATACATTGTGTTCGCGGTGTCTGTTCTATACGCTAGTAATAATACTTCAATGAAATAAAAGCTCATTTTGTGGTTAATTAATTTGCTTCAATCAATTTTGTTCTGTTCGCGTGAGCTGTAAAGGCCGCTAATGCCAGCAGCCATTCCAATATTTTTACAGTAATCTATTATTATTTTATGTATTATAATTTGTGTAATGTTTAGGCTTATATAAGTAAAAAAAGGGTAGATAAAGCATTTGTAACCAAAAAGTGTAAGCAATTTTAATAGTGAATATGTGAGCGTAAATGAAGAGTTCGCGTTGCCAAGTTTCAGTTTAACTCTTTAAAATGTTAGGAATAGTTTAATTTTAGACTTATTAATCGATGTTGTATTGTTTTTACATCAAGATGGCATTTTTTCGTGTAAGTTATAGCACGATAGTCTTGAAGAGACTGGCAAAAATAGCATAATTTTCACGTATGTGTCTGTTTGGTGATTTGTTGTGGGTAAATAAATATTTTTTTGAAGCTTAAAGCTCGTTTTGCAGGGCATGTTTTAGTAAGGATTATACTACGGGATAACAATTTTTATAAGCATTTCTGTAGATTATCGATAATGCGAGCTCAGTTGATCAATTGTATTTCGAGTGTACACGATACAAACAAAGAAACATTGATTTTTATACACAAGATTAGTCATCGACCTAGACTAGAGTTCGTAGGTGTGTTGTCGGAATAAGATCGGTGGATTGAACAAAAACTCATGACCTTTACTGAGAGATTTTTATCAAGTTACTGGCAAATATTATATAAGAGATAGCAAGCGAACGGTGGCGTTATCAGTGAAAGCAAGGACGCAGCAAGGACGCAGGTAAGGCAATTACACTTATTATCGAGAGGTTGTCGGGCCATTCGCTAGAGCCTTTGTACCCTATAATAGTGGCGGATTAAGTGGGCGATTGAGTTCAAACCGCGACACGCCTCATTGTAGGTTACCTACACTAGCATTGGTTAACTGTCAGTTCCGTTTTGTGACATCTTTACGTTCCTGCAGATGAATGAGTTCTAATTAACGTGGAAATCGTGGAATGCAATTGAGTAATTCACATTAATATTGAATTTATTACATTTCGAGCATTGTTTACATAAAGACTTGATGAACGGACACGGAGAGGAATCGAACCGAACCCTATGGTTGGCAGACAGCGTCACTACCTTTTGATTTTTTTATACTCTATACTAGAGGGCTAATTACAATCAGTCATAAAAGTATTCAACTTTGCGTACAATAAAGCTATAATTTGAAAAGTATCTGAACGACGAAAGTTATTCACATAATAATATTATAGACAAAGTCAAGAGACTTGTGAAGTTCTTTTCCGTGTAATCTTCAGCAATACCAGTCCTCAAATTTCTTACTCTATGCATTTTTCTTAAAAAGCGGTAAATACAAACCTTTTACGTATTAATATAATTGATAATGAGAAGAACCGCAGCGACATCTACGATAAAATTGATTTTAATTGTTAATTATCTACTATTATTAATATTATTATTTCTCCATGGGGTTCGCCTGGATAGCTACCACCCTTGAGCATGAGTCAGCCGCCAAACGACTCGTCGTATTCCGACTGGGGGCTTGAGAGCCCGTTCTTTCTTTTTCTTCTCTCTTTCTTGGTCGACAACGCATCAGTGATACCTTTGGTGTTGCTGATGTCCATGGGTTACGATAGCCACTTACCATCAGGTGGATCGTCAGCTCGTTTGCCAGCTATTTCCATAAAAAAAACCGTCAAACAATTTTTCATCTTACAACATCGTATTTGAACAAAAGACCAGAATTATCATACTACTTGCATACCCTATTCATAAAATTAAACAAGTTGTGCGTATTATAAGCGTTTTATTATGATACGATTTAAGAGTTACTTATAGTAGGTATAGATTGCTAAACGACCACTTAACATCTTGTTACATAAATGCCTTTGACACTATCTGTGTATTTACGTTAATATTCTGTGTAATACAATAAATATATATATTTGTTGATTGAAAGAGAGATCTTAATCTTAACGGTAATGTTGGCATATTAGTATACTTAGATATGTAGGTTATTTTCAGTTTCATTTTTTCTTATAATTATAAAACAAGGTCTTTCTAGTTTTTTATATTAGAAAAATGTAACATTACGACAAAAAGCAATAAACGAACATTTTACTTCAAATTTCAAATCGCAGCCCTACGTGCGTTAAAGCACACAATATTATTCTTAAAAAGGGTTGCACGTTTTAATATACTTAATAATACATTGGCAACATCATAATTAAATCATTTAAACGACACCATCGCCAGGTTGGAGTAATTTAACAAATTGTATCCAGTGCCCTTATAAGTAACGTCAAAAGTAAAGCGAAAGAAATAAGATTCAAATGAGAGCTTACGAGGAATTATGTCTTTCGGAATCATTGTTAACGTTGATATGAATTGTAGTGCTCTTAATCGTTTCTTATATCATTCGAGGCTCGCTCGGAACCCGCTCTGTGCAATTAAATTCAATGGTAGCGTATATTTTTGTATTTTTTCAATTAACCACCCGTCATTACGGGGGCAATAAATCTCTTCTCTGTCTGTCCGTCGTCGTTAAGAACTTCATTAAGTTTTCCGAGACGTGAGTTTTTCAATTGAAATCATGAGAATGCGAGCGCTGCTATTTTAATATCACGATCGCGATGTGACAAAATGCCAGGAAATTGATTCTTTGTGGTCATTGTCATTATGTCTGCTCCTTGTTTGTTGCGCGAAGAAGTTTTTGTGAGCATATTATGGCGGTCTCACTGTAAACGAATGTTTATGAAAACGTTAAACATCACGATTAGCTTTCAATATTTCTTAATTTGTATTGCTATTTTTACCAGTAAGTATAGGATGTGCAAAACATTTTTCTGCACGATTTTTTTCCATAGTGTGTATAGGTTCGATCGATTAAAAAAGCATTCACTGAAACCCTCAGTGAAACCATTTTCCATTCCAGAATCCGTTTGCGAATAAGCCGTGTAGGGTTGGGTGAGTTTACACCCGATACTACACGGAGGATATCCCGGACAGAGGTCCTTGTTGATTTTAATAGATACAGGCTCCTGCCTGTATTCGGCATTAGCCGGCATCGGGAGATGACGGAACCATAACCGAGCTGCTGAGAACTGGAAGAAAACCCCTCCTAGTGGCGCTTCAAAAGCTGTTCGATTCAGTTTTCAATACTAGTCACAACAGTAGCAGCCCGGAAGCGTTGAGCAGGTTATAAGAGTGGTGTTGGACGTCTGAAACATTTTTTGTGGCTTAGGAAAATCAACATTTTGAACATTGAAGTATAATGTCATAGAATAGACATCTCGAACAAAATGTATGTCCCCGCCGGGAGGTTCTATTTTTAAAATTGAGCCCCTGTTCTCCTTTCAAAATCGAACGAATCCATTGGAAATTGAAGCCGCACGGCGCCAATTCATTGGAACATACTTTGTGTTCGCGGTGTCTGTTCTATACGCTAGTAATAATACTTCAATGATTTTGAAGGACTTTTTCAAACATAGCAGAATACCCTATTCTCGACCCATCACCATGAATTTTAAACAAAAACTATCACGGTGTTTAAAAATTTACAAATTGTAGTCGATCAATTTACAACTACCTAACTCTACATCGTACCTTACACGCACTTGACTGATTTTTTTTTAGTAGTATCTAACCATGCTTTACAACTACATAATAACACAGCCTATAGACTCTTTTCTGAACGATCACGTCAAACGCTAGCTTCAAAATGTATGCATGACATAACACTGATAGATGTCACGTGCTCATTTTTCCGCACCTAATGTAATTTCCATACAATATTTTGAACGAAGCTTTCGGCGTGAGCGTTTACAGAAAAGTCTTGTCTAGACCCCCAGGTAAGCTTGTATGGTTATGTCGAAGTTCTACTATTGGATACTAGATGGCGCTATATTTGCTTGCATATTATAAGATCCTGAGTTAATGTCATTTTAATTTTTATTATTATTTATTTTTCTTCTATTAAGGCATATTAAACTAGTGTCAAAAATTCTTGAGCAGATATTGATATTTATTCAATTTAAATTAGAAACACTTCTTTTAATGTTTTGTTTTTGTTCCTAAATAGGGAAATGAAAAATTAAAGATAGTACGGGAAAATGTTTACATGGTTTCATTACTATCATTTTTGGTTGTTACAGAAAGTAGAGTCCATCTAAGACGGTGCCATTTACCAGCAGGTCATCAGCTGGTTTGTCGGCTGAAAAAGAGTTACCTATTTTGAGATAATAAAAGAATAATAATAATAAAAAATACTAAAAGAGTAATAATAAAAGAGTTACCTATTTTGTAGTACCTATGTATGGATTAAACTTTGAAATTTTCTCTATTTTTAATTTAACTATCAATTTAATCTTATAAATTAATAATCGTATATTGAAGTACTAGTAAACCCTCCCTCGCTATAATTCAGCAAAAATATTATTTGTACTTAACTTTTTTGTACTTACTTAACTTACAGTAACTGCCTACCTACTAACGCAGCAATACGGGACATTAGTATTGAAGTAAGTGCCTACAACAATATTTCTAGTCTCCCTCTTACGTCGCTCTCAGGGCGACTGTTTCTCCGAACACTCCCGCGATGCTTATTGATACCAACCGGCAGTAAAACAAGTTCTTATTTGACTTGGTTTTTCTGTATCAACAAAGTAACGCACTAATTGAAAAGTGAAAAAATTACCACATTCGATAATTACATGATTAATCGATCATTAATCGCGTGTTCGAGCTACTGGTACTTAAGTTTCTACCGGTTATAAATAATTGTGATAAGAATGTATCATTACTATGATATCATTCATTGTTGGTATTTTGTTTCATAGATATACGATAAAGTATCTAAGTAAGTAAGTATGTAGAGATGGTAGTTTGAAGCCTTGTAAGATAGGTACCAACATTTATATTACGGACTTATTCATAAACGCTTAGTAAACATATTTTAGCTAATGCTAATATTTTATAATATTATGTTTTATCTATATAGTTTTTCATAACAGTGAAAGAACCAAAACATTAATTTTATAAACCCTCTATAACTTTATTGTTTTTATGAATAAGGTTTTTAATCTTCAAGAAAAAATTGTCGAACGTGGCGGGTGGCCCATATTAAAAATCTTCCAATTGATATTATCTATGGACAGCGGAGACTTAGGAATATAAGATAGTCTTTGTGTACAAAGAAAAAGGTTTTATAAAATAGGGTCGACAAATTACCTAATGATAATAACAATTAGGTACAGAAACCAAAGAATGGTAGGTAATAATCTACACTTATAGATATTTGTAGTGCAAGCATTTTTTTTTCAGACTAATATACTTTTTAACAGCACTGGAAATCCAATCCGCACTGTCGTAGACCTCGTAGTCGCTCTTGTCAATTCAAGACGATACGCACGCTTTTGTTGTTGTCAGAAGTGCTTGAAATTTGACATAGGTACAGCGTTAAAATGCCTTCGTGTATTATACCAATGTCATTGGTCTAGTGAAACAAAAGATAAACGTGTGTGTGTTGTACGGCCGGTCTCAATAATGTACTAACAGTTAGAAAAATGTAGAAAATGCTATCATTAGTATGTCATCTGTCATATTTGTCAATTTTTGCGTCTCAATAACCTTCGGTGGATAGAAAATATATACCGATGACATTGATCTATCGTTCGGAGGGCCAAGTCATACCGTAGGTATGTTGGTCCATACAAAAATAAACACTTGCGTCTCAATAACGCTTTGACAGCTAACTGTCGGTAATAAAAGTTACCAACTATCGGAGTCTTTCACATCGCTCGATTTCGACGGATAATTGGTAGATTTCTCATATATTGTAAAGAAAATTTATCAAAACATCATGGATTTATTAATCAGTGATGAGTGATAATGAATTTTGTGAAGCCTGTATATTTGATTCCGCCTTTTTAATACGGTACCAAGATCGCCGAAATTGTCCTCGTATAAAATATATGACTACATATATGACTGAATTATGTGAATCCAATTTTGTTTATTACTACCTAGATTCAGATTAAACATAAACCATAATCTAAATTTTACTAACAAAAAATAACCGACTTCAAAGTTACTCAAAAACTACTTGTCAGATCTCGTTCAAAATGTGGGACCACATGACAAGCACCAGCTTTCGATTAAAAAAAGAATCATCAAAATCGGTTCGCCCAGTCCAAAGTTCTGAGGTAACAAACATAAAAAAATAGAGTCGAATTGAGAATCTCCTCCTTTTTTTGAAGTCGGTTAAAAGCGGCAGTGAATGAAAATTGATAACAATTCCTATCTTTAAAGTTTTAGGTAAGTAGGTATTTTAATAAAACAAGAACAATAAGCTTTTTAAGTTAGATTTATTTTGAAATTATAACAAAAACATTTCGTTTTTTCAGAAATAATGGTGTATCCCTGCTATATCAATAGCTATTGGCTACTATTTTGGCCTTATGAAGAAAGGTACTTCATCTTTTGTGAAGGGTCTGGACTTCATCTGAAAAGAAACTTCCTTTAGTACATTTGGCAACAATTTTTTGTTTAAAAGCAAAAAGAAGCAGTAACCCATAATTGCTGGGCTCGGGGTCTCCTCTCGCAATGTGAGAGGTATTAGGCCATAGTCTACCGCGCTGGCCAAGTGCAGATTGGTAAACTTCAAACACCTTTAAGAACTTAATGGAGAACTCTCCGGTGTGCAGGTTTCCTCGCGATGTTTATTGTTTTCCTTCACCGAAGCTAGTGATAATTAACTTCTAATACGCACATAATATTTGAAAATTAGATGTGCGTGCCAGGATTTGAACTCGGGCCACGGTCAAGTGGGAATAAACACTTCGTTCGGGAGACCAACGTTCTAACCGCTAGGCTATCACTGATACAATTGTTACAACAATTTACAATAACTACATTTTTTTGTTTACTAAATCTAATAATATATGACGGCGCGACAGTGACGTTGTCATTTTTGAAGCAAGATTGAAAGAGTGACACGTCTTTGTCACTCTGGCGGAACGTCAAAAAGAGCAGCCATCTTGTGGCGACTATCTTGTAGACACCACGGGAGTTGCTCGTAAGCGACGGATCGCCGAAAATTCATAAATCAATCTTAATCGCCGTTATCCTTAAAAGTGTTGATATGTAATTTATTCCAATTAATTAGAGAACCATCACGGAAGTACAGTGAGGTGCTATTTTGCCATTTACGATTGTAATAAAACAATAGTGATTTGACATTGTCCTTTGAAAAGTAACTGCCCTCATACCCACGCAGCATGTACCTACATACTGATGTCGATCTAGATTTGCCGATATCAGAAGTGTGTGGACCACACCCATTTCACCTATTTTCAGATTTTCAGATGGCTATCCTGGTAATACAAGCAGGTAGATGGTGAGCATTAGTCATTACCAACTTTGTTTAAATAAGGATTCGGTTATGGAGGATCGGTTTGAGGTAATATGTAAGGAACCGAAAGTAAGACAGCTATTATTGGTATGACACATTTTTTTTATTTTATTATTATCGATACGCCCTTGCAGCCAGAGCAGTCGTAGTCAGTTATGTTATCTTGTAGCGAGTAGCACTAGAGCTTTTCGTATATCACGAACAGGAGCTTGGCGTACGTTCTTGTTGGTCACAGCTTTCCTTGTCAGAACAGTGTTCATTCAGGCAACCCTGCACAACTAGGCGTTTCATGGCGTCCACGCGACACGTTACATAACTAAAGTATCGTAGGATCCTGCTGCTAATAGTGGAAAGACGGGTCTTTATACCGAGCATACTTAAAAAAAAAAAAAAAAAAAAAACGTTCGTGTGCCGTTTATAAAACATGGAGAATACTAGAGCTATTGTGTTGGCAAAAGACTATGATGATGATGATGACTATTAAGAGTGGTGGTTGCGTAAACCAAATTGGTTCGCTTTGTTTGTGCTTGATTTAACGAAAAATTACTTAGTCATTCTTGTATCGTAAGTATGGTTAACTGGCACCCACAAAAGTATCGGAAATCTGTGCAAATGTCTGTGCATCTCAAGCGAGTGACATCTAAGAGTGATGATAACGATTCGATTAAAGACATTCTGTAATTCTTTAATGTAATATCATTTAGAAAATTCGTGTTTCTGGCGTTTGGTTTTTTTTTCTTTTGGTGTTTCAGATACATGTAATATTAAGTGACAGTGACTGTGGTATGGACATGCAAGGTCGAAGATAACAAAAAGGGATTTCATCATTGCGACGAAACGAGGCTGAGCACCAACTACCGGCATTTTGTTGATATTGATGGAAGCGCATACGCCTTCTTTCACTAGGCTCACGATTTACATCATCGGAGGACGACATGATATAACGGGTGATCTGTATTGATTTTATCTTTGTGGCTTAGGTAAGGAATAATTATTCCTTATCTAATTTTTGCTGTTATTAGGTGATATGTGATTTAACATTTGACATTTGATAGTTACTGGCATTTGAATACTTGATGATTTCTGGCAACAAAGGATCTGTAGGGTAAAAAAAAAATTTTGTGCACCCAACATTGAGTAACTGGCACCAAATGAGTGAGGAATAGACGTTTTGTTACTTACAAGAAACATCTAAAGATAATTAATTAATTATTACTTTACTGAAGAGCTGTGCGGTTTTTGATTATCCTTAAGACAGACAGGATGACATAGTAAGAAAATTTAATATGTACAGTTTTTTTTTTATTTTAAAATATTGCTGAAGATACCTAACCTCTTCAAAGTAGAAACGTATCATGGCCAATTGCCAGTTCCGTCAGATGAACCATGATCTTTGTGTGTGATAACAATTATATTAGCTAAAAGTTAAAGTGCTTAAATATTACTGAAATTAACACATCTTTTGTTAGTGACGATATCAAATTATAGTGCGCACTTTATGATAGATAAGAAATTAAATAAAGAAACCCTTTTCTCAATCTTCACTGCTACTGAAACCTGTAATTGCTGACAGATTAAACATTTTACCATCACACGGGGTTATTGATAGCTTAGTCAACTGATTGACATGATATAAAATCTACCCATCGCAGAGTAACTCAGTTAAGGTGATTTACAAAATTCATTAACAGCTATGCTGCTGTAAGCTGTTTCTTTCGCAAGGGAACATTATTGTGGTTGTATCACATATTATCATGGGGAACGTCATAAAGCTGTCACTACCTTCTCAGATAGTTCAAAAAGACTGTTTGAAACAGGTGATCTGCATTTCACAGTAAATGCGTTTTACATCAACAACTCTTTTGCCGCAGTGTTACGCTTAAACGGGCTACCTACGTAATTTTCTTATGGTTAGAAAAAAATAATAATTTCGAGTAAACACTCGTAACTCGTAAGGGTGGTGAATGTACACGTTTATTGGTCGCGTAATGTCTAGTTTTTTTTTATTGTGTAGTCAATTTCAGTGTACAAACCAAATTGGAGAATAATAATTTGTTGGTTGTATCCTGGAGATGCCTTCCACTTTCTACGACAATTGATTTGTTGGTTTACCATTATAGTGAGAGGCCACAGTAATAGCAATCAATCGGTATTGAGTTCTAAAATTCATAGAGTAACTATTTGAATGAATCTTATTGAAATTAATTGTTGCTTTGTTGAATTTTATCTAATGTAAGCATTCGATGGTAATGCGAAGAGCAAGCTACCTATTTTTTTGTTGCGAAAATTATTAATTGTCCTGGGGAACGCGGTAAACATTCAACTCTGATGGAAGTCTGATTTCAGAGGAAACCAGAGACGTTTTCTGGAGGAATTACACCATTAAATTTTTATTGTGAAATTATCATGTTACTTATTATTCTTTTATCACGACTATGAAGTACCTACGTTAAGTGTAAATGTTGGTTGAATATTAGTTCGATGCTGAAATAATGTTCGGTAAAATTTAAATACCTTAGTCAATTTAGTCATACAAGGTGAAAATAACTTGACAAAGTGACATTGAATGAGTTGGTTGAATTGCAGACATAATAATTGACATCATAAATTATTCAATTAGACACGCAAGTTTTTTTGAATTACCCTTATTTATTAATTTTCTTTCGCAAACTACCTTCAATATTTGCGAACTCCCTTCAATTTTGGTGAAGTATCCTAAATAATTACTAGATAAGTTACCGAAGTATCAGCCGTGTAAATGATGGGGGGCCGACAATCTGCAGCCGATACCTGGAGTATATCGTTACAAGGAGTATAGCGTTGTCGCTGTGCGCGGGTTGGCTAGAAGCTAGAAGTGCTAACTAGGACAACCTGTGGTGGCTCAATCGCTAGGGTCTCTTTTTTTTCACACGAACGCAACTATCGAAAGTTCAGTGAATGATTCGACTGAAAGGTACTAAAAGACCATCTCGCCCTACACTGATTAGGGGCTAAGTCCTAGGGCGCTGACCCCTCGACAATTTTGATATTGCTCGTCAAAAGTAACTTTGCCAATGCCTCAACGATTAACATGTGTAGCTTTACAATAGGTCAGGAAAGGCCGAGCCTGAAGAGATACTCCCGTTTGTTTTCTTGTTACAGGTAAATTGTGATAGTGAAGTCACTCCATGATGTGTACGGCATTTCGATTCAAGACCTTAAAGGCTTCAATGTTATGGTTAATGCACCATCGCGAATATGGAATCAAAAACATCACACGATGACGTGTGATCTGTCAAGAAGGCCATGACGGCAATCATTAAATGGAACGTCAAGCCGGAACTAGTTTGGGTGTATTCGGAAGTTGAAGATGGCAGCACAATGCATTTGAGTACACGCAGTGGCGGCGTTAACATAAAACAGCTATTGACTTGCCATCCGCCAATAGGCACTCTTTAGACAGCCTCCGAGCTAAGCGGACGATTAGAGCTGATCGACGTCATGCTAATAGCCGAGTTTAATTTGCATTAACATTGCACGACGTTAACTCCGTGGAGAGCACAACTGTATACAGTATGTACTGCGATCGAGCAAGTATTACGTGTGTTGACCAGTCAGAGTCGCGCGTTATGCCAGAGCCAGCGAGAAGTACCTCTGAACTGTTTTCTATGTACAATCATACCCTTTGCGAATAATGGCACAATGAAAAGTCATGATGGCAGCTATTGGCGGAGTGATCACGCGGGTTTTGATAAGCACTGGAGGAACGGACAAATTTTGGAGCCGAAAATAGAGTCAGGAGTGTGGAGCCTGGTCGAAGGGACGGTGTTGTCCGGTCCATGCCCTTACGGGATGGTCGAAGGGACGCATTTGTCCGGTCCAGAGTAAGGAGTGAAGAGCCTGGTCGAAGGGACGGTGTTGTCCGGTTCATGCCCTTACGGGATGGTTGAAAGGACACATTTGTCCGGTCCAGAGTAAGGAATGAAGAGCCTGGTCGAAGGGACGGTGTTGTCCGGTCCATGCCCTTACGGGATGGTCGGAGGGACGCATTTGTCCGGTCCAGAGTAAGGAGTGAAGAGCCTGGTCGAAGGGACGGTGTTGTCCGGTCCATGCCCTTACGGGATGGTCGGAGGGACGTATTTGTCCGGTCCAGAGTAAGGAGTGAAGAGCCTGGTCGAAGGGACGGTGTTTTCCGGTCCACGCCCTCACGGGATGGACCTCCCCAAGGGATGCACTTGTCCGGTCCAGAGTCAGGAGTCCTCACGGGGTGGTTGAAAGGACGTATTCCTTTGTAAAGTACGCATGAAATGAAATGAGATGAGACGAGACGAGACGAGACGAGAGGAGATGAAATGAAACGAAGTGAAACGAAATGAAATTAAATGAATAATACAATTATAATGCGCCCGAGGACGGGCGATTGTCAGTATGGCCGTGACGGCGCGACAGTGACGTTGTCATTTTTGAAGCAAGATTGAAAGAGTGACACGTCTTTGTCACTCTGGCGGAACGTCAAAAAGAGCAGCCATCTTGTGGCGACTATCTTGTAGACACCACGGGAGTTGCTCGTAAGCGACGGATCGCCGAAAATTCATAAATCAATCTTAATCGCCGTTATCCTTAAAAGTGTTGATATGTAATTTATTCCAATTAATTAGAGAACCATCACGGAAGTACAGTGAGGTGCTATTTTGCCATTTACGATTGTAATAAAACAATAGTGATTTGACATTGTCCTTTGAAAAGTAACTGCCCTCATACCCACGCAGCATGTACCTACATACTGATGTCGATCTAGATTTGCCGATATATATTTTATTTTATCAACAAATAAAGTCTATACTCACGGTAATTATTGAGCTATGTGTTTCATTTATTCATAAAACTAATTAATATTACTAAAATTATGAGAAAATACACCTTGTTTATATTTTTCGTAACCAAGCGACATCAACGAATGTCAATTGTCAAATGACAATAACATGTCATCGTCGGAGTGCTAAACGTCAAATGCTGCGTTTTGTTACTAGTGGAGCATTGTTCCAGGTTACACATAACATTATTTTATTAACTTCATCGGTGAAATTCACAGTACATTTGGAACAAATTATCATTTTAATATTAAAATGAAATAAGTTTATAATCAAAAACATTGAGTTCCTTTTTATAATAAAAACTATAAAAAAAGTATAAAAGTATAATTTTTTTTTTGTTATGCGAAAACGAAATTTTGAGAGGGACGTAAAAACCAGAGGGAGAAATGACACTGGAATATTATCTACCCATGATCTTACTTTTGTTGGCTTACTTTTGATTTGAGAGACGGCAGTTGCCGGGAGATCAGCCTTTACTTTTTATCTCTGATATGTACCAGAGTTCAACTGATAGTACATTATTGAGACCGGCCGGTAGCTGTTTTCGGAACAGATTTTTTGGTTGTAAGGGCATAACGTATCTACATATATTTTTTAAATATCATTGCCATTAATGGGTTGAAGCAAACTGGAAAGTTACGCTTTTGTACACAACGCATACCACAAGTTGTCACAAAGCTAAGGAAACGGAACACCTAGTTTCGTAAAAGGAGCACGTAGCAGTGATACTATTGGCAATTTTGTTTTTAGATTATTGATTATATTATACAATTGATTATATTAACACAATAAGCCGCCGCCCACTAGCTGTCATATAAATTACAAATGATAATTTAAGTGCTACATCCGTTTTAATTACGTCTGGACTAGGGCATGACGTGCGTGAACGACTTTGCGGATGTCTAGGGGAAACCATTGTAAAATACCGTGCTCATGTAAATTGTACTTTTATATGATTTTAATTTCAAATCATTACTCACATTTTATTGCGACATGTTACCTGATTAGTGTTTCATGTTTTATTCATCTTGGTACATAAAAATCATAAATAACTTAACATCTACTGAGAAATAAAATTAGTCAACTGAACAACTAATAACGGCTCTTAAGTATAGTATTATAGCCGTTGTTAGTTGTTCAGTTGACTAATTTCACTTCACTTCATTCATTCAATTTTATCGCTTCAAATTACCTATGTCTCTGAACCCTTTATGGCTCATATATATGTGAAAAAATGTTACACAATTTTTTTTAAACATACACTAAATACACATAATACTACAGTTCAAACTATATCAAAATCGCTTAAGTCTTTTCTGAGATTAGCAGTACTAACGCATAGACCCACAATGACAATATTGTATATTTTTTAATAGTGTAATGATGAAGATCAAGATGAAAGGCTACATCTAAGACTAATATTCTTATTAACTGTCAATAATCTTAAGTTTAACTTATAAGTATTGTACTATTATTTCTTCTATGGTTGAACATAAGCTTTTTTTCTATACAAATAAATAATATTGAATCTTAAACAATAGACGGATGCGGCGTCAGACCCATTGACGTAAATTATATAGACAGGCTGTTCAGTACTTACATTTTGTTCACCTGTGTTGACCCCAACTGGGGCCAACTCAGTTTAGTACTATAATCGGCTGCGAGCAAGTGCTGTCACCATAGCTGTCACTTTCGTAAAACTCCGACTGTTCAAGAACACTTATTATTCTGTATTGTGCACAGTTAAAACTTTCTCATTATTTACGTTTGAACTTTATTTCACTTTATTTAATCATAATCGGTAAGTAACTATATTTTTATTTACAGTCTTAAAAATTATTTAGTGTCAAATATTTATTACCGACATCTTGAACCAAACTTGACAGAACGAACACAGAGTACTTAATCACTACGGAACAGGGTTGCCAGACGTCGCGGAGTGAGAGAACAAAAGGACAAAGATGCGGAAATTGTGGTAGAAACTAGAAAGTGATTTCAATACGTGACTTTTATATGAAATTGACTTACTTTATTTGTTTTAGATATTATATGTACCTATTGAATTAACGAAAATGCCAACTTGTACATTGCGGTATTGCAAAAATTATGAGCAAAAAACGAAAACATTACCTGAAAGGATAACTTTCCACAGGTAAGTTTTAACGCTTTATATTACTTCACCTGTATGTTTGTTTGTTGGTTTGTTTGTTTGTAACTTCTCTTTGGACTTGATTTTGGCTCACTTGAAACGCTCAGATTTCTTTCAAACTTCGTGGACTTATTGAGGACCAATGACAATTTAATATTTAAAGAAAAAAAAAAGAAAGAAAGAAAGAAAGAAAGAAAGAAATTACCTACATTTCATTTAAAAAAATCAAACTAAAAAATTAATAAATAAATAATAGTTTAAAAAAACTAAAAAAACACACTTATAGAAAATCCAAGTGCATGGTATTAATGGTAGAAGGTATAATATCATTATTATTATTATTATTTAAACTTAATTTTTAAGTTAAAGCTCGTCCTCTTGGGACGGTATTTAGGAACCTAGCATGGGCCTAAACTAAATGACTAGGTAACTTAATATTATTATTATTTTAGGTTCCCTCGGCCTATAAGGTGAAGTACTTAATGTGATTATATATGACAATCAGTCGGGATTTAAAGAATTGATAATAAACTACGTGTTGCTCTGAAAAACAAAGTTTTATTTAAGCTTATCATACATTATGAGTTACACTAAATACAACCTAAATCACACAAACCTACCTGGAAAACAAAGAAACGACAATTAAAGTATTTAAATTGCCAATTCCTCTTTTTGATGTTTCTACAAAAATACACTATAATATTTCAATGAGGCTACAGTGTAATTTATTAAGATACATTTCTTTTATTTTAAGTGCACAACACACATAAAAATATTTTAACACAATCGAATGATATATCCTGGGACTATAGATAACACAAGTTTTATATACTTAAATGGAAAGATCCCACGCATATTGTAATAAAATGTAAATTCTGGAATAAGAAACGATTTTTTGATTTTTTTTTTTGATGAATGGATGAACACTACAAAAATGGTCATTCCGTTATGACGTAATTAATCCTCAGGTACCTCTACAATGTAATCCAGACAGAGTAATATATCCATGGTATATGTCCAGTTATAGTAATGTATCCATGATCTCTTTCGGAGTAGGGTGTTGGCAACACTGGGCGCATAGTGACTCTGTGATTGAGTTCTCTGTGGCACGAAAGTGTGACACGAAATTTCTTAGAAAGAGCGCGTCCATATAATTTACGTCAATGGTCAGACCAAGTTATTTATGGTCGGCATGCCATATAGAAATATTATGGTATTGTCATAACTAGAGAATGATCTAATTTACGAGTAGGCATATTTAGCGGTTGAGGAAAATCATCTGTCTTTGTCAACTACAATGATAATGTTTTGTATAAGCGGTGATAGATTCTTTGAAGAAATAATTATGATAAAATATAACATTATAATTTTTAAGTCTAAACTAAATTAATTTTTAGAGCCGTGATGCCTGAGAAGATTAGGATAATATGTAAAGTCTGCCTGGGTAGCTACCACTCATATTCTGTTCGGGGAATTGAGGGCCAGATCTTTTTTTTTGTTATTTATTGTTTAAACCAATTTTGAATAGGTACAAACATTTGATTTGATTTGATTTAAGATGCAAGCTTCAAGTTAGTGACAAGCAAGCGACAATCGGCAATAGCGTGCCAGACAGTGGACAGAACGCCATAGGATCAATAGGTACAAGAACGTTCAACAAGAACGTCGCTGACTTTGGATAGAGGCCATAAAAGTAAACCTCGTCATCGCTTCAGTAAGTTCCTGCTTCAGGGATCTTGCACTTGTGCGACTTAAACTTCAACATAAAAATGTTGACGGCATGTAATTGTTTGCTATGCGAACCAAAATTTATGTGCCGTATCACACTCCTGTAATGGATGCGTGCAAGTTTAAGCGGAATGACCGGCCATACATCTTCAGGCGCGGATGTAATTAACACTTGAAAGTTTGCCTTTTATATGCCACGGGTCCTTAATAAATAGCGCGTGACTAAGATGCGTAAATACCTATCTTAAGTGGTAAGGGGAATTTTTTAAATGGTCTTCTCAGAAAATATTTAGATTAAGTGAACAAAAACTCAGTGTAAAATATTTTTAATTTTTGGTACGAGGAAATGCGTATACTTAAATTATTATAAACTACACGCATTTTAGCGTTCCGTAGTTAAGCAGTAACCCTTTTACTTTCGCTGTATCCTCCATTTGTTCGTAGTTTAGCCTATAGACTATTTGTACTTAGAAAGCTTTGGCATGTGTTTAATAAACATATTTATCAGGCTGACGAAATGTTAAAATGAAATTATTTTGGCTAACTCACCCGTGTAATGTGGAGAAGATCTTTTTTTCATCTATACCTTATGGGATACCTTCGTTGGATAGGTTATTCAAAAATATTGTGCCTGATTTGACCACGCGTCATCTTGTCATTCATCAATCGATCCAGGTGTAGCGAATGATTATAAAGCGTAAAAAACGTAATAACACTCAGGCACAGTTACTAATTTGTAATTGTAAAGCAGTAGTCATGACACATGGCATTTGGTATGTGATAAAAATATCAGAGATCCTGGATTCTTTGAGAATTTTTTAAATTGTTATATCTGTAAATTAAAATTGTATTAATAGTATAACGATGTATATATTTTAGGTATGCGCTGATACAATGATTAATTACTTGTGGTTATTAATTAATGGGTTTGAAGAAAATGATTTCATATTTGAAAAGTTTTATTTCCTTAAACCATGTACCTATATTCTGAAGAAAAAATGAGTCACTCAACAAATACGTCATGTACCTCGTAATGTTTCAGGGAGGATTAACGACTAGAAATAATAACTCCAGATGTGACCATGATCCATCCAACTGGGTCAAACCCATTTCACAGTAAAATTTGTTCATTCCACTATGACTTCGATACTACTATGAATTCGATGGGCCTTTTAACCGGGCTATAGGACCATGGTCATTGCGTGATATTAACATGAAAAAAGTAGACTAGTAAAGGTTGTTAACAAGTGCGGCTATCGTTATCTACTTCGCAACCTATCCCAATAACAATAAGCGGTTACGAAACGAAAAGGAAACCGAACCGTTTCGAATGTTAGTACCGCCGGCCGTCGTCACCGTCGAGTCGCGGAAGTGCCGTAATCGATATTGCATCGATATTGTATCGATATTGTTTGGGCACACGCACTGCCTTCAACTTTCGTCGTGATGGAATTGTGTGTCATTTTTGTGTAACTCTTATCCATTATTCAGTAACAGTTAGGCTTGTGGTAATCGATTGAAGAATAATAACTTTGTAACTAGCTCGACTTTAGATACCGAATACCGACAGGTCCCGGATTCGAATATGTTAAGTAGATAATAATAGTAGATAAGATATTTGTTTTTGGATTTTAGTCGTTTGTGACGTCATTTGTGTGTGTGAGTATCTAAATTATTTGTCTGATATAATGGTACTGGTCACATAATTATTATAAAATATCTGCCCCACCCAAGATTTGAACTCGGAGCCTTCGTTCAATAAATAGTGGATAGCGACAAATATAGGGTCTATAAATTATGCGAAATATGACCAATGCGTTGTTTAACTTAACCTGACGAAACCTACTTATATAATCCTACTAATATACTTATTTATAAGTACTATTATTTCTTCTGTGCTAATATTATGAATTTGAGCGCGGCCAGAGCGCTGGTTCATGTATAATTTTATTGTATGATTTATTTCATGTATAATTACCACGACGGATTATATGGTAAATGATCGATCGAATGAAACTACATCGTGCGCGGTTGGAAGTTGAATGAGTGATAGCTAGTAGCAAAAATCTCTTGAGAGCTTCTGTAATTGTGCGGTTCTATGCTTCGGAGGGCACACTTAGCTGTCACTGTCGATTTTTATCGTTACTTAGCAATCGTTGAGTCATGTCGGAAGTCTTTGGGCAGCACAACAACTTTCGAAACTTTGATTGAACGCAACCGAGGGGTTTGAAGACTAAACGAACTGAAGCATTGTGGTTGAACACTTAGGCTACACTATTAACGAGGAAAAACCGGTGCAACCTGCTTGATAGATTGTATCAGGTTCCTTCTGTTCGTGGTGGCTGGGCATACCACCGGGCAAACGTAATTTTCAATGGTTTCTCTATGCTTAACTTGCTGCCATCCGCTTTCTGAAGTTGCAAAGTAAATAATCATAATTTACCAAAAAAATTTTCAACGATAACTTCCTACCATTGAATCTCAATTTGAGAAATATGACGCCAATTATTGAATTATTATATAATATCCTTTCAAATAAAAGAAATAATTCTACCGAATCGTTGGATGAATGACTGAGTTCTGAGGTAGCAAAAGTAAAATACAACCGAATTAAGTACCTCCTCGTTTTTTGAAGTCAGTTAACAAGACATTGCAGAGTATTCATTTTTATATTACCACTAGCTGCCCGGACAGACTTCGTTCTGTCAAAAGATTTATTTTATTTTGAGATGTAAGCTACCCTATCTTTCAAGTTGGGTCAAACTGCACACGGTGTGCAAATTTGATTAAAAAGCGGCCAAGTGCGAGTCGGACTCGCCCATGAAGGGTTCCGTAGCAGCAAGTAACATAATATAAAAGTTCTTGAAGTTCGTTGTAACTTTGATCGAGGTAAATTGCGGTTTACGATTTATGACGTATTAAAAAAAAACTACTTACTAGATCTCGTTCAAACCAATTTTCGTTGGAAGTTTGCATGGTAATATACATCATATATTTTTTTTAGTTTTATTATTCTCTTATTTTAGAAGTTACGGGGGGGGGGGGGACACACATTTTTCCACTTTGGAAGTGTCTCTCGCGCAAACTATTAACTATTCAGTTTAGAAAAAAATGATATTAGAAACGTCAATATCATTTTTGAAGATCTATTCATAGATACCCCACATGTATGAGTTTGATGAAAAAAAAATTTTTGAGTTTCAGTTTTAAGTATGGGGAACCCCCAAAATTTATTATTTTTTTTCTATTTTTGTGTGAAAATCTTAATGCGGTTCACAGAATACATCTACTTACCAAGTTTCAACAGTGTAGTTCTTATTGTTTCGGAGAAAAGTGGCTGTGACATACGGACGGACGTACAGACAGACAGACAGACAGACAGACAGACAGACAGACAGACAGACAGACATGAAGAATCTATAAGGGTTCCGTTTTTTGCCATTTGGCTACGGAACCCTAAAAACGGGTCAGTAGTTTAGGAGTCCATCGCGGGCAAACAACGTGACACGTAATTTATAATATATATTAAGATGTATCTTAGCACCACTTATACATCCCGCTCTTTATTATTAGTATTCTAACGGCATTGTAATGTGTAATTATATGTCTGTATAAAAGAGTTGTGAGTGTAGTAAATGCTATTAAGAGCTACCTACAGGTAAGATCATGTTATTTTAATGCATTTACTGAATGAATGAATAAGACTGTAATCAGACACGAATCATTCAGTGTTCAAGTATTTTACGAATAAATACTTATGGTTCAAGAATACACGTCGTCCTTTAAATTGTCGAAAACAAGTCATCTTGTTATTTTCGGCACAATAAAATGGAAAGTTTTGATCTACATTACACCAAGATATAATTACATGCCTTAAACTTGTTTCCTAGTTGAGTCATTGAGTTACCTTGAAAAAAAAAACGAAGGTAAAATGCCGTGACAATCGATTCGTTATATGGATCGTAAAGTGGATCATAAATTTACTAATTGAACCATATACTTGTTGCTACGCGTTACGTAATGAAACTTGAATTGTCGGTTTGGGAAATTGTGGCCAAGCGTCCTGCTGCATATATCAGGATTTTTTTATATTTAAAATGATATTTCCCTCTACAATTCATACAATGCTGCAATTGATAGATATAAATGTGAATAATTTCAGTTTAGTTGAATTTAGTCTCAAAAAAAAAATCGATCATTTGAATTGGTTCACGGAAACCGTATTACGAATTGGAACTCTTTAACAATTAAGTATTAACTTCGATTTGAACACGTATACATTTATTTTCGCTCCCAATAAATAATACAAAGCTCTATTTTATATATAATTTTAAATACTGAACAGCTTATTTTGTAACTGTCCTGTAATTCAAGTTTACGAATGTGGACACCTTACCTCAACCTGTCCGTGACTTACCGACAAGTTGTGCACTTGTCTTATGCTTTTTTTAATATTCAAATATGAGCTTAAAGCTTAGTATGCAATTAGCTGTCATTTTTATTTTATTTTTATGTTTTAAATATTTCAGAACGTGTTGGTTGTTGCATTTCAAAAATTAAATTACTTAATTTTACTTTTATGTTGAATACTTTAAAAAATACTCTGATAAGACAATGAAATTATTTTGTAATTTAAGGTTTTGATAAACTGAATTATTGACGAAAGATTACTTAGCAGCCTGTAGGTACCTAAGTGATAATAAGTGAGCATAAGCTACACAATGGAACATAGGCAATAGGTAAACGCGAAGATGTTGCTCCGTGGACAGACTTCGTAATTTTACTACGCAAGATGCAAGCGACAATTTGACGATAGTTGTTCATATGACGTCTACGTGGACAGAAGGCCTTATCGTGAATTATTTTCCAAACTTCTGTTCGGACCTATAAACATTATGTTAACATGAAAACTAAACTATTCTTAAATAAATCAATGTAATAATATCTTTTGATTTCCACAATATATTGTACCTACATGGATAAGAGCCATTAATATTCAAACCCAGTACATAAAACATTATTTTAATTACCCCAAACCAATTATTAATATGTAGTCAAATTCGTATTCAAAGATACGAATGCAGGAGTAGGCTAATAATTAATTTCATGCAAACAGTTTTGACATGTAAGTTCGCATTGCGTGCTACTAGGAGATCAGGAATCGATGCAATCACGAACAATTTGCCATATGTCATGTGGACGGATATACTTTATGACGTTGATGTCATTAAGAGTTAAATACTGACTATACTAGTAATAAATATTTTTAAGGTTCAGAAAATTGTATACGATAGTTGTAGCTTGTAGATTATTTTTTAAATGGCTTGGCTCTATCTCACTCATCTCTATCTCACTCTTCGGAAACATATGATGACATAGGAAGCTTTTATATATTTCAAGCGAGTTTATGAAGTACAGCGGAAACCCATTGTATTCTCTTACTATGTGAATGCTGAAGAATTTGCCAAAGAGATGGAAAAATTTATTTGTGGCCTATCCAGAATCCAGATGGAAATGACAATTTTTTTTTGGTTAATAAACCTATTTATATAGGCATAATATGATAGTAGTATCATATTTGTTTAGCACAGCGAATACAAATTGTATCACGAGTGTATTACAATTAACTGCATCATTAAAAATAAAAATGAATAATAATTATATTGTAATAATAATAACTCAAATAATAACACAACACCCAATAAATTTTTAAGTCAACAAATCTACACAATGACGAAAATATTAATTATACCTAATATCGTTTTAAAATTATTCTCATGTCATTCTACAAATACATTTGTTGCAACTATTAAACAATAATTTAACTGTTAAGAGTGAACGTTTAAACGGTGCAACGAGAATGCGCTGAAAACCTTTCAGTGTCGGTAATTACTCTCCACACTCCACAATCAATGATTAATTATATTTGCGACATGTAACTAGTTTAGTTTTATTCTGTACGTTACATGTTTCATACTAACATGTCAGAGATCCGCTTTAAAAGTAGATTTATATAGGATATAGTTATGTAATATTTAAACATAAAAACTAATTAACTTACATTTCACGCGTAGGGAACTATTATTCTTTATTGTTTAATTATTCAGTTTTATTATTCTGTCTTGTTTAATTGTTCAAAAGTCTACGTATTTTAGAGCAGTCGTCCAGAGTGTTTTTCAACCCTCGCGTGCTTTGTTTACATCGTCTGCATGTTGGATTGCCTTATCAGTTTTCCGTGATTCCCATAATTATTACGTTGGTATAAAATCAATTCTTTCTCATTGGTCTCATTTTATGTACCTACTATTGTTTTTGACAAGGATATAAGGAACAATGAATGAATCGGTTCTACACCAATGTACCAGGAAATCTTCTTCAGTCTTCTGCGCGGCGACCTGGGTTCGAATTCTACATTCAATTTTAATTTGTCATGTTGTTGTTAAGTTATTTGATAACAGACACAAAATTCATTCTCTGATGTTATTATTCTACTTGCAACACATTTTACTTTGTGTAGTGTGGAAAAGTAACTCAGTCGCAAAAAAACATCCCACAAAGTGAAACAACATACCAGACGAAACATGTGCGCTCACCATTTAAAAGATCTAGTTACGAAAATTTAGCAATGTGTTGCAGTGTCCGCAGGCTAATCAACATAATCCTTAGGTACGGAATAGTGTGCAAGCATGACTCAAGTCTAACCACAGCTTTTTTGCCTCGTATCACATTCAAACCGTAAAAAATAAGAGCAAACTTCTCATGCCTCTCCAAAAGATGTTATCCAGTCAATTAGTGCTAAGACTATTTAATTACATTATAATTAAAATCTGTATTCCCCGGTTAATCAGCAAACATCATCTTGATATGGTAGAGACGCGTTGCAATTAGACGGTTAAAAAACTCACTCTATAAAGTCGATGGCACTAATTTTTTTCCTCCGGATTCCCTCCGCCTAGTTTTCTGCGAAGTGGATTTCATCATCCGCCGTCGTGTCGTGAACGTCTAAGGAAGATATTCGTCATCAACTCTTATGTCAACTATCGAATACCGTCGACAGCTATTAAGATCGACATGTTGTTTTATTCATAACTTTCCTGTTTGAGACTGGGTCTTTCAATTGGTGTGAATCGTAATACAATATCCGTTGATTTGAACACACAAAGTAAATTATAACGGACAGTACTTATCTAAATTGTATAGTTACGTAAATGACCAAACAAAAAAAAAAATCATGTCTTTAATGTAAATAATTTTAATAACAAGTTTTCTAAAATGGGCATAACAATATAGTCACAATTCCATACATTCTGTATTTGAAGTATGCGCGCATTTCAGAAATGCAATCCTCTCAGAGAAGTGAATTATCGATGTAATCAGTAATCGATTCTAATTGGGGAAATCGATCCTCAATCGCATAGTTCATGTATCGATGTCATGGTAATTATTGCCTGTTCTTGCTAAGACGCGTCATGAGTGGTTTCGAGGAATTCATGGTTTAACATCTTATGGTAAAGAAATTGGAAAGAAGTATTAAAATTACTTTCTTAGTAGAAAGTGGATACTTCAAGATGGACTTGATTATCTTATGTATTTTTAAATTATAACATGATTTTAAAATGTCATTTGGGTCTTATGAGCGCTATATCCCCATAGTCTAGTAATTATTATAAAGTTTTTACTATAACTATAGGGATGTATAAAATAAATAGGGTTTTTAAAGGTGCCGTATAATGTAAATTAATCTATAATATTATAATGAAAGGCCTTAATTGGTATACTTAAAATATATTTAGATTATAGTTTTTAATATACCTAGATCAATAATTGATATCGGCCGATAAATAAACCGTTGACTGTCTTTTAAGTATTTTTACGCACGCTTGATTCCGCATTAATTTTTAATATAGTATGTATTTATTTAAGTTAATGGTCGATAAACTTTAAATTTAAATTAAAATTAGTCTAGAGCTATCACTTTAAGAAAAAAATATTTTTTAGCCAGATATAATAATAAAGTCATCTTTAGTATAAATATATTTGCTAAAACAACATGTAGATTCCAAGAATTGTTAAAGAGGAGCAAGGTTTACTTGGTATATCATTTTTACTTATACAGTAGTTGTAGAAAAACAACACAGTTTGATGTGGGAGATTCGTATACATACTGATAATATTAACAAGATCTTCTGGCTGCGCATACGCATAAGGCAATGTCGGCTTTGCAAAACCGCGCACCAAGAAAGGGTGAACATTAATATTTCATTAAAAACACGCGTTAATGTTTCACACGTATGAAGCTGATGTGTCAAATTGAAATATACGAGTTGTGTTTAGAACTGACATTTATAATAAACGCTGTTATTGTCGACCGTTGTGAGTCAAAGTGCTGTCAAAGTGGTTGTTTGCGCTTTATTCAGTAATAAATCTTACTTATTACTCATAATTGTGTAATGTTTTAGCATGTTATATTTTCTAGCGTAAGCTTTAGCCAGACAACAGTATTATTCATGTCATAAAGTTATAAAGCAAGTGCACACGAGACGAGAATACCTAGAAAGACCTTAATTTATGCGATTTTTTCCGGTATATTTAACTCGGACTGTTAACCATAACATCTGCAATGTATTTTATTAACCGACTTCAAAAAAAGGAGGTTCTTAATTCGACTGTATTTTTTTTATGTTTGTTACCTCAGAACTTTGGACTGGGTAAACCGATTTTGATGAGTCTTTTTTTAATCGAAAGCTGGTGCCTGTCATGTGGTCCCACATTTTTATTGAGATCTGACCATGGCATCCATGAGAAAACCATAAGTCTTAAATTTGTATTAAGTATGTGCGCGACAAATGGACGAATAACTCAATATCACGCCAACCGATTTCGATGATTCTTTTTTGAATCGAAAGCAGGTACTTGTCATGTGGCCCCACATAAATTTGAACGAGATCTGACAAGTAGTTTTTGAGTATTTGAAGTTGGTTATTTTTTGTTAGTAAAATTTAGATTATATTATACTTTTTAATCACTGTTTATAACTATTTCATTAGTTGAAACTAAGGGCCAACTGTGGACTAGAAGATTTAACACTTCTTTGAACATCATGGAGAACTCTCAGGTTCCACATAATGGTTTCCTTCATCATATCAAGTCCCTAAGTACAGTAATGATAGTGTAAACACTTCTTTACATGAGAGCACTTTGAAGATAATAATGTGCATATTATGATCATCATTTATGAACTTATTTAGTAATTATTTTACATGCCTACGTGCTATAATTTTGATAAAAAGCAAATATTTTATAGTGATCCCTTGTTGGTTTACATACAGGAACAAAATGCGGACTTAATTTTAAAAGCATGTTCTTTTAATTAAGATTTCTTGAACGTTCACAACATTATTTAAATCGCCAAACATTAAATCTATTTTAATTCCTAATTAAGCATGTGGCGACAGCGCACACGCGTCACACGGTGACGTGACGTCGCCCTGAATCACGCTATCGAAGTTTTCAAAGATCGCTCGCCTGGTGGGAGATCTCCCTTTGCCAAAAGCATTTTTTTTACAAACGCTTGTTTTGTCAAATGTTATTGAAATACACGATTCTTTTTTATCATGTTAAAGAAATAAAGATTAACTTAAATAATTTCATTGGTATTCACAAGAATACCACAAGAAAAAGACAAGCTGGCATAAAAGGATTATACATCCATGCTCAGTGTAAACTAGGCTTATAAAATTATGTATCAGTAGGATCAGTTTATATGTTCTCCCGCGACCAGTGAATATTTTATAATGTTATTTTCATATGTAATTTTCTAAGAATTAACTTATGATTTGTATGAGTTAATGTTCTATATACAGCGCATTTATTTATAGTGAAATTAATATAACTGCCCGGGAATAGAAGCTAAATAAATAAATAAATCAGTGTGTGATACAAAAACTTTGTATAAAACACAGAGTTCATGCGTTCACAATTCAAAAATATTTAATAGTTATTTATTGTGTTCTTATCGTCATTGAGGTTTTATTAGTGTCTCTTACACAATTACATATATTTTGAAGGTAGTGGATAATTCCACATTTAATTTTATTACCTTGTTAACTAATGAACACAATTAATAAATCTTTTGTCATTAAAAATATGCAATAGAGTAGTTATTCATTAGTGGTAGCAAAATATAAGTGGGTATGCAAAGTATAGGTAATGGTCACATAAAATATCCAATTAATGATTTTAATGACATAAATATTACATTGCAGTATAATAAAATAAGGGTTCCGTTTTTTGCCATTTGGCTACGGAAACCTAAAAAAACATGTTATGTAGCATGATAATGTTTGGTTTTTAGTTTATTTTCTTCCATTCAACATGGACTGATATCATCTTAGCAAAAGCATTAAGTGAACAGACTGCAGTGAGCTTTTAACAAATTCGCAAATCACTTAATTTATAATTATTATAATATAACTCTTTTATGACTGGAGCGTCTGAGATAGGTGCGATTTAAATAAAAATACATAATAAAGACACATAAATGATTATAATTGTATTAATCATTATATTATTATTACATTATTGACACAGTATAGTAAAGCTAGACATTAAACACTCTGTCAATGATATAAAATTACTTCCTATATTTTCTGCAATTTAAAATGATATTGAACTGTAAAATCATATAAATTCCCTCGTAAACGGACAGTAATACCATCCTTGTACCAACATAAAGATGTATCAACGGCAAGGCGTAGTCTACAACGCAAGTAGCAAAATAAACTAAAGTAGAAACGTTGCGAAATGTTTCTTGTTGCGTTACAAATTGTATGGGTCGAAATGTAAGAAAGGGGGAAAAGGCAAGGTTCTAATTTAGAGTAGAGTGTAACCAGTTCCGTTACAAAGCTGGTCTCGGGTCTAAAGAGGTCTCTGTAGATTAAGTTTTGCTGCAACACAAATCTTCTGTCGCGTCCAAAATGTCCAGACCTCTCCAACAATGTTGTTATGTCGGGCTTGTTACCGTGGAGCTACGAATGAATTCTTAGTTGATAACAGATGTAGCTTTTTGATACGGTAGAAGATGCAATAAAAAGTTAACAAATAATGATGATGAATTAATGTTATCTACTCAAATACTCAAACCACAAGTTCATAAGTGATGATATTCAGATTCGATTTTAAATCACTTACTAACACAGTTATCACTGATATACTTATGCACGCAAAGATTCTACACACTCATAGGCTACATATTCAAGATGAAATTAATAAAGAGACTATCACAAAGGGTTCTAGGGTACTAGCAGAACATGTCGTTGAATGAATCACGACAATTTCAAATTCTAATTTCGCGTGGCATATTCAAATCAGTGTAATTGCGTCGATGTCGTCGGTCGGCCGATTAGCCGAGGCACGCGTGTAGGACGAAGAGGCTTTCGCCACAGCTGAATTACGGGTGGATAGTGGTGCAATTGTATACGAAATGAAATAAGAAGAAAAATAACAAGATGATCCATGGAATACAGAGATGATCCTGA
Source organism: Thymelicus sylvestris (assembly GCA_911387775.1). Lineage (NCBI taxonomy): Eukaryota > Metazoa > Arthropoda > Insecta > Lepidoptera > Hesperiidae > Thymelicus > Thymelicus sylvestris. The sequence goes on along the minus strand of OU426900.1, from coordinate 9,635,122 downwards.
CTCTCTAATGAAGAAACACTGCCATAACCTAAAGAAGTCGTGTGCACTTTTATAATAAATTTCCTCTTACGTTGTATTTTATTTAATTCATAACTTTGTTGTTGTTTGTAATTTAATATAATATGTTACTGAGATTATCCGAAGGGCATTAAACGTATATTGCGCTCGTTCATTTTCTCAAATTATATATATAAAAAAATCTACTTATTCTATACTTTCTCTCTTAATCTTTTCACCAACAAAGCTTTACTTTAATTTAGCTTTCTGTTCTGCATTTCTTCTCTATGTAAACTCTTAAATAATTTGTATTAGTACTTAAAAATTGGCTGTGTGATAATTGATAGTTTTATTCTTAAATTCGTTACTACTATAGTATTTTTTACTGTCTAAAACAAAAGTTTATGAACGAACATGGGGAAAATTTCTTTTTGAGTGATAAAACGTAATATAGAGTAAAAATATATCTATTAAAACTTGAATAAACATAGTGTTTGTTCCAAAAGGCAGACCTCATGTGAAAAGTATTATTTGTCACTAACCGACGGCCAGTTTCGAAGGAAGACTTCCGAATTTTAGAACGTCCTTATAACGAATTTCCACCTAAATATCCTTACTGTCCTTTCACTTAGTGAAAACCCTATATCACCCAATTACATCACTGCACCAAAACGTATGTGTGGGTAATTTATAAGACTTGCATTGACTTGAAATTTGCATTCAGTGTACTCTGAGCCAATCGAGTACAGTTAGGATGCAAATTTCATGACAGTCTCTTGTTTTCTAATTACCATGTAAGGTACACCGTTATGTTAACTGGAATAAGATATATATCTCGTTAATGAATTCGATTTTTTATTGCCATTTGAGTAATCAAAATCAAATTTTAATGCATTGAAACATGTCCAACCCATCAATATCATCAATAGATCAGCTGATAGCACAAAAAGTGACTCTATTGAATTTGCATCCGATTGATCAATTTGATCATAACTCCTGCAAGTTAAATACATACGGCAGTTTTAAAATTTTGTTTATTGGTTCGACGCTATAAAATATTATTTTTTAGCCAATCATTCTCTCTTCAAGTTATTCATACAGGCGATGCTTGACGACTTACGGCCGGTCTCAAATATGACAATTATTGTTAGTACATTAATGTCATATTTGTCAATAATGTCATATTTGTCCATTTTTCAGACGCAAAAATGGACAAATATGACAGATGACATACTAATGGTAGCCCTATCCACAGTCTTCCATCTGTTAGTACACTATTGAGACACTATTTATCTGTTATAAGTTAGCGAAGGATTACCTACAATAAAATATTTTGCACTGACTATAATTTCTAGTTTGAAAACTTGCAGGCAAAATCGAAAAACGAAAATTGCAGTAGAAACGTTCAAACTAGGCCAAACACAGGAACTATAAAGACCTGTTACAAAAACAAATGAAGTAATGTAAACAATTCAAAGCAAGCTACAGAGAACAGAACAATGTGCTGTGCCTACAGGATTCCCGTGGCCTACCGAGCCTGCCTCTCACCAGCTGTGCGGCTGTGCCGTATCGCCTCGCCGTCCGAAACGATATTTCACGGGGCGTGTTGCTATCACCTGTCAAATCGTACAAGTGTTCCGCCAGACCACAACCTATTTTAATATCAACTGTTTTAGACGCAAATACGGTAACTTTGTTATCTTGGTTGTTATTTAGACGATTGTTTCATACTGTTCGAATATTTGGTTCGTGTACAGGAGGTGTATGGAAATGTTTAGCATCAGTGTAAGGAATAGCTACCTATTATTGTTTGGTGAATTTAACGGCGTTTTGTTATGCAAAATAAAAATAAAAATTATTACGTACTGTTTAAAAGTTGTCGTCTAATTAGGTTAGTATTTCAGAACGTAAATATAAGAAGTACATTTTGTATGAACCGTGTGTGTGTTTTTATTTGCACTCGTTTTGCTTAACATTATCTATAACTTTTTCCAATTTCTGATGCTACAAACGTACGAACTCTACAAAAAATCTTCTCGTTATAACTGACCGAAACGGGTATCGTTATGTACAAGGAATTATAATTTACTGTATTATTTTGGAACTTTGTTATCTCACTATTCCTATTACGGACACCGCACAGACTAGCAATTGTTGGAAATGTTTTCTAAATACATATTTCATACAGGACATTCCATTTATCATACATTTACATCCACTTTAGACCATCCTCAGTTGTATTGACATGTGTCATCCTGAGCTTTCAAAACTTTAGCTGGATCTAGTTAGTCAGAGGAAATATTTATAACTCTTTGTATGCAAAATACTTAATGCATGTCACATTGCGCACGAAGGCTGATAATAGCCACGGTCATTGAACCCGATTGTTGATCTAAGAATTATACAGAGTCACCATATGGTAATTGCTCGACGCATCTTTATACAGCTTTCGTCACGTTGAATGTTAGCGAATGTACCTATGCGTATTAGGCAATTTGAGGTTGATTTGAATTTTTTATGCTTACAATCTAGTAGTATCAAAATGCTGCCCTACAGTACCTACTTTGAATATAATATGTAGGTATAATAAGTTAGTAAGTAAAAGAACAAAAGAGTAACGAATAACATGAATTCTTCAAATATGATTTTATCGATTTGGTATCAATTTATTTTAAAACTCCCGTAGGCAGAAGCGCGTGGATCTCCGATCGTTTCAACGAAACCGAATGAGAGAAAAAAAATTATGATCTGGAATATTATCTCGGAGAACGCGAGCAAAGTTACGGACAGAGCGCTTGTATGATTATTATGTTAGCTGATGAAAAGACGAGCTACCTTAAGTAATGGTTAACGTCACCTATTGAAATCAGTATCACCAAAAATAACATCGATGCTGCCACTTAACGAAGCAAGGATAGGCATTATTACCCGACTGCCAAGGAAGGGTTATGTTTTCGCGCGTATCTTGTATGTTAACATATTGTAATATTATTTATTACCTCATATCTTTCAAACCGCGCTGCAGCGCTGGACCGATTTATATAATCAAGATATCGTTAGATGCGTCTTGACAGCCCAAGGTTTTTTTTTAAGTGAAATTAAAAAAAAACAAATATGGTGAGACACCATTGTTTAAAGTATCAAAAAATATTAATAAATGGAATAATGCAATATGGGTAGGTATTAAATTAAAGAGGTCACCATAAGGATTTCAAAAAGGTATATCATGATAGCTTTTTTGAAAGCAGGCGGGGTTTTTTTTATTTTATAATTATTGCTTAAAATGTTTAAGATACAACTATTGAGCTATTTTTTGGAGGTGACTTTACAGTCACGGGTCTCATTGTAGAACGTGAGGTAATTCAATGATGTGTCTGATATATTTTCAATGTGAAAGGTGACTGTATGGAAATCAGGATCACGTCTCGATTAGTTACGCGATTTTGATTGTCTCGCCATGTCAAGGCCATCGTTATAATTCACTGTATTTATACATTTAATTCGCGAATAGATAGATTGGGTTTGGGTGGAGCGATTACTTTTATCTTGTTGTTTTTTTTCTCTCGGTGGCCTAAAAAGGTGTCAGAATACCAAATAAATTACAGGATTCTAGAGCCAAACACAACAATAATATGTTTAGTTAATAATTAATAAAAGAATAGTTTTTTCCAAAAAAATATTGAATTTTGTCCAAAATATTTTAAAAATAACATTGCTAGTAAAATACAATAAACTTTTTAAACTTCATACAAGTTCAGCTTCATGTCAATAAAATTAGTAAGTAGGTATCTATTGTTTGGAATTTATAAAAACCAGTCACGCCTGCGTTGTAGGAACTTCATCGATAAAAGATAAAATATTTCCTTTGTACTGCGGCCGCTTATAAGTATTTTTATAATGATTTATTTATTGTTATGGGAATGCTTAATTTAAATAATGACTTACTTTACTTTGCCGTCGGAACTATTACAGTGGAAACTACTCATAAATTCAGTTGATCATACTGGTAGATAATTATTAAAACGTGAGAATAATATGACATATCGCGATACTTATGGTAAGATCACGCGTATGATATTTTTATTTTTTGTTTCCAATTACGTGTTCTAACGTGTGGGAAAATTGTAAGGCAATTCCTATAAACTTTTTTAGGCTCATCTAGAACTTAAAGGTATTGCAAAACTCATTGTGTCTTGCAATATGTTTGTATGTTGCCTTCAACTCATTAACCTAGCATGTGGGATTGCAAGCTGTTACTGCTCTCGTGTCGTGAAGGAATAACGCGTCAAACAAATCAGCCGCGGACCTTAGGTCGGTTTAATCGATATTAACAAATACAATTACATTATTAACCTTCATAAACTACATAAAAGAAGAAAGAAAGAACTAGCTCTCAAGTTCCATCTGAGGAGGAATCAATATGCAATACAATATTAAATCTATATTAAATCTATCTGACGTGCGTTTTTATCTAATACACCTATTACTGATTTACACAATAGCTTAATGTTGAACCTAATTTCCTACAAATCAAACCATTTTAAATACACGCAAGTTTATACCTACCATTTAGTTTATAAACTGGTCGGCTGCAACAAAGCAGAATGAATAAAATATCTTTAGGGGATTTAAAGCAGAAACACTATTTCTCACCTTCCCGCTTATTCTATTCCTGTACCTACCTCGCTACTTTGCATTCTCTTCAGATAGTATCGAAGGCTATAATATCCCTAGTAAGCCGTCTCAACGTCTGTGGCCGGTCTTTGTTTCATGCTGCGAACATCACTAACATTCTATTGAAATAGTATGTGCTTACATACTCCCAGCAAGCTGCAAAAGGTGTGCATAGACTATACGTATGTCAGCGGCGTTTTAGAGTAACATCTCAATAGAAATGGTCACGAAGGTCCTTATTAGGTAGATTGCCGAGTTAAGTATGTGCTGTGTATCTGCCTAAAAGGCTTGAATTCACGTGTTCTTCGTAGCTCGGGTATTCATTGTCAGTCTTTTAATTGGTTATTCAGGTACACTTTTCAAAATGAATAAGATCTTGTTAATCTACTAGGTTTTTATTCGAAATGCACATAATAAAAAAGGAGGTGACACCTTATTATTTCTTTCATAATCAGTTTCAACTTAATTATTGAAATAATTTGTTTTTGATGTGTTCTTTGGAGAGAAATTTAATGACCTTGTTCGTCGTTTTCCTTTTAATTGGCGTGGCATGAGCGAATCAATTTTGTGAAAAAAATATTTGGCAATGATCATTAAAAGATGCCACCGTGCCATCCGCAACACGGGGAATCCTACTGCGGGGGTACGAGTAGGTACGGGGTAGGTAGTTTATTCAGGATCCATTATTTTAAAGTTAAAACCGAGTAAGGCAAGCACAAAGCCATCCTTAGAATATTTGGGGCATGTGAGAATAATGAACCGGAGATAAGAGAGCAGCATCGTTGTTTATGGTATTGTTAGCGAGTTTAGTTCCCGGTTTGGGCTGGCATGCGACAGATGTTCAGCAGGACAAAGCCGCCGCGCCTTCTAAGCGTAATTGCTTATTTTATACTGGTTTCCTAAAAGCTGGACTGAACATGGAATGAGGAAAATGTAAAAAGGTTTTAAAGTTACAATGTTGTAAGGTAGCGAGTTTTGGGGTTTGATTTTCACTCGATGATGCTAACTTGTAATTTTAGAGATTATGATGCATAAATTGATGTAATCCACTTTTGAGGCATTTACTGACTGCATTTAGTTTACTACATTATAATACTTAGGATATATTTTTGATCGTGGTTTTCTTTGTGCTGTGTGCTGTGGTGTCAAGCATAACAATTTAATAGTTCAAGTTATACCATGCCTATTTGTATTATACGTACATAATTCTTTTACAGGCAATGTGTTTTAGCAAAATATAACCGACGAGTTAATATAAGTTGACTTTGATACAGAGTTGTTTCATTGCTTCGATTCGTATATAATTATTACACTTGTGATATTCATAATTATTACACTTGTGATATTCAACATTGATTTATTTATACTACAAAAACATAGAGTCTATATACCCTTACGGCAATAAATTGAAGATACTTGCAGATACTTACCTATCTGACGTGTGAACCCTGTTAAAATTCACATAGAAAACAAATAAAAAGTCGATGAAACCATAATCTCCGTGCGCGGTCGCGGGCGGCGCGTGGGCATTCCGAGGCGTCCCGCGGAGCGCATCTGTTTGTTCATATAAATAACTAAGGAACATCGGCTCCCGGCTTTGATAAATCCTTCACCGGTTCCCCGTGTGTAGTGTTGACTTAAACGCATTGTAGTCTCTGACACGGCACTTAATCTATGTTGCTGAAATGGTATGTTTAGACCGAATCTGTGTAGAGTATTTATTTGAGTAACAATCTTGCTTCTTAAACCACTTATATGTGTTGACTCTATGGACTGGAGAATAACGGTAGATGCTGGTTTGAAACTGAGACCAAACAAGGAGATTCAGGTTCAATTTCGAATATGTTTCATATTTTCATCAAAATGAAAAGTTTGGAGGAGACCTTCACCAATCTGGTGTTTGTAGAAATTACAAAAAAAAAAATAACAACGAAATAAGTAACTACGTAATAACTTATAATTGATTATACTTAGTAGACAAACCAAACATTTATGATAACACTATACAATGGAAGAATTAATAACAAGCAGTTTTAATTTATCAATAAACTTTTCTTAACAACAATTCTGTATAATAGACTGAAACAAACAGCACCCATAATAACACCAATAGTATCCAATTCGATACAATCTACAGGAATAAGGTGCTTAAACCATGCTTGAAATAAGGCCTCCGTACACCACAGTAAAAGCTCTTACATAATCTTCAATCTATTCCGCGCTACCATTTAGAAGCGATATCTTTGTCTCCCGAAGCGCATTGTTTATCGAACCCGTCCTATAAGGTAGTGAGTTCGATTCCGGACTCGAACCGTTATACTGTTGTGATTGAGACGGCTCAGGTAATACTTGCCTTATACGTTCTATCTCCATTTCGTTATTTGGATTAGAAGAAACATGTTAATGATATACAAGGATATTTGTGTACTCCAGAACATCTTAATTTCTTTAACTCAAAACATGGCTTCAACCCATTAATGAGCCACTAACCCATTAACCCACTACTGAGCACTGGTCTCCTCTTATGAAGGCCTAGAATATATTGGAATATATTCTAGGCAGCATCACGTGCACCACGAGCGTGATGGACCACGCTGCTCCACTGTGGATTGGTGGAGGGGACTCAAAACATAAATCATAAAAAAATTAAACGAGTTACAGTCAATTCGGGTAAGTGAAAGTTTGAAACTTTCGCGAGATTAATATTCCTTAACCTAAGACAACTAAATTATGATACTAAACTATGCACACTTATTTTTGGAGCCAATTCTCCCGCTAAATATAAATCATGTACAGTTTCACTGAAATTCAAAGTTAGCTTGGTTGACTGTAATATTTTTAAGGGGATTTATTACTGGTAGGTATATTTAATTTGAGTACAGTTTCAAATTAGAACTTGCAAATAGTAGTTAGTTTTAAATTGTACTAGATAAAAACTCGAAATACGAGAATTAATTGAAATTTGGACAAACTTACCCAAGTGTAGTCCAATTGTAATTTTGTGACGTTGATCTGAAATATAAATGATTTTCAGGAAATTGTATACGCACGACTCATAAAGCCTGATAAAATTGAATTGTCAACCCGAATCATCAAGGACAGATGTAGAACAAGCTGTTACAAAAGTGTATTGGCAGAGATTAGGTACTTGGCGACAGATTGCCTCGTTTTTACTTTCATATCCTAATTAAAAAACATACATGTATCATTAGGTAATGCTTGTCTCATCGCCCACACAATCCATCTTCAACTGTCGCGAAAACTTGCTCTAAATTAAATTAGAAAGCCGGAAGTATAGATTTTGTGTCTGTTCTGTAATTAATATGCGTAGGCTAATTGTCGGTGGCGGCCATCTCTATTATGCTATTACATGCGGATGTAGAATATGCCTGGAAGCGACATTATCCATTATCGGCGCTACCTAATGTTTAATTTAGTTTTATATTTATTTTTCTGTTATGAAAGACAGTAGTGAATAGCTTATTGATACGCTTTTAAAGATCTACGCTTGTGGCAGTTGTGTTAAAGTGCAAATATTGTGAGCGCTTCCTTCGCAGGGCAATTAAAGTCAACGCGCATCAGTTCTGGTTGTTATTATTATACAGCAGTTATAAAGTACATCGCAGGCGTGCTATCATAAAATGCTTTCTAGGCCTCTTCAACTGGCTCAAATGAGCTCTCTATTTATGTGAACGATATACGATTTTTTTCTCGTCTAATAGGTACAATCTTGAAATATAATTTTGTAAAATAGTATAAAAAATTAGGACAAGTACAGAAGCAGACATAAAAACAAATGAATTATGAGAAACAATTTTACAAATCATATTTACATAAACATAGGTAATCCATTCCAGGAAACATATAAAGTGTTTAGGCTATCGTGGCCCACACATTTCGTTGATAAATCTACGGGCAGATTCGCTTAGAGGTAATAAATTTCACAAGATTACCGACGGCATGATTAATAAAGGCGGCCAGTACAAAAATGAAGAGAGCCGATCGATCAACGTGGGTGTTTAATTTGTGCACACGGTCATTTATCTTTTGACGTTTAGCTGGACCTTAGGCCGCGGTAATGATACGGGGTGACTCTTGCGTACGTCTAATAGGCGCAGGAATGGCTAAACGGAATATATGACGTTTGAATCGTAGATTAATGAGAAAAAGAGATGGGGCGTTTCAAAAATATTATTTTATGAAATACTGACTTTGTTGGTATCTAGAAATCCTAACCTAAAAAAACTTAGTTATATGGAATGATTTTGAATGGATTTGAATAATAAAGAAGAAAATTATGTAAATTATTGAAGGATGTCGTTGTTGAAACACAAATTATTGCGGAGGCAGATAAACCGATCGTCGATAAATAAAATACATTAAAATGTCATCTCATGTCAGATATATCAAAATAATTTTGAACGCCACATCTCCTTAGCTCATTAATCTATGGTTTGAATAATTTAGTTGCAATTAAATTACCAGCACTTAAGGTGTTGCGTTGCAAACGGCGTACAGTACTACCTACTTAGTTATAATCGTTATGTAGATAATTTCGATGTCAGTTAAAAATCTGTGATGCAATAAACTAATAATAATGCGAGGAGAAATTGCGTATATGTATTAAAAAGCAATAAATATATAAAAAAAACAAACTTAATAACAAAGTCCGTTTTGCTTGCACGGTGTACGGGTGATATTTATAATACGTATGCAGCAAGTTCTATTATTTACTAAAAAACTTAATAGATTTATTTTTATATCGTTACTTAAATACTTAGCTTTGAGTTAAAAGCGTTTTATTTACATGCAATCTTAGTTTTAATTCTTCAAACAATTAGGAAGTAATAAAAATAATTGATGCAATTAGGATTCGCAATGTTTATTACCTGAAATTATCTTCAAACTACATATTTTATATTTGCGGTAGAAAAAATAAAAGGTATTATCGTTTGATATTTGATACTGAAGTCTTCTATATGAGAGAATTCATTTAATAAATTGAATTCCCTAATAATAAATTTCATCTTGCTTCAACAAGTAGTAGTACTTACGTACACAATGGTACCAGCTGACCAGGTAACAAGTGAAAATAATTCTTGATCAATTAATAAATGTTAAGGAGCGATTTCAGTAACCGTCAGTGACTTTGAGCTTAGAGCGATAGAGCTTCATGTGGTTGTTAGTCCTAGCATCATAATATTATGTGAGTCCTAGGATCGATCGTGAAATGTTCAAGAGGTTTCGTTTGGAGCGTGTGATTAATTAGCAGGTTTTTTTTATTTATTGATTTATTCCCACGGGTTGGTGATAACCTCACTTTTTGTCTTCTTTTTACATTAAACAGCATTCTAATAAACATTTTTCACATAATTATATACAGAGTTATGTACAATGAGCCCTTATCATCATTTGAAGTTACCATTTATTACTTAAAAATAAAAGATTGCTGCATGCGGCAAGTTCCACTTCATTGCTTGACGCGTCATGTAGTAAAGTACGATTTCTTTTCGAGTATTGCCAATACATCAGATTGATAATGCGACAGGACGGTTAATTCACGTAATACGAGGTGAAAGGTCCGAACAACATGACCTCAATCCTTTAATAATCTTGGACAACTCTGTTAATTACCGAAAATCGAAGCAATCTTTAATTACGTCAATGTATTGAATAATGATGCTCATATATTAAAGCAGCAGTGCAAACCTGTATAAGGGCGGTGACCCACTCAGTTGAAGTTGGATTAAATGAAATGTTAAATGTTCAAGTAAAATGAATCTATACTTTCATTAAAATATTTTCGCCATTATTTAAATATCTATTAGATTGGTATAGTTTTGATATAACAAAATCGCTTAGTTTTGCAAGTTATGATACATAATAACTTTACAAGCTTACTCTAACATCTTACGTTAATAAATTTAAATGAATGCAAGACAAATTTAATTTCATTACTTTTAGTATTGTTATTAATTTATTGAATATCTAAGCGTATACATTGCGTCATTATAGCCTGTTTCATGAATTATTTAAAATCTTAATAAATATTTAAACTCGCCCTAAACATTCGTTCAATGAATAAACCTCTTAAAATGCTACCTTTGTAATGAACTACCTTATAAGGTAGGATTCAAAACTGGATCAGGGTATTTTATAAATCAATAGGTACTTATTGAAGACGAAGTCGTTTATTGGAAAAGATAACGATGGAAAGTACAAAGGTTATGGCTTATAATTTTTTTATGTCTCAATTAAATGAATATTATCTTCTTTCGAAAATTTAAGAAAGAATCCGAGTTTTGTTAAGGATATAATTCACGTAAAGAGCCTTTAAATATTTTTAACAGTGTTATTTCGAGTGACAGATATTTTTGATGTTTTATAAGGGAAATTGTATTTATGTATGGACGTCTTTTGTAAAGCATTTCGTAAATGTCATTTAATTTTGAAATTTGTGTTTCAATGGAGAAGTATAATATCATAAAATTATTTGAGTTTTACTACAAAAATGAACATTTAGTTATTACTTATCAGAAAATATTTGTGCATTGTTTTTAAGGCAAAATAAGTCAAATAATGTCTATTCGTAAAGAAGTTAAATAAACAAGTATTGTATTTGCGCATGCGGGTCATCTGATGATCAGTGGTTAGAGCATTATATCTTTATATCTATCAGTACATCTGTCTATCGTCCAAAGGCTTCATTGACGCGAATGAAGCGAAGATCCAGCTTCTTTCCAGATCTCCGATGTTACAGCTGAAGCATGGTGACATCATTTCTCACCCACCGAGAAAGGAACCTGAGACCTCTCGTGCGGCAGTTAGCATCATTGCCAACTGGGCAACATCATCTCGTAAATATTATTACAGTTAAGATATTTTCTTATATGAATAGGTGCTTTATGAATGTACATGCTCAGAGGTATTAATATGCGTTAATGATTGATAAAGTTAACACTTGTTCGTCTCGAGGCGTCGAATAAAGTGAACAAAGAGCAAAAATTGGATAAGCCCCAAGCATCGATTCATTAAATGCCGATATCGAATTTATTAGTGCTGTAACTCACGCAGGTCGAGGCACGCGCTGCCTGCGCGTGCGCACCGCACAGACCGCTCTAATTTCGCAACTCCGTGTAGACGTCGCATAGTATATCACGGCGGATATTTAGTGCCCGGCCGCCGCCCCGCCGGTGACAACCTTATCTGTTATCAATATATGGATAGATACCTTATTCGATCCCGCCTGATCTATAGTACGCTCGCCGGCCTTGGGAAGCTAACGCTCGGAACGGATTCAATCGGCTCGAGAATTACTTGTCTCGAATTAGAATTTATATCGCTTCCTAATTAGGTACTTGCGATTCTTTTATCATCTATACGTACATTCGAAAATGTCGTTGTATGTACAGTAAGGTACACATTAAGGTATGCGAAATATCTGGATTGAAATACCGCGGTTTTTGTTCCGTGTTTTCTAGGAACATTTTGTTATAAAAATTAATGTAAGTAATGTTAGTTTAAATAACTACTATTAAATAATTATGTTACTTTATTATTTAAACTGGGCGTCTCTACTATGACTATGGCACTGTTACGCTAGTGAAAGGGAGGGTAGCCATCTATTTTACTAGAAGAACCACTACACCTACACCTTTTATCATTGCGCGTGTGTGCGCTGGGTGCATAATAGTGCATATTGCGACAAGGGTTAGTGCCCTGGGCGTGCCCAAGGCAACGGGGAATTGATAGCGGTGCGCTGGACTACATCAAGTCCATTCCGGAGCCTTGTACAAAGCCTGTAAATGCTCGAGACTATATAGGGGGCGATTAGGCGGAAGCCACTCGCAAATGCTCCGCGAATTAACTTTGAATTACTTTAAAGTTCAGACAGTTTACGCTTATGGGATGATATGGGTACCAGAGACATTTTAGATTAAATGTAAAAGGGGTATAACTTTACTGTATCGCGGAGATATTGTGTGAACTTGTAGACTCGTGTTTTGATAAATAAAGGTGAATTTAAGGGACAGACAAAGTCGTCATCTTCTTGACTTGACATAATATCATGACTTTAAGGTGAAACAAAAGTAAAGTCAATCCATTTTTATAAGCCCTAATTACGGCTCGCACAATGCAAATATATCGACATGAATGAAAGCGGGGATTTTTGAGCATAATACGTGTCGAAACATCTCATAATTATCACGTCAACGGCACAATGTCAGAAGTGCATGAATCCGGTCCAACCCTGAACTTCAAGGTTGTCCCTAATTATTCCTTTCGAATGAGACGTCATTTCCTTACGCTTACGAAATATTAAATATAAAAGCGACTTTTTCGCGTTCCGAAGGTGTGAATTTAAATAATTGCAATAATCTCGGTGATGGACGGACATGCGAACTTAATGAACGGGTGGCCAGTACCCAAGGTGTGAAGAAGACAGCAGAAAACATGTCTTTGTACATGATATGGACGCCCTTGGGATGTTACTGATTTTTGTTGCTATATTATTAAGCATATCGAATATTATTGCGTATGCGCATTAAGCGGTTTCTTTAAAAGTGGTTGTACGGGTTGCTTTGTAAATTTTTACTTTCTTTGAAGATAATGTGTTTTGTGAACAAGTAATAACTAATTATTTTATGTTTAAGTTTTGCCTACGAAGCGCTCTTGACGGCTTTTCAATCATAAATGACCCAGTTATGTAACTACGGGCGCGGCCGAGTTGGTTAGGTGACCGTTAGTGGCAAAACTTGGTGATCACGTGCTTGAAGTGCACGATAAGCTTCGATAGTTGTGATTCGATAGCTCAGATACTTGTTACGTTATATTAGAACTTTAGTGTGTTAAACTTCTAATATTTATAATAAGCTTTTAGCTGTATTGGGGCGGCTTAGAATACTAACCCCAATCCCACGCTGGATGGGTATCGTAAGAGGCGACTAAATCGGGCCCGCTGGTGGTAGGGCTGAACGAGGGATTATATTGGTAATATTGATTTTAACTGTTAATTAATACCATTATTACTATTATTATTTCTCCATGGGTTTTGCCTGGATTGCTACCACCCTTGAGCATAAACCAAACGACTCATCGTATACCGGCTGGGGGCTTGAGAGCCAGTTCTTTTTTTCTTTTTCTTCGCTCTTTCTTGGCCGGCAACGCATCAGTGATGCTTTTGGTGTTGCTGGTGTCCATGGGTGACGATTGCCACTTACCATCATGTGTTGGTCATCGTCAGCTCGTTTGCCGGCTATAAAAAAAATATGTTGACCACTAACCCGTAGTGCAGCAGCGTGGTGGAATCATTAACGTCCTTGCTAATCGTTGTGGTTGTAATTCGTTGTGGTGAAGCTTAAAGACAATCACACCATATTTAGAAAAAAAAATCAGTAGTGTCAATGTTTAAGTAACCCAAGCTTACTATTAACACTTTATATTAGACGGATAAAATTATAATAATTCGGTATGTTTCTTAGAAATATGACTCACGAGCTTTAATGGTAAAAACAAACTTTTCGGTTATGATGGGGTAAAATAGAATATTTATATCGTGTACAGACAACTTATTTAAAAATATATAGTGTAAAATAGAAAAGACGCTTAAGGGCCTATTTACAATCCTCTGTACAACTGTTGGACTCGGGGCTCCTTTTACAATGTGAGTGGTAATAAGTCTTCTTCCACCACGCTGCAGCGCTGGTCAAATATGGGGATCTCTCAGATGTACAGGTCTGAAACAAATATCAAAACATTAACTAAAATAAAGTCTTTCTTTATACAGGTGAAATTACGATTATTTAATTAAAAAAAGCTACACACTTATAGCCCCACACAAGGATTCCGTGTATTGTGGGTGCCATGGACAACAAACACATAGACAGAAAACACACACCCAGACCGAGAACAGAAATTCAAATCATCATTAAAATATTTGCCTCGCTGGGAATCGAACCCAGGACCCATCGAACGGCGCCGCGACGGTCCAGCATGGTAACCTTTACGACAGGCGAGTCGCCAATTTTAAAGTACCTGCGCACCTAACATACCATTTGACCGTACAGTTAATTTTATTCGATAGCCATTCACTGCCTACTATTAGAATTTACGACAGATTATCCTTTATTGGTATCGTATAATTCTGAGTAATGTCAACTTTTTTGTATTGAGACACCTTTCTGGACCAGCTTAGAAATTCCGGGGAAAAAGCACACGACAACATAGTGTTATGTTATTGTTTGGTGATTTTCCTGGTAACCCAACCGGAATCATTTAAGGATTTTTGTATACAAGTTACTTCAATCTATACTAATATTATAAAGAGGAAAGCTTTGTATTTTTGTATTTTTATATTTTTGTATGTTTGCAACGAATAAACTCAAAAACTACTGAACCGATTTTAAAAATTCTTTCACCATTAGAATGCTACATCATTCAGAAGTAACATAGGCTATATTTATTACTAGAAAAAATTAGGAATCCTTGCTAAAACATCAGTAACGTGAACCAAGGTGTGAAAAAATTTGCTTAAAAATTTCTTTCATCGCATACGCTGCGAAAACTATTGACGATAGAACAAAAAAATGTTCAACAATATTAGAGAACATATCAATATCTACAAAAAACCTCGCGATACTATATGTCCAACTATTGTCGTTATGCCACTATAACCACTTTTTACATTTTAAAAGTTAATAAAAAAGATGACCAAAATCAGAGCATGAAAACCATACCTTCGTATTAATCCTTATCCAAATAAATCATTTCATATTCAAAACTGTTTCAGTACCTATAGATAACTTTTTGAATTACTCAAATCGGACATTCCATTCAGAAGATAATACGAATTAAGGAAAATAAACACCGCCGCCGCGGCCGCGCAATGACCAGTGTGGCCCCACGCAAAGCAGCTTAGCATAGGCCTTTATATACTAAAGCAATAAAATGTAAATAGATGTATGTATGTACAAAAATGTAAATAGAGGAATGTAAAAAATTTAGTTCAAGTAAAAAAATAAACACATTACGAATAAATTACTTGAGTACCTACATAAAACTTAAAAAACAATTTTGATAAAAATGTATAGTATGTTATAAAAAAATTAAAATGGGTTGGCAAGTACAAATTTAAAATTTAAAGAAAAAAACACATAAGTATGTCCTATAAAAAGATAATAAATAAAAACAAATAATAAATAATAACGTTTGACACTCATAGCCCCCACACTAGGATTCCCTGTGTCGTGGGTGTCATGGACAACACACTAGACAAGGACATTCACACCCAGACCGAGAACAGAAATTCAAACTCATCATTCAAATTTCCGCTTCGCTGGGAATCGAACCCAGGCCCCTTGGCGCGGCGATCCGGCATGGTAGCCATTGGCCACACGGGTCGTCAAAATATAAATAAAATCTATATATAAATTACGGGTCATGTTGTTTGTCCGCGATGGACTCCTAAACTACTTTACCGATTTTAATCAAATTTGCACATCGTGTGCAGTTTGATCCAACTTGAAAGATAGGATAGCTTACATCTCAAAATAAATAAAAAACTTTTGACAGAACGAAGTCTGTCCGGGCAGCTAGTATGATAATAAATTCTACTCTTAAATTATAAATCCTAATCTTACTCCTTTCTCTGTTTAATCCTTGCATAGAGCATAGTCAATAGAAATACCATGGGAAGTAATTTAATGAATGTTTGTTTCAAAATTATATTAAAAATATAGACCTATATATATAATATAATATAATTAATTTTTATTTGCATAAAAAATCCATCAATATGCATCCAGTACCAATCCAATGATTGAAGAATGGTTCTCCTTACCTATTGCAAGAGCCTCAAGCCCAAGTTAGTTGTTTCGTTGGTTGTCAAGTAGAATGAATGAATGAATGAATTTGGAATGTTGGTTACAACCCTTTTAACAACCCACCTACGCGAACGAGTTCTTAATAATTCATTACTCCACGCTACTCCTTTGTGAGTCAGTGAAGAGCTTAGTGGCCAATCTAAGTGTCGCAAGGTTATGAAGTTATTTAACAATATCAACTAGGGCGTCTAGGGCCGACATCAAAACGTATTCTTTATAGCAGAATGGCATTGGGCTACTAACCGTTAACTTCACCAATAACGATGGTACATAATAGGTACTCGTAGTATTACACTTAAATGAGACTCCGATTAATTTGTATCTCATCTAATTTAACACGTAGTAGATCATTAGTTTTTTATAGCAGTTGTTTAGCGAGCCCATCTAAGGTTGTCTGCACGCGTGCTGCCCGGATTTCAAATGATGAATGTGTTAACCTAACTGAATTGACAACTCATTTTCTTACTACAGATTCCATTACCAAACGTTCAAATTATATACCACCTTCGCAACACCGTAGCATAATAGTAGCCTTATTCATACAAGCATCATTATTTTCTGTCTCGCAGCAAGGCAAAAACAATCAATAAAAATAAATCATTTAAATAACCATAAACACGTATTACAATGCGCCGACATTACATCTCCTAATGATTTCGCTAACGAATCATTGAAAGTGGTCGGATCGCGTGCGCGAGCGCATGTCCGTCGAGATCTAATCGAGGTTGTGTACGTGTTTGTGAGGTGTAGCTGTGTGCGTGCAATGCGGCCGTAATAATATGAAAGTGTTGTCCGGACCCCGCCCTAGCCTCGGGCAGGCTTGCTGTTCCATTTACATCTGCTCGAATAGTTTATTAAGCCTTCTGTGGAGAAGTTCGTCTGACCACCTATGCCATGCCACGTCTTGTCAAGTCAATGAGTCCACACACTCTTAATTAAAAGTGTTGTAACCAGTCGGCCTTCGTTTTTTGCGTTTATTGAATAGCGTTGGTGCACGTCAAAATTAATTCGTCGTCTATTTCATTGTTTCTCGGAATTCAAGTGGTCAGTCGGTTACTACCAACGCTCGATAACAATAAGAGCTAGCAAAATCATTTCAATACCTATTTCAATGAATTTAAATAAAAATAAGAATAGATGTATAGATGATGATAGATATGTAGAGTGATGTATAGATTGCTGTATAGTAAAATTTAAGCTCATGACATTGTACAATTGTAAACAAATTCTATGTGCTCAATTGCTTTCAATAACAATGATGATTTTTTACTTTCATCACCTAAACTATGTATAACAATATGTTGTCTGTTCAACTGATCACTAAGCAGGTTGTCTGATATAATTGTATTACATAGGTGTAAGAAATCGTAGGGTTTCTTACTTAACTATTATAACAAGTTAGTCCACGGAAATATTACATACTCGAACTTATACAAATTATTACACCTTCTGAAATTTACAAAAACTGGATGAATTTTTCAAAATTCTTACCTGCGCGATACATCACCATACTAAAATATGAAAAGCTCTATACAAAGTGCATTTTCTGTGTCAGCAACAGTTACCCTTTATTAAGTATTAAGTAGTCATTGCATCTGAATTAGACTCAAACGAAAGTATGTATCTGAGGTTCTTCACTGATTATTCTACTATTGAAAACTTTGGATGAAACGCATTAAATTGACGCCACTGGTCATACATACAAGATATTCTTAAAGAGACATACTATTTCCTCAGATTAAGAATAAAATGACTATTTCATGTCAGAATTTTAGACGTTATGTTTACAATATAATTATTTAGATATGAATAGCTTCAATACAAGTAGCTGAAATACACGAAGCAAAAAAAAAAAAAACAAAAAAACATTTTAAAAAACAGAAACAGTTTTTTACTTTCTTGGAATGCATTCTTAATTTACTAAGTTTTTGGATAAATATGATGACATAATAATGGCATAACATGACATGACATGACAAAATGATAATAAGGTTCAATAATTTTGGGCTAAGTGTAAAATTTCGGTCGCAACATTGTATGGATTATGTAACCCTCAAGATGTTAGCATAGCTTCGATAATATTTTTTGAATTATGACCGTCGTGAGGCGCAGACAATCTACACCGATGTTCTGTTAAAATTTATAATGCTATTATAATAAACAGTATTGTACAATGTTGTGCATAAATATAGGAGAGAAATTATTGTATTATGTTAATTGTAGAATAAAATTTTCCTTATATTACGTTGTTAGCTTTAGGTATTTTGGTTAAGTAAGCAACTTTTTATTTAAGATAGGAATTGTAATTAATTTAAACTTTTTTTTATAGGGGCTAAAGTTAAAATTTGTTAATGTGTGTTTGTTACGATATCAAGCAAAACTAATAATATGAGTCAACATATAAGAGTATGTTTGTTTAGACTATAATTATACAATATTATACTACAATTACAAAAAAATAGAAATAAATTAAAAATATTTACATTTATCTAAGTTATGCTTTGCATTATGTTTTCGAAGCGAAGCAATTTGGGTTACCTACATATTGATTTAATTGACTACTTAAACGCCAAACAATATTGACAATATTTTGAACACGCTATGTACTTATACAAACGTCAGTATTCATTTGTCACGCGTAAGTCAACAAAACTGCAGCTCGAGCACGAATATTTGCGAGAAAGTATTCGTATGGTTAACGTAAGCAATTTGTCAAATTTGTATGGCATTTTAGTACCATTTACGCACGATAGGGGCGCTTTTGAAAAAATGCCATACAAATTGCTTACGTTAACCATACGAATACTTTCTCGCAAATATTCGTGCTCGAGCTACTGTTCCAATAACTGTAAGATATATTACGTTTATATTTTGTTAAACAAAAAACAAGACAATGAGATGAGATTAGTGTAAACTGTTTATTTTTAGCGACATAAATTAATTAAAGAGTTTGTAATCCATCAAACAATCGGATTAATAGGCTTGATTGACATAAATGCAACGTACCTACTATGTTTAGCGAATTTATTAATCTGCTTATGCTTATACTTGTCTGCATAATCTGCATCACAGGATTCGCAGGTGATTTTGATCTTATATCTAACTTGCTGTGCCTCGCGGTTTCAAGCGCGTTAACTTGTGGAAAAAACTAACTACTAAAATATATGATGTTATATAGCCAAAAGCCTTCCTTGACAAATGGACTATCCAACACAGAAGAATTTTTCAATTCGAACCAGTAGTTCCTGAGATTAGCGCGTTCAACCAAACAAACTCTTCAACTGTATATCATAATATTAGTATAGATATAGTTGAAATAACTATCGAAATTGAATCTAATTTTCTACTGAGCGATTGTTCTTCTTCTTAGCCTAACTCTATACGTTTGCTACCATTCAGTCCAGTCCATCTAATCAAAATGACGACTCTTGTTACTTGATAACCTTTAATGGGTGGGCCATTAAATGTTTTTAAGCACGATTGCAAAACCGCTAAGCTAATTTATGTAGCTAAGCCAATTAAGAAAGTGATTTATCGATTCATGCCAAATATGGATGCATTTTGTATGAAAACATTAATCGAAGAACAGTGTTACACAGGCAATTAAGTCTTGTATTGTGTTAGTGAACAACACGTAATAGATCTAGCGCCCTATGTCGCATCACGTCGCGGGCTATACACCAAAGGTCTCGAAATGCGTACATTACACAACTCAACGAGTGGTTAAGGGGGATTGGTATAGTTGAGTTGAAAATTAATAAAAATTATCACCAAAACATAAAAAAAAACCTACTTATGCAGAATCTCAAGCCAATAGCTAAGAAGTTGCATGGTTTGCAGAAATTATTACGGTTGTGATTTTTAAAGCGAATAACCATTGAGACACATCACATTGAATACTCAGGGATACATTGACAAATATTATACTGTTGAAAAAACATATCTTTTGTTAGTATTTTATTGTTATGTTAATAATTTGCTGTATTTTATAAACCATTACTTTCGAAAACTATTATCTGCAAAGTTTAAACTATGGTGTAAAGAATAGTACCTTCTCACTAGCAGAACACTCACAAGCATTTCAATCATATCCACAATTACCTAATAGTATTTAATAATAGTAAGAAATATGATATAAATACTGCAATAATTTTAATGCAGATTCAAAAAATAATAGAGATTCACGGAGAAGTTTTAGGAAGATACAAGGACGAGTACACGTAAACATAAAATTAACTATAGCTATGGAACGCATATTCAAAACCAGTATCAATTGTTTAGATGAGCTTCATTTTAAAACGAGAATGTTTCTCATTTATTTTGTAATTAACTTCATTGAGAAACCACTTTTCATGAGATAAAAAGAAATAAACCAACATTACATAATAAATATTTTCATCGCGATATAAAATTACCTGCTATTTATAATCATATCTACATAAGTGGCGCCGATAAAGCAAAAGTTGTTTGGTATAAAAAAGTTGTCAACGCCTACAAGGAAATATTTTAAAAAAAGCTATTTGAAGCGGTACAATAGATCATCGCCCACACGACGCTAACACGGCTGCCGAATTACGCCTAAATACAGTTACATAACGTCACAATCAAGTTAGGCCTGCTTTTTCGGTAGAAATTTCGTTGAATTTATAGACATCTTCTAAAATTAATGTCTTAACATTAGGAACTCATTCAGGTGTCGTGTTTTCATCTAAAACGGCCAATAGGCTCGTTTGCAAAATGTCAACGTGTTTTAAAATATGTTGTGTTGTTAGAAATGTCTGTAGTTTGATTAGAAGTCATTATTTCTTGGAAATATTTTGATTTTGATGCATTTTATTATTTGTATCGACCTTGAATCATGAATGGTTGATGTTATTTTAACTACATTACGGCCAACCAATCTTAGAATAATTTAGTCGTGAGAGGAATTTGATACTGAGCCTGGCTAAATGAATAAACCGATCTAATTAGTTAACCTTTTCTTGTCATACTTCTGAGTATGAAGTTATTTAAACATTATATTTGTAGGTAAACTTGACCATTATATAAACGATTTTTTTATTGAATTACTTTCTGTTTTCATTTTTAATTCTCCTTCACTTGGTCGGTGCTGAGAACCCCTTGTTGAAAATACTGCTGGCACTGGGAAATATTTCCACATACAGCATACCATATGTATTGTACGTACATCTTCGATTGTATGTTAAACCCAAACAGACATCATTCCGATCTAAAAAACAAAACACTAAACAAATCATAACAAAACTTCTAACAATACAACAACACACCGATGATGGACCAACAACAGTTGGCTCAGTAAGAGATGTCGCTGAATTAGAAGACAAAGGCTGTGTTGTGTCGTAAGAGTTGGGCAGTTGAGACGACCTTGCCGATTCAATGGTATCGTTATCTGGTGGTTGACCAATATTTTTATATTGATTGTACAGGCTTATTTCTTAGATTGCATTGCGAGAGCTAAGCACGTGCCGTGGCGGTTATCGTCTCTGTGGGAGGTAATTGTTTGAGAAATTAAACTAAATTTGTTGAGTTATAAAACATTCTAACTTTTGTTTGTGTAAGTGTTACAATACTTATAGTAGAGGAAACTATCGACAGTTGATATCAACGCATTTTAAATGAGAATGTAATCTACTGTTCATTTTGTTTGTATTAAAAATTCAAATT
This sequence comes from Thymelicus sylvestris, assembly GCA_911387775.1. Lineage (NCBI taxonomy): Eukaryota > Metazoa > Arthropoda > Insecta > Lepidoptera > Hesperiidae > Thymelicus > Thymelicus sylvestris. Next base: position 9,612,884 of record OU426900.1, on the reverse strand, counting down.
ACAAGTGTAATGAACAACAGAAATATTAGAGTTTACAGAACAGTAAAAATCGTTAATAACTCTAATTTTTATTGACTTCATGAAAAATTATGACAAGAGAATCTCTCTTTCTAAGGGCGTGTTCTCACAACAAACAGAAGGACGGATCCTGATAATACGGCTTACAGCATTATTATTGCAGTTGGGCTTAAATTCTTATGGAGCCCTTCACACATGAACGGATGTCGAAAGGATGTGACGGACATGGATTGTTAAAAATGACAATATTTAAAATACAGATCCTCAATGAAGGAAAAGTCTTCACAAGTGTCATTATGTATTTATTAAAATTTTACTTTTGCAACCAATGTAATGGTGTGGTGTGACATTAATAGAGTAGGTAATATGAAGATTTCGGGTTCTACTTCTCATGCAAGATAAAGAATTAGAAAATTATAAATTATTATTACGCATTAGCATCAACATTGCATTGCCGTTGCCACTTTTTTTGGTTTTGCATCTTGTATCTAAGATAGAAACTCTAAGCTAATCTTAGCTTTTAAATAAGTTTTAATTAAACCAACAAAAAATGTGCAGGAATTTTAGGGTTCTAATTTATTGAAGTCCTAAAAAGGTAATCTACATGTACTAGTTATCAACATGAAAAATATGAATCGACTTAATTTATGTTTATTGTTAACGTCTGGTAATTTATTACAGACTAATAGTTTATTGTCGATTTATCTGATGCTTATGATAATACATTTAAAATAATAATATTAACTTTAATGTCACTAATCTAACAGCAACTTTTTTAGTCAACTGCTAAACATAGAAATATTAATTGATAATCTTTAAAGATTAAGTTATTAAATTAAGTAATAACATTTTCATAAATGGAGACGTCAATCGCTGTTATAAAAATGTTATTTGTGTTTGTAAATGGGATAAAAAAACCATCGCAAATAAAGCATTATATTGACGTGTACAATTCTATTTGTCTTCATTCTAGTTCCAGTTCGATTGTTATAGTCTAAAATACGCATAGTGATAAGATCTTAGTCCCAAGGCCTTAAAACGTTTGTCATTACCATATTACAAGCGTTTGAAATTTAACCATTTATCTTACGTCTTTGATAGATGAAGACATATAGGCCACTCTAATATTTCGATGTAATGTCAATCATTACCTCTTTTGTTTATTGCCAAAATATTTAAATGAAAACTGAATAAGACATCCAACTTGAGGGTAATGTTATAGGAACACCGATTTAATGACGTGATTCGGTCATTCTATAGATTCTTTTGTCAGTCAAACTTAAATCTTGAATTAGTATTTCGTCTTATTTCATTTTAAAGCGCTCAGTTTCTATATAATCGCCCATACCATTCGAAAGTGAGTTTAAAATAATTAATCATTTCGTTAGGAAATACTTTGCGTCTATTTTTTGTAGTATTGTCAACATTGGCTTAACAGTAATCAATATTTTTCATCAAGTAGTTCTCGCAACACTAGAACGCTTTTTTGCATAGCAAATTGTTAATTACAAAATGTTGACACCTCGTCGTACAAACTTGCATGTTTAGTAGGGCACAGTTTCCGAGAGCACTGCATTATATCTTATTTTTTACCGCAATCGCAATTAACTATTGCGTATCAATCTGTACACAACCAAAATTGTATTAATTTTACTATAAGAAAAACCTGCATTGATTATCCGGTCTAAAAACGTCATGTCGTCAGGTTACGCAAGTTTGCAATCAATTAATTATATTAGGTAGAATTGACAATTTCCTCTTAGTAAACTTGTTCGCGACAACTAAAATGATGTACCGGTGTGTATATATCTTATTGCGATAAGCACAAAGTCCTTTTCAAAGACGGATATTTGCATTGCCTTCACGGCGTATTAACCTGAAAGTTGAATTGTTGGTGTGTTCTGCGCTAACGTGACCATTTTGCAAGTATTTTTAGGATAATGTGTCTTTATTCATGCGTTTTCTCACTTATGTTATTAGTAGTTCGATTATAATAATAAATAATTATTATCATATTTAGTTATCTCTGACTCTCTCATATATTTAGGAATCCCTGTGTTGCAATGCCATGTAAATTAATCAAACATCACTTTAACCATGACTCGTTAAACAAATAATATATTAATATGTCGCATAAATGTCCATCCTATTTAGAACTATTCTATTTTTGAAGTGAAAACGTTTTTTGAGATGGGAAAAACCACTGAACTCGCGACACTGTTACCGTAACCGACACCTCTGTTCATATTTCATGTATTTGTTTTATGTTTTCATGTACAATAGCGTATTAAATAAAAATTGTAATATAATTTTTGTAGTAGTAGTTTATAATAAAGAATAAAAAAACACTTCATTTAAAAGTATTTCTTGCACAATGTTTCCTGACGATTCAAAAAATACACACGCAACTCTTCAAGTTTTCACTTCTGTCGTGACTTCCGGTTTTCAGTTCTTTTCACGGCTATTGTTTTGTCACTAATTTCATATATAACATAAACCATTTTATATCAATAGTAAAAACTAATGCAGTTATAGACGAAAGTTAGAGGAATGTCCGATGCGTATCATAATCACATGCATACTAGTGCGGACGCCCACGGCTCACTCCGAGATGTCGTTCTGACGTTATCCTAGGTATAAATCAGGCTTGCACCACATCGTGTACACTCCATCGATAAGAGAAACGCTATCTCCGACAACACTTACATAATCATAAGTACGATTTGAAACAAATCTATTCTATGCTGCGTTAATTCAATTATGCAGTGCTTAAAGTCTTGTCTTAAGAATCTGATATTTAGAGATAGGTTTTAACTTTTGTTATTTTATATATTTTTTTCAAAATTCTGCAGTTAACTGTAATGGCATATGAGTACTATTATTTCTTCTGAGGTAATGGTTTCGTTTCGGTGTGATGTAGATCAATTAGTATCCTATAGGATACTAATGTACGAGTATAATATATTATACTCGTACATTAGTAGATTAGATTACATGTTGTTATATTTTAATGTACTTTTTGTTTTTTTTTGTTTTAGAATCAAAATAATGTCACTCTCTTAAAACTCTACTAAATGTATAGGTAAAATTACAAATTAAAATAGTACTTAATTATTATAATCTTGTGGCAACATCCTTATTGCTTAAGTAAGTATCATTTCTGTAGAATTTCTTTATCTACCTACACGGAATCAGTAAAAGTACGAGGAAAAAGTCCTTTCAAGGACATCCTGATAATTTTGTTGCGTAGTTCAATCCCTACTTCACTTTCACATTTTACTGGAAATCCCGTCTAGAAGTAGAATATTTTTAATATCCTTTATGATTTTTAAATTCTACGTCCTTTATATAAGAAAGAATAAAGAAAACTTAAATGTTTACTTTACTTTATGTGATGCAAGTAACTAATTTTTATTACATTAAGTTTATTTTTTTATTTTATTTTTGAAAAACATGAATTTTTTTACTATTATAAGTTTCCTATTAAAAGGGACACTATAATCGAGATTAAAAGTTGTGTATAAATATAATTTTCTTAACTTGTCTGCAATTTACTCTCCCTCATTGAATGATTAAGAAATTTAACAGATTTTTTGACAATTAAATTGTTAAAATCCATGTGACAGTATCCTTCAACAAATATAAATTTTAATGTAATGGAACTGAATGAAAATATTTTAATCGTATTAAAGAAGATGGATTAATTATTATAAACAGTAGACAACTACGCTATTTGATCGGACGTAACTCGTTCAAAAGGAGTATTTACAAATATAATAGCAAACGCACTGACACTAATTCGCTTCGATTGACATCCCGCGTATTATCATCGAACAATTAATTATCATTAAACAGACGTAAAAGAATTGAGATCTTCGTGTTTAAGACGGCATTGAGACGACAACGGATAGAATTATGTCATAACCAGTGTTGGCTGGACTGCCTCGCCGCCCGGTTGTTTCATTATTGGGAGCGAATCAGAGGATATTTAAAGTGTTGGGTAGGCCATGTTTCTCTGGTTTTATGGGTGGGTTAAAGTCACGCTCGGTATCGCGACCGGCCACGATCGGCGCCCTAGCAACATTCCGTCTGTCAAATTCAAACCGAATGGGAAAAAATACCAAGAACATACTCGTACAAGGACACATCACTACTAAGAATTTCAGGGCTTGAAGAGCACAACAATGAATAATTAAGAATGGGTTTCCCGGCAATTCAATCTGTATTATAGTCCTGATAAAAAGGGAAATACGGACGATAATTGAGTAAGCAAATATGGTGTTCCCAACTGTACGGGTATTGGGAAGTACCGACAGAATGAGTTGGAATAATAACATCTCCACAATATAAATTAATATAAGTACCTATAACAGAAAGCGTTATTGGAATCTTTTAGGATTTTCCCAAGTTTTAACTTCTTGAAGGGCGTTTAAACCTGTGTAATGGTCAACACTTTCATGGCTAAGGGAAATGCCTAAGATGAAAGCAGTTGGCCTCCAAATGTTGGATGGATGATGATAGCAGTTTTAATGATGTAGCAAGTGAGTATCCACTAATATTTAGGACATTGAACATTACACTAAACCTTTCCGTGATTTTTAATCAATATAACACTTGTCTGTAGTAATCCGTTTTATGTTGTTTTAAATCTTAAACGCCGTATTTATTTATTTATATATTCCTTATTGTAAACATAAAACTTGATCACAATGGGCGGACTTAATCGTATTCACTTTTCTGATGTCTTTAAACCTATTCAGAGAAAAGTCTCTGTAGTTAGGTGTAACTCATGTAAGCAATCTATTCTTTAATATTTTCTAGGATAATAATGAAAAAGTTGAGTCAGATCGATAAATTAATGTTTTTGTTCCGATCGATTCGATTTCTTCATTATACCAAGTAATTAAAACACAACAAAAATAAAAATTTGGGTTAGAAGATTAACTGTAAAGGGATGGGGATGAATAATTAGGCTGTATTCAATTTAACCTGCAACTGCTTTTTAAGCTCTCAATGTAGTAAGCTTTTTAGTGTTGACATATCGAAATGTTTACCTAATAGGTTATAAAATTTAAGTATCAAGAACAGTGAAAGTTCTGAATACGTTTATGTCAGAGGGTTGTAACGAACTTAAATATTGAGTTCCAGACAGATTGGACGAATTGATCACACATCAGCCCAATAAAACTGAAACGCTCATTAAATTGCTTTAATTTTCGAAGTAAATGTAGCGCTTGTGAAATAAACAGCTCTTTTTATGACATTGCTGGCTATTAAAACTGGAACAAGTGAAAACTCAAAATTTGAAATGTCAGTGAGAGGCCTCGGACCATTCGAGTACACGTTAATTATTTGTAAAATTTGACCTTTTCGCTTCGCTTCTGATTGGTTAATTTAATTTAAGATCTCAGCTGGCCAATTATCTTCTAATTAAGTTCTCAATTTAAAATCATATCGTAATAAATACTTAATTTTTTGTATGAATACCAACGGGCCTGCCTAACAGCATTTTATCCTCACGTCGTGGGTAATATTTATTTTCTTGATTAATAGCTTTATTTCAAACACGGCATGATTTTAACTTGTTAACAAAAAGTAAAAAATCTTTAACTGAAACTGCGCGGGTATTAAAATTGATTCATAGGCTAAAATCTGCAATTAATTGTTGAAGTGCAGGCAACTTGGTGATTTTTTTATTGTACCATTTATGCACAGCATACGATTAAGGGTGGTTTTGACCATACATATATTAGAGATATCCTGCGAAAAAAACATAAACGTGTACTTATGTACGCGCTTGAGAAGTTATACTTCTTTGGCATCATTAAATAAAAAATTAATACTAGCTGTCTTGGCGAACTTCGTATCGCCTAATAATCAGTAAATGTACTTTGTTGTACCTTTTAACTTTTATAGTTTTGGTAGGTTTAACAAATCAGAGACCATTAAATTCCTTCTCCCTCTCCCTCCCGCTTTTTCCCCCCTGACCCTCCCCCTCACTCTCTTCCCCTCCCCTCCCCCTCCCGCTCCCCTCCCCCTCCCCCTCCCCCTACCCACCCCCTATCAACGCTTACAGTCACGTTCATTCATCATTCAATCGTCAAGTATTACAAAAATATACTTAGTCAAATTCGCCTTTTGGCAGTTACAAGTAATTAAGAACGAAAAATATCTACTTTCTTATTTCCATTTTGGTTCTCATAACTTATTTCGTTCATTTGTTGTTGTTGAAATCCCCAAGCCGCTTCAAACACTCTAGGCCCTAGGGTTTTTCATCGATAGCGCAATATGGTCGCCGAAGTAACGTGGTAAAAATTCCCCATACAATCACGATTAATCCTCGAAAGGAGCAGTCTTGTTTCTTTATTTTATTAAAAGGATTATCATCCTTTGTGATCAATATTTCCGAAGTCTGAGATCCAAATGGAATCCAAGTATTAAGATTTTTACTGGCCGGAGCTCGCTATTCGCTTTTCAAAAAAGCGGCCAAGTGCGAGTCGGACTCGCCCATGAAGGGTTCCGTAGCAGCAAGTAACATAATATAAAAGTTCTTGAAGTTCGTTGTAACTTTGATCGAGGTAAATTGCGGTTTACGATTTATGACGTATTAAAAAAAAACTACTTACTAGATCTCGTTCAAACCAATTTTCGTTGGAAGTTTGCATGGTAATGTACATCATATATTTTTTTTAGTTTTATCATTCCCTTATTTTAGAAGTTACGGGGGGGGGGGGGGGGGACACACATTTTACTACTTTGGAAGTGTCTCTCGTGCAAACTATTCAGTTTAGAAAAAAATGATATTAGAAACCTCAATATCATTTTTGAAGACCTATTCATAGATACCCAACACGTATGGGTTTGATGAAAAAAAAATTTTTGAGTTTCAGTTCTAAGTATGGGGAACCCCCAAAATTTATTGTTTTTTTTTCTATTTTTGTGTGAAAATCTTAATGCGGTTCACAGAATACATCTACTTACCAAGTTTCAACAGTATAGTTCCTATAGTTTCGGAAAAAAGTGGCTGTGACATACGGACGGACGGACAGACAGACAGACAGACAGACAGACAGACAGACAGACAGACAGACAGACATGACGAATCTATAAGGGTTCCGTTTTTTGCCATTTGGCTACGGAAACCTAAAAACAGTTTCTTGTAAATACGAAAAATAATAACAAATGACAAAATATACTGAAGAGTTGAAATAATTGAACAACAATGAAACAGGACCCAACTTTAAAACTACTGGGCAATTTTAAGGTGTTTTTAAATTACAACGCATTTGCCTGCCAAAACCAATCACCAAACACCAATTGCGTATAACGACTAAACGAGTCGGAGAATAAAAAAAATTGGCATTGTATAAAAGTGCTACACTATTCAAAAAAAGAATGTTGGCGAAGTAAACGAAGCAAATCAAATATTTTTTTGTAACCTTAATTTACGATATTGGTTTTCCGGCACTCCGACCTCGACGATGGAATCTTTGTCACTGTCGGATGTCAAATCGCTCACGTTATCTGAGGCCTACTGTACAGCGATTGCCCTTGCTATTTCTTATAATATATTTTTATTGTATACTCTATCGCAAATCTCGTATATCGAGCCATCTCGATTTTTTTGGTTCAAAACTTACTGCAAAATTTTGATTAAATACCTCACTTTTTAAAATAAGGAATTATCGCTTGCATATTATAAAACACATATGAACTTACTTCACCGTAGGGGCCTAGCTATATTCGTTTTTATTCATATCTGTTACAGTTTTCTTTCTTCTTTCTTTTTTAACCGACTTCAAAAAAAGGAGGAGGTTCTCAATTCGACTGTATTTTTTTTTATGTTTGTTACCTCAGAACTTTGGACTGGGTGAACCGATTTTGATGATTCTTTTTTTAATCGAAAGCTGGTGGCTGTCATGTGGTTCCTCATAAATTTTATTGAGATCTGACAATTGCATCCATTAGAAAACCACATAAGTCGTAAATTTGTGTTAAGATGTGCGCGACAAATAAACGAATAACTCAATATCACGCCAACCGATGTCGATGATTCTTTTTTTAATCGAAAGCAGGTGCTTGTCATGTGGTCCCACATAATTTTGAACGAGATCTGACAAGTAGTTTTTGAGAATTTGAAGTCGGTTATTTTTTGTTAGTAAAATTTAGATTATTTCTTCTTTCCTTGTTGGCCGGCAGCGCATCTTATTGTTAGCCACTTACCATCAGGTGGAACTTCAGCTTGTTTGCCGGCTATTTGCACAAAAAGCGTTAGTAACGTCATCTATTTCCAAATCATTAGTTATCAAAACTGTCAGCTTAATACACCATCCATTGTCCTTAACTTAAAAAGTTTGCAGGAAAATAAACTCGCTTCATGCATATTTGACGTAGCAATTTAGTATCAAAGAAAGAAAATAAAGCATGCCACAAGCTATATCTTGTCTGGAAAATAAGTAGGAGTGCAGTATTATCTACTCAAACTACAGGTTCCACCTGTGAACAAAGAATATAATACTTAATTTATAGCAACTAAATCTGCACCTACATTTTATTGCAACATTGCATGTATTAGATGATAGTACCTACATAATAACGATAACTAAATTGTACCATTTAATTAACTTATTACCCGTTATTACGATACTTAAGCATGATGAAATTTCAATATTATATCAAATAACTACACTTATGTATTAAAATTTTGTGTATAAATTGTAGTGTGGTTCTATTATCGCTTAGACAATACGTGCTGTGACGCGCGGGTTTGCTAAATTGCCTACATTTTTATATTTTACGATTCTAGTGCTCAGCGATATCTCTGTGTAGATACATTAAAAATAGTAAAAATATCCTTGTTTGGTAAAATAAATTGTTGTATAATCAAACATAAACAACATGGCACCAAGAATTACAAACAAAGTATCAATAGCTGATAGGCTGCTCATAGCCCGGTCTCCCCTTCTCCTACGCAAGTCATTTTAATTTCAATACATCTTGTTTGATTTGCAGTAATTTGTTTTAGATTAATTGAAGAGATAATCAATTTGACAATCAGACGAAACGATTTTATTTTATTATAATTAATATTTAATACACAAGGAGGCGGTAGCGAGGTCGCTAAATTCGAGCTATTGAGACCGCAACCTCGGACTTTCCGCGATTAAGCAACCGATATGCACGCGTGCGGAGGGTATGTTATTATTTTTTCGTTATGGATCGCAATCTTATTACAACTCCAGATATTTGGTTGTGTTGAATACTTTTTAAATTTTAAATGCCATTTATAAACATTTTCGAGTTATATTTGTTTGTAGTCGATCTACACTTGCAATATTCTTGGAATGTTAAAACGTAAATTTAATAATTTTAACCGACTTCAAAAAAGGAAGAGGTTGAGGCAACACCAATCATACTTTGCCGGTCACGTAAGGAAAGATGTTAAAAAAACTGAGCACATTTTCAATGTTCAGCAAACATTTCTGAACTTAAAAGCAGCTACAACACTTACTATTCAATAAACACGGCAATAAATATGAACTAAGAAATATTTCATGCATTACCATTGTACAATTCCTTGTTGATTTACACTCAGCACTTGATTAAAGGAAATATTATCTTTGTAATTACTCCAAGCTGTTAATTAATGTAAGAAGTTCTATTAAGCATAGTTTGAGGTAATAAAAATGTTAATTTCCGATTGTATTAATGAACGCTAGGAAATAATGCTACGGGCTCGTACGTGACAACGTAAGTAGGTAATTCACTTGCAACAATGTTGAACTTAATAAATAGGGACCTGTCCTATCGACATTTAATAAGCGATAAGTGATTAAGGACTAAGTTAATGCATAGGGAAACAAATTATGGGAATCTATACAAAACCAAATCTCTGCAGTAAATATTTAATATTAATAATAACTTTATTTCTCAAATACATATTGATTAAATAATTCTTATGTGAAGCCCTACCACCAAGCATACCGATTTTTGTCGCCTCTTACGACACCTTTACGATTGGGGTCAGTATTGTAATCTGCCCCAAAACAGCTAATATACTTAATAAGCTAACCAAAGAGCGAGATCACTCTATATTGTTTATTAAGATGAACGGAAATGTATCTGTCTATGAAAATGATTTCATTTACACCGCTTACCTTTGCTAGAACACTTACTATTAGGTGGTTCATCTGCTCGTTTGATATTTACACTATTTACATAAGCAAGCCACTTGGAATGAATTGGTAAGCAAGTCACTTGATGGTAAGCAAGCCACTTAATAGTAAGCAAGTGGTTGAAGCCGGTCATTGACATCATCACACCGTAGAAATCACAGCATTAAAATTTTCATGGCCTTTAGAATTCCGGTGGCAAAAAACAAAAAAAAAACATCAACGTATCTGTCAGCTGACTTTGTTTTCCAACAGATGAAAATCAAACCCAAAATCAGAATCAGTCAATAAGAACGACTGTTACTAGATTAAATTTAATACGTTCCTACTATTATATGTACATGAAAATACATATTCCAAGTTATTTATATTGTAGACCAGCGACTGAAGTAAACATACAATGATGAATTCAAGGAGAAATAGCTGTCATACTGTTTCAACAAAAAAATCAATGAAGTAAATATACAATAATATGTGACCACTGTTTTTGTCAGTCACTAATGGAAGCACATAGTATTCAATTAATCCATTTAACGAGACGAGTCGATGAATTATGCATCATTCCATAATAATATTATTATTAATAAATTCTATGACCATTATTTATTTCAAATGAAGTTTTTTTATCGGAATAGCTGATAAATGAGCAAACGAGCACCTGATGGTATGCCTACTGATGTCCAATAGAAGAGAGAATAGGAGAGTCGAGTGATCCTTAGTTTTACATCATTAATATTAACCTTATAAAATATACAATTTTGATCTCCCATTGACTGCACACATTTAATTAATAACAACAGATTTGTAATATATAATTCTTATACATATTATGCAAATGATTTTAAAAGACCCCTTCGCGTATACTCGTATATCAGGTAGTTATTAAGAAAAGGCAATATTAAGATAACCAATCTACAGTCGCAATAAATAGACTAATGAGTGTCAATATCAAACGAACCAATCGTGCTTAGGTGTGGAATAACATAGTGCTGTTATAACCACAATCGACAGTGTAGTGGAATCAGTATTAATTTAAATCTTAGTTATTTTGAAACATAAGAATTTGTGTTTTGATAAAGAGTCTATTAAGATTTTAAAAAGCTTTAAAAAATATGTTATTTCATTAAAAGGTTGAAGTAGAAAATAATACTTTTATAAGAAGTGCAAATTATGAAGGTTTTAACCACTTTCTTACAAACACAAGAACAGATAATTGATAAGAGATTTGGGCTACTTAATTGGTTAACCTTCATTAGTTTTTTATTAGTGATCGAAGATATCATCTTCATTCTTCACTCATTGTCTGTTAGAAAGGCAACTTTTATGTATTTCTAAAGTAATAAAAATGGGACTATCACTATATATTTTAGAATTTTCAACTATTTAATGTTGTTTGTTAAAACTAATCAATAAGGAAACTCTCAAATTATTCAGCATATTTTTGTAAAGACCATGTTCTTCCTCTTGACATTATTTATCTAAGAGGATAACAGCTCTATATATTTACAAGTAATGGTCAAAAATCGTGCGCCTGCGTCGCCTGAAGGTCGAATGACGCTGAGGCCGATCGGTCACTATGAACAATGGCCATCTATTGTAATTACTATTAACTTATGTGTTGTGCAACTGATAGCTCCACCGATACACGCACCACTCAAACCAATAAAGATTGACCTCTGTCATTTAGCTTTTTGTCCGATCTATTGTTACGTTAAAAGGTAAATGAGGGAGGCAATGTATCAAAATAGACTGGGACTTCATGGTTCGAGAGACTGTATGCCCTAGTTACGAGTAATGTCTAATCGGTTCGAGGAGACTTACCTAATGCCAAAAGCACTTTAATTTTAAGAAAATGTAATTTGTGCATGTAAATCCGCAACGAAGATATTCAGCGTATCATTATGAACACACTTTTTTTGGGTTTTTGCATTATTATATACGCTTAACTTACTTAATAATAATATTAGTTATTCAATTTAGTAGTGACGAACATGACTTAGGTATATCAAATTTATTTCATGATTTTTTATAATTATCATATTCATCCATGGTTATTCAGTCTTTTAGGAGCTATGCTAACAATATGTCTTAAAAAGGTAACTTATAAGGTCGTTATGCCACGAATAGTTACTTAACAGCTAGGATCCGCAATGCAGCAATTATGCGTTAGGCCGAAACAATTCAGAAATGGCCGAACCCGATGAAGTGTAAGGTCGGGCTTAAATTGCGTGTTTGAGCAATAAAAAGAGTGACCGAAATCTAGTTAGATCGTTTTCGATTTGATATCGATTTCATTGTTAGTGTCGTACACGGAAGGCGATCGTCAGTAATTACCGCTTGGCACGTAACGATTGTGCAATAGATATTGAGTTACTGAAAAAAAATTGAAAATGATTTCTCGTTTTGAGTCGCTGTCGTGGGCATATGGTTCCGTATTCATTATAAATTATAAAATATATAAAGTCTTAAATATTTTTATTATAGTAAGTATAACTCTTTTTTCAAGATCGTGTTAAAACTATTTTGATCTTTCTAAATCAAGGTTGAGTCAGTAAGTTTCTTTGCATTGAGGAAGTCCGTGTTCAATTATCAATCAATTTTAAAATATTGTGGGATTTTACCCACATACATAATATCTACGGTTATAGAGTCATAGTGCTTTTGAATTATTCAAACTGGCTTTTTTGAATATAAAAACTACCATTTTAAAAATCGATCTGTAAAAAATGTTTGAGGGAATGTTGTAAAAAACTTTGAGGGAACTCCAAAAAATACACCAAAATGATACCGACAAACTGATAACATTTGACAACCATTACCATACCTTATTATAAATCTAGGGTTTAAACCTGTAAAAGATTTTTTTATTCGGCGAGTTTTTATGCTTTATCATTAGCATAATTCTAGTAGGTGCTCTCCAAAGTGTAGTTGAAGGTCATGGAATTATATCTGCATAAAATTTGGGTAACTTTGCGTTCTAAACAACACAGCTTATTATCAATTATTAGAACTGTACTCAATATTTTCTGTATCAAATGATTTTTGTGTATTTCATTTACAACGTTATTTTCTTTCACGTAATATACCTAACAATTCCTTTACTCGTAATAATTCGGAATTCATTGATTATTTATTTAATTGTTCCTGAAGGCTTCCCGCTGTATCTAGTTATATTCCTAAATTATGTGTAGTATAGTTAAAATAAATTATTTCTCGCTTCATAAGGAACCCCGTGAGGGGAGATTACTCTTTGACCCACTTGTCTTGGCCATCGTGATAGACGGTTATAACTATCTTATACCACAGAAGAAATAATAGTACCTACTTATAAATAAGTACAGAAGGCGCAATAAGAAAAATTACGAAAAATCCTTGCCTTCCTTTCTAACACTATCGCTTATCCTCTCTGGCAATGTTAGGGTTGTCTTTTTTGAAAGAAAACTGACATTTATAATTTTTTTTTTTTTCTGAAACTTTAATTTTTAATATGTGTGATAGATTACGAACGTATAACAGCCATTATGAATTTTCTGAATTAGTAGGACATGTCGAAAGCGGCATGTTCTTGTAACGTCATGGCTAAAATGTGGAGTGCGCCAGGCCTGCTTATAACTATACTTACTAAAGGCAGACTACCAACAGTTTGACAGTTAAGAGTCGTATTGTAATGATAATGATGATATGGAAAATAAACACATCATGATTGATATAATGCAATTAATAAATTGTCTTCTTTGAAATCTTATCTACAATTAATTCGACAAAAAGAAAAGTTCAATCACATCAGTGATTGAGAAGCGAAGTGATGGTAAAATCACGTTTTGCTTGTACTTAGCCATTTAGTTGTAACGGATAAAATTTTTGCTGATGTTTTTATTATGACGAAAAGAAATGAGACTAAACTTAATCGCGTTACAAAAATCAATCGTAAATTGTATAGAAGACCACCTTCACCGTTCATTTTGTGAACTTTTGTAAGCAAATAGAAATGTCGCGTTAAACTTCGTTACGAAGTCTATTGTGAGTTTTTAAGGCTTATTGAACATCAATGGCGTTGGTCGATTTCCAATTTTCATTAATTCCTTCGCAGCGGGAGGTACTAGGAAGTTGATGTTTGGTTACACAACTGAAGGGCAACAGATTAGAAAAACTGGTGTCTCCCTCAAGACGTGATTTCGTGTAGAATTGAAGTTGCTTTTACTTTTTTGTAGCCTGATAGGGTTGGATTGAGTAAAGATTATTTCAACAATATGACTATAGTAATCATCTATTACTAAATCTGTATTGATACAGCTATTTTCCAGAGGACGCTTGATTATGAAGTTGCAGTCTTGGATAGTGAAGATAGAAATTATAGATATACCTACCTAATACAATTAAATACATATATTATAATATAGTTATGCACAATAATTTTATTGAAGTTTTTAAATTTATTTTATTTATTTTTAGATTTTATTAAATTTATTGAAATATTTTTTAAACAAGAGTTTTTTTCTTAATATCCTCATTTTACTATAATACGAGTACTCACGATATTTATTTTGTATTCCGATATTTCGACCCAGTTGCATGGATCGTGGTCACGGATGAACTGTTCCGAAATATCGGAATTCAAAATAAATATCGTGAGTACTCGTATTTTAGTAAAATGTGTTCAGTCCACGATGACTTAAGTTTAAAATCTTAATATCCTCTGTATACAGACATCAATTCATTACCATTTGTAAATATAAGGTACTTCAAAGCCAATATGCATATCATTAATTTACATAAAACGTAGAAGACATTCGATTTTCTCGTTCTTAGAACATTTGATTACAACGTGACTGTTTTTATTTTATGACAAAAACAAATTGACTCATCGAGCTTACAGTAGCTTACAGTAGCTTACACACAAAGTGTAAGCGAAGGCGACTTAATTACTTCCTAATATTGACAATGCTGGTTCTTACAGCCGGTTCCCGGATCATTATGACAGGTTAGTAAAAAACTTCAAATTCATTCAGGTATTTTGTTAATTTATGCCGATACAAGAGTTCGTATTTTTTGTCATATTATTCTGCGTATGTAAGGACTAAGGTATGTTTTTTTAGAATGTATGTACCTGTTTTGTTTGTCGCTGTGAACATTAATGTTTTATGGTCAATACAAGTTTAGATAAGTTACTAGTGATAAGATTTTCATGAATACGTTGTAGAGACGGCTACAAATAATAAATAATAATTATGATTGTATGTATAAAAAGATGAAGGCTGCTAACTTTCAGTGATCGCAATTAGGTAGTCATCGGTTTCCTTGTTGATTATTTTTCTAATCGTTAGATCCCTATAAGTGATTTTTTCAAGTGGGCGCGGATGGCCAAATTCGAAACTATGAGGAATAGCATACTCGCTCGTTAAATCTACTTCTCCTAAAGAACCTCCAGTTGTAATGAAAAATTTAATTTTAAGTTTCATAAAGATCTTAATGAAGCTTATGAAAGTACTATTCATGTTACTGTTTGCAATTATTTTTACATAAATAAATAACTAAAAGTACCATTACGATGACCAACCGAAGCGATAGGTAAAACGACATAGGCCAGAGCACTTAGCCAGTCTTAAATCTACGTTAAGGTGACCCAGATTGACTGAACGCACATAGCGCAATAAACTAGAGCACAATGAGAGCGAATGTATTATTCAAGCGCGTTATCTGTGCGCGAGCGCACGAGCCACACAAATTGTGCGCCCGCGCCCAGATCTGCATCGGAGCGATAGCACGCGCAGGGATCACGATGCGATCACCGCTCCCAACATGCGCATGCGCATGCGCGGTAAAAACTTTCGTTCTATTTATGACTAGACATCTGTGACGCAAGCCAGGGATTAGATATGGAGATTCTTTTATGAACAAGGGGTAATACCTACTTGTATCGTGCTGCTTAAGTGGATATTACAAAATATACACATGTGTTACAAGAACTAAGATTGTTTGAGTTGGTTAAAGGAAGTGCTTCAGAAGTTAGGGTATAAAAGCTCATTCCCACTGGGAACTGTTGGATGAATTATTATTGTATCTCTCTGATAAGCATACTCAAATCAAATCGTCACCACTCAAACCCTTCCGAAAAGCTGGTAGATTAAAAAAATGATGTGTATCAGTGATACCTATATGAATAAAGATTTTGGTACTTATAGGTAAGTACATCATAAAAATACGAATTCGAAATTATGAACTACATAACTCTAATACTTCATCTTTAAATCAATTTGAGTCAAATGTGAACAAACATTCGTTTCTAAGGTGGTGACGGATGTATGTGGGAACGCCGTAAGCTGTCGGGGAATCAGATAAATGGATCGGTTTTTTTGACGGTAAAAGAGGCTTACTTGTATCCCCCTGCTGTTAAAGTGGCTATTACAGCCATAAACATCTGTTACAAGAACGGAGGTTGTTTAGGTTACTTAAAGATGGATTACTATTTCAGAATGTACATACGGCCGACGTATCTTAGCCCGTCTGAACATAGGCTTTGCGAACTTCAGCACATGTAAGACAGAGATAGCGACACGAACATGCTAACGTGTGACTGAGACATAATACGTCGCGTACCGAGCATTGCCGAATTATGTTACTGCGCGAAGTTCAGACGCGCCAAGATACGTCAGCCGTACTGTATTAGATATTATGTGTTTTGTGAGTGTCGCTAGAATCAATGATTTTCTTTTTGATCAACAAGACTGGTAGGAGTATAACTACTATACTATAATAGTTCAGCGGCAAAATTGGGGTAGGTCATGTTATGGGGATTTTTTTATGGAAATAGCTGGCAAACGAACGGACTATCCACCTGATGGTAATAAAGTGGCTATTTTTACCTATTGACATCAGAAACGACAAAGGCATCACTTGTGTGTTGCCGGCCAAGAAAGAGAGGAGAAAAACAAAGAAAGAAAGATGATCCATGTGAATAGTAAACACTATACTAAAACACACTTAACAATAAAATTGTGTAGGCAAATTATTGTAGTTGCTGATTTGCAATCCCAGGATTACCATGAGTTAAAAACTAATGATTTAATAAGGATCGCTGCTTAAAATAGTAATGGAAATGGCTCCAATAATAAAATACGTGTGCGACATAAATTATACGTATATTATTATACTATACATAAAAAATATATGAATTGGCAGTCAAAACTTTAATTTTAAGTTTCATTAATATGGACTTTACTCGTAAGCTTTTTATTTTATCTGTACAATTTTTAATCAACCTGAATTAATTATTCATTATACCTAGACAAAAAATAATAAGATATTATGCAAGTCTAAAGTAATTTAAAGTATGAATTAATATTCTAAAGCAAGACTAATAGAAAGTTAGTAATAGTCTGTGATTAAGATTTATATTGATCAAGCAGTGTTAGTAGAATACTGTTGACAATTCCAAATTGGGGTTCTTCGAGAGCTGATACAGCTAGACTCAGGCTTTATAAGGCATCCGATATCTCGATACGTTAGGAAAGACATAATAAATAATAAAAATAATATTAAAGTGAAAGGCACTAGAAAAGGTAGTACCGAATTTAGTTTCCTAAAATGTTTTGATCGATGACTGGTTACGCGTAGCGAAATCGTTATGAGTTGATTTCGGGGAGTTATTCAATCAATTATAAGTAACACCAGAGATAGAGAGTAACCCCCGTATTCAAGAACAATACTTGTCTAAGTAAGGAAGCAATGCTATGCGAAGTAAGGCATTTCTCAGTGCGTTGGTCATGGCAAGCCTTCAGTTTCACAGTCGACCCTTAAGTATCACTTGGCTGTGCGGATGCACAGGGCTGTATACAGCCCTCTTATTGGTCCATTTGATGCGGCAAACTTCACTCTAGTCATTTGACACAGGCAAAAAATAAAGATAACAATCCAAATAATCGATCTATTTCTTTCTATTTTGATAGAAGTCAAACCAACACTATGCGTTCGGTAAAGTAGCTCGGCAGCTACTTTATCGATTTTGACAAACGCACAGCGAAGGACTTCAATCAAGTATTGTTTACGAAATGGTTTTAATGCCACTACGCACTCGTAAGCACTGTGAGACCTCATAGTAATATTCTTGAATACGGGGGTAAGTAGTCGAGATGGAGTCTATTGTGGAGCGACACGCTTGAATGATTAGACAAATTATATTGTGTCGACACACTGTCTGCGTCTTATCGATGTTACCTTGATACCTTGATAACAGTTATTTACTTCCGATAAAATTAAAGAAGGAAGTTGATTGATTATACTTTGTTTATAAAGTTGAACGTGTGCTGTTCTGGATAATTTACAAAATATACGTCTTAAAGGTATGTAGACTTGAGAAAAGGTCATTAATTTAAAATCAAAGCTAGCAGTGGAATAAATTGTGTTGTGATGATGAAAGGAAAAGTTTACCCGCACTAACAATACATCCACATTGAACTATGAAAATAATTAATAATAATATTTTTTTATGACATTTAGGTAATATTTACATCCAATGAACTAATATTAGTATATTCGTTCACTGTTTACATCCCTTTACGTTCATGCACAAAAGAAAATTTAAAACGTAGCTGTTTTCCAATAAGTTAAAGGTTCAGATTGCGATATTTGGCAATATTTATCAGCAAAATCCAAATTTTTCTAATGAGTCTTATGAGTCACATTTTATTTTGAAATGCTTGCTAGTTATTTTTAGTCATCTACAATACACAGACTTTTAATGTAACAAAACAATTTATTACCTAACTGTGATAAAAATTGTACTCTGTATCCAATAAAGGTACCGCGTCAATAAATTCTCTGCATCTTTCTAATAGCCGTGTATGTAAAACATCGTTACTGAGATGTCTATCTTAATAAATAATCGTCTGGCAACCGCAAGCCACTTTTTCTTACGCGCCCACCTGTCGCACGTCTTAACTACATCCTATTGTGTTTAGTTCAACAGATACGCTACTTAACGCGGTCTTTCTTAAGTTATTCTTCTAAACTAATATTATTAAAAGGAAAGTTTTGATTTTTTGTTTGTTCGTTTGTAATTTTCAAACTCAAAATTACTGGATCGATTTCACAAATTCTTTCACTAATAAGATTCTTAATTATTTCTGAGTAATATGGGTTATATTTTATTTAAAAAAATTAAAAATCTTTACGAAAACCGAAGCAAAGCGAGGGCGGTTATATCAATTAAAAATATAACGATTAAGAATAGAAACAAGGCGTTATGAAAATATCTATAAAATTACTCACTGAACTGATCGATTTTGTGACAGCATTAGATTACTTTACTAAGTTTCAAACAAAATTAACCGAGGAAATATTTCTGCTTGTTGTTGGCAATATTCACTATTTTTTAAAATTCATGTATGGAATTGATTTTATCGTCTGAAACGACATCTTGTTGGTCATATTGTTAAGTTTTAGAATCTAAACAGCACCCGTTACTAAAACTCTGTATGTAAAAGTTAGTTTCTACACAGGAAGAAGTGATACAGTAAATCTTATTTAGCATATGACAACACAGACAACATACGTTCGAAAGTGTCTGAGCCGACAAAACTTACTTTATTATTGCAGTACTCTCGCAGATACTAATACCCTGTATAGGAGTTCAGTATCCAAACTAACATTAGATATAAACATCTCAGCAACACACCAAAAATTCCATAAATTGGTATTCCAGCAACAAATCCATAAAGTTGGTACCTACTAGCTTGGTACCACTTCCTAATGACTCAGGAAGCTGTAACCAGGTTGTCCGTCCTACTTACAGCAGTGTACTAAAAGAAGGACATATTTTACATTGCGACCGACACGGCAGATCCGATACTGTTTCTTGTAATGTCCTTCTTGCTTTATCGCATCTGATAGCGTCCACAAGCTACGGAAAAGGCGATATAGGAGAAATGCAGAAACGTTATTCGCGTTTCCCATAGTTTTATGTTAAAAGTATAATACAATAATATAAGGAAAATTGGTAATATTTGTTTATTTTGGACTTTTATTTTTAGATAAAACATAATAATATTATTAAAACCAAATATAGTGTAAAACAAAGTCTCAACCTGTTTGAAAAATAGTATCTAAATCAACTGCATCAATGGAGGACCAAAGATAAGAGCTTAAGCGTTAAATAAATAAGATAAAGGTGTTTCTTTCGAATAAATATTACTTATTATTATATGTACAGGTACACGCTATTTATATTGCATTAACTAATCTCATTTTATATGACACTATTTTATATTTTTGTTGCATATTCCGGTTCCATTGAAAAAATATTATGTTATAAGATTAACGAGACCAGTTCATAATTTATTCACAATTTGCACAATATTCCATGTTTAGTGAATTAAAATTTTAGTCTTCCTGCATACGAATACGGCAATGCTACTTTGCATTTTTTTTATGAAGAATATATTTTTCAGGGTTATGCAATCGTTAGAATAATGAATGTTAAAAAGTAATCGTTATATTTTGATACCTAGATTAATTTTATTTGATTGCGCCATAATAACCATCAAGGCTAAATAATAAATATCGCTATTGTCAAAATGTTCTGCGATGTTATTAACTTCAGAACTTTCTAATCCTTTTTGCATGAATAAATTCCATCTGAGGCGGAGTCATGAACCTAACAACTTCCCACTATTCAGTCCATTTGTTAACTCTTTAAGGTTGGGTGAAACCAAAGATTTGGTTTTAGTGGCGCTAATGTATAAAGAACTATGTATGTACAGTAAATTTTTGAAGAATGATCGACGCCGACGTATGAATACTGCGGTTACTATTATAATTTCTGCTTACCATGGTAATTATATAAGCTACACCCTGCAAGTGCTACCGGGTAGTTCGCTCACATTTAAATTCTTAGGGCTAATGCCCCAACTCAGAGTCACTAACGGTTACTTGAATCGTTCCATAATACAGAATTTATATGGCGATTCTTTACTAAGGAGTGATTAAAGTAACCGTTAGTGACTCTGAGTTGGGGCGTAATTTCGTGGCATTTATGTTTTTATCATACCAGGCGGCAGGAAGCTGTGTTATGCGGTCAGCTCAAATTGTAATAAGCCTCCGTAATCAGATACTAAAACACTTTTGATTTTGCTCTGACCTTAAAATGTCTGTCGTTCACGAATAGTGAAAACAAGAGGCAGATAAACAATCTGGCTATCGTGCCCCACCTGTATTATGGGAGGAATGTAAATCAAAAAGAATATTTAATGTTAATGACATCGCTGCTTAACTATAAAATAGTTATATTACTATGATATATTTTTATTTCTACTGTCTAATTTACAGTACTTTACCTACCTACTGCATGCCTTATTCAAAGCAAAAGTAATGACATCAAAAATATAACTTGTAAAAAAAAACAACAAGTCTCTCAACTCAGTTCTTCTACCGTAAAAAGTTATGAGAATTAAGTCGGTTAATTTATTCAGTTCCTACTTAAGGGTCCTTCAGTCATAAGTTATTAAGTAATTAGCTAACCTAACAACATCTTAGTGTAACCAAAATCATTCGGCGAAACGCGAATGGCGCCGAATAAATGTGCGTTGACCCTTATAGTGACTATAATTTTATTATCAATATTAAAAATATTTTATGTTTTAAATAAATAGATTTGCGTGATCACCGGCTTCGATGTACACCAACCACAGGCACCACTGATGCAAGACGGCAAAGAAAGAATTGAGAAAAAATTTAAAAAAGATGTTTTTATTGCCTTAATGGCTTCTACAGGGCAATTAGTTCTATCATTACTTCTCTTTTCTTGGCTGGAAACGCATCAATTGGTGCCTGTAGTGTCATCGCCCATGGATATCAGATTCTTGAGCGATGGTAGCCACTTACCATCAGGTGGATCGTCAGCTCATTTGTTGGCTAATTCATTAAAAAATGAAGTTTGTAAAATACGTTCATGCGGCTCGAAAAAATAGGGGTCGAACGATGAACTTTAACCAGTCCTGCAAGGATTTGTACCAGATTTACGGAACCCTAATGACTAATGTAGAGATTTTGAATTTAAATCTGTCGAGCTGCCGGTACGAGTTAATTATGGTCGACGAGCGCGACTGTGCAATGAAAGTTCGTGGGTAGACCATTGCGTCACGTTTGGCTACCATCTGGTACATGTTCTGATTTGTTAAAAACTCAAGCCTCTTAAGGATAACTTTTTAAATAAATTCGCCAAAAAAGACCAGACAAACCACCTGGTAAATGGTTTATATTTAACTCACTGATAATTCTTGTAAAAAAATAACCGACTTCAAAACTTCGACTTCGACTACAATTAAAGATAACTCAAAAACTACTGGTCAGATGTCGCTCTTTAAATGGGACTACATGATAAGCACCATTTTTAGAAAAAAAAATTAACATGTGTGCAATTCACACGTGGTAGAAGTGAAACCTTCGAAATGTTTGTTTTCAAGATAATGAGACGAATGTAAAATTTCGGGAAGATGATAAATGTAGGTTTCACTAATCTACTTCACTGCGCTCCGCCCCGCTCCACCCCGCTCCGCTCCCCTACCCCTCACTCCCCTACCCTACCCCTGTGCAATGCTTCCTATCTCACTTTAGAATTTATGTGTTTGTCTCTTTTTACTGGACAGTTTCGTTTCATAAAATTTCACCGTCATATTTTTCACAGTTTCATAAAAGTCACCCCCGTACTAAAGAAGTTTTCACTTCAAAAATTAAAATGTGTGCAATTCACACGTGGTAGAAGTGAAACCTTGAAAATCTTTGTTTTATATTATGAGACGAATGTAGAATTTCGGGAAGATGATAATTGTAGGTTTTACTACTCCGATCCACTCCACTCCAACTCAACTCCCCTCCCCGTGTACAATGCTTCCTATCTCACTTTAGAATTTATGTGTCTGTCTCTTTTTACTGGACAGTTTCGTTTCATCGAATTTTAAATCACCCCCGTACTAAAGAAGTTTTCACTTCAAAAACATTAAAATCGGTACACACAGTAAAAAGTAAAATCTCCTCCTGTTTTTGAAGTTTGTTAAAAATGAAGGACGGTTGAAACTGTAACAGATATTGCTCTTTGAATATTTAAATATACACATATACCTAATGACTATTTTATAAATACAGTGACATGACAATCCATCAAAGCTTCAAATTAACCCTAAGCCTTAATTATGTCATTACATTTGCATTAAAATAAATCACAACATAATTGACAGTATACTATACAATAAATTCACATTTCAATTAATTCACATTTTAATATAACTTCCTCTTTTATGTCCATTTTAAATTGGTCGAAAAAAATTTCGGTGAACTAAAATATTACTTTTTATCAGAGAGCGAACGAAAACTGTATTCGTATTTTAAATTAAGCACAACAATGGCCTTATCATATTGCACGTATACTGTTTTTATACTACCTTTTGTATGTAAATAGCCAATAAACATGCAGAAAGGAATATACATGGAACATTGCAGATGAGTTGCAAGCCAAATAGGCACTGAACTTGGTTACTCGTATAGTTTCGTGTTTCGGTCCTAGTGTCGGAGATACAGTCCATCCGTAATAATGCGCGTCCCCTTTACTTTTCGGTCGACAACGCGTTGTAACCTTTGATGTAACCATGTCCATGGTAGCCACGACTTACTCCACCAAGTCACTCGTCTGCTAAGCTTTTTCATTCAATGTATTATGTAGGCCAATATTTTGTGGAAGGACAAAGTTAACGAGCTTGCCTCTATTAGGTATTGCAAGTACAGGCAAGTTTCATAAGAAAACAATTTAACTGTTAAACAGTTATTCATATTCATATCAATCAGTGCGAAACATCAAAACGTTATCAATTTATCATTTCAACAACATATAAACGAAATCATTACGTTTAGTACTTTGATGTATTGCACTCAACGGAAGCTTTCGAGAGTAGGTATCTATTTCATTGAAACTGTGACGTAATTTTACAACAATAAGAGTGTTGTTGTAAACATTTTTGACCGAATTGTTGTTATGGTTATCTAATAATTTGTTATTGTGTTGAACGTAAATAGAGTTATTGTTATCGAAAAATTTGGATCACGTAAATAAACGTAAAAGTTTGATTTACAATTGTATGGTGCGCTCTTAAAGTCTACTCAATAAGTTCAAAATGGTTGAAATTAGACATACTGCTCTTAAAAATACGTGCGATAGCTCATTCTGTTCGGAATGACGTCTAGAAAAATGTTTCGGAAGCGTTTACCAGCACGTAAAAAATTGCAAAAGTTATTGACAAAATAAAGTTGAAAAAAAAAAAGTATTTTGTTTTTGGTAATCACTCCGAAACTATTAATATTTAAGAAATTTTAAAACAAGATTCTTAAAGTAAAGGAAATTTCCAAACAATGACTCGCGGCTCTCGAAACTCTATCTCCATTATTTATAACTTTAATTTAACGCTGATAATTACTTTTTAACAAAAAATAAAACCAACGAAAAAAAAACTGAAAAGCAAAAAATAAAATAAACCATTTAGTATTATAAATTAAGATCCGAAATGAACAGTAAATAAATAATTTTGAGACCGTGCCAAACAAACAACCAAAATAATTACATATAATTCATAATATTATGAGGGCAGCGGCATGCGATGCACACGGCAGCAGCAGCCCGGCGCACATCTTTTCGCCGTTTGTTTTTTCATTGGTTTGGCACCGCCTCAAAATTATTTATTTACTGTTAATTTCGGATCTTAATTTATAATACTAAATGGTTTATTTTATTTTTTGCTTTTCAGTTTTTTTTTCGTTGGTTTTATTTTTTGTTAAAAAGTAATTATTTTTTAATTTTTAGTTGCTATAATACTTATAATTAATAATAAATTATTGATTTTATGAATTATAGATTCAGTTACCAGGTAAAAATGTAGTAGATGAAATATCAATCATCCCCTATTTTCGTACCTATAGGGGTAAAATTTTGTTTCGAAATTTAAACAAGAGTAACCTCAAGGTATACACTATTCAATAAAAAAAGAATCATCGAAATCGGATCATCCAGTACAAAGTTATTGGGGTTAACATGTAAAAATTCCGGATAAAAAACGGATGAATAATCAATCATTCCCTATTTTCGTACCTTTAGGGTGGGAATAAAATTTTCAAAAAAATATGGGACCAACTTCAGGAGATACCTTATTCAATAAAAAAAGAATCATCCAAATCGGACCACCCTGTGCCGATTTCTGCGTGATCATACATAAAAAAAAAAAAATATACGTGTCGAATTGAGAACCTCCTCCTTTTTTTTTCGTCTGTTAAAAATGGGTCTCCACGCGGCATTTTTAGGTTGCGCGTGCGGCGTCAAAACCGAGTTCGTCACACTCAATAATTTTTTAAGGTATTAATTATTAATTAAAAAAAATAAAAAAAATATGGTGTATTCGAAACACTTCAAAGAATTTGCTCCCGTAGGAAATTTTGCTTAAAGTTAATTTTTCAACAAGTTAGACGATTGTTAATTAACTAAATTTTCTCGAACTTCCATTTTCATTGTACACTAAAAAAAATGTTTAAGTAATTGTCCTATAAATTTTTCGCTTCGTGGAGCCCTTCTTATATACATGCTTAACGAGATCACGTCATAAAAGTTTAAAAAGTTTTAATACTTTGTGTATAATAATTTTATAAGTTGAACAAACAATTTTTTCGTTTTTTTATCGAATCGAAATTTAAAAATTGAAAAAAGTTTTTATCTGTACTTTGTTATACATCGTTGTTTTTTTATTTTTAGGAGTTTCAGAAAAAATATATAAAAAAGTTGAGAATTTGTTTATAACAAATTGTTAAGTTAAAAAACAATGAAATTGTTGATAAAAAAATTATTTTTTTATATTTCTATTAAAGACGGTCAGTTATAATTTTTAAGAAAAAAAAATTCTTGACTAATTATTCAAACAATAGAAATATTAAAAAACGATTATAAACAATTAAATATCATTATTAAGAAAAATTTTTTTTTTCAAAAATCATAATATTTTATAAAGAATAAGGTATTAAGAAAGTTTTTCTTGAAAGCATTGAAATAGTCTATTCGTTAATAAAAAAATTATAAAAAAATGAGGGAATGTTTTTTTTTTCAAGTCAGTAAATGTCTTTTATGAATGCCAAAACGATTATGTAATAATAAATTGGGAAAAAAATATTTTCAATAATGTTATTTGGATTTTTCATTTTTTGTTCAACTTATAAAATTATTATACACAAAGTATTAAAACTTTTTAAACTTTTATGACGTGATCTCGTTAAGCATGTATATAAGAAGGGCTCCACGAAGCGAAAAATTTATAGGACAATTACTTAAACATTTTTTTTAATGTACAATGAAAATGGAAGTTCGAGAAAATGTAGTTAATTAACAATCGTCTAACTTGTTGAAAAATTAACTTTAAGCAAAATTTCCAACGGGAGCAAATTCTCTGAAGTGTTTGGAATACACCATATTTTTTTTTATTTTTTTTAATTAATAATTAATACCTTAAAAAATTATTGAGTGTGACGAACTCGGTTTTGACGTCGCACGCGCAACTTAAAAATGCCGCGTGGAGACCCATTTTCAGCGTTAAATTAAAGTTATAAATAATGGAGATAGAGTTTCGAAAGTCGCAAGTCATTGTTTGGAAATTTCCTCTTCTTTAAGAATCTTGTTTTAAAATTTCTTAAATATTAATAGTTTCGGAGTGATTACCAAAAACAAAATACTTTTTTTTTTCAACTTTATTTTGTCAATAACTTTTGCAATTTTTTACGTGCTGGTAAACGCTTCCGAAACATTTTTTTAGACATCATTCCGAACAGAATGAGCTATCGCACGTATTTTTAAGAGCAGTATGTCTAATTTCAACCATTTTGAACTTATTGAGTAGACTATTAAAAGATTCCGGAGGCACGTTGTTTACGCGTAACTATTATCATCAATAGCAAAGATAGTGATGCTGTTGATGATGATAATAATGATTGTTCGCGCCAATAGTGGCATTATTCTGTAAATGCATTTGCCTGTTCCCGCCTTCCCGCCAAAATTATTATAAGACATAATCGCACCTCGCTATTCATTCTATATTTCTATAAAAGCGCGGCAAACCATTCCTTCGCTATTTAAACTCCCATCTTCCCTCTCTTTCTGGCAAGCGCACTTTTATATAGCGGATTCACTCGCACAACACCGAGTTTGGAATGAGAAGAACAAGTTGAAAAAAAAAAGTCTTCCCGCCGCTCTCGAATGCAACACGCTCCTATTGGAAAATAATTAATTAATCCGCATATTATATAAAAACCGCATCGCTCAAGCATTCGAGTTAACGCAAATATCACCGCTACCGCTAAATAACTCATGTAATTACTGTGAAGTGCATAGTGTACCGCAACCAACCATATACGGCATCATTCCTCATAAGAAGTCAAGACGAAAGAAGATTGGAGACATTTGAGCAGCTGCCTAGCCGTCGGCGCAGCTATTACCAGACGAAGTCGAGTCCTGCATCCAGGTTAGTGCGCTTTGCCAATCCTCCAAATAACCCTTGACTTTCTTCCTTCCCCGCAATCTACAGTCCACTTATATCACGCCCGCATGATCCAGCAGCAGTACTTCAAAGTCTGCTCCGCATTCTCACCATTTTTTGGTCACTTCGAGACGGATTCACACCATAAATTTGGTCTTTGAGCCGTATAGATTGGGTCATCAACCGGATTCATATCCTATTATATTATATTTCTATTACTTTTTGCAAATAAATTTATGTGTGTAGTATATTCCGCTCGCATTACATAATATACACCGCTTACTATACATATTTAATTTCATTTGCAAAACGCACCGCACCGCTTAACTATTGCACTTCATAATAAGTATAACTTTCTTTATCTATAATTGAAAACGCATTCCATATTTCGCATTTAGTAATACGCTATTTTTGTGTTTACGACAAACGCTCGCATAATTTTTACTAACGCGTAACTTATTTTGTTCACAAAATGACTACTAAAGTGAAATATCACGACGCTAAAACGATTTCAGACGACGAAATTAGTTTAAAAATATTAACCGCTAAACGTAATTCCATATTTTCACGCATGCAATCAATTTATGATTTGTCAATCAGTGCATTAGACGCTGACTCGCAGAGTTCTTTACTTAGTACCGCAGCTGACCTTGAATACTTACGCGACGAGTTCAAGGACACATTAAATGAATATAATATTAAGAATTTAAAATTAAATCCAGACGCGGAAGTAGATTTCCAACCCATGAATACATTTCATGACATGTACAGCTGCGTTAAAAGTAAGGTTACAAAATTATCCGCACCGCATTCATCTTTGAATTTAGATAATAATAATTTACCCGCTAAGTTTAAACCCTCGCTCCCGCCTATGGAATTATTAACTTTTAATGGAGACATACGACACTGGTCTATGTTCTACCAACAATTTAAAACGCTGGTCCATGAAAACCACCAGTTAACAGACGCTGAACGGGTTTACTATTTAGTCAGTAAGTTATCAGACAAGGCATTATCTGTCTGCGCAGGCCTTATGCCTACAGCTGAAAACTATTCAGTGATCTGGAACGCACTTATCCACAGATACAATGACGAGCGTGCACTCGCTACTACTTATATAAATCAGCTGTTGGAAATTAAAAATGTTAACGCTAATACGCCCGCTGGTTATCATAATTTTATGGACAAGTTCGACGCTTCTATTAACGCTCTTAAACAACTTAAAATTGATGACATGTCTGATTTTCTCTTTTTAAATATTGCGCTTAGGAAATTAGACACTGAAACCGTAAAAGCGTTCGAAATGTCGTGCCGCAAAGTTAACATACCTAAATATTCCGATTTAATTAAATTTTTATTCGAACAGAACAGGGCTTTGTGCCATACATTTCAATCACCGCATACGTCGTCTAGTAATAATAATAAAACTAATATTAAATTAATACCCGCTCCTAATAAATGTATTAGTAAAACATTTATTAACACTTATTCTCCGCGTTCATGTATTCTTTGCAAATCAAACGAGCATGAACATTTATATGTCTGTCCGCGTTTCTTAAAACTCGCTACGCACGATAAATATAATTTTATAAAACAAAATAAATGTTGTACTAATTGTTTAAGTAATAAACACGCATTATCAATGTGTAAATCGCAACGCAGATGTACTCATTGCTCCCGCTCGCATCATTCTTTACTTCATATTTTTAATAATAATAATAGAAATAAATTCGATTCATCGCTCACTAAAAATACGCAAAATTCATTAAACCGCTCTCATTCTGTTAACGACGCTCCGCATAATACTAATAAGGTTGAGCATTCTACGGCACGAAATACATCGTCCCGCCCGCATTTCTTTAGTAACCCTTCAGTCGATACCAATAAGGTCGATTGTTCTTCGACAAACACACAAGAGGGACAAAACGCGTCTTCGTCTTGTAATGTGTCGCGCGAATTATTAAATGAGCCTCATTGTTTTACGACATTATTGGGAACCGCGAAAATTAAAATAGTAAATAAATATGGCCACGAACATTTTCTTCGATGTTTAGTGGACCCTGGCTCGCAATGTGATTATATAACAAAGGATTGTTGCAAACGCTTGTTCTTACCGATTTCTAATAATACTCCCTTCAATGAGGTGCACGGAATCGGTGGAATATCGCAAAGGATTTTAGGTGTAACTTCCTTACAATTTACTTCCCGCTTTGATGATAATAAAATGTATCAAATTAAACCGCTAGTAGTACCCACATTAACAGGACAATTACCACAATCACGCATAGATATTTCCAAAATAAATTTTATAAATAAAATCCGCTTAGCCGACGATTCATTTCACCAGCCTGGTGATATTGACGTCTTATTAGGAGTCAACACTTATTTACAAATTTTATTATCTGATAAAATAATTAGTTCGCAATCTCCCAGTGCCATTGAAACTTCACTCGGTTATATTATTTTAGGAGAAGCGGAGACTGAAAACCGCACTAGTATACCGCGTTCTTTTTTCACATATTGTGTTAATGATAATTTAAATAAATCTGCACTCAAAACTCTAACGCTACGCTCTTCTATAAAAACGCTTTACTAAATATCCCGACTTCGCACCCGCTTTCACTATATTATCCGAGATTACATATATACAAGTTATTTTAAATCATTAATCGCTCTTATCAAGGTTCATAACCGTGTTTTTATCTCCCGCAGTACCCTGTCACACGTAATGAAGTTAACTGTGTACAGTATTAGACACAAGTTCTAAATCGGATAATAATATTTCATTAAATAGCATTTTACATAGCGGGCACAATTTACAGTCGGATATTTTTAATATTTTATTGAACTTACGAGTTTACCGCATCGCTTTCTTTGCCGACGTTAGGCAAGTGTACTTATGCTTAGAAGTACAGCAATCGCACCGCGCGTTTCAACGCATTCTTTATCGTTTCCCTGACGAGAAAGATTTACAAATATACGAATTTAATCGTGTAACTTTTGGTTTACGCTCCTCGCCTTTTCTTGCGCTCCGCACCTTACGTCAGCTGGCGTCTGACGAAAAGGAGTCCTATCCTCTGGCCGCATCGGTGGTCGAGAGAGATATTTATATGGACGACATCGCATCCTCCGCACCCTGTGTTGACATCGCTGTCGACGTGGCCACTCAGCTAATTCAAATGTTCCATCGTGGTGGATTTGAGTTAGTTAAGTGGGCAATAATAGGTAGTTCAGAACTATTACAACATATTCTCGCAACGCATCGTCAACTAGAAACCGTTTCTTTTGATGACGATAATATTTTTAAAATATTAGAGCTTCGTTGGCATTAAGCTAACGAAAGTTTTTGTTTTCCGCCGCTCGCATGCACTAAACGTGCAATCTTATCCGCAACCGCTCGCCTGTACCTACTTACAATGTTTTAGGACTCGTTGGTTCAGTTATTCTCTTCGCTAAACTTTTAATTAAAGCCTAATGGATTCTCAAACTTGATTGGGACCAGGCTCCGCCCGCAAATGTTGTCAAAACGTGGCAACAATATATTTCAGAACTACCTCTAATATCACGCTTACAATTCTCACGTCATATGGGAGTTGATAAAAACTCGCAAATTTCGCTACTCGCGTTCGCTGATGCCAGTGAAAAGGCATATGGCTGCGTGATTTACTCGCATGTAGTTAACGGTAACGACCCACCATAGGTCACGCTGCTCTGTTCCAAGTCCAGGGTGTCTCCCTTAAAAACGGTTACATTAGCTAGACTCGAGCTATGTGCATTAGTGTTACTCGCTAAATTAGTATGTACCGTTTATGATACGCTATCCGCGAGACATCCGATTGATAAAATTTACGCGTTCTCGGATTCTGAAGTCGCACTCTGTGCTCTTCACCGCACCGATTTAACACCTTCGTTGCTAACCGTATTTCGCAGATACGGTCTTCTTTATCATGTGATCAATTTTATCAGATCGCAGGATCAGAAAACCCCGCTCACCATGTCTCCCGCGGACTATTACCGTCGCAAATAATTAAATACAATAATACAAATAATAAAACAGTTCACTTCTCATTCTTCAAATTTACTAGAAGAAAAAACTGTTTCATCTAGCAAAACTCAAGAACATCCTTTTATCACGCTTAGTTTGAAACATAAATTATCACGCAATCAAATGATAACCGCTTCTGACTTGGAACACGCTGAAACTACCATAATTAAAATCATACAAAGTACTGATAACCGCATTACTTGGAAACTCAAGCCCGCTATATGTGTTAAGTAGCGATCCATCGGAGCCTACTGCACTTACACCCGCACATTTCCTTGCATTAAAACCGCTTGAATATTTACCCGCCGCGGATCTAAGTAAAGAACGCACTCATTTCTTATCACGCTTTTCTTTACTAATTGATTCTCCAATTCAATCGTTTTGGAAACGTTTTAGGTCTGAATACCTCCACACTCTTCAAACGATGGAAAAATGGAATAGAAATTCCACGCCTATATCTGTGGGAACAATTGTTCTCATAGATATAGATAACGTTCCGCCGCTACAGTGGCCGCTAGGTGTTGTCACTGAATATTTCCCGGTAGAGACGGTGTGGTGCGCGTTGCACAAGTGAAAACTCTGCAACGCCCAGTCGTTAGACCTTGCCCTCTACCCACACAATAACTCGCACATTATATATCTTTTAAATATTATATATTACATAGTTTTAAGTTTATAATATAACGCCATTTTTCGCAAAGTATTTATATCGCACCGCTTTTCCGCAATCGCATCATTCTCATTTCATTATATTCACTCCGCTATATATATTTATGTTTATATACATCTTTGTTTGCTGGTTGAGGAGACCTCAAGGCCGGGGGGATGTTCGCGCCAATAGTGGCATTATTCTGTAAATGCATTTGCCTGTTCCCGCCTTCCCGCCAAAATTATTATAAGACATAATCGCACCTCGCTATTCATTCTATATTTCTATAAAAGCGCGGCAAACCATTCCTTCGCTATTTAAACTCCCATCTTCCCTCTCTTTCTGGCAAGCGCACTTTTATATAGCGGATTCACTCGCACAACACCGAGTTTGGAATGAGAAGAACAAGTTGAAAAAAAAAAGTCTTCCCGCCGCTCTCGAATGCAACACGCTCCTATTGGAAAATAATTAATTAATCCGCATATTATATAAAAACCGCATCGCTCAAGCATTCGAGTTAACGCAAATATCACCGCTACCGCTAAATAACTCATGTAATTACTGTGAAGTGCATAGTGTACCGCAACCAACCATATACGGCATCATTCCTCATAAGAAGTCAAGACGAAAGAAGATTGGAGACATTTGAGCAGCTGCCTAGCCGTCGGCGCAGCTATTACCAGACGAAGTCGAGTCCTGCATCCAGGTTAGTGCGCTTTGCCAATCCTCCAAATAACCCTTGACTTTCTTCCTTCCCCGCAATCTACAGTCCACTTATATCACGCCCGCATGATCCAGCAGCAGTACTTCAAAGTCTGCTCCGCATTCTCACCAATGATGATTATTTATGTTTAGTGAAAAAACCAAAACCGACGTTCAGGCGCCCAGTAAGAAGTTTCTGAAATAAATATATTTACATCCATTTTGTTACCTGTAACAAAAAGGTTGTAGATTACATACATATACAACCTGTTGTATATTGATTTCATTTTACGTTTTGTACAATTATATTAAGTTGCATTATTATAATGTAGTTAGATAAAAATATTTATTTAACAAAACCTTATCAAACAATTAATGCTCAAACAGACTAATGTACCAGCATTAAAATATTTGAGTGACAGAAAAATCCTGAATGGAATCTGATAGGTACTGGACGTTAAAAAAATCGAAATCGACTTCCTCATACTGAGTGCAAAGTCATAACTTTAACCTATTAAGTAATGAAAAATAGGTTGCGCAGTCGCTGCGCGTGCGACGGATAGGCGCGGCTACATGCCCGCGCTGTTCTAGACCAGTGTCTCACTTCGATATACTTGGATTGATCAGTCTTAGGATGTGACTTTTTGTATTAAAAAAAAAAGTTTTTTTTGTGTTCAGGTTGAATAATGTTCAAGTTGGATTGTTACTAAGTAGACGAAGTTAACTTTTATTATAGTTGGGAAAAAAAATATTGTTGTTCATTTTTGAGACTGTAATCCACTATGATACAATTTTCAAAGTAAATAAATTTCATAGTTTCTGTTACTATACTGTTTCACTCATTCATAAGGCACGCAAAATTCCTTAGATATACTCAATTAACGTATAAAAAATTGAGTGCCACATGAATATCTGCGGCAGTTATGAATCAAACCTGGATAAGCTACAGGAGATACAGGATTTAGCTTAGCTCTAATTCATGCTGTTATTTATAAAAAAAACGGAAGAAAAATTATATAACAAAGGCTCGGACATAACCTTGTACATTTTCTCGTTTTATCCTTAGGAATGTGAAGGTTAAGATGTCACAATTTTCTTGAACGACTATAACCGTCCACCTATCCGCCCTCTTGCACTTAACCTAATAACATCGCAATCTTACGGTGTTAGCTGACGAAATTGCGGGGTCATCTACCGGGCACTAATTGAGATAGTTTAGCTTAAGACACTGGCCGGTCGGCAGACATCCGTAAATTGGCCGTTTATGGTGAAAGTAGGGACCATCAGGCCTGTGGAAATGGTAAAGTTCATTGTAGCTCCCGATATTACCGTCATGTTATGGAGCTTCGCTTCGGGGCGCGAGACGAGATTCGAGGGATTCGTGGAAAAGACAACGCTTATGACTCCAATAAATATAATGTTTTACATTCAAATTAAAATGTTAGTTTCTACAGTTACCAAAATTAATGGACAGCACGCGGGGCAACATTAGATCATTATTATACTAAAAACCACCTCAACACGTTCATAAAATTTAAATAGTATTTGCAAACAAAACAAGTCTTAATTTTTCCGCATTTTTCATGTTACCTCATTTTTCGTTATTACTCTAAAGGCTTAATTTTTCTCATAAATCACATTGGTAAAAACTGCAAAGCCCTGATTTTTGCAATAATCACAAAGTCTTATAAACTATTATAATATGCTTATTCTCTGTAATGATCTCCAAGTATAAACCAAAAGTAATATTATGTGAAAAACGAACAATCAGCCAAATAAGTGACTCTATAAGAAGCGCAAACCTATAAAGAAACAAAGCCATGATTGTCAACCTCACCAAAATGTCACAATCAAAATAAAATAAGTCACATCTAG
Source organism: Thymelicus sylvestris (assembly GCA_911387775.1). Classification (NCBI taxonomy): domain Eukaryota; kingdom Metazoa; phylum Arthropoda; class Insecta; order Lepidoptera; family Hesperiidae; genus Thymelicus; species Thymelicus sylvestris. The sequence goes on along the minus strand of OU426900.1, from coordinate 9,577,874 downwards.
AATGGATCTAAACCAGTGACAGTAACAAGCGTCCCACGTCCGCGAACTGTTCAAAACGTGTAGCGCTCATGCAATCTGATTTACGTGAACCACTCCTGAAATCGTAGCCGCTAAAGTATCCGATTCCCTTTTTAGAAATGCTAATTCAACGCAGGTTAGCCGTTGCCCGCATTGTCACTGCACACTCATTTAAATAACTATTAAAATTGTAAGTGACAAAATATTTAATGGGTTAACAAAATATTAACACTTTGGTAAATTAATTATTATTTATACAATTTATTCTACTTTATTATAATCATAATTTTAAAATATTTGTATTTATCAATTATTTGTGACTTTGTATTTAGTATTGCATGTAATTTTTTCCACTATTAGCGACCCTGTATTTCAGTTGGTCGCAACTCTGCCAAGGGTCGGAAGTTCGGTAACCGATTGTGGCATTCATTGTGGGGACATGTGTTTATGAATATGAATAATTGGGCTTTGAGTGCACAAACTTTTTAAATTGTAATGACTAATGCATGGGTATTCCACATACCTACCTAGCTTCTAAAGCATGAAATAGAATCGTACCAAACCTTACCTAACATACGTACCTACCTAACATTGAATCTATAATTATCACAAAAATTTACAGCCACTGGTTTATCATGTTTGCGATGATAATGTTACTAAAAACAAGACTTGTTTAAAAAGGCATTAGAAGATATTACCTGTCATACTAAATAGCGGTATACGAAACACGTGCTATATCCTACTGCAATAATCATTTCGTATCGTTAATTGCAAAGACCTTTATAGAACGAATGCCAAGGATGGATGCATTTATTTACAGGAACCAAACACTAATTAATAATTACTCAATTTTATTTTTAAGATGACATCAATTGTGATGAATAGGTACCATAATATATTTAAAGATAAAATGCGTAAATTACCTATGTCCAATTTGTTTGAAATGCATAAGGAATTTGCTGTACTTTTATAATTAACTAAAATAATTCAACATTTCATAGTTCTTGAAAAAGCATCTTCAAAGATACAAATGTGAATGTGTATGATTTATAAAAACAATATTTTCGACGACATCGCGATCATCAAATCGTATAATACGAGTATAACAATAGTGATGTAGCCCAGTTATAATACAATAATAGTGATGCAAAGGCACATAATCATAATAAACCTGTTATCTTATTATCTATCGTGGAATATCTTCTAAACAAAGCCATAAATCATGTAACAGATCATTTTGTACGTTGCCTCCGTGACTTGAGGTCAAGTAGCATTTTAAATAATTGCACTTATGCTTGTAATTGATTGGTTCAGCTCTTTGTTTAGAGAGCCCTACTACGTTCGACGTTTCGTTGGACGATCGATTTGTTAAAGATAATTCGAGTCCTTGACTTGTACACTATTAATAATCGTGTTATACACTATGGGTACCGCTTGCACAAACATCCAGTGTATGCTTAGAAGATTGACTAGTTAAAAAACGGAAATCGTGGTTGCTAACTTAACAATGTGAACAAAAAACAATAGCTACTTTTTAAGTTCATGATTGTATAATTTACTCGTATTATGACTGGGTTCACTCGTATTATCTAGGTGATTTTCTGCTTTTTACTATAATACATAATATTGATCTGTACGTCGTAGACTTATTCGTAAGTATACAGTGGGTATGAATGTAAGATAAAATTTATCTTTAAAACTGTTCAAGCTTAAATAGATGAATTTTATAAGAATATAAAAAGGGTACCCAAAACATTATAATTGCCGCTAGGATACATTTTAATTTAATTTTCGTTACATTTAATTACACTCTAACAAAAGCGAGCTGTTTTAATGTTTTCTCTAACTACAAAGATAAGAAATAATTATAACAATAATAAATGTAATGTCATAAGGGTTTTAAGGATTGAATAAATGAATAATGGGATGGATACATGTAGGTACTAAAGTCCCATAATAAAGTAAAATAATAAAATGTGAACTATGTCCATCACCTTATTAATATCTAGAACAATCAATTACAATTACTTACAATAAAAACACAAGGTCATTAATAAGTATTCTATTCTTTGTGCTTACGTAGGGAAACATTGCAGATTGTATTAAAATTTCATATTAGGCATTACAAAAATTACTTTGGTATTTTGATCTGCAGCCAGCTCATATTGTCTTCGGGTGGTTGCGGTATGTCGGAATTAACAAGTTTACCTAGAAAATAATAATTATTTGAATAATGAGTGAAAATTCAACAAAAAAAAATCGACCAAGTGTTTGTGAACTTGGCCGTATTTTTATTATTTTGCAGTCGGTTAAAATAAAAAATCATGTTAAAATTTGAACCTTTTTCCAATAGCTGTAGAATTGCTTTCATGTTGACATCTACGTCCGATTTTTTCGGTGTGTCTTGTCCGTTTGTATCTTGAAAATCATAAAAAAACAAAAGTACATACACACGTCAGAAAACTTATGTTAAAATATCTAATTTGCATTATTTTACGTGAGGTAACCTACGAGTACAGTCGGCTGCAGAAGTAGCTTAACATTTTAGTACCTTGTCACATTACATTTCTTGAATTTGTCATAGATGTTGCTAGGAAACCGTCAAAACAGTTACTATTACAAAGTACTATAATGTTAAGCTACTTCTGCGGCCGACTGTAGGTATCATACCTATAATCAGAGGAGACTTGATGTTATAACTATAATTAGTGGGATAATTATTATGGATTTTGTTGACGAAGAACATGTAAAATATGACAAACCAATTTGTCCACTGTATTTTCTCTCCAGATCTTCGATGGCTTTTTTTAAATCTTTCCTTAAAACAGGCTGCATATCAAGATCTGAAATTATGTAGGTAATGTTTAAAACTTTTCTTAAATTATGTTTTAATAACCTAATTGTTTATTTTCAATATGACTCTAGGTATGAATAGAAAACTAGTATGATTACTATACGCCTCTTGCAATCAAAGTCTATAGAGAGTTTAGGACGAACTATCATGATTGAAAGCGTTTATATAATTATATTTTTGGCATATCTAATGTTATATGCACAGGAAATCCCTTGTCTGGAGTCAACCCTAATACTAACATAATAAACGCTTACACAAGAACGCTATGTCCAGCAGTGGACTTTAAAAGGCTGTTAGATAGATAGATAGAAACGCTTACACACTCATGCCCCAGCAGTAGTTCTTTACCTGTGCCGCAGGTGGCACACATATAACACATCACAGTAACTCTCATGACCGGAGTACAAATATTTATCCGTCACATAAATATCTGCACCAGCCGGGAATCGAACCCGGGACCCCTCGCTTAGCAGGCAGGGTTGTTATCAAACCAACTAGTCTACAGTGTCGTCAAACCCTGAACAACAGGTCACCATTGTCATGAAAATGTTAACAAACTAACAATCAAAATACGTTAAATAAAAGCTTGTAATATTGATCGTTTCCAGTGATTCGTGATAAATGGTAAGTGTTGTAAATATTTGCGTTATATCTAATCAAATATTATATTTTTCTATTATACCTACCTGAAGAATAAATGGAAGGTTTTGGCACCATGATTTCTTCTGTTTTGTTTTTCCCATTGTGAGAACGAGCTGAAATTTTTAATTAAAAATACATTGTTGTTATAATTTAATATTTTATAGGCTTAATAAACTGATAATAAATAAATTGAATATTGTAAGAGCTGACTAACGAGCAAACGCAGCAGATTAGATTAGATTAGATTTTTTTAAATGGAAATAGCCGACAAATGAGCTGACGATCCACCCGATGGTAAGTAAGTGGCTATCGTCGGCTATGGACAGCAGCTATACCAAAGGAATCACTGATGCGTTGCCGGCCAAGAAAGAGAGGAGCAAAAGAAAGAAAGAACTGGCTCTCAAGCTCAAGGGTGGTGGGTAGCTATCCAGGCGAACCCCATGGAGAAATAATAATGGTAATAATGGTATTTAATAATTAACAAAGTGATCAACCTCATCCATTGATACCACACCAAAAGCATCGCCGATTCTTTGAGCACCTGAATGAAGAACATTTTCCTATTTCTGTAATTAATTTTCTAAATACCCTGTGAATCCTGTGATATTCTAATAAAGTAGTGAGCCAGAGTCGATAGATGCCACATCGTTTGATAGTCTAGTTCAGTCACTTCAGTTACGAGACAGACTCTGCTTGTCCGTCGGAGCTTCCCGTATATACAAAGTTACTCTACTCGTATGGTCGGAGCGGACGGTAATATTGTATCTACGGTTGTGTGCCTGATGATAAGAGGTGGGTCGGATGGCCGATATAAAATACGTAATTAATCACTTTCCGTGTGATTATATTTTTGCAGAGTAACACCTTACACCTGTTACTGTCACCGAAATGATCTCGGCTGTACGTTACATGCGCTTATATAGAAAAATCACAGTCAATACAGTGTCTCATTAAGACTTATTTGGTAGTGTTGCCAGTAGTTTGTAACACTATACACTGTTAATATTATTAAGGTGGTTCGAGTACATTAGAAACGCTATTTCGGTCATTTAATGTTCATGCGTACATGTTAATATTATGTTAATGTTTATGTTAATATTATACCTTGTAGTATAAAAATTGCAGTAAACTAACCATTTGGATGTGGTTTTCGGAGATGGATGTAATTGACTCGTCTTTGAGGATCTTCACCAGCAATATCGAGATGTAGTTCTATTTGGTGGTTTGGAAAGTCCGCTGTAAACATTCTTACTTTCAAGTGCATTTATTTACTTTGTTACTTTCAAGTGCAGTAGTAAACGGTGCGGTAGTAAAAATCCGTGTAACCACTGGTAGTAGGAATAGTAGTGGCACGGGTACATACAAGACATTTTAATTACGGGGAGAAATATGGTAACGAAATGTTTTTTTTTTCGTAGCAGTAGAGAGAAGCATCGTAGAATAGAAATTAGAAGACTATAAGTAGTCGATGTCGGTATACTAGTTTGTACGGAGTTCAGTCAATATGTGGTGGAAGTAGATTAGGTATTATGCTTTCTAAAAACAGTTAAAGTATTTTGTAAAACCAGTAACTTTAATATATACTCCTCAAGCCTTTTCGGATGCCTTGGACATCTGATATTCAAGTCAATTATTATATTAATAATCATAACAATAACTATGCAGATAATATGTAGAGTACCAGAAAGCCGTTTTACAGCAGTCATGTATTTTTCAAAAATACTGTCCAGTTTTTGGGATGTAAATCTGTTGTCGCCTGAAACAAATAAAAAAGAAAAATGTAAGTTTATTCACCATAACTGAAAACACATTGAAATTAAATTAAAACACTTTAAATAATAAATGTAATAAATGTAATAATCTGGCTTATATTTAACATACTATGAACATAGCTTTTTTTATTGGTAAAAACCTATGCTCACCATTTTTGTGACACTGGCATGAGAAAGTAACAAATATAACCAAAACTTTATACACCAGTAACCTATCAAACATTGGTACGATAGCTAACATTTTATTTTACTTTTATAAATTTTTTCATTGATTTACGGCACCAAACTATAAATCATAAACAAATAGCAGGTAGACATTTGGTAATAAAATTCTTTTAGGGTTTCTGATTTCTAACTGGCAAAATCGTTAATGTATAATATTTCATGCGTCTGTGAGCATTTTATTCTGTTCTCGGAACCCATACAACGCAAACTATGATACTAACACCCTAGAAGCGCTCATAGCCTGTGTCGATTCTAAGTAATCGAGTGTAGGCTCAGCCCAATAAAACGACGTAATTAATTTTGGTTGTTTGTTTGGCACGGTCTCAAAATTATTTATTTAGTGTTAATTTTGGATCTTAATTTATAATACTAAATGATTTATTTTATTTTTTGCTTTTCAGTTTTTTTTTTTCGTTGGTTTTATTTTTTGTTAACAAGTAATTATTTTAATAACAATTTCCATTAAACTCATAATAAAATAAGTTATCACTAAAATCACAGACTTTAATAGCGAAATAACTTTTGGCTCGGGTTTGCATGCAACCGTTCAGGTTGACTGTCGAATGGCGAATGTCCCGGTTACTGAGTTCTTTGTCGATGTAGTGTAGTGTGACATTGTATGACAAGGGGTGGGAGGGGGACCAAAATTTCGTAACGTCACTTTTAAAAATGGAATAATTGGTATGTATAAGTAAATATTAAAAAACAATTAATCGAAATAAAACTTTTTTCGGAACTGCTTTTTTAATTTAATAATTTCTAGGTGTAAAATTTCATAATATGTGAGGTCACACTAGGGGGGGAGGTCTTACAAATGTGACCAGCTATGACATGGAGGGGGGGAGAGGTCGTCAAAAAGTCATGAAATTAGTGTGACGTAATTTATGGACGGCCCCTTAAAATGGCATGAAAACTTCTGACACCAGGGTTGGACACTAAACCCCCTGTTAGTCTTAATTGGTGCAGTGTGGTGGAGCATGTTCTAGACTTCTACAAGAGACCCGTGCTCAGTAGTATTTCATAAATGGGTTGCAGCCAATACAAACGCTCATTTCTCTCGCTCTCTCGCTCTATTCAAACACTTTTACTGTTTTTATATTTTGATCTGTTACTTCGCTCTTACTGTGAATTTCATCAATTACTATAAGCATTAATACGAGTTTAATGACTACTTATCTTTCCATTTACGTAAGTGTTAAATTTTACTGGTCATAAAAATTATAAAACCAATTATTTTGGCTGAAACATATTTAGTCACCCTTGACTGTTGGCATTCATATGTAGTTAACAAGCCAATGATGGACAGTTATTATCACCAGTTAAATAAGCTCCAAGATTATCTGTGATACACTACTTTTGGTAGCAGAAGGACGTATTACGTGATAATTATTGTTAAACATTCGTTTAATTAACTGTAATTTAATTAGTTGGTGGCGGCGAGAAATCCTCAAGTCTTAATAAACGTATTTAAAATTCTTCGGGTAGTTATCGATGCGGTAGGAAGAAGATTAAGGAGTGGTAGCAGAGGTATGGACATTATTCTTTCGCACAGGTAAATACTGGATACATCTCAGATTTAAAAAACACCTATCAGTTGCTTTGGTGAAGACAACAAACTTTCTTATCTGACATTCCTATCCTACTAATATCGTCAACCGCTCGTTTCTCTCGGCTCATATTATACACTAGCTGTTTCCCGCTGTTTCACCCGCGGTTATTTGTAGAAAAAACTAACTACTAAAATATATGATGTTATATAGCCTGTAGCCTTCCTCGGTAAATGGACTATCAAACACAAAAATAATTCTTCAATTCGAACTAGTAGTTCCTGAGATTAGCGCGTTCAACCAAACAAACTCTTCAGCTTTATAATATTAGTATAGATACAAGATACGGACGAAAAACAACCCATCCTTGGCAGTCGGGTAAAAATCGTTTGTTATCACGCCTCCTTTACGGATAATAAACGATTTATGTCTCTTAATTAAACAAATATTCTTAACATTTTATAGTAGACATTCGACAGGAAGTAAGTCTACCTCAAGTCATGTTGGCGGCTTAGAATTGCCTGTCATTAATTTATTATGCTTGTAAATAATTCAATTCGCCAATAAAAATGAATGATTTGTTTTTGTGAACTGGTTTTTCATATCAGGTCCGTTAATTAGAATCGTCTAGATCGTAATTTTAATTGCCTAAGTATTAACAAACGACCAATTTATGTGCACCTACATAACTTATTTAATGTAATTTTTTGGAGTATTTCTATGTTCTACAAAGTTCTCTTGACCGATAACGGATTCTTCTAATAATATTCAGCAAATGAAGAGACAAGGCATTTTATAACTTGCCAGCTAAGAAAGAAGAGGAAAGAAGCTGAAAGAAGTCACCAAAATTGTTCAAATGGGAGCTCTATTCGTTCAGTTTGCAACCAGTGTCTATTCAAAAACTTAAAGTCAGCGTTACTTTCGAAGATCTCAAGTGAATTATCGTTTTCTTCTTATCATATCAACCATAAGTGACACACAAGACTAAGGGTCGTGGAGGTAATTCATCAGGTGCCTTATTTACCATCGCCAGGTCATCAGGCCATTGACTTAATATTAAAAACATCTGTGAGTGATTTTGAAAAAAAATTATTGCAGCAGGTATTCGAAGAAGCTCGAAGTGTTTCTTCAAGAGGTGAGAGAGTGCAATTCGTGCATAGTAGTGGGTTGTCAATGGGTTGAAAAATATAATAATTAAAATAAATAAAAAACTTAAAATTTTGTATATTTTAGAAGATAAAAGCATAAAGCAAACATATGACGCAGAAAGGGTATTCTACGATGTTGGTTATGAAATGATATTCCTTTTACTTTGCTCCATGATATTATATTTCCAGTTCTCCTAACGTTCACATCAATAATTCCAAGTACTTCAACACTACGTGATCCTCCGTTCTATCTTATTGACAATTCCTTCATCTAAATATGACATGTCGTTTCTTATATGCCAACCTCTGCATCGGACAGGCGTTGTAGAATAAAGAGGTCCGTCCCTGGACCTTCACTGGAGATTCGTGGCCTCACCGACATATACATAAATCTAATATTGTATCAGATGACATCAAAACACAAGGCGGAACCAAATTCAATGGTTATCGATACATTTTTGCCCTCAGTTCGCTCCTCTAAATCGTGTGCAGTACATAACATAATATTAAATTTAATAAGAATCGATAAAGTTTATTGCCGTACAGAAATTATTACCCTCGTGGATCTCGATAGTTGTAGTTATTTCAAAATGTACCTAAATTGTTGTTATCGTCGCCAGTGTAGCGACAATCGTGAGAGCGGCCGACCTCATGTGTGATGATGTACTGCGATTTGTGTACTACCTGAAATAAGAACGGAATTTAACTGCTAAAACTAGAAATACTTGTGGTCGGTATTTACTCTGACTGCGCAAGTTTTTGCGCTTCGTTTCAGAAATAATTCTGAGGTGGCAACAGCTATGACCGTTTACTTAACAAAATAATATTCAGTCAAAGTTAAAATCATTTATTCATCACTGATACTAATTACAATTTTGACTCATTGATATTAAAGTCTAAATTAAAGCTTTGTTTTGTTATGTTGTTGTGTATGATTGGGTTTGTATTGTTGTGATAGTTGTAGTACTAGTTAGTGTATGATTGGCTTCAACCCATTAATGGCCCAGTACTGGGCAAGGGTCCTTTTGAGGGGGTTCCTTTTGAGGAAGCCTAGAGCATACTCCAACACGCTGCTCCAGTGCGAATTGGTGGAGGGGTGAGTGGCCAACCCCAGTGTCGGAAATTTTCAAACCGCCCGAGGGCTTAACGACTGTTATCTTATGATAACAACCGGGACCGACGGCTTTACGTACCCTCCGAAGCACGGAAACGCGGAAATTTTTGACACTGGCGGTCACCCATCCAACTACCGACCGAGCCCGCTGTTGCTTAACTTTGTCGATTACCTACTTAGGATCGACGCAAGCCGCCAGCTATGAGCGCTTCAAATGTATATGATTAGTGATAGATTATACGGATTCGTTTGTGATTTGATTGAAATAGCTATCTATTTAATGAATATTATACGTAAATGTCAAAACAAGATGTCTGAATACTTAATCTGAAACCCATAAATATTCTTTATTATATTCTTTATGAATAGCGGAAATGTATTGATCAATGTCATATTAATTTTGACCCATTTGAGGAGTAGAGCCTCATATGAATTTGCTTTAAAAAAGCGCAAATATGAAAAGTAGAAAGTTAATGTAAAACATCCAACTGTTATGAATATATATATGTATAGACCACAATATAGCGTGGTATAAACAACATTATATTATTAAGAATGTTGCTGACTATACAATCTTTTACACATCTAAATGAATCTAATTAAACTATATCACCTTTGCAAGGTCTTATATTATAATTAGTTAGTAAATTATTGTTATCTATAGTCGTCAAGGCAAAATAGTTGAAATGTAATCAAAGAATGATAATAAGGTCGTAAAAATAATAACTTTGTCAATACTTCATTGTTGTTAACAGGTTTTATACCGATGTTAAAATTAGGGAGTTACATGTAAGAAAATTCCATTTAGCCTAGATCAATGTTAATAAAAATAATAATAACCTGCCTATTTGTTAACAAATGAGACAATTTAGAATATATGAATTAAAAATTTGGATTTAAATAATTATCTTGCATAATCTAGTATTATGTCTAAAAGTCTAGACTTCTGATTACGATAATAATGTTACGCTGAAAAGATGGGTTGTTTCTGTACTTAACGCAATTCCTTTACTCTATGACGAAACCGAAGCAATCTAGTAGCTTATTTAGGGAGATTTCTATGCAAATTTAACTACAGCAGTTACTGCATACGACCACTAACGAAGTACGCCATTAAAATGGGCCGATAGGCGGTGACATTAAAATTTTCATGACGCATTGGATATCGCGTGTTCGTGGTTGAGTAGTAACTTAGAAACAGGTAGGTACATAACCCCAACAAGGATGCTATTATAATACCAATAACTTATTTATTCGATAAGCGACATAACATGTACCTATTATTAGTATGCGCTTATGCTTATGCGCCTCGGCATCAATCCGGCAATGGACGCCTAATGAATGATTGATTTTCGTGGATTTATCCATCCACTGATGTTAGTTGATTGTGGTTGTTGTTGTTGATTGTCGGTGTAGTGTCGGTACTGTCAGAGGAATGAAGAAGCACCTAGTGTCGATAAACGACCAGATGTGACTAGCACCGTTCGTACTTCGTATATAGTGCGTTTCACGTTCTGTTCGCTATCATACTAATACTATGCAGTATAACCAAATGCATCACCGACGATGTGCCAGCGTTGAGATAGAAGTAAGAAATCCGATTTAAAAGCACTCCTGCACTAACTTGTACTAGTCTGCACAACATGGCGACAACATTTTATTATAGTGGTATTTAACCTGTCGCTTGTTTTGCCTACATCGTCAGTAGATCGCCTGATCATTGATCATCCTGTGATTCACATACTGTCATTCATTAGTCTCTGTTTTACTATGGTCTTTAACAAAGATATAGTAAAATAACGAGCAATGCTTGATTGGTTCCACAGCAATGTAGCAGGGAATCAAGCAATGGTGCCTCTCGCGATATACCAATGGTGTATAAAAAACGGATAGTGAGGAGCAACTTAATGTTAACGGCAGATGAGGAGGTCCATCATCTTGTACTACCCTTGAGATTTAATTCAGCAGATATACCCTAAGACTCCACCAGGCCAACACGAAGGACTACGCGTGAATGGTAATAAGCGAAGGATCTACAATTTCATATCTTCTACAAGTAATATTCGGGAACCTTATCCCCAAGAAAAGAGCTAATAAGCATACTATTTCGAACTTCTTCTAGGATCTAGGAGTGTGCACGTATCATATATTTTAAAAAGGATATTTTTTTTGTCAAAATAATATTTAAAGCTATTGAACTTGAAATACTTTTAGATTTATAAGTACTATTATTTCTTCTGTGGTTATAGTCTTTCCATACGACATCCATTTTGATATTTATGGGCTACTGTGATCACTTACGATCAGCTCGTCTGTCTATTTGACAGATATTCACATATCCTTTATGATGTCGTCATGGGGATTTATGCAGATTTTCAGCTGATTATTGAGATTAGTTTACACTATTTCAAAAAAGAATGAGACTTTCCTATAATTCAAAGACCTGTGTGTTAAATTGGAGATACATTTTAAAAACAATAAATTATCATACAATTAATAGGAAATGAATATTGCAATGTCAATAATTTAATTAATAACCATCAAACTATCTCGAGTAGAAAACGAGTTAGATATGTTCAAAACATCACACTTAGGGTATCAAAGTCGTAATATCGATACAAGAATATTATAGAAACGATAAGGATGATATGAAGACGTAAACAAGTCAGTAATTTTCTGCATAGCGTTATACGTTCGTTGGAATAACAGTTTAGCCTTATATACGAAAATTTAAATTAGACTGTGGAAGCTGAGTACTAGGCATTCAGAAAGCAATAGCGTCCGATTTGGTGGTGCATAGCAATCGGCACCATGTAAGTCGCGAGCATTAGACCGCTTCCCAACAAAGCGGCTGGAGCCTCGCACCAACTATTGTATGAGCTATTTGCCTTATCCGTAACGCGTAATCACAACCGCTCCTGGTAAGAGTGGCGTAAAGTTTTTGATACTTTAATGTGTTTTAAAACGACCGGACTTGAATTACTTGACTTAGATTAAACTCTGAGTATCGTTAGTTTACATTCTGACCGAGAAGTTACAAAGTGAATTGGCTGATTCCTTCATAGCTGTTAACACTTGTTGTTGGGTGTGCTTTTCACACACCACACACACCTGCTCATTTGTCTCTCTTTCTCTTTGTGAATAGGTTTATTTTCTCTATTCATATGTAAATAAATAGTTATTCGATGTCAGTGGCTGAATATAGCCAGTTCCTTGTAAGCTACTAGCCGGGAGCCACTTGCTATAAAACCGCTTCTCTGACGTCCGAGTGCCCAGAACCTACAATTGTGTAACCTATGTGCTATATCGCTGCCTGACCAGCTAGGCTTCTTAGTTTTGATATTTTCAAAAGATGAAAGTTTTTTAGGATAGATAAGATACCTATTAAAATTTAAAATCTAAATAAACGTATCTGTAACGAAATGGTGAGATGTGAGGTGATGTGATAAGATGAGAATCTAGTACAATTGCCTCTTTATTGAACACTAGAATGTACTAAAGGATTTTTAGACTAAAGGATGAACATAATAATATTAAGTTACACAGTATATTAAGTTACAGGTGTACTGATTTATGTACTGATCTTGAGCCCTTCTTAAAGTTCTGCAACTAGGTAACGCTCTAGAAAAGCCTCACAGTTCAAACAATTATTCAATTGTAGTTACAGCCAAGTAAAGAGATAGGTTTCTCCAGTAGATACGCATTAATCGACCGATGTGTATTCTGTACGCAATAATGTTATTCGCATTATACTCAACATTAATTTTCACTTAGAGTACGCTAGTGTAACATGTACCTAATTTACATTTACATTGTACCTTTTACGCTATACATCCAATAAGTTAACGCAATTGTTTCAAATGTAACTTATCGGAATTGAAATTTAACTTCTATTGCTCTATATTTTATGTATTTCTATATTTACATTAAGTAAACAGTAAAACGATAAAAAGTTGTCTTCCTAATCATCTTTACTCGTGAGGTATTTATTGAATTATTAAAAACATAAAATATTCTGATTTTTACCATCTCATGGTAAGTGACTCGCTTACCTACGACTTTAGCAATACATAATACCGATGCGTCAACAAAGCTATCTGACTCCAATCATGGTAATTGTGCGAGAAAATAATTTTCTAACAATATTATGAAACAAAAATCGGAAACTTAACAGCATATCGGGAAGTGATCAAAACAAAAAAATAATGATGACAATAATGACAAAGTGTACAACATTAACAAACCTAATTTACGAGAATTTTGACATAGAAAGTATATTTATAATATTTTCTATTTACGATTGAACAAGTATCAAATATATCGATCAAAGTCTATAATTGCGATTACTCATTATCATAATATCCAGTGCTACATTTAAGGGGCACTGAGTAATGTACATCGCGTTCGCCATTGTTTACCTCAATCGACTTTCTTGTTATAAAACGAGATAAAATCACAAATCTCGATTACGAAATACTGGTGGCACGTGCGAGTAAGGCTTAGCAGCGACTGACTCTACCGTAAGTAAAGGTCTACTCTACATTTGTAGACTCACGTAGAGTCCCAGATTTTCATCTGTATTTTGAATAAGTGTCGTATAACATATTCTGGAACATTTTACTTATTAGTTTGAGTATTCGAAGATGTTAAACTTAATTAAGAGCTTCTTATGATGAGCCAAACCCCTAACTCTACAAAGCTTGACTGTACAAGCCTTATCTTTACAAAGCCCATAACTTGCGCAAAAAAGTTTTCGGTTGGGCGTTACATTCTTTCTTTCTCTCTTCTTTTCTTTCTTGGCCAGCAACGCATTGATGATGCATGTTGTTACTGGTGTCTATGGACGGCAATGACAAGCTGGTGCTTGTCATGTGGTCCCACTTAAATTTGAGTTATCACTAATTTTGTAGTCGGTTATTTTTTGTCAAGAACTATTATCTACATAAAACGTTTCGTATACAATAATATTTTAACACAAGAGTGTTTTTATCTGTACAAACCTTTTATTCTGAAGTTCGTATAGGAGTGGAAGTTTTTCAAGCATTTTCGATTGATTTATAATTTGGCACAATTACCCCGTGCTATGGCAACCGTTACTACAGTAGTATCAAACTGAGCTTCATCAAACTATGGCCGGATGAAACTAGTTCAATGATAATTATTATTAATTAAGTTTATAACTAGTATTGGATTACCGGTAAAATAAAATAATCAGAGTAGCCAATCAAAAGGTTAAATTAGTATAATGAATGTAAAATGGAAAGTTTATAGATGAAATGTTAGTCTGAGCACTGAATGCTAGATTCAGGCTCTCTCTTAGATCTTTTTTATTCATTAATAGCTGCTATGAAAATTTATTTTAGTGAAAAATCTTGGTTCGCTGTTTGATGAGGAGTTATTGTGGAAAATATAATAGTGAAAATGAATATAAAAATACAATGAGACAAAAATAAAAATTAAAAAGATTAAAAATTAGGATAACTTAAGGTAACATAGTTAACTAAAGGACAGTGACAATGTGTATATAAGTCTAATCTTATTTTTCTCATGTTTGCATTAAATGTGATGTCTTCTCTCATTGAAATTATCTTGGCGAGTGAAGTTACTCCATAATGCATTAGTTCTGTTCACTTACACCGTTTATAAAGAGATTGTGTTACGCATTGCTTCTTTCAGATCCGTATAGATACTTCGATTTACACTATTATTACATCTATTAAAAAAATCTTCGGTTTCAGTACGAAAAGCCGTCGCTAACTGTACAATCATGGTGCTGTGCCTGAAAATCATTTTTAAGACACCATTTAAAGGTATGTTTAGTGGAAGTTTGCACAGTGGAGAAAATAGCTGTGGATGTCTATAAATGAAAAGAGCGACTAGGTTTTTATGTAAGTTAGTGCACTTACCATCATGATCCATATCTCATCATCTTTACATTGACTTATTTTTAAGTAAAGAACATCATTATAAAAACTCACACTCTCGTAACTTCAAAAAACTGTAATATTGTGACGATTCTGACGCAAAATTTCAAAACTTAGATATATTTGTTTGAAACCCATTAATTATCTTAGCTTTTTTGTTTATATCACTGAAAAAATTATTTTTTATATTAAAAGTATAAAAAACAGATAAAAAATAGAAGTTCCAGAACCACAACTAGACTGGTATTGGAAACTCACCCTAACTAAACAGAAGTGTCTGCGAAGCTCGTAAGCAAGTCGTGACATAACTCCGGCGAGCGGGCGTAATCTCGAATAAATTGCGTACACTTAGTGACTCTTTATAGACCTTTTAAGGTAGAAAATTTAAGATGATAATCGACACGCTCATAATTAAGATCGCTGGTGATAGTGGGTTCGTGACGGGTGTGGGTGGTTCCGCTTCCGAGGTCACGGGTGGTCCAGACCCCTTTTGGGGTCTTTTTCTAACATGTAAGGTATGGAGATTAACGATAGTACGCTTTAGTACCTGAACTTAAATCTGTGTATCTGGTCCTAATGATGCTCTCTTAATGAGTATGTTTAATGTGGTAAAGTATTCGGTTGCGTCAACGTCACGGTTCTTCTTAACGCCATTAATGAATCAATAAAGGTACACGTCTACAAAAGCAATGAGGTTCTGAATTTTGGCATACTTTATGTGAGTTAAAAGGATTAATGTTTGACGAGTGTTGAAACCCGTAGATTTTTCGAAATGATCTGAGAAGTAGAGGCCTTTCCAGAGCCTCATATCTGATGAATTTCAACCTATTAGTAAAATTATTGAGGAGGCCTCATAATTTCATTACCTGGAGAATATTGGACCACGCTGTTTCAATGCAGATCAAATAAATATCCCAATCTTTTGTGCCACCCTTAAGAATTCAATGTGGCTTAATAAGTGCTATTTGATGATAACACCGGTAACGGCTCACTTACAATGGATTAAAATTATTATAAATATGATTAAAACCAGGCTATTTGATAAAACTGTATCCTGGTGAGCTAACATTGGCTATATATGACATGAATCTCCTGAGTATCATACATTCAAAGACACGGATACGCTAATGTACAAAATTTTGAAAATTCAGGAATTGGGCCTATTATTTCTATTCCAGCCAGCAACGCATTAGTGACGTCCTATTACCTATATGTTATGACGAGTGACAGTAAGCTACCATTCGTTAAACTGTCTTCTTGTTTGTATAATTAATAGCAGGCAAAGGAGTTTACCGTACAATGCACAAAAAGTTCTAAAATGGTCTTAATCGCAGAAGAAACGGGATTGTCAATTGTCACACAAGAACATCGTGTATGGCGCCCCATGGTACTTTAAATAATATACGAACGCTGGACGATCCCCATATCTCAAAGGGAAGTATTTTGCATGCAGCAACTACCTATCTTTTAGGGTAATCTTAAAACGAGAGCACTACTTCAATGAAAACCTTCAAACATGCGCAGGAGAAGTTAAAAACTAACCTTATTTCCAGGCAACTGGATTGGATTCAGATTGACCATTTTCAACACATTAGACACTTTTCATTTATTGTGATATACCAAACGCATAATTTTATCGTAAGTACGTAATTACGTATTGGAAGCAAGGAAGAGCGTCATTGAAGAATAATGTCATATATTATAAAATGTGCACGCATTTTCTTCATTCTATATCAGATTGAATGAAATTGAAGTCATGTAATATAATAATAGACAAGTTTATGATGAACTGCTCATCGTGAACAGATATTTATTTTAACACATAATTGGATCAATTACCTATGGTGTAACAATAAACGGAATGGTGTAATCTGCTGTTGAAGTTCTTAACAAATGAATAATACTTTTGACTTTTTATTAAAGTTGTAGTCTCGTAGTCGAGCAGATTTTAATTTATTATTTTACTAATATATATTTGAAGGGCATGGGGAGCGGCTTAAAATGCAATCCCACGCCGGATGGGTATCATAAGAGGCGACTAATCTGGTCCGCTTGGTGGGGCCCCTCTGAGGGATTGTATTGGTAATATTGATTTGAATAGTTCATTAATACCATTATTACTATTTTTAACCGACTTCAAAAAAAGGAGGAGGTTCTCAATTCGACTGTATTTTTTTTTTTTTTTTTTTTATGTTTGTTACCTCAGAACTTTGGACTGGGCGAACCGATTTTGATGATTCTTTTTTTAATCAAAAGCTGGTGGCTGTCATGTGGTTCCACATAAATTTTATCGAGATCTGACAATGGCATCCATTAGAAAACTACATAAGTCGTAAATTTGTGTTAAGGTGTGCGCGACAAATTGACGAATAACTCAATATCACGCCAACCGATTTAGATGATTCTTTTTTTAATCGAAAGCAGGTGCTTGTCATGTGGTTCCACATAAATTTGAACGAGATCTGACAAGTAGTTTTTGAGAATTTGAAGTCGGTTATTTTTTGTTAGTAAAATTTAGATTATATTATTTCCCCTTGTGTTCCGCCCGGATAGCTAAACCCCTTTGCTTGAGTCAACCGCCAAACGACTCGTGTTCTGGGTGTTTCTCTCTTTCTTAGCCGACAAACCATGAGTGATGCCATTGGTGTCGCTGATGTCCTTGGGTGACGATAGCCACTTACCATCAGGTGGATTGTCAGCTCGTTTGCCGGCTATTTCCATAAAAAATACCTACTGTGACGCAGATGTCACAGGTAACACAAATAAGACATTGTCATGAGCATAAAAGTGGAAAAAATGAATTTTAGTGGACACTGTGTGATCATAATAAGACGACCCGTGTGGCGCAATGGTTACCATGCCGGATCGCCGCACCAAGGGTCCTGGGTTCGATTCCCAGCGAGGCGGAAATTTGAATGATGAGTTTGAATTTCTGTTCTCGGTCTGGGTGTGAATGTCCTTGTCTATGTTGTGTGTTGTCCATGGCACCCACGACACAGGGAATCCTAGTGTGGGGCTATGAGTGTGAAGCGTTGTATAAGCGTTATTATATATAATACCCACGATCTGAGAACGAACATATAGTCATCTGTCACTTAAACACAGTCTTACTAAGTTACGCTTTACTGACCCACCGTTCCACTTACCATAAATTCCAATAAGCAAAAAGCAAACAAGAACTATTTCGCATGTAGGTACAGTCAACAATAAAACCCTTTTCTTTATTTGCATTAGCTCGAGAAGACTGTAAGACATACCTACATTTAGTTCAGTCGATCGTCTGGCGTTTATCAGTTCATTAGAGCGGACGAGGTCAAGCCGCCGAGCGACACCTCTCGTGCCAGCGCAGCTGATGTGTAGTTACGATTGTCCTGGTGTTGGTACCCCGCCAGGCTAAAGGACATTGCACATAGGATACAATTAAATGCCCAGGTGAAACGCTGTTTAATTTGAAACCCGTGTTTGGAATGTGCTGCTGTAATTTGAAAAGCAAAGAATTGTAATCTGATGAAACACAGGGTGTAAGCGACCTAATATATTTTATTGACTCTAGACAGCTGAAAGTACCTACTGATTAAAGCTGCTTTTAATTTACTGTACATTATATTTTAAAAGGTATCTATTTATAAAATTTTGAGTAGGTAAACAGTTTTAATGCAAACAATTTAAGGTAATTGATTCAAATTGTGTCATGAAAATTAAATTCATACATTCATTTTATGTCATTACAGTTTATTCATTGGATTAGACATTTTCATACACTAAAGTAATTACATACGTTAATAGCAATGTAGTTTTTGTAAACATTCGACTACTTTATAAAAGCTCATGTCAATTAAATGATAGCCTTATCAGTTTCAGTACGGCCAGATAAAATAATTTGAAATTAATAAATAAACATACGGGTAGTATGTATGATTGACATTCATGTACTTATTTTTTCTAAACGTACGTGAGCACACAGTTTCTTAATATCGTGCAAATAAATGAGTTTAGAGTAGCGTGTTTATTTTATACATATTTCATGGCTAGATTGACGGCTGTGATAAGAAAATTGATAAAATTACAAGTAATTCTGTCACTTATACCTGGAATGGTCAAATGAGGCAAACATTCCTCTAATTGACAGAACGGGATTGATGTAAAAGTGCTTATCATAACCATATATAGTTTGTGATTCAGGCGACAAATTAAACCTTCTTAATACACAATTTAGCTTAGGATTAGGAATTCCGGGTTACTATTAAGAAGTTGATTTCAATGTTCAATGATTTCAACCTTTTACTCGACTGACTTAAAACAAAGGAATACGATTTTAGCGTCTGTACCTAAGTACATACAGACTACACTTTTAAACATTCAGTTATAAAGCGTAGCGTCGCTGCTGTGCATAATTATACCATCAGAACCTCTCAGCAAAAACAGAAAACACATACAAATTCAAGACACACACGTACAGTCACATACAAAAACTAGTCAAACTAAAGATGTCTTACTCCTCAGTACTCCCGACGTGCATCGAGTTCGATAATGTCTTAATCCGCATCTCAATTAGAAATTGTGAATCGTCGTAATGTGTTTTATCGATTCATTTGATTGCGAGTGTGGTTTAAGCGCACATCAAATTGGCCGGTATCTTTAATTGAATCGGCTTCTTAAAAGGAAGTTGCCAACAGAATTACACAAGTAGACACTTTAAGTGCGTAAACTGGATTAGTATCGGCGCGAAATACTATATTCGTAGGAACGCAGTAAAGATGTTTTGAATATTTGTTTGTATTGGACGCAGAGATAATTAATATTTCTCTGTGTTCGTTTGTAATAGTGTTATTCCCAAGTGCAGAAATAAACTATGTGAAAATACATAGTTTATTTTTTTGTTGATTACATAGTTCTACCACTTTGCTTTCAACTAATTGTTCAAGGAGCTTTTCATGCGCTTTTCTTGTAACTAAACTTGGACAAGATTTATTGCAATGTCACAAATTACTACTGACTTAACTCAATATAAAAATTATACATAAATTTGAAAAAATATATCCCAAATCGATTTAATTAAAAATACAAAATCGTATTTTATGTTTCTCTGTTTTAAGGAGTTTTTTCCATCCTTAACTATAGTTAATGTCCCTTGCTCGTTGCTGCCTACGGACGGATAAGGTGATAGATATTTTTTTTTATAAAAAATACAGATATAGATATATATCTGACTTATGTAGATATATCGCTAAGCTCCACACCACCCAACATAATCTCGTTTATACACACAACATACAAACGTAGTAAAAATCAATCGTAAAATCTATTTTAACGCTTCGGCTACAATGTTGCAAATAGTAAGTTGTAAATAAGTAGTAGTTAATAGGTCTCTGCTCGTTTAACAGCTGGTACCATAAAAATATATTACGTCGGGGTAAAAAGAAACCCTAATCTATTCCGGGACCGTTCAAGTATTACGTAAGCACTATTGGGTCTTTGTTTTGCTTATTTTGGATGACATGGGGGGTAGGGGAGTCTAGATGATGATTACGTCATCGGTAGTTATTATAACATTATAATTATAATACAAAAAATACATTCATAATTGAAAAATGTTTACGTTACCATGGGGGGAGGGGATAATAGCTTTGCTTACTTTTGCTGACAAGGGGGATGGGGGGTAAATAATTGTAATAAATCTGCTTACGTAATATTTGAACGGCCCCTCCTTTAAAAAAGGAAATCTGCAGAAAATATCATAAACATATTATTAAGTGGACTATTAATAAAATCACTAACCTATAACAGATAATGGAACACTCCCAATATAATATAACTGTCGCAAAATTGACTCTGATTTAAAACAAACGAAGATCGAATTATTTAGGTCAAGACAAACGAGTTTAGCTTCAACAAAAGTTACCTTGTAATAGAAAAAATATTCTTATCAATTTATCCACTAGAGCGTGATCTGAGTGCCGTGTTTACAACGGTTCGCTTTTACATAATAATTTTAATAAGTACGATTGAACGGCGATAGGACCAAGGTCCTTTAATTGTAGCTTAGATTGGAGCTTTGTGTAAATTTGTAAATGTCGAATGTCAACAAAATTATTGTTATGTGTCGGAGTTCGATTCTAATGCTAATGCAGCTGTGTGATTTCTTTGGTTTATTTCGAGTCTAGTCACGTATACGCGTTCCACGTAGAATTAATATTTCTAATTTAAATTAGTCATGAAACATGAGGACAAATTAGATGTTTGGTAAAAAAATCTACTTGAGGGATCTGTACAACGTTTTCAAATATATATGGAGTTAAAGATCTAATCTATCCGCAGTTGGCCTGTGGCCAGCATTGGCCAGCTATTTTCTTGTACAAGAACAAAGTACAAGTACTTGTACAAGAACATTACCATAACAAATAAAATATTGTTAAGCCATAGCGTAAGCCTTGCCGGTGTTTATTTTAATAAAAATAAATGTATTTATTTTCATACCTACCTCCGCGATGGTTCTAACATGAACAATGCACATACATTTAATTTTCTACATTTACTACAGAGAGCACGCATTATGTTATACGAATATTCGACAGGTCGAGCGAGAATCGGCATCCCTTGATTATTTTACGTTACAGGTTTAAATGGTTCAAATACGATGCATCCATCGTTTTTATGGAAACATTTGCATGTTACTTTGTAACACTAAATAGGAACGCCTCGTTATTATTTCAGCGCCCACCACTCCGGTTTGGTTTCTCCCATAAACATTTACTTTCGTTTCAAAATTTATAATCATGGAGTACCTATAGAGTTAAGGAGAGCCATCTATGTGTATGAAAAGTGTCCGTAAATGTCGTAGTTATTGCGACGTCAGCGCTATTGCTGTAGGATAGTGGTAAGTACTGGAACCTTGATTTTCAGTATGCAGCAGGACACTTTTTCAACTTCCCCCCATATGAGATGGCTCTACTTACCCTTTATACTCCATGGTTATAATATCCTCACGGCAGTGAACGAATTTAATATATTAGTTCATTGCCTCACGGTCAAGGTGGGGATAATTACTTGACAGATGACTGTCAATTTTGCATTGACAGATTTGTCACTTTTTATTCAAATACATTCATGTTTTAGGCTAATAATGTACCACGCATGGAGGTAAAGACGGCTTTTCCTCCTAGTTCAAATGACGATATATAAATGAAGATAATTTAGGACAGCATTTTTATAAAAAAAAACTTAAGAGGTGTCAAGGGACACCCGGATGGAACGAAGTTCCTTGCAGTCAGTACTAGGATAGCAAAAACATGCAGCAAGTGTGCCAAAACAAATCTAAAATAAGGTCTAAATTTCTCATGTTTAATGGTGGCCACTCACGGTCAGTCCATCGCGTCAAATGGCGTGATATACAGCCAAAATTTGATCGTGAATGTGAAAAACTGATGGCGTGATTTAAAAAATTTGTATGTCCAATCGCGCCATTTTGACATATGTCGTTTGGCGTGGCTCCAAAAATGACGCGATGGAATGACCGTGAGTGACCACCTTAATACCTTAGATTTGTTTTGGTGCACTCGCTTGCATGTTTTTGCTATCCTAGTACTCTGGCTTGCTTTCTATGTAAAAAAAACTTCGACGGCAAAAAGTGTCGTTACCGGCAAAAGTGTCGTTAACAAATTTTCCGCCTAGCCCCCTTTCGCAACGCGCGTTATGGAACTTCGTTCCAAAAATTGCATTCTTATATGATAAAAAAGATACATGAAGCAAACAATAGTCTGTGTGCGTGAAAAAGACAGTTTGTAATTAACATGATGACATTATCATCAAGCACTATTTTTGAGCTTGAAAATCATGTTTATAACATAACTAGCTTTTACCCGCGACTTCGTCCGCGAGAATTGAGAATTGGATCCTGATCCTACAAAAATTTAAATGTTTTAGATGTTAGGTATAGATGTTTGGATGTTTGTGAATTAAACTTACAGTATCCTGCTTTTCATCCCAAGCAATGGATATCATTGATGTCGACAAAATGCTTATTATTTCGCGTTCTAGCAAGTTGCTAAGGATTCAAAAAAATCATAGGGCATGTCGTGAGAAATAAGTTCAGCGGCAGGCTACCTTAAGAGCTGCCTTAACAGGCACATCATCGACACTTCATCATCATTATTTGGCGTCCCAGCGAGCTGCTGAGAGGTCATAAAAATGAAAGGGAACGTCGTGAGTTCAGCCAGCTTGAGAGCTGCTACGCCGGAACAGGCAGGTGAACGACGTTAGCAACATGCTCATGAAACAGAATGACGAAGACGGGCTGTTGCTAGAGTATGATGCGAGTCGCAACTCGCGAGTCTCAATAGCCACATGCTTCTAAAAAGGGACAGAATTAACAAAGCGTGTAAATTTTGCAATGCGCAGAAAATAAAAGAACAACTATTATTCTGGAGGAAAACTATAAAGTTATTCCGCATTTAGAACAACCAGCAGAACCATTAAGAGAATTACGTTAACACAAACGTAACACAAACGAACTATAGCATTCCTTAAATAACATCGGTATATTTAATGGATGCTCCCATATGACATCTTTAAGGGCATTGAAATGAAACGAAACTAAGAGACTCAGTGTTTTATGTACTCCATAGAGTGGTAAGAGCGAGGTTGCCCCATGCATATGTTTTAGTAGCTAAAAAATACAACCATATCGTCCTAGCCACATCGACTATATCGATAAAAAATTACACGATATCGTAGTCATAAATATGATTCATGGTGCATAAGGTGAATGTGTCATCTCTCAAATTATTCATTTATCTGTGGATCTTATTTACGCAGATGATGTTGCAGTTTGTTAAGGCGCGGTATGATCTCAATATTCACAAAACTGGGTTTCTTTGATGCTCGAGTATGAGGAAACCCAATGAAAATATCGCACGCAAAAAATACAGAGCATAAGAAAAGGTCTAAAGAAAAACGTTAACCGAATAGAATATCAAATAGTTGTTTAATATTTCCAATAAAAAATCGTAATTTGCTGTACAAAAATAAACTTTAGCGTCGAAATTCTCTGTATTTTCAGCGGTAACAACATATTATTTTTTGAGAATGTAATAGTCATATGGTTTTATTAAAACTTTAACCGGACAGATATTGAATTTAATGTCTATATTCTGAATTATCTAAGGAAAAACCTCAAATTAAATGTTTATTCGCAGTCTAGTTACATTGTTAGCAAAAATATGCTCTGCAATTTTGAACCCTATTCAGCGTCTCGTAAATGTAACATTAGATTAGCGCAGATATGCGGTTGTGTGAGTGAAATCAACGTTTTTAAATCGTAGTCATACAGCGCCTTAAATCGTTAAACTATGATTTAAAATAAAAAGTATGCCAAATTAAGTCTTTTCCTGGCAATCATCGCAGGTCATCATTATACTTAAAGTATGAAAGGTATGAAAATATTTATTATTGTACTAAATAGATAGCATACTAAACCAAGACTACATCGCTACCATCAGGTGGGATTGTAGTCAAGCATTAACTTTTTTCTGTGCGTCTGGTTTTGCAGTGTTAATATAACGAACTTGCCGGCGGCTTGCGTCGATCCTATGAAATCGACAAAGCGGGCGCGGTCGGTAGTTGGATAGGTGACCGCTAGAGGCAGAAATTTCTTTAGCGTTTCCGTGCTTCGGAGGGCACGTAAAGCCGTCGGTCCCGGTTGTTATCATAAGATAACAGTCGTTAAGCCATGTCGGAGACCCTCGGGCGGTTTGAAAACTTCTGGCACTCGGGTTGGCCACTAACCCCTCAACCAATCCACACTGGAGCAGTGTGGTGGAGGCCTAGAGCGGCCTGCTGAAGAGGAGAGACTCGTGGCCCACTGGCCATTAATGGGTTGAAGCCAATATTACGAACAACAAATATTTTTAAAAATTGTTTAGTTATTTCAATTGTTCCGTTGAGGAGTCACATTTCGTCTGTAAGACACACCACCATACCTGGCAATGTCAACGATTGATAATGATAACGACATGGACGATGTAAATGATGACAACAGCTAATATATTATTTAAACACGGTTCAGTTATTCCCTACGATTGAGAAGTTCACTCATTATTTCCACAATCCATCATCCCACTATACCTACTGAAATAGGACCAACTTTAGTAAATTCCCAATAGAATAAAAAATCATGAAAATCGCTTCATAAACAACGAATCTATTCCTATCTAAAGCTCATTAAAAACTTATTGAAGGTTTGTAGATTTCGGTAAAAAGCACTGGTAATATATGCATGTACAGCAATAGAAAAATAAAGAAATCATGACATAAGGCCGATCTTGACATAAGGCCGACACCACACTAGGATTTTATAAGCGGATGCGTTCATCCGACACACTTGAATAATGATTTGCTAACTAAGTTAACAAAATTAATATTTATTTCTATAAAGTAAATAAAAAAAAATTGGTAGATATTTACGAATGTTAAAAACAAAATTTGATGATTTTCACCTGACAAATTAAACGTAATGCGGTACGTATTATAATATTTCAATCGCACCTCATATTGAGAGCTAGGAAAAACCTTGATAAGTTACAGTATTTCTTCTACGTAAATTTATTATTTTTTTATAGCTCATTGATTAAGCGTTGGGCGCGTGGAACGCTCGACAAACGCTGATGTGAAAGCAGCCTTAGTTTAGCGTAAAAAATGCTGGGTTGGCTTTATTTGATTTTATACGAGATCGATGGCTACTAAAGCTTCCATTTTATGACAAAAATTATCACAATGCGCCTCACCGCAAATTTTTGATATGTTTGTTAATAAACATAATAAAACAATGGACCATAATATTAATTTTATCACTCAATCAGCTGTTTTGAGTTTTCTAATGTCACTGTGAAGACAAACGTCAAAACTGTTTTCCTATTACTATAAAAATTACTTCTTTTCCCTCGGGAACAGATCATTATCTCGGGATAAAAAGTATCCTATACTTTATTCTAGGTATAAAACTATATGTGTGCCAAGTTTCATCTGTATCTGATCAGCCGTTTTTGCGTGATTGAAACACAAACATCCAAACATCCAAACATCCAAACATCCAAACTCACAAACTTTCACATTTATAATATTAGTAGGATTAACTAGATTTTCAAGCTCAAAAATAGTGCTTTGAATACATTATAGCAAATGACGCCGAACATACAACTATATGATTATCGAATAAAAAGAAATCATTATATTTAACACGTAGGTATAGCTTAAAATGCTCAAACAATTTAACAAAAGCTTGTAATTTTGTGAATCGGTTCAAATCTCTTACCGCACGACACTAGTTTGCTTGTTCGAAACCAAGGTTGATACTTTGATCATTTGCAAGCCAAATCAATTTAAATACATATCACTCTTTTGCTACATAAAATTTTAAATACTTATTTAAATTAAGGACATAAATTACCTAAGTTACAAATAACAACAATTGTCTAGCAAGCTACCACCTTCTTCGTGGCTCGCCGTGTTACGGCTGGGAGCTCTCGAGCGCTAGTTCTTTCTTTCTTTTCTTATGTTACTAGCCAACAAACGAGCTGACCAATTGATGATGCCCAATGTCGCCCATTGATATGAGCAACACCAAAGGCATCACCTGTTCTCTTTTCATTCTTGGCCGGCAACGCCAATGATGATGTGTTATTGGCTTGGCATAAAAAAGCAATGTACATACATTGTTTAAATCCGTTCCTGTAAAAACCTATCTTATACATTCTATTACTAGTGTATCTAAAATATTCTAGAACATTTTTGTGTGGATTAAAATATCACACCCATATCTCTTTAAACAAAATAGTCCTTGCGCTTGTAAACCACATCACATACGGGAGAAGCGTGATAGCTCGTTCAGCTGATTAAATAAATGTGTGACGTGGTTACTGTAGTAGATGATACATTAACTCAACTTTCACTGGCACAGCTTAGCGAAGACATCTGCCGCTCTGCGGCGAATCAATTTAATTTGTGCGCCGGTTCCAGTTAAATACGATCGTACCACGCATGCGCATATGCATACAAAAGTGTTGCAAAAATACAGCATAAATATTATTAGACAGGCTGTTCAGTACTAAAAGTTTGGACCCTACGTTGACACCAGATGGTGCCAACGCATTTTAGTCGGCTGCGAGCAAGCGAGACAAGTAGATGTCATTTTTGAAAAACCCCGACCGTTCCAGAACACATAATAACGCATATTGTTTGTTGTGCACAGTTAAAATGTCTTTATTATTTACGTTTGAACTTTATTTGAGCTTATTTAAATCAAAATTGGTAAATAACTATATTTTTACTTGCATTTTTGAAATTTATTTAGTGCAAAATATTTGATATCCGCCATCTTGAACCGAACTTGACTTGTATTAGATGGCATTTTATCAAATTAAATAAATAATATATCATTAATTATGTTGTTACATTATAAAGCAGTAGCGACTACATTAAAAGCCCCCAGTTAATATTATTGTAACAGCCTGTTAGTTCCACATACAAAATTGAAGTGGGAATGTTTTTCTATTTTTTATTTAATATTAAATGTTTCCTAAATATAACCACTTAAGTGTAACATTACACACACGACGCTTACATTAATATCTATAACGTGCCCCAGTTTCATTTTTAAAGTAGACCATTTCTAACTTAATATTGTCACACAAAAATTAAGTTACAATTTGCAATAGTGCAGTTGTACGCGACAGTACGAGCTGTCGATCGCCAATACATTCCAGTTAGTATCCCTTGTCAGCTGGTCTTCTACTCCTGCATCCTGTTACGCTTGATGAATGCACTTTCCGCAACATAAACAAACGTAGGGAAATTAGTTGCGCTACTTTCCATGCGATCCAACAGGTTAACTAAGGTACGTTGCATACTGAGCTTAGAGTCTTAGAGGTTTCGAAGAAGCAATTATTTGTTTAGTTTACCTTTTCTGATGGTGGAAATTAGTGGCGATTAATCAGTAAACAGTCTAATTAACGAGTGTTATTCTAGACGATTCTTAAAATATTTGTGTTAATGAGAATAATTAAAAAATGGCTGGATGACAAGAGGCTTGTAAACTTTATTAAAATGGGTTTAAGGTATTCTTAAAATCTAGTTACTTTATAAGTGAATTTTATTTAAAAAGTTCTGCTAACTTGCGCAATACAAGATTTTCTATTCCTCGGTTAACTTATGAAAATGTGAAGAAAATAAATATTTACACATGGCTAGTGTTATAAACTCCACAATATTTTAAACTGTATTATTATTTCAAAGGAACGGATTTTACAAAAAGTACTATTTATTTTGTATGTGTTCAATATTAAAATCGCTTCGTCTATCTCGCAACTCATGACTAAGCTTCAAAAAGAGCACTTTAATAAAATAATGATCACTCTAGACTAGACTTACATTTCTACGTACAATGCCCAGACAGATTATTTCAATTCCGACGTCCTAATTTTTTGTTTAAGAGCAGACATTGGACATTGATAAATAAGATTATCTATGCAGTTCAGTTTTTATTAAGAAAACATCCAAATGAATAATCTTTTTGTCTGGCTTTCTGATAGTTGACAAATATACCAAAATATGTTTTGAATAATGCATTATTAATACTACACCTACCGAACAGAAAATGCATACCCGAAAGAGGTTTCAAAATTGTATTAATGATTGATTTAACGATATATTGGACGATGTCGACACTTTAATTTTGTACCTCTGATAAGACTTGTAGGTATTATAAATCTTATACGCTACCTACTGGCTACTACGCAATAAAATATAGCGCTCTGTTGCTATATAGTCAAACGCAGTCATTGATTAATCTAATGATAATATAGGCAACCAAAGATAAAGACCTCTGATTTAATAGACAGTTTGATAGATTGTCTATTAAAAAAATAATATGGATATCGTCTATAACTACTTCTATAAAGCAAAATATAGACAGCGAAATTTGTCTCTAATTCAATGTTAACAGACTTATCAGTATACATATCTTATAGTATGTACTAATACTAATGTAAAATCGATAGCGTAATCATGATTTGAATTTTATGCCAATAGTAAGTGGTTATTAGAATTGGCCAAGTTCGTATCATGCTAGGCGCAGTGTAGGGTTCCGTAGTTGTAGTTGATCGATTATTATTATACTAATAACTTTACATGTCCAACGCCTATCATTTAGCTGGCAGAGGGGGGGGAGGGGACATGTATCTCTAACTAAAATTAACACTTAAATTATAAATATTTAGCAAACGGATTGCTGTATCAGAAAATGGTCTTGAAAAACCCGTATTGTTTTTGTAAGACCTATCCAATGACACCCCACCCTAAGGAGTATACGAGTTTTCTAGCACAGGTGGTCTCGGACTGGTGGACAGTCGGACAGACGGACATTACGAAACTATAAGGGGTTCAATTAACCACGGAACCCAAAAAACGGTATTATACAACACTTTATAGGAAATGTTTTGTTAATATATTTTTTTCTCTTAGAAGAAAATAAACACATATAAGCTTCAAATATAATTATTGCTTCTGCACACATTTAATAATAGTTAATATTACACACGGTGCTGCTCGTCAATTCTGTTAGCTAAGAAATTGACTTGACACGCTCCGCGTGTCTAGATTGAATGACGAAACCGTATCATAGTGGGTACTGACTGCCTGCGAACAGTCCTGTGTTCGATACCCGGTTATGAACTAAATATAAATGTTTGTTCTCGAGTTGTAGGTGCTTGTGATGTCTTGTTTATATTGTTCATTCCACTTTTCATTCCATTATTCCATTTATTTGTATTGACCATCATAGCCTGGTCCTTTGTTCAGCAGGATACCTTACGCTTAGACTCAAGTATGGTGAAAAGACCTTTCAATAACCCTGAAATGGTTTACTGTTCTTTATACATATAGATACAATAGTGATATATTAATGAACGTTCCACATACATATAAGAATATAACCTCAAAAACAAACCCGGAACTCCAACCCCGAGGCCTTAAATTTATTGAGTATAAAACGTAACTTAAGCTCCGACATTTTAAATACATTATACATTTTACGTAATAATACTGGAGTCACTAATCCCCATCGTAACAAGTGCTATCAGCGTAGTGACGGAACGGTCTGCAGGCTATGATAATTACGGTGGATGCACTGTAGCACTCTGCTCGAGGCTCGGCCGTGCTAATGCCTAGCCGCATCTCTCGATCGCCCGCTCTCAATGCTAATACTGTTCTACAATGTACACATTATATACAATGTACACAGTAATAGTATTTAATGTATAGCACTAATATTATACAATGTACACCACGTCTTATACAATCTACACACTAATATTTTTCACGCTAAAGTGTATTTTTTGTCATAAAACCCGAGATTTTATGGATGTTCTATCGCTCCTAATAACCTAACACTTAAAATTGTGTCCTAAAATAAATGGTATATTTTACTTAAAAAGTATACGCCCTAGGTCCTTTTTTTTGCCAACCCATAAAGACAAATGGATCCATCAGAAAAGACAGTACAGCTGAATATTTTTTTCAACGATCCTAAGTCAACGTCAACACAAAAACACTGATCTGTCATTCTCACCAGAAAAGATTTTAGCGTAGTGGAAGACACCGGGGATCCGCTAGTACTACATTAAAAGCTATCATTTAGTAGGGCAAAGCTTTCTAAAAATAAACAATAGCTGCTGCACAATAATGCATTTACAATGTTTGAACGCTAAAGAAATCAATCGAATATCGCATTATGCATTCCGAGATCCATAAATCATTGACAGACTAATGTCTGTGACAATAAGGATGCAGAAAATATTTAGTTATCCTGATTTTAGTTTGTTTGTTTATGTCATGTACTGTCTGACCTAGTTTAATTTTACTGTTCTTGAATACCTTTCACAACATTAGCAGATAAACAGGTTTTTTCCTCATTATTGATGAAGATCTACTATGTATTCGTGTGTACTGTGTTCTCCGTTGTTCCTGTTAAAAGAAATTATTGTGTTGGTATGATGTTATAAGCATACAAAAATTACACACGGTATTGGTTATAGCTTTACCAACAGATTGCCGATAAAATAATATGTTTAAAAATTATACGAATTTAAACTAAGTTTAAGTTTTAATTGTCTTTATGAAATAGCTTCTAATCTTTACATTATGGAGCCTTTCGGATGTTTTTTTTGTACCAACAAGTTTGTTAAAAAGAATTTGAAAACATGTAAAAGTAGGAGAGATGTTATACCTACGATGTTCCCCTACTTTCTATATTAAATCCAATAATTTCCAACTTTTCCTGACACCATTGTAGACGCGCTAGCGGCCGTGACGCCCGCGGAGATATTTGACATTAGCTTGAAATAAACATTCGATGATTCGCCATTTCCATGTCTGCACCACTAACGGCCCATTGAGGCTTTCTTCCAACTTATTTATTGGCCTCAACAAGCTGTTATGTACACTAAATACGGTTTTAAAACAAAAGCTTTATTTAATTCGTCTTAATATGCGAGTTTAGGTGGAACATTATTGCAGTATTAAAATGTTAATTTCGTTTTAATGAGATCCTATTGTTATTATTTATTATACATAAGCAGTGAAGTTATTGCACTATTTTCGTACCCACTCGGAAGATGTGGTAACGAATACTGTACGAGAATAGTTACTTCAGTATTACGGTGATAAAAAATGGTACAAAGGAATTATGAACGACTACACACACACTGAATAAAAAATAAAAATAACTATTTCACATGAATATTCAGAGGCCTTAGGACTGGTTGGAGTGGCGCCAATGATGGGAGGCCTATGTCCAGCGGTATCATGTTAAGCAAATGTACAAACCTTTTAAAGAAGCGAAATAAGGTAGTCGTGATTAAATGTTGTCAGGAAAAGTACAACTGTCAAATTTAATTGACTGGTGTTTTAACAAAAATATGTCTAACAATCAATTATAAATTGACATTTATAACTCCCACTACTATTGCTTAGTAGTCAACATACACAAAACCTATGCTGTCTCAATGTGTTCCCCGAGTGAGTGTACTACTAGGGTACTAGGGTAGTCTACTACGAGTGCACTACGATTAATAGAACTTAATTACTATTGACGACCCTGTAGCCTAGTTGGTAGCGACCCTGCCTGCGAAGCGAGGGGTCCCGGGCTCGATTCCTGGCCGGAGCAGATATTTATGTGACATAAATATTTGTACTCATGTCTTATAATTATGTGTGATTGCTATATGTGTCGTCCATGCCTCCCGCGACACAGATCATAACCTACTGTGGGGGTATGAGTATGTTAGCGTTTTTTTTTATTTACCTCAATCACTGCCAAATTAGCTTCAGGGTCACCTAAATGTAGATTTTATTTGGGATTGACAGCTGTCTACTTTATTATTCAACAAAGTATGTACTTGAGCCAACAAAGCTGTTACTTATTGAACTTTCTGATTAAACCTCATGTAGCGGTACATGTTTAAATGCCAAAAGGTGAGCTATTTTAGATACCATTTTAATTACATGACGGAAAAAAATCATGAATTTCCGCCTAATAATCGACCGTTTCGTAATAAAGTTTTTGCATAAATTGTCAGCTAGGGAAGTAGAGATAATTTACGCATTATGTATTTCAATACTAGTGACTACAATTAAGTTATTGTAGTTTTAATTATTCACCTTTTTTTTCTTATTGAGCTTTTCATCAGTAAGAATTATGAATGAGTTAATGAAAGTTTTCTTTCATGGAAGCAAATTATTATATTAATACGAAATACATAATAATAATAATATAAAATAATCGAAGACGTTCAAATTGGAAAGCTTTTAAGCATTAAATATAAGTAGGATCTTTTTTACTGAAAGTAAACATCGCAATAACGAATTTAACACGAATGAATTCGATTATTGCACTGACGGGCTTCTACCGTCGAATATTGAATTAAATGATAAGTAGTGAAGGTAAACAACATTTAGACGACAGATTCGTAATAAATGAAGTAAGTCGCCGATGAAGGCTGGTCGAATGGAAAGAAACTGGAATTTGATAATCCTTACTAGATAAAATTATTATGAGTGTACGTGACAGTTCTTGTTATAAAAAGATTCGTTCGAATTAAAGTGTATACGCATACGCGGAACGCTATTCACTATGTTACCATTCTATCTACTAGCCTACTACAAATTGTGAAGAGCAGTTTTTCAGTTCGTTATTTTGTCACTTCGTCGTCGTGTCACTGTTGCAGGTGTGAACAGGCACTAAGTTTGAGATCTATAAACCATCCTTAGGCCGGCGCCAGGCATAGCTTTAAACATGTGAACAT
The DNA here is from genome assembly GCA_911387775.1 of Thymelicus sylvestris. NCBI lineage: Eukaryota > Metazoa > Arthropoda > Insecta > Lepidoptera > Hesperiidae > Thymelicus > Thymelicus sylvestris. The sequence continues at coordinate 9,544,277 of OU426900.1, read as the reverse complement.
TGATTGATATGTGTAGCACGGGACTTTGACTATTTGTTCAAAGTTTGATCAAAAATTTTGCCAAGCGGTGTCGGTTTCTTAGCGCACATCAAAGCGTTCAAAGTTGAATGTGTTCAAATCTTTGCGTAGCCTGCCACACTTGCGCAAAGTCCAGTTGCGGGACAGCTTCGATGGCGAAAGGTCGTGTGCGGTAGGTAGTTGATAGAATACTAAATCCGAACAAAACTACTTGGTATGCCATGATTATGACTTTAGATCATCCAACTGGACATTGGAAGACATTTGTTATAACTTATAACTTTTATGAATAATACAGTATAAAGTACATTTTTTATTTTTACTGTAAAAATATTACAGCAATTTTTTTTTCTAATGTGAAACAGTTATGCACTTGTTTTTCGCATGTAATAAATAATTAGAAGCACTTAAATAATAAAGGCATCTAATCCAAAAAATCTACGTCCATCTTGTTTGACGTCTACCAGCATACTGTGAAGAAAAACGATTGCAAAACATGTCTGGCAGGTTGCGCAAATACATAATTATGTGTTCAAAGGTCTTTGCAAAGTCCCTCAAAGCAATGTTCACATGTTTGAGCTATGTCTGGCGCCGACCTTAGGCTTTGCTATGACATAAAATTATCCGACCAAAAATAATTATCTGAACGAAATTACACATAATAACGAAATACATAATGGATTTAGATTTTTGCGACCTAACAAAACATTTTTTACTACCAGCCCACAGATTACCTCCTACCAGCCGAACACTCCGTCCAAAACAAAGTAGAATTAGCTTCAGTAAATCTAACAATAACGACCATCATAAACATATAGAAACGCACTCTGTAATAGAAATCATTCGAGTATTCATGTCTCAGATCTATCGCGCCCAATAAATCCCGTTTTGGCGTTATGGCCCTCTTCGTATTATGACACAGTTTCGCTGTATCCAAAGTAAACACGGAATTATCAAATAAGCTAAAGTACAAAGGCTGAACAAAGCCCACACAGATCAGACAGGATTCCTAATGCACTATCTGTGGAGCTGTGTATATCAAACATTTGCATGGCGCGCAAGCGAGTGTTGCGTGTCACCGCCCACTATAAAACGGTAGGGTAACCACGTTGGGGCTTTATCTTGAGACGAAAAATAATCCTGGATTTTTTGGTATCGAATATTGTGCAACGCCCAGATATCTTCTTTCGAACTTGCATGATGATTGCTTTTTTAATACGCTTTTATTATTTTATTAAACAATTTTATCGTCGTTGACCTACTAGGCCTTTTGAGCTTCACGTGGACAGAAATCTTTGTTAAAAGGACGTGAAAGAAAATTATAACTATTTAATGTAACTTTAACAAGCATAAGCTTTTTATTATTGACTTGATATTTCCCATTAGTAGGTAAATTATGTGCGCACTAAGAAAGTAAGCCATATTTAAATTATAACGTAAAACTTAGTCTACCCAAATAAAAATATAGTTTAGTTATAGCCATTTCATTTATAATTTTAAATTTTGAGGATTTTGGAGTTTATCCTACATAGGGACCTGTATTTGGTAATTCTAAGTGCAGTACTGTGAAATCGTCGAGGGTATCGGCGTCGCATTAGTTGAAGTACACAATGTAAGCTGCTTCACGCTTCGTAAAAGTTTAGTAGTTTTGCTAAATGCACGGAGTCATGCAAACATCGACTACACTGAGTGTAATTAGAAGAATCCTGACTACTATGTGTAAGGGTCATGACATGTCTTATATTGCGTCCATGAAGTTACGTATTTGGTGTTTGTGCAACAAAATTTTGAGTGTGCAAGAAATATCTGATGTTGTTCAACTTTTAGAATAAATATAATCAGTCAACATGTAGTAACGATTTCTGTTTTGCAGGTATTGAAAATGAGCAATATTAGACTCCTCAATGTAACGCTGGCCCTAACGGAGAACTTTTTTCACACATTTCACTTCTGCTTTGAACTGAAGCACAAAATTAGCACGATGAATTACCAGTACCAAACGATGAATACCTCAATGGAACAACGATACTGATATTTCCAAAGAATGCCGACTAAAACCCGATATGCATGAGAGACGTATTCCGTAAGCGCGACCCCGCAGTCCCGTGCAGTATCGTCGATAGGCGATCCGCGGTGTCGGATGACTGTAACGAAGATCGACTTACCCATCGACCGATCACCTACAATGCCATTCGTACTAAAACTTAAGATATGATTTAGAGCGCTGGTAATGTCCTCTGTCTCTGTTAAGTAATATTTTTTTCAACACCCTTGCTCATAAATTGGATTGTATCACACGGCTTTTACACTCATAAAACATGGTATTAAACACTTGTGCTTTTTTTTCTTGATCGCACTAGTGTTTTATTTTATATTCCATCAAACTGAGTTTGTACCTCGCTGAAAGATATTATTTATGCATTCTATTTGCTCTTAACTTAGCCGGGTTATAGTTTTATTTTTAAATTTCGGAAAAAAGTTTTGACTTAGATACGTTTCGTTTCAACATAAGACTAAAAATAACACTATTTTTGTAAAGAAGTGTACCACCTTGAATATGATAAATTTTCAACAACTTATTTACTTTAATTAATAATTCAACGTGAAACTAATTCATAAATACATAAATATTATATTTTTTTACATTTTGCGTATTGGCTGTTTAGCGTAATTGTTCGTGCCTACGCTCCGATCTGCGCGCGCATAGCTAACACGCCGCGTGCAGAAAAAAAATATATCAGCGCGGAGCACGCCATTTTTAACAAACTTTCCGTCTGGTCTGTGAGCATTGTTTTTAAACATTAATAACTATAAAATTTGTTTTTTTACTCGTAAGTGTGTTGAAAAAAGTCGTATGACACACGTGAGGTTTGGTCATTACACTCTCGGTTTTCTTGCAGCACTCGCCTTCGGCTCGCGCTGTGCAATATCACCTCGAGTGACCAACATACCACAGACCACACTTTTATCATAATGTACTATTATTATTTCTTTTATGATAATTATTGTTAAAATATAATAAACTTTTCACGTACATTGTTTCAGAATCACGATTATAGTGTTTTTAAGAATCAACGACAGTTTTTCCTTGATTATTGTGTATTTTTTGTTTTGTTATTTGTTTGTCATACGAGTAGGTAGTATTTTTTTATACAAACGAAACAGTGGTTCTTCTCGATCATCCATGGGATGGGTACATGTACATAAATGGTTATGATCATAATGTGTTAAAATTGTTACGCCTTTTGAGAATGTTGATTAATCAACAACGATTTTGACGATCACAGATAGCCCAAATAGCCAACAAACCCACTAGTTTATATACTCGAGTCACATGACATAAATGTACCTACCTAAAATAAAAAAGAAATTGAATTGCAGCGGATATTATAATTTTTTATCTGTCACTGCAAAGGTTTTGCCGTGACTACAATTAAATAAATTGGTTAAAATATTGGACTAAAGTGAATTATTGTCGTATAAAAAAATAGGTATGCTAAATAGTATGTAGGTACTATAACATTGACAGTTTTAATGTTGATAATTTACTATTTTCCGGTTGGTCTAAATGTTTTGAAGGCTGTAATCTGTTAATACAAAACGCAGAAATATTCCAGCGCTGAGCGTTAAATAATTTGTTAATTACCAGGAGATTTTTAGACCAATCAGCCTTAAGCCAATGCGGAGAATGAGTGATTTTTTTAATATTACAGACAAATGGTTGATAATTTTTTTTCGTCATCATTTAAAAATCCGAATTCACAAGTTTTCTAATTAATTATTTGTTATTTATATTTATTCATCTAAATAAAGTAAATTGCTGACATCCAGACGGTTAGTCACTCTATTATTAAATATTGTAACATAATAATATATCAAGAACTAACTTAATTTAAACACAAAGTGAGATTAAAAGTTACTGCCATTATAAATTAGGCACGGCTAGTCCATCAACACTCAATATAATATTATATTTATTGACCCTAATTGCTAGATGCACTCCGACAGATCATTATGCGCTCACAAATATGGCAACACAGCCATTGTCGACGATCCTCTCGTATTTGAATAGCTAAACATGTTTACGCACATGTCTCACAGTGACCAGTTAATAGAGCGATGAACGATTACCGAGAAGATTTTAAAATAGAAAACCGGATATATCAGTCAGTTTATCGGAGAATTAACAAAGACTGTAGCTATAACCATTGTAATAAAAACACGGTCATATCCGGATCAGAAAAGCTGAGCAGAAAATCTGTTTTTTGTTTTAATCTCTAGAATGTATATTCAGAAAGATATTTATGAATTTCTGATTTTCTAATTATTCTTCCTAAGAATATCTATTCTTGTTACCCAAGTATTGTATTAATAAAATGGGGTTTGTAGTTTTGAAACTTACAACCTTCATAAGTGCGAGTAGGTAAAGTAACAGTTTGACAAGATTATAGGTACTTATGTATTATCGTCTACATATATTTGTGGATAATTATTTTAAAAACCTGTACGTTTAAAATATTAACATAATTATGCAATAGGTATACGATCACGTGTCCGGTTAAATTAGTTTTTTCTATTGGATCGAAAATTGATTAATTATGGAAAGTTGAAACTGTGTAAGTAGTTTTTGGTGACTTGACACCAATATTTATATATCTTTGCTATGTCGAAAAAAAACAGTTTATTGTACAGTTTACTAAAAGTCCTTCAAGAAAATTTTAATCTCTAAATTTTCACACAATATCTTTAAAATCCCTCAGTAATTTTAACCATCAGGAAGCATTCACCATAGAATTCTATCCCACTTAACCTTGGTCTTTTTTATCAATATTATCAACTTGCATCTCCTATCGTAGACGGTAAAACCTCCACTTTATTATGTGTCCGTCAATAGCGTTTTAAATTGAAAATCTCACATTATATTACCCACCATCGCTAAAGAGTCAAGATGGCTCAATTTGTCGTGTAGTTATATCGTTTGCGACGCTTATTAACAATTCAAAACACACTAACGCAATAATAAGATGCGTAGGCGATATTCGTCTTAGCGATCGGCGACAACAAGCCCGTAGAAGACCGTTTGCACATAATTTGTGTTGTTGCCGACTTTGAAATGTAGATGTTTCAACATTTCTATTCTACGTTATCCGTTTATGAACTAGGACTAGTTGTAATACCATAGATTATTTCATATTTAAGTCACCTTGCTTGCTTAGTAGATACTTGTACTATTTAATGATAATATAATTTATCAAATAATGAAACCGTTGTTTTAATTGCTCGTCGATCTTGAATAAAGTTTTTTTTATTGTTAAATTGCATTAATAGAACAGTTAGTTTATATTTTGGTTTTTTTTAGAAAACGTTATATCAAATCAAATGTTTTTATTCAAAATTGGTTTGGTTTACAAACACTTTTTGAAAGTCATGCAAGCTACGCCAATGCTTCAACAAGGCCCTACTGTGAGAGGGCCCGGGAGAAGAAGCAGCAAGAAACTTCCGGGGATTTTTTTTCCTGCTCACAGTTACAGATAGCACTTATCATCTACTACAATCTATATTCATAAAACTCTAAACTTAAAATAATCATCTAATTTGTAACTTCCTTTCTTCATAAGAATGCTTTCAATATGAGTTTTAAATTTAAGGTAAGGCATTTCTGTAAATTTAGATGGAATTTTATTATAAATCTTTACCTATACTATAACATTAACCTTAAAAAAATTGGTTCCTACACCATGCAGTTTTGGGATTTACGTATCGCCTTGTATGTGAACAATCTAAGACGAATAATGTGTAGTATACACTATACACTATAGTACATTTTTTTTATCCGGAATGTTAGTCAATCTTGTCACCCACCACAACTTCTCACCATCCTTTTAAATCCTGTATTTAGTCAGAAAGTAAGAAAGATTAAATAAATAAATGTGTACTTAGTCATGTTTAATACTAGTTTATAACGTAAATATCTAGTTTCCTTATTCACTGATCCAGTTGGTGTCTTCCTTCGTAATTACACCCAGCTTGAGCGTATTTAATGAATACGAATGCAGATAATTGATCTATCAATTATTTATTGCGGAAGACTTGACGGATGTCATCGAACATTTAGGATAGCGATCCTCGTTTAAAGTACAGTCGGCGTCTAAGTCTCTTGGCTGTTTGTGGCGAAGATTATGGCTCGTCATTAACTCATTACTATTGCCCTTGAAAAGTTATGGCAATGCAGCTTCGATGTCTGTTTTAAGTGTTGGTACTCGCACTGTATAATATAGCTATAGGTAAGTACTATAGAAAAGTACCTTTTGAATTAAAAAATAAATAAAAATCAGGGTTTTTACTGTCGCATGTATACAAAATGGATAACCCATTAGGCTTTAGGGACATTTAATTTTTTCTTTACTGCCTATTTAAGTATGAAGAATACTTTTTTGAATTTGTTTGCCTTAACAATATAGAAATTTATTATTAAAAACTTATAAACTCATACGCAGTAGGTTTTTACCTATGTCGCGGGTAACATGGACGACACGTATGTATAACACATCACAATATCATCCATGACCCGAGTACAAATATTTATCTGTCACATAAATATCTACTCGCTTCGCAGGCAGGGTCGCTACCAACTATTCAACCCATTCATTTATCAATAATCAAAAACTAACAAACTATAATGATCCGCCATCAAAATTAGTTTATCGTACTGTAAAACAAAAGGAAACCTTGAAAAGATATTAAGAAACTTACTGCCAGTCTTTGGCAAAATCCACTTTATTATTTATAACACAGCTAAATAAATTGCATTTAAGTAGCCCCATGACGTGTTGAAGTTGAAGTATGATTTACGATTCCGTTACGTTCCTAGGTTGTAGGTAACCGAACTGTATGTGGCGTAACATAGCCAATTACACAAAACAAGTACCTAACAGACGATACCACAGATTAAAATAATTGATTCCATTGAACAAGAATAAATTATCGTCAATAATTTATTCTAGTCGCCTACATAAGTTGGAACAAAAATGTATTCAGAGCGTACTTTTAAATAGTGTACATAAACGAGTTGCTTAACAAAAAATGAGCTGACTCCAAAGACAATCGTAGAAATATTTGATTGTAATGCAGGAAGCAATTGCATCGAGTGCTCTATGTTATCTGCAGCACAATATTACACAAAGGCCCAGTTGCATGCAGGTTCGACCACGATATTAGTCCACAGTTGGTTGATAACGGCGCGCGGGCCGCCTTATCACCGCGCCCGTCCACCGGCACAGTCGCCACATTCACTCCACTTGTACTGCGGCCGAGACTACTTGATGCTTGATATTGAGTTCACGTTTTCTTTGAAGTTATGAAATAGTTACACATGAAATACTTAAACATGCACTTCGCACATTATCACACACAGTATCTTAAAATAGTTATATCTTTTTAATTTTTAAGCGTCCGTAGCCTCGTAGCTCGTAGCTTACGTTGATCCTCAGTGATAGGCTAAGTTAAATAACAGCGGGCCCGGTCGATAGTTGGAAGGGTGACCGCTAGTGGCAAACATTTCTTTAGTGTTTCTGTGCTTCGGAGGGCACGTGAAGCCATTGGTTCCAGTTATTATCATAAGATAACAGTCATTAAGCCATATCCTAGGCCTTAGGGCGGCATGAAAAATTCCGATACTTAGATTAGCCACTAAACCCCTGTGTGGTGGAGTTTGCTCCAAACATTCTTCTGCAACATACTATTCTTAACAATATGCTTAAGTTAGGTAGAAAAAATATTAAAAACAACAATAAAACTCAAAAGCTTGCCTATCAAGTAAAATCCTGCCCCAGCTGACGTACTTACTCCAACTAACTATTTTTAACTAACTTATATCAACGAACTATTTCAATAAAGTATCAAGACCTCCTAATCCTACTACACAAGCAGAGATCATGCGATGCTTGACGCTGGAGTCAAGGAGAGCGGCCGGCGCCGACCACGCCCGCGTGCCCCCCGCGCCCTGCGTCTCCCCTCACCATGCAAACCGCACATCGATAGATTCGATTGTTGCTCATTACGTATCCTGCTTCTGCCATACCTTTAACGATAAACCTATATCGATAAACGAACTGTTTAGTAGGGTAATAGAGACGATTGGACTGGTCAATCGCGCGGGGGAAATTAGGTCCCAAATACCTAAATCTCTAAGAGCGTTTTGGGAAGAGCGTTAAGGAACTACCCGCATGCTTACCTTCTTAAGTTACTTACTCTTTACTTGCCGAAAGTTGTTTGTTGATTTTGTATTGTCCGATAACACTGCCAAAATGACGTAATGTCTAGACGATATCGATTTTTTACCGATATCAAAACTGATGGACCACTGTAAGTTAAGCCGATATAAATAATAATCCAACCCAGTTACAATGCTGCTAATTGGACCCCACCTTATAGTTAGACCCTTACGTTACGAGTTTTATCGACTTGCAAATAAAATGGCGCGCGACTAATTGATACGCATAGAGCGCTGCAACGGCACATTGAATCCACGTTGGAATAAAGCGAAGTCGAATTAAAATTCCACATAATACGGCTACTGTACGGTCATTACGACCCTTGTGGCGCAATGGTTACCATGCCGGACTTCCGCGCCTAATGTCCTGGGTTCGATTCCCAGCGAGGCGGGAATTCAAATTATGAGTTTGAATTTCTGTTCTCGGTTTGAGTGTGAAGTGTTCCGTCTTTGTATGTTGTCCATGCCACCCACGACACAGGGAATCCTAGTGTGGGGCTATGAGTGTGAAGCGTTATTTATTTATTCTTGAAACTCACAGATCTAACAATAAGTCACTTCAGACTCCGATGAAACCACTATAATAAAATACTAATTACCGTATTAATTACATATATCTACTTATGCCATTTGTTCTCCATAGTTGTCATTAAAATGGTCTCATCACGGAATTATAATATGTGATGTCGATTACTGTAAGATGATTCGCCCGCGTTCCGTTTAGTATTATGCTATTCGGATACCATAGAATCCGCGATAGTTTACCCATTAGTAACAGATATGGACAGAATTATTCTGTTTTATCTGTAACTGAGTACTAATGATCTGTAGTGCGGGCGGCTTTGACACGGCGACAAATAAATATCCGCGATTACTTCGCGGTAAGTTACACATTAATTATATTAAATCAGATCACCTGAACATTGCGGATCTGTGCGGGTACCTTTCCGGCTGCCCAAGCGGATACTTCATAAAATTAATTACAATTCAATACTTTGAGTCATGGTTAGTTACTCCTTTGTTGTTGATAAGGATAAGGCAAAAAGCTTGTAAGGTGCGCGGTCAAATAACAGACTCGTGTAAACCGTTTTAGATGTAAAGCACCTCAATCATTTTTAATTACCCTTATGTCGATCACTAAACATGCAAAATTAAAATTGACATTTTAAAGAATATATTCGAATTGATAACCTCCTCCTTTTTTAAAGTCAGTTAACAATCGGTCTTTGATATATAAAATTATGTAAATATGTACCTCAAACTTTGGTGATGGTCAATACATAACTATACTTAATTCTTGAAGTCATAGTTGTTTTGTAACAGAAACAGTGTAATAATGATAAAGGAATTCCAATAGACAGATTAGGTAATGTATGTACATAATATGTATCTATAAAAAAATTAAGTCAAACCAGTGTAGTAAAGATCCAGTCATTTTGATACACATATCTATTAACTAGCTATTCCCTCTCCTTCCCATTCCCACTCCCGCTCCCCTTCCCGCTCCCCTCCTACTGCCGCTCCCCCGATAGCCTAATAAAGCTTTCCTCGATAAATGAACTATTCAACACAAAAATATTTTTTCAATTCAAACCAGTAGTTCCTGAGATTAGCGCGTTCAACCAAACAAACAAACTCTTCAGCTTTATAATATTATTAGTATAGATGTTATCTATGCATTTAATAACTCCGTGTTGACGAATATTTTTAATTTTGGATATTTTAAATGGATATTATATTGTCTAACCTGGCCATAGACTAACTATGTAGGTTACCAAACCGAAATAGCTCAAAACTTAGATCCTTCTGATTGTATTCATATTGAACGTTGATAACACGCCATTCTATGACAGCTTCTTATACCATTTTTTGTACATTAATATAAAGTAACTAATTAGTCATCAATTTTAATTATCTCTTCTCGAATTACTACCGGCAAGACATCGAATGTTCAAGGCGAATCTCGATTAAATCGTCGTTAAGAATAAAAATAAACAATTACATAGTCGATATGAACCAGCCATCATTTTTCTGAGTCAGTGTTTTCGATGAAAGAAATTAAGTCATAAAAAGTAACGACGCGATCACACCAAAAGCGCCGGCACTACGCATAATATGATATTCAGTACAAAGAAAAGTGGTCGAAAGGATTCGAATTCGAAGCACGGTTCGCGTGTCATCTTGAAACTATTCAAATTCAGAATTGGTTTTAAATGTTGAGGTACTCTCAATTGCTTTACTATAAACCAATACTTTTATGATGTGGTAGGAAACCAACTTCTTCATACGAACACGTAATTGACAGTTTATCTGTGACAAATGTCTGTCAAAATGTCACCTGTCAAAAATTACTTCCCGCCAAAATGTCAATATCAGTAAACACAAAAATCGTGAGTACCCGTAACAGTTGAAATTAATTCTGCAATAAAAAAAGATTAAAATCGTATGAAAGGAATCACAATAAAAAATAACGATACGGTTTCACCAAAAGCGCTCACACTACGAATAATGTATGATATTATGATTATACAGTGCAGCAGAAGTCGTCAAGGGATTCGAACCGACTCGAACATCGAAATTTAAGCTGTCAAAATACTGAACCTGTTGGCTCATTGTGACGGTAATGATTATTATTTCGACTTTAATTTCGGCACAGCGGCCGCCGCCTGACCTTTTCACTCAAACGATATTTTTTATTTCAGATGTGGTTATCATCAAACGTTGATCTCGAGTGGTGGCAGTGGCGGCAGTGGCGTTACGATCGAGGCTGCTACATCCGTTCTCTAAGGTCTCCGGCGACCACGCCTAGCTCAAATGGCTGTGATGCCTACAGCTCGAGTATAATACGCGCTACTGCGCAATTGAGTGCCCCAACATTCATTTGGTACTACTAATTTGAGAGGTTCGAACGTAGCGCTTATATGGCGTAGGCTTTTTGCGCGATTCCTTTTAAGTGAGAAATTAAAAGTGACTTCATAAATAAAAAATGCAATGCTGATTGTACAAAATGTAACGTTGATTTATTACTTTTGAGTATTACAGAGGAATATAAATCAATTTTAATTAAGGAGCACGTTGTATTGTTTTTTAATAGCTGATTAAAAATACATTTTCATATTTTTTGTTTCTATTAATTAAAAGCGTTGTTAATTAACTTTTATTCCTTACTTCAATTATATCTATGGAAATAAGTTTCCAAACAATTTTCCATTATTAACTTTACATATACTTCTTTATGTAAATTATATTTTTTTCTAATTCCTTATCTTTCGAATGCCTCAAGTTTCTATAGACAATCCGATTTCAAGTTTTTTTTTATATAAAGGTACACACATACGCAATAGTATCTTCATGTTATTTTATAGTAATTATAATTAATCTATATATATAAAATTGAAAACTGCCGAACTGATTAAGATGAAATTTGTCAGGGAGATAGTTTATACTAAGGAGACATCCACTAAGAACGGATTTTTGGAAATTCATCCCTTAAGGGGTACAAATAAGCGTTAGAAGACACTTTCATATTATAAACCAACTTTGTTAGTTTTAGATTTATAAATTTGAAATTTTTTATGTACGTTTATAGTAATACCTAAACAAAAGTGAACTTTAATATTTTTTTTTGGAAAATCATCCCTCAAAGGGTTAATTTCTTGGATGGAACTTAGTAGGCAACTTCGTCATTTTTGAAGTTAAAAACATGAAAATTTACGTATTAGCTCAAGATTAGAAACAAAATTTAAAAGTAATGCGCTTTTTTGGAAAATCATCCCCTAAAGGGTTTATTAAGAAGGCGTAAGTTAGTATGGAAACTTCGTCAGTTTTGAAGTAAGAAGGGTGAAAATTTGTATATAAGCTTATAGTTAGGCACAAAAAATAACTGTATCATGGTTTTTTTCGAAATTCATCCCCTAAAAATAGGGGTAGGTAGTCAACTACATACAAATCAACTTCGCCAGTTTAAGAGTTATAAATGTGATTTTTTTATGTAAGTTAATAGCCATAAACGAAAGTTAACTTTGACAATTTTTTTCGGAAAATCATCCCTTAAAGGGTTAATTTAGTGGATTTAATTTATTACGCAAATTCGTCATTTTTAAAGTTAAAAACATGAAAAGGAGGTGGCCAAGATATACCCCGGAAATGGTTAAAATACGTTTTTTTGTACAAGGTTTTAGTCCTCTGAAAAGACATGTTTTCCATTTATTATAACATAACTAGAATTTTAATTTTCTTCGGAACTCCGCCGTGAGTACATATAATAAATTAACAATATTAATAAGTTGTATTGTATACACTTAATCTCCTACTACCTCCATTGCTGTCACTGAGTGTTGCCAATGCTACGGCAATTACCGTGTTGTACGGCTTTCAGGCCAAAAAATTACAAAATCTACGGCCTACGGCTGGAACCCTATGGTCGGAGCAAATTCTTCGGCTTTTCGTAAATTCTACGGTCTTTTTTATTTATTTTTTTGCAAACATTTCACGAATGTTAAAAACCCTTAAAACAGCGCAGTAGCGCTGTTAGCCTAGTAAGGCTAATTATGATTTTAGTCTAGGTATTCTAGGTCAATGAAAATTGAAAAGTGTTCTTGAAGTTTTGTGGACATCAAATTCACTGCGGACGACCTTTTTTTTAGTCCGAGCGTTGAACCGATGGTATATATTGGCATAATTGGATGGCATAATAATTATATGACACGGCCCACAGTTGATCTTTTTCCATATAAACACGACTTTTTTAACTAATGTACACGGCCTTCCAAAAATTTTCATTGGCAACACTGCTATCACTGGAGGTTGACAATTGACTGACTGACAGAAATGCGAATGTCTGCTATATTGACATTTGCCAAAACAATATTTTTGAGTTTGATTCGATTTCTGCAAAATAATAATAATTGTGTTTGATTTTTTGCCATGAGGTGCATTAATTGAGCGGTTGATATTGAGCGCATGGCATGACACTCAATATCTTCGCTAAAGAGAAACCTCCAATCCATATTGGTAGAATGGATTACTGCAGTACAGGTATGGCATTTTCACGTGATGTGATAGTTTGGTATTTGGGTTGGGTACGTCACCAAGATCAAATAGAAGCCACCGGCATCATTTTTAGATTATATTTCTATGCAGTTGTATTTATATTGCGTTTGCTTGTGAATATTTCCAGATAGGTAGGTGACAAATTAATACGTATATTTTATTTAGTACTGCTTCTTTTTGTACGAATAAAGTCATAATTAAAGTAAAAAAAATAAATGAATGAATTATCTAAAAGATAAGTAGTATTTATTTAATAACAAAAATCTCTCCTTAAAACACTTTTCCACGATTACTTATGTTTTGCAGAATGTCAACCTACAAATAAAACTGCCCGTAAAAGGAGAATCTCAAGTTATAGAGATTTTTATTGATAAAATTATCAAAGTAGATATTGTAAGCTTTAATGTAAGGTAAAAATAAAATGTGTACATTATACTTCACAAGTGGGGCAAACGTCCATACAAATGTTGGCCACCTCCTTTATATATAAGCTCCAGATTAGAAACAAAATTTGACAAAAGAACAAGTATTACGTTTTTTGGAAAGTCATCCCCTAAGTAGGCCTTAAATAACAGTGTGCAATTTAGTATGGCAACTTCGTCAGTTTTTAAATAAGAAGGGTGAAATGTTGTATATAAGCTTATAGTTGGACATAAAAAATTACTGTATCACTGTTTTCTCGAAAGGGGTTAAACTAAGGGGTTGTAAATATTTAAGAAACTATGTCATTTTGAACTTTGTAATGTGAATATTAATATGTAAGCTTATAGTGAGAAACAAAAATTTTGTGTAGAGAACTTTACTGACGGGAGGGGGATGGGAGAAGGACAGATAAAATGAAGCGGGAGAAGGACCTTGAGCGGGAAAGGGAGAGGGACAGAGAGCGGGGGAAAAGACAAATTAATGTTAATGTTGTTTATTATTCGAAATTTCCGCGTGCAAAGCTGCGGGCAACAGCTAGTATATAATATAATAGTACCCACCTTATTACTACATATGGATAAAAAGACTGGAAAATTTCCCGGATCGCTGGATTTTATTTTAATTGCCTTTAAAAAAGAGCTTAAAATATTTATTAAAAATTAAATGTACTGATTATAATTTGGTTTACAAATAAATACCTTCTCCTCTATTCGTACCTATATCACAATACGATACAAGCAGCCTCCGCTTATTTTGATTGACGGCTTTTAATGATTCCGATGCGTTACTTAGTATGAATTACATGCTAAAACAAAAGAGAAAAAATATCGTCTATCCGGTACTAACTACTGGTTAAATTTTTGTTTACGCAATCGATTACCGATTACCAATGATTTACAAATTGCTGCTGATTTCTCTTTTGTAAGCGAGCGATCGCTGACTAGTCTTAGCATTTTGATTAGGATTTAGAACATTTTCGGAACTGAAGCCTAAAGAGTAACGCGTACGCTTCAGGTAAAAATTAGGGCGAAGCACGCAGCATTAATATAAGTAGCACTAGCAATCCTATGCTGCTTCGATTCGGGAAACAATTCTCAATAGTTAATGTAAGTTATGATAATAATGTTTTTTAATGTTTATAGTTTATACCAAAGAACTAAAGAGCTTTTGAAGGACGTTAAAATATTTCGAAGGTAATTAAAATTAAATTGATAAATATTACAGGAAAATGAAAAATTACCGATAATATAGGTACATAATATTTATTCAGTTTCATTTATGCGTACTACTCGTAGTTAAGTAAATGAACCAAAAATTCTTTAATTTGTGTAATAATTGTTACATACATTTTAGATGCCCAGACCCCATTAGCGGTGTTGCATAAAAATACACAAAAAGACATCTAAAACATCCGTCTCATAATACCTGAACCTACTGGAAATCGAACACTTCCGCTTTGCAGGCTCACTACCAACTTGCTTACAGGGTCATCCAATATAAAAATTATTACTAAGTTCCAGATAAACACATAAATTGAATAAACGCTAAAGTACGGCTATTGTTCTTTTAAGGTACAAGCATAATAGAAGCATAAGCACTAAATGATTCTTGAGTATTTCACGAAACGAACTGACGTCTTTATCGCGCCAAAGATATTAACAATGAATAAGATTGAAGACTTGAAAAATAATTAAGTACTGCGCTTTTAAATAAGATAAGTAATAACACCGTAGGCCATTACTTGCAAGAAAATATTACCAGAGTTAAAGGAAACAAACAGCCATTAATAATAAATTGAAGGATAATTATAAATCCGTATTGTGAAGACTTGAACATTAACCTTCAGTGATCTCAAGTGTTAACACTTCGAAATCAGAATGACGTACTGAAAATTACCTACATTTATTTTTTAATTATTATAAAATTGCAACCAATAATGCAAACAATAATGAATAGTTACTGATTTTAAGTTTACTTCCCAATGTGCGTTTTATAAAATGTTAACGATATTTTCCTAATTTATAATTTTTAATAAATTATTTAAATTAATGTTTATGATGATTAAATTTCAATTTATATTTTTTTCGCTTAAGTCAAGAACAAGTCACAGTTTTAATGATAATTTGTTAAGAAATTTCTCCCAAATTCAAAAATAGATAAGATATGGTTATAATACGTAAAATAGAAAAAGAAAATAACATTATTTGAATTAGTTAATAGTATCAGGCGTTACTTTGCGGAAATCCATTGTTATTAAGTTAGTATTAGTCTACTTTGCAACAATCCGCGTTTAACATGTATGATGACCGACTAGGTTAGGATTCGGGGGGGTGGTTAGTCGGTCTTTCCGACTAACCATCGTAGAGTCAACTTACCCCGATGATGCTCCGTTTCGGGGCGAAACACGTGTTGGTGCTGGTATGTATGTTGGTATATATGTTTAATTATTGTTGTGCATGTTTCCGTTGTGGGAGGGAGGGAGGTGCCACGCATGTTTTAAAGTATAGTATACCATCATACATGTTAAACGCGGATTGTTGCAAAGTAGACTAATACTAACTTAATTATTTGAATTAACTTGAACTCTAAACACGGTCCTTATTCTTTGGCGTTTTCAACATTGGTTGAACGCAGTTGCAAAACTTTATGATGTTTTTATTAAAATAATTGATTGTAAATAACTTGAAATTAATATTCATAATTGTCATAAAGTAGTTGAGGGCGCTATAAAGTATCAATAAATTAATTAATATTTCAGTAGACTTTGCCATTTATGAATTACTTCAAGCAATACTAATGTCCAGTCTTTGCTTATGGGTGTGCACTATATTTTAAATAAACTAAAGAATTGTTTTATTATTATCAAGGGAAGTGAGGGCGAGTAGTTAGCTATTTTAATAAGCTTTGTATGTAATAAATATCTACGCATGGCTTAATGAAAATTGCTTAAAAATCAGTTTCGTTGTTCTCTATGCTCAAACAAACAAACAGAAAATATATTTTTACAATTGTTTCTGAGATATTCTTAATCAAACTTGTAATTTATAACACTCTTATTGAACAGACACACCCTAGTTAAATCTTACAGTAGTAAAGATTAAAATCAACTACTACAAATCACTAAGTAGTTAGTTTTGCTCACTACAAGCTAGCTACCCTATCTAATACACCTACGTGGCTGGTAGGGCTACGTGGGACGCCCAGGAGCGAATTAATTACTATTTGGTCGTAATTTCACTTGTTCAACCTTAATTGTAGTAATAAACATTAATCAGAACATTAACATGAGGAGTGAGAGGCCGTTTAAAATAATGCACTGTACCTCAGGGCTTGGACCTCAAGCCCGCCCATTAGCTCAATGATTCACACGAAACCTTAACGAGAGCAATGATATTTTCGTCTTTTTTGCACTTGATTTTTGACTTACAAGACAATAGGTTTTGTTGGAAAACGGCTCGAGTAATAAACCCACGTTTTATTATGTGAGGTTATCTAGTTATTTATAAAACTTGCTAGGTTTAGTAACCTAACTATTACTATTATTTTTATGACTCTTGATTTTGTAGACAAATGTCTCATGCACATTGAGCGTGACTTAAAATGGTAACTTTTTCGGCAACTTTTTATAATATGTAACTAGTGGAAATCCAGCGGGTTCCACCACGCTAAGAAATTCTGATGAGAATCACAAATCAGTGTTGACGTTGACGTTGATGCGCCATCTTTACATACCTAAAAATTATCTTCAAATTGTTGTATGGGAAAAGTGGAAAATCGACTTTATCAATGGAACGAATGAGCCTAATGTATTTTTTTAGTACTCTCGTTTGCCTTTCAAATAAAAGCATTTTGAGGCATATCAGTTGGATGGTTCCAGAATCTATAAAGGACATCCGTAGTAATATTTTTTTGTGTTTTTTACCTATGGATGACATTAGCAGTATTTTTTCTGATTCAATCGAATTCAATCAATTTCAATCAATTCAATCGAATCGAGAGAACATGTTATGCATGCTTTAAAAATCAGTAATTACTCACAAATAGCGTGGCTAAAATTATTAGATACTATTATATTTAGATATCTATTCTTATTATGACAATATGGGTGATGATGGCTTATTGAATCAAAAATTTGATTGAATAATTATCTACAAGCCTCATCAATTATGTAGACGATTGTACTACATTCATAATGATATTAAAAAAAATTAAAATAATTCTTGGATCCTAAACGATTCCACTGAAATGGTCCCTGAAATTCGCGTAATTATCCATTACTAAACACAGTTTTAACACTGATGTTTTTGTTCCGCTAACTGATTGGCTCTCATCGTCAATCTCGACAAGTTTTTATTGACAGCACTGATTGTTCGCATTTCACAGACGATTCGTTTAAATTGGCACAACTAAAAAGCAGGTTTTCAAAACAGTTTAAAAGTAAAACCTACTTAAAACTGCAGTTTTACGAAAGAATCTTTCTTTAGCATCAAAAAAGCTTCGAATACTATTTCGGATGGTTTTTGTTAACCGAGACGCAGTCTTTTGGGTCTTAATTGGTCACGCGGATTTACGACTAAGAAAATTGCAGTCACTTTAAACTAGTCGTAATTTTATAGTTTACATTTCTTGAAGTCTAAAATGCATTCATTGTACATAGAATAACAACTCTTGACAAAAAAAACCGACTTCAAAATTAGAGATAACTCAAAAACTACTCGTCAGATCTCACTCAAATTTAACCGGGACTTCATGACAAGCACCAGCTTTTGATTAAAAGATTAAATTTGGTCATTAAAACTGGTTCACCCAGTCGAGAGTTAAAAGAGTCGAGAGTAAGAAAGACTCCTGCCATACAGGAAGCGTCTAACGGAATGTTTTCCCATTATAAATAGGGCATAGCGTCTTCCATTCCATTTGACACAGAAATATCCGAACAAAGTAGCTATTTCATACTATTAAGCGCAATTAAAGATTGCTACCACGTACCCAGAGATCCATAAAGCTTTCTTCGAAGCCTAAAGCAGCGAAATTGCCCTCGAAAATTTCTCACTTTACCATAAATGATACCATTCCGGCGCATTACGGTCGTACCGCGAAAACAGACCAGTTAAGTTAATAACTAAGTAGTCGGGAACTCGAGTACGCTCGAGAGATCAAAACGATATTATTTCATGGCGAATATTTTTGTACATTTTTGGCGATGCAAGGCCCGTAATGAAGAGTTACGGCGGTGTTGATTTTTACATAATGAGCCAAGCCAACTCATTTATGAGCCACCTCATGCGTAAAGCACAGTAACGTTATTACCCTGTCAAATTGTTACGTCCTTTTGCACTCAATAATTCATCGGTTTTGAAGTCTGTCAAAAATGCATTATGTTTAACATTAACCATGTGCATTCAGCAATTAGACAGGATGTTAATAACAAGATGTTTTTATGTTTTTGAATGCCCTATTTTTGCTACGGATGTTCATGGGCGTTACTTGCTATCAAATATTCAGGTTACTTTTTAATCTAATTAATTAATAGGGTATAATAACTGAGTTTTTGAGTTTATTCGTTACAAACATACAAAACTACAAAGCTTTTCTCTTTATAATATTAGTATAGACTACATCGTTAGTAAAACAATTAACGCATGTCATTAACGCCCCAACTCAGAGTCACTAACGGCTACTTTAATCGCTCCTTAGTAAAGAATCACCATACAAATTCTGTACTAAGTAGCTATTTAAGTAACCGTTAGTGACTCCGAGTTGGGGCGTAAGATACTGTGGCAGATCTATTAAATTTACCCAAACTATTAAATTTACCCTAGTCACATTAAAGCAAAATAAAAATTTAAAATTTGAATAAAACCGACAAATTCCACTTACGCGTAAATGGGAATCACTTTAAGGGTTTTTCTGGTATGCATCTCCGTGGACATTGTACCGTGTGGTGTGTGAAACTCGCTACACGTCACACTCCAGTTAACCGGAATGTGGCAAAGTTACTCTCATCTGATGAGCTTTGACGGAGGTGCTATAAATACTTGTGGATAAAAGGTGTTTGATTACTTTTCTTTTATGTTAGTTCTGTGGGTAACGCTCTTTTGTAGGTGCTTGCGTTAATCTGTTTCAGAGAGCCAATACGGGTCATTTACATACAGCATTCTCCTATCCAAACTTGCTATCATTCTCCTTACTACAATTAGGAAATTATTGTAAGTCATTAAAGTAATTAAAGTTATGGAAGTAACTGAAAGTTAAAATTACCTATATATCTACATAATTTGCCAATAAAGATAAATGTCGTACGGAGCAATCTTACTCTTAAAATTTTGTTTATTTTTAATTGATTAAAACATTTTTTCAAAATAAGCAAAATAAGTTTTTTGTTTACTTATTTATTTTATTATATTTTATTTTGGACACAGACAGTCATATAATGTTACATATATTACAAAAAACTATGTTTAGGTTACAGACATTGAGTCCCAACTTATTACGACTTATTTATGTAATACTGTTTTTTATGTAATCTTGATACTTGACACAATAAAACAAGTGATTCTTAGAAAACGAGCTGATGTTGCACATGGTAAAGTAAAGGAAAACAAAATAAACCAAAACTTTTCCCAAGCCCAAGTGTGAACATGACAAGTTGTTTGGTGGCTGCCCGGCTGGCGAGACTGTAGCAAGAGGATGGTGCAAACCAGACTAGAAGATTATACCTAATAGTAATAGAAGTAATAGAAATAACAATATAATATAATAAATAATAATATTAATGACTCAATCATATCTTATATTGATATATCCTTATATGAAACCACCATGCGGGCCGGATTATGTCGCCTCTTACGATACCCCAGTATACCACTTGAAATGACCGTCTGTAATTCTACCCGTATTGTTTACGACTCAGCTTAAACGTAGCAGCTGACATTTGTTAACACAAAACTGGTCAATGCATACAATCACTATTTTTATACCAATATTTTTTTTAATATAAAAAAAATCTAAAAAACATCGTATTTGAAGTAAGACATATAAAACAAATAGTCATCACAGCCCATAACTTCTCCCGTTTTTTATGCGTTGCCAACCAAAAAAGAAAGAGAAACAAAAGAACTGCTGTTCGGGTCTCCTTATAATCTTAATATAGTCCACTGCGCGCTATTTATAGTTCACTCATCGAGAACATTATGTTGCAATTTCATGGTTCTTCTTGTGGACTGAATAATATTTTAAGGAAATAATGACAAGCCAGCTGACGATCCATCTGTTCATAAGTGGCTACCGTTGCCTATGGACCTCAACAACACTAAAGGCATCACCGATGCGTTGCCGACCAAGAAAGAGTGAAGAAAAAGAAAGAAAGCTGTCTAAAACCAACAACACCTTACTAACTAAATTAAGGCTATTACGCATTAACGCCCCAACTCAGAGTCACTAACGGTTACTTTAATCGCCCCTTAGTAAAGAAACACCATACGAATTCTGTACTAAGGAGCGATTTAAGTAACCGTTAGTGACTCTGAGTTGGGGCATTAGTCCGCTCATTTTTATACCTAGCTTTACATTTTTCATTCAATAAGGAGTGAAATAAAATAAATAATAAACAAAAAAATAAAATTACATCTTTTACATAAATTATCTGCCCCGGCCGAGTATAGAACCTGGGACCCGCTTCGCAACCAGGAGTATCATTTGGACTCATACTAGGTCGTATTAAATTTTACTTAATAATGGTTTCTTTCATCGAAAAAAAAATTTTCATTGATGATTGATATTCATTCACAGAACACAATAATTAAAGTGTTTTTTAGATACAAGAAATGCATTTAGTATATGTATAATTTATAAACTCTTTTATTATTGTAGCAGATTAAATAAACATTAAATTACCTATTAGTCGACATCTCTTCATTGTTCGAGAAGTTATAATCTATTTTAAATGTATTGTTTTCTATACAAAAAATCTAATACATATTACATTTCATTATAAAATTTAACGTTCTGGATTTAAACTTTAGTTTTATTTGCGCAAGACTAACGCTCCAACTCAGAGTCACTAACGGTTACTTTAATCGCCCCTTAGTAAAGAATCACAATACAAATTCTGTACTAAGGAGTGATTTAAGTAACCGTTAGTGACTCTGAGTTCGGGCGTTTATCATATCAGTCGATTCATATCAGTTATTTGTGTTAATTGCATTATCTATTAAAACAGCTCCCCTAATTCCAAAAAATTACACCGAAAACTATTTAAGCACTTTGACATTAATTTCACGTAGACACAGGCACTTTCATGTTTGTGAAACAATTTAAACAGGTTATCAAGCAAACATTTAAGATAATTAATAAGATAAAACTTCATAAAGTGCTGCCTCGAATATTAACCTCGACCGGACACTTTAACATTTAAACTATTACGTAATTCTCTCTTAAAAATTTCGCTTACATTTCATTTCAACTTCACATAATTTACTTTAATCACATGTCCTAAAATTAGATCGAATTAACACAAATAAACTACATACTTTTAATCGTCCACGTCCGCTCATACATATTCATAAAGCAATACAAAAGACATCAACGCGTGGCGAATAATTTCCACCTAATTTTATCGGATATCAAATGTCAGAGAACTCGTAAATCATGGTTATTTAACGGTTTATTTACTATAAGATTAAGCCCTAAGCATCTGAGGTGCAGATCTAATAAAGTCGTTATGTTGAGTATTAGAACGGTCAGTCCCGAACTCGGCTTCCATCGGCCATCGAAGTCGAAGACGTAAAAACGGCGGGAAAGTGTCCCAACAATGCCTCCGTAGCATACCGTGGCAGCGTGTGCACTGGGCGGCGTCGCAATCGCGACTAGCCGTGCTATCGTTCAAACCGCGCGCGAGTACCGTTAGACAGAGAGAGCGAAACGACGGAGTGCGTAGGAGCGAGAGGGCGAGTCCGCGCCCCGTCCGAGCCATCCGGAAGCCTCGCTGAAACTGGACCGTTTTCTTTTCTTGTTATTATTGAGATCGGCTCTCAAGTTCTGTTGTTGTCGCGCGGCGCGCCGCTCGCGCTGATAACGCGATGCCACACCGGCCTGCGCACGCGCACGCTCCGCAGCTTTAAGCTCTCGCGGACTGTACACTACAGATACACCCCCGACATGGAATGGATATTCGAAAACCAAGTGCTGTGGTACTGACTTGTTTCGGATACTGTGTTAAATTAAAAATATTTATAATTACATTTTTAGTTGGACGCAGTGCTATTAAAAGTGAAACCGATACTCAGTGCTCTAATTAGCCGGGTACATAACGACTGGATTTTTATTGAACTTTCATATTGTACTAGTGTCATAATTGATTGAAGCTGAAAAGCGCAGGAGGATAAGCTGAAAGGACTTTCCTATAAAACGAGGTATGTGGATTTACATTTCAGTGATATCTACTTTTTTTTCGTACCGCGCCGCTATGTTATAAAAATTATTTAACGCAATAAACGTTTTCATATTTAACTTTTTTCAAAACGAAACTGCAATCTGACAATAAAGTACGCGAAAGTAGCATAAAAATTTAGTTTAAAACAAAATTTTATGTTTTGTTAAACCGATAAATTTTAAATATAACACCACTATAAACTTTTACAACTGATTAAAGAAAACGGTTTCAGCAAAAATACTTAATGTTTTTACTTATTACTTTCTCCGGTCGTAACGCTAAAATTAGATTTTACTGATCATAAAAAACTTATTCACATATAACATATACACAATTAACTTAAACACAAATTCCTACAGTAAATATACGATCTAAATAAATTAACTTCATCAAATAAAACATTTATGTTTCATTGAATAGATAAAAAAAACTTAATAAGTATTTAACAAAAACAATCATACTGTATAAAGTTATTGTAAAACTTCCCTTTGTTATAACGAAAGAAGATGATTGAAGAATAGAAAAGTGTAACAGTCATACACTGTATAAGGCAACACTTCGCGAGATGAATAATTTGTGCATTCCACTTTCCTTCGTATTAAATACGCGATACGAATAACTCAACACCACCTTTACCTTATCTACTTTTCTTCACGTTTAAGAAAAGATTCATATCAGTTTAAATGTTTTGTTCAAATTTTAAAAGAAACCATTCGTAGTAAAGACGTAAGTGACTTTTCCCGGCAGGTCCATCAAGCACTTCAAAAATAAAAGTGAAGGGTACGATTTCACGACGATTTTCACTTATTAACAATACGGGAAATAAAAAATAAAATATACAGCATTATTCGACCTAGTAAACCAGAAAGAGTTACGCTATTTCGCAGTAGGTAGCCGACGGCGGGAACTTTTTTGCTCCATTTGTCCATCGAACACGGTCAACTTTGTCGGGATGTGTTTCGAACGTTACATACAATGTTACTTATAAAACCTTCCAGTAATTAATAAACACAATGACTTTATAAATAAAACTATTGTTAAATTAAAAAAAAATAACTAATTACAAAAATTGAAAATTTGCTATGAAAAACGACAAAAATAAGTGATTAACAAATTGCATAATCAATAATTGAACTTAAAACCAGTGTCACAAAAAAAACGTTAAAAACAAAAATTCAATTTTATCAGATTAATCTGTAACAGTACGATAAGAAACCGATTTGAATAAAAAAGCAACTTGAAACCACATGTGGTCGATATAAAATATTTAACGGATAGCGCGTTAAAACGTTTCACCCACAGCTCTAAATTAAATGAATTCCAACTGAAATGTCCAGTTCAGTTGTATCAGCTCCTCGAACCAACATGACTACCACAAAATAAACCAGAAATAAAAATTAAAGCGGCGATTCTCGAAATTGCACTTATCTTGCAATTGCATCGCTGAAATAAAGGCATAAAACTGAGAGTTTATATTCAAATTACTGCGATAATCTGCGTCAATATTATGTTATAAAAATAAAAGCGGGTAAATATTGCACATGATCTTCTAGATACTTTTATTATTTCACGTTAATAACAAAACGCTTTTCATGCCATAATATCTTGTTAATCTAATAAATTA
The DNA here is from genome assembly GCA_911387775.1 of Thymelicus sylvestris. Lineage (NCBI taxonomy): Eukaryota > Metazoa > Arthropoda > Insecta > Lepidoptera > Hesperiidae > Thymelicus > Thymelicus sylvestris. Next base: position 9,519,458 of record OU426900.1, on the reverse strand, counting down.
ACTGGAGTGCGAATGCACCTACATATTTAACAGTTTTTAAGCGTTAATTTGAAAGTTACAACTATTTACCCGCAAAATTTAAATCATTCGCATAAAATTAACTAGCCTATCGTTCAGCGTAAATAATCAGCTACAATGAGACAGGAACTTCAATTTCAATATTAAAATTAAACTCAACAGTGAAAAATAGAAAGTGAATTGTTGAACGCATGATATAACAAACCAATACCATCTGATCTCAATAACTACTTGCCTAATAAGAATGCTGTTATCAGCAATCTCGCACACTGCGAAGTCAATTTAAATCCTCCACTGAACTTTTTATTTTACATAAGACATGGACACTGATATTTAATGAATGTTACAGATCAATCGTTTTACCGAAACTCAATCATGTTTCGTTTTATGTTTTGCGTTTCACACTGACCGCAGATCGCCTTCTGAGCAAAAAAGAAAAACTCATTCAAGCTGTGTCATCTCTGTTATTATTAAAAATAAAAAAAATAATTAGACAATTCGCTTTCACTGCCGTTGCAGAATAGGTGCGTAGAGTTAGGTAACCGCCAGACTTGTCTGACTTTATATCGATCACATCAAATGACAACTTTCCGGTTTAATAACTGTTATAGTTGATGTGTCACTTGAAGTGCTTTTGCAATTACTACATAATAAAAGTATATTTAAGTACTTTATAAATAAAGTGAAAAAGTAAAATTATATTTTACAGGAATATTTATTAATTAATTAGAATAATAACATCGTTCACACTGTTATGATGCACTATATTCCTGTGCCTTATTCATGACTACTATCCGAGTACAATTATTTCTATCCGTCGAATAAATATGTACTTCCCGGGATCCCACTCCCTGGCTATTCCTCTTTGAAGGCAGGGTCAAAACAACGAGCTACGAGTAATTCATCTATATGGCTATAAAAATACACCTATTTATTTTTATACTAGCCTTCACGGATCCGCTGCGCTAGGCTTAACATGATTGAAACTTAGCTCGGATCGGATCAAAGCTATAATTTATTAATCATCTTTTTAATAAATCAAACATATTAACGACTACTAATACACATTTAAAATTTTAAAACGCTTGTAGGAAACAAACACCTTGTGTGTAACATAATATAATTAGGCATGATACAACGTTGAACGCTTACATTACCTATAGATTTTATTATTTGATTATTGAAATATTATTAAAATTAAACTAGATTGAAGTGCTTTAGACGTAGCTAGGCGATATTAATTAATTCAGTCGAAAATGTTATAGTTTTTGCCGATTCAGATGTGTTCTTGTCAACTTATATAGGAAGAGGTTATCAATTCCTCGCTTATATTTTAGATCTAATCCTCATCTTTAATTAAAAGTTGACCGTTTTTTATTAAAACTAGTTCATTAGCTTCAGCCAACTATTGTAATGTAATAGAAACAACTCGAAAGAATTTATTTAAATTCAATCTTTAAGTGAACGGAGCACAAAACTGCTGGAGTCTCAGAGGCGTTTCAAATTAATGACTCGATTTCGAATGATCAATTAGTATATTGCAAACACTGGAATTTGCAACTGAATCGAATGGTTAACCTAGATTTTGTTTTAGTACTTTTTGCGATAAAGATTTTGTTAATTATTGGCGTTAAAACGCTAAACTTAGTCCTTGAGTCGCTTTCGCTGTCATAGTACCACAGATGTAGTTTTCACTACAGCGTCACTATTAATGTACTAAAACAAAAAACAACTTAATCAGCCTGAATACATAAAGCTAAATATTTGTATTCTATTGTTGATTAACATCAGTCTGAATATATAAACGCTTAAAAGAGATGCTTACACACTCACACCTCGCAGTAGGTTTTTACCTGTGTGGCATAGACGACACATATAACACATCACAATAACACCCAGGACCCGAGTACAAATATTTATCTGACACATAAATATCTGCCCCGGCCGGGAATCGAACCCGAGACCCCTCGCCTCCAGGCAGGGTCGCTACCAACTAGATTACAGGGTCGTCAAATGTATCATATATTATATAAGTATCGCGTGTTTTTTAAACTCTCCAGTTTTTTTAGTTAGTTCGTTCTATCAAATAAAATTGAGCTATAATATGAAATCTAGGCGCAAGTCCTTTATGACTAAATCATATAAAGGCCTACAATTCATTTCAAAGGACTGCGTTTCAAATTAATAATAGGTTAATAAAAAAATAAGTCGTGTCATACCTATTATTTTTCTAATATGACCGTTTTCACGCAATGACTTACTAGGTTTTACTGCCCCAAACTACATCTCGTCGTATCCGGATACCACGAAAATCCCATTCGAACTTGACCATTTTTGAAGTCAAATATTCTGAAACCTCTAAATTGCAACTGTATCTACAAGAATTTGCTTTTTACTTCAAAAGGAACAAAAAATATAACTTAGTATTTTCTCAATCTTTTGGTTTTAATTGTTCAACTGATGTAATATTTTAATGCAAAGAAAAATCATCAGTTAATTTTATACCAAACGGTTTAAATTGTGTTGATATAGTGTATCGATTTGAACTTAAAAGATACTTTAATTTCTAATTATAGACTACAGTATGAGATGCAATATGCGTGTCACACTGAGGCTTTTAAGCCATTAATTGGGGAATACAAATTTATTATTAAACCCTGGGGATAATAATGCATACTTAATTATATAGGTACTTAATTATTTGTAACACAGAATTTTGTTGTTAGTTTCTATTCTATTGGCCGCAAAATTTCTTCTATTGGCATTGGCGTTAATGTATGTTAGTTTGATATTTATCAACAGTATATTGTTATTGTTTTTTCAAACACGGTCTTTCGTATAATTGGTGTGATAGAATTCGCTTGTTGGTGATAAGGCCGTCTTTAACATTGTGCATTTAAATTAATAAAATGCATTACACCATTGCCGTTATATAAATACAATATAGAGATGAGTTTAAAATATTATCATTTTAGTTCAGTTTTTCACTTTTATAACATCTGTGAATGTTTTATCATGTCAGCTATTCAGTCGGATTGAAACACGACATAAATGATTATTATGTAATGCATTTCATTTTATAGTACCCTCAATCTCATGAAGCATCTAGCGCTACCGACTTTAATATTGTGCATATTTTTTTGTTTCATAGTAGGTAAACGACTCAAAAGGCTTAAGCCATTTAGCTTGGTTGTAATAAAATATAACTCTGTGAAAGTGGCCAAGTGTTATTTAGTAACAGTGCTCAAGTGAATGACAGAACACAAGAATAATGTGTCTATACCTTTAAGAACAAGAAGTGCTGTGTCACCGGACACTCTCTTCACTTCTGTTTAAGTGAAAATTAAGTAAGATACTTATAAGTCTTACGCCCCAACTCAGAGTCACTAACGGTTACTTAAATCGCCCTACTACAGAATTTGTATGGTGATTCTTTACTAAGGAGCGATTAAAGTAACTGTAAGTGACTCTGAGTTGGGGCGTTATGTTATTAGATAAGGCTAGATTGTCTTTAAAAAATATTAAATACAAGTAGGTATATAGCATATTTAAAATTTATTTTTGAGTTAGGTTATTTCAAGCAATGTTTTTATTTTGTTTATGTATAGTATAAACGAGCATACCCAGTTAGTATGTGAGTAGCTCAGATCAGTGATCGCGTCCAGCGCGCACTGTATTCTCCAACATACGCGGGCGGAACGCCTTATAAGGTAGCGGTAAATTGAAAAATTACTACGTCTATAAACCATGGTCTTCTATTTTAAAGAGTACAGGCAATCTCGGCCACTTCCAGTAAAACCTCATAAGCGATTATAATAAAAAATACTTCACCATGCTATATAATTGCTTACTGTACAGAAAGTAAGCGCGGAAGTGGTACGATTGATTGAAATTGATTTAAACATACTTATTTGATTTTTTAAGTTGATTGCTTGATTGATAATTTTGCTTTCTTCTTTTCCAGTTCATATTTTAACTCAAGTTTAACTTTGCTTAGCTCAACTATATCATCAGGGACATAGTTATCATTTACATTTTATTTTATTTTAAAACACATTTAAATATGATACTACTGATACAAATTACCATCTTTATGTAAAGCCCTAACACTAAGACAAGCCCGCTTTCTAACTGCACCCTTTTGTATTTTATGATTGATTTTAAGCAACCCCAATACAGCTAAACAGAACAAAAAATATTTTTAATAATTACTTTAATGCTTTCAAATCAAATTAATTCCAATGAAATATATATATAACTATACTATACTAAACTATACGGTTACAACTATAACTTAATGTAATACAATCTTATTTAATTAAACGATTTAATTTTGAATGGAATATATAATATATCTGGAAATAAAATGAATTGGTCCACCACCCAGAAAAATGCAACACCCTTTTAGGGTTATTATTGTGTAGGATGTGTTATGTGACTGTGTTATATACCATGTTACTACATATTTAATGTAATAAAGTATTGAGTAAAGTATTGAGTATTGAAATAGTTTATTGTGGACAGTAGGTAAACAGGACGCGTGGTACAGTGTTAGAAGTCTTATTGCGACGTCCTGTCCATTATAGGCGTAAAATATGCTTGTAAAGTACTAAATCTCCCTGATTAATTTTTTACTGAAGTTCATAATTCTGTGAACAAAGATTTGTCTAGTCTAGAGTTAACGTTTTTGTACTGCTTAGATATTACAAAAGATCTTATGGGCAAAATTTTCCGTACAGCTCATGCGTTGAATATTAACGACTGCAATCATTACGGAATTAGTCTGGGTAGGTGTGACGACAAATAGATGGTTTCAAAACGAGCTCACTTGCACGTCACATTTGCATATAATTGTACATCGATTCTAATTAGGTATTCTGAGACACCCAGCGTAGATGTTAATTGATTTTCGTTATCTCAGCCCAGATAGGGTCACAGAGACGAGCTTATAATCACACATATATAAAGTTAGTAATTTTACTGTTGGATTCTCGTGTAACGATGAAGCATTATTTCGAGAAAATAAATTGGAGAAGTATTTCAAACCGATTTTTTATTATAATAATGTCAAGAAACTCAATAACGTTAAATTGAAGGCACCATTGCACGTTACAATGAAACATTGAACATGGCCTGATACTACTCTTTTTTTCTCTTTTCAGTTACAATTTTTTTTCTTTCGTAAATTGACACTAAAGGCGTTCTCTTCTCTCGCACTATGGGGCTTTATTCATGTTTACCGAGTGTAATTAAAGTTTTTTGTTTGACTGCATTTGTGCAGTGGTCGGTCCTGGCAGAACATCAAATATGTTTATATTATACAAACAACTACTACAAAATTCAACGCTAATATAAAAATAAATGTATTGCTTGCATTTGAAGTTGCAATCGGACGTGAAAAATGGCAGATTGGAAAAAATACATCGTCGCTAGGATAACGTACCAAATATTATTCGTCTGTTGCAGCAGACACATGAATCACGATGCAATAAATAAATTCGAGTGTCCTGGGGATGAATTCGTGAAACTATTCGGAAAACGGCGCAGGCGATTTTGAAACCAAACTGCAGCAATTGTTAATACTGTACCAAACGAATATTGTGTGCTGTTTTTCAAGATTCACTATCAAAATAGTTTTCAACGAGCACTGAGACATAGACGGAGCTCTGATAAAAATTCAAGGAAATTCCAAATAGTCTGCATTCAAGTACATCACTCAGATTGTAATAAAAATGCACAGACGGCGGTATAGACGGTGTCGCATAATTTTTAGATTCATTTTCATAATGTGCAGCCAAACGGGAGTGAGGTCAACAGCGTAAATTTACTTGTACCTAAACATTGCCCAACAGTTACAAGTATTTATTAGTCATCCTTAAATGTACCTCAAATCTCGGGAACGGTAGCTACTATCGAAGGTACCACCGGAGCTATACGGGAGCCCGAAGCACCAAAGTAAACTTCAGCTGACTATCTAACTTCTAATTGTGTGATGAATTTTTTTGTGATGTGGTCGTCTTACGAGTTCCAAGAGCTTAACTATCTAGATCTATAAGTGCTTTTATAAGCTATAACGTTGTCTACCGTTAATTTCAAAGGCCTCTTAGTTCGAAGATTTCTCAAGTGTTCTCGCATACGGGTTTCATAGAAAAGGCGCAGCTAAATTCCTTATCAACCATTGGTTGATCCAAGCAGAACTCAAAAGTTTTCACCCCTTCACACAATAGCTTAATTACTATAGCTTGACACAAGCTGCTGTGTTCCTGGTATTAAGGCATTATCCCTCTTCTGTCTCAGTTCAGACGCAGGTGATGATTGATACCTGCTTAGATTAAACAGCCGTGCAAGATAGGCAATAAGCAGCGTTCACAGAAATTTACACGACCGCTTTTTGCTTGTCGCATAGACTCGAACACGTAACTTTATCGAGAGTACAGTTTTTTCGCACTTGCGTTCCAGTTGATACGAACGTGACAGTCGTGCGTAAACAGCAGAACGTGGGTCTTAACAAAAACCGTCCGTGTGAAAATGTCCTACCGTATTATTGTGCATTTACCACAAAAATGTTTCATTCAAAATGTAGAATATGAAGCGGGATTGGTTTCTTCAAAAATATATTTTTTTACCGATTTTACTTCGGATCCCTAAAAACTGCAGTCCTATTTGAAATTGATTGCAATATTTTACCACAACTATAGACTGAGTTAGAAACTACATTTTATAATCAATGCTGTCTTTATCCCTCTGTGTATTGTGTTCAAAGTGTATTCCATGCTAGGGAGCTAGTAACGATCCCTATCGTCAAAAGTTACAATGCCGACAGGCCTCTGAGATGACTCAACAACTACTTTTTATAATAGTATCTTTGAGAGCTAATTCGTAGTAGGACTTAGGATCGTCGCCATAATTCCATTACGCACAGAAATTGAGAAATTTTGTCACGGTCATCCATCCAACTATTGATAGCGCTCAGAATTGCTTAACTCGGTCGACTTTCAAATACATTGTGTATAATACTATAAGCACTTCATAGTCCTTTACCAATTAATGGCAGAGCAAAAAGCACCGTTACACCTACATATTATAATCATAGTAAAGTTATGGAACACGATTACCGATTGAATGGTAAAACATTTTAATACTTGGCCTTAACGGATACTGAAGATGTTAAGAATAGATTACTACTTACACAGAGAAACTGCGTCCGCTCGGAGCAAATAGATCGCATGATAAATGAACGGTTTTCGTGCACGTTATTCATAGTTAAAAATGTTTAATACGTACAAAAATTACAGTACGCGATATTTGGCGAAGGAGATTTATCAGTGCTATCGCATTTCAAAGTTATTTTTATTTGTCCCTATTTTACATTTGAATTCTTTTTTACTTATATTTTATATTCATTCATATTGGGTATACTGGGAAGATTCCCAGTATTCCCAGTAACAGATGTTAAATGTATTGTTTTATTTTCGTTAGTACAATCTAAAACTGTCTCAATTCTGGACTCAGGTTTAATATCACAGTGTTACAAATAAATGACATAGGGGGCTAAATGTACGATCAACTGCTATATTGCCAAACTTTATATATCTACTAAAATAGTACTGAAACTTTCGTTCCTTATGAGTCTTCAAAGTGGCTCTTAGCCAAAGCAATCTAATATTAATTTCTAATACATACCTAATTCTAAAACAGCTGCTCTGTAAATACATCAAAAAAGAACTACATAGACAATAGTAATTCAACCATATGGCAGCTAAAAACTAATTGAAAGTATTGAAGTACTGAATTCCAGCTAAAATTCTTCTGCGCAAAAACCTATTGAGCTTCCAAACATAGCGAACAAACTTCTAATTGATGACTGAATCTAAAATTCTTCGCGTAGCAAGTCTACGAGACGGCCATTTGTACAGTATTGTGTACGAGTTATAACAAATAAACAGGACATACAAGTTATTGGAGTTACATGAAGCAGAATTCACATGTAAATATTAGATTAGGTCAACATAAACTTTTGAGATTGAAAATATTCATTGAAAATAATGAGTAACACGCTTCACACTCATTGAAAATATTAAAAAATGTTTTTGGCATTTGAGTTCTGATTTCACTCGCTCCAACATTTTTCAAAGTAACACCATTAATTAGAAATGAAGTAATTTATCCTATCTAATCTTCTGAGTTATAAATTATACCATAAAAGGTGTGTAAATTTTAATTGTTCTCACTTGACCAGCAGCTCATGGCCTTCGCCTCTTTTATTTTACGAGGAAATCCCACCTCAACAATGGGATCATCATGTCTAATTATACTTAACACAAAAAGATGTAATTAATTGCTATAACAAATTTGGACTAAATGCTTGTTGCATTTTTGTGACTTAACATTTTACTATACAAGTATGTGTAATATGTGTGTGCAGGCTATAGTAGGAAATTCCTGCAAAGTTAAATTATAAAATTGTAAGCGTCTATTTAACGATCGATTAAAACATTTCATTCTTGCGCTACTATTGGTAATCAGCTGAGATCTTACCCAGAGACCTCCTAAGTGAGGAGTCATATTGTGCTCACACGTGCGTTAGTAGTAAAAAGCGCACTTTCATTGTCTTTGAGTGGCATGCGTCTGCCATTGCGTAACAAGTTTACTGCTCAGATGGCAATCGGGTGCATGGGAAACTTATTGTTCGAACACAACTCGTTCACACACATGAATGCCGACATTAGCCCTGTGTTATTGTACGCCTCGTTACGATCGCTAACGTGGACGATACTAATGAGATGCAATACTTACGGCTTTGTGTGGTAAATAAATGAGTATGTACGATCTGAATTGCTCAAATATGTTGGGTAAGGGGGGTCAGAAATATTACAAGATTGGTTTAATAGTCTGCGCGCTAGTCCAAGGTTGGACCTCGGATGATAACTACTTCTACTACTAGAAATAAAAACAAAGTCTGTGGACTTATGTATGATTATGACTAAGGTAATGTGCTAGAATGCCACGCTCACTTTCATATGTTACAAAAATTTCACATAACCCACTCAATTATATCAGGTAGATATAAAAAAAAATCTGTCTCAAAAATTAAGTAAAATTTTAAAGAATCATATTGCGTATTTACATATTATTATTAAAATACTTAGGTATTACACTAATGTTCATAAATCGATTATTTTTAAAAAATCGCTAAAGAGACCACGGAATTGCTTAACGCAACTAAAATTGTAATCCTACGGATTAATACAGTTAGCCAATTTCCTGAACATGAAATTGATTATGACCAAAAGTTTGATTAAATAAATCGTCGTTGCGATTTCATTTCGATGAAATCGTTTCGCTCCGTAGGCATTATCGTGATTCTTAACAATAACTTCGAAATTCTCATCGGCGTATGAAATAACTAAAAATTGTGTTGCGTCACCAACTTCTAATTGCCATTTCCAATTGTTATAAAGCCGATATTTTATGGGCAATTTTAAGACGCAATCGTCATCAAAACTAGTTCAGTGGGTGCTCTATAGTCTATAGTAATCGATATTGTACCGTGTGTTTATAGTGCAATCCACGATTTGACTACCTCGCATTAAATGTACTTTCCTTATTATCTTTTACGTAAACTTGAAAAAGCTAAGCCTGCAATAAATATTAGACCATTGGCTTACATACATAGGCAGTGTTTGAGTGCCTGTAGAATATGGATGGTAACTGCAATGAACGATGTTCCTGAAATGAACGATGAAGAATTGCTTTTAATTGTAGTCAAGAGATAGATGAGTACTATGGATATTTATGTATGGACGTACATGAGATACGTTATACTTTCTTTCTTTTTCTTTCTCTGCCTTGGCCGGCAACGCATCAGTGATACCTTTGGTTTCGCTAATGTCCATGTCAATAATTACGATTAATAATACTAATACAAAGGCTTTGGATAGTTTTTAATACTTTATATTAAGATCTAATAATATATACCTTAACATTAAAATAATTATTAGTATTGTGAAAATCGTATTTAATTTACTGATTCACATTCCTCGAATTACTAACGAAACTGCTTAGCATTGATACAGATTTAATGGTGCAACGTTTTAATTGGTTGGAATGCCACCAGAATACGTATAGTATTTATTTCACGGCTTCTGTAAAATTTAAAGACTTCACACAAGCCATTTTTTAAGATAAAGTTACTTATAACTCTTGATAAAGTAAAGTTCAGCGACTCATAAATATTAAATGTTGCAAAACTTATGTTTTAGGCTGTATTATGTAATCAAAATTAAAATGTGTGCAATTCACACGTGGTAGAAGTGAAACCTTCAAAATTTTTGTTTTCAAGATAATGAGACGAATGTAAAATTTCGGGAAGATGATAAATGTAGGTTTCACTAATCTACTTCACTCCGCTCCGCTCCGCCCCGCTCCGCTCAACTCTAGTCTCCACTCAACTCCAGTCTCCACTCATTTCTAGTCTCCACTGGACAGTTTCGTTTCATAAAATTTCAAGTAAGTCTCCACTCATTTCTAGTCTCCACTGGACAGTTTCGTTTCATAAAATTTCAAGTCACCCCCGTACTAAAGAAGTTTTCACTTCAAAAAATTAAGTTCCATGAATAAAAATTAACTTTTTGTTTACATTGCTGTTTCCCAAAATGCCTGTTTGTAAATTGGTTGTATGTTTCATAACCTTGCTATTAACCATCAAAGAGTTCCCTTGACCTTAGCTGCAGCATCAGATTATTGGGAAAATAAGTTTCCTTGTGAGGGACGATCTGGGATACAAGGTCAGGTAATGATTTATTCAGAAACGGATGTACATTGAATAACACACCGAAATATTTGTCTTACTTGTCCCATGGCACTAGTACTAAGTAGTACCAGTTGTCCATAACTGGACAACTCAATGGGATTAGTGGGATAGACCCGTTTCATCACAATTGGATCAATGGGTTATGGGCGCATAAAGTCAATCAATTATTTTTATTCATATAGATTAGACAGTTACAGACGTCTATTTGTAATTTTTGTAATAATGATTAGAAATTAGCAAATATGAAATTTTAAAAAGACAAGATTTTAACGATGACGTATTTTTAATAACCAATTATATAATGTTAATTACTAGTTATTAACTTAGATAGGGTTTTAATATTCAACAATACCACGCTACAAGTTATAGAATAATGGTATTCATTTATGCATAGTCCTGATTGCATCAAGTTTTATAGTAACATCCAGTTACCACGTAGTGAGCTACATCTACGCAGATGTCCGCCAAAATTATCATAGGACCTTCAAGTGGATCTGGGCCAATAAAAACGACGTTAATATCTATTTAATATGATGACATTATATCTGTTGACAGCCGTCAAGCCGCAGGCATGAATGTATTTAGTAATAGAGTACAGATAACGAAGCTTCGTATCTTGCTGAAGAATTAAAGATTTTTTTGGTCGAATAATAAGATGCTGTACCTTCTTATAAGCCGATTTACTGTTTCGTAGTAGTATTGTAGTAATATACATTTCAACGCCATCCATTACATAATACCTAATAAGGAATTAATGCCCCGGTAACTCGAAACATAGGATTCGTTTCGCCTCTTTGCCATGCATATATAAGTCACGATTATCTAGTCGTAAAAATTTGCATGAGCAAGGAGACCAAGTGGATCAAATTTCCTAAAAGTTATTGTTAAGGACAATCAATTCTACAATCGTAAATGGTTGATTTACAATATCGGTCACTTATAAGGGCACTTAAGTTCACGTTTACAACAGGCAATATATTAAATATTTTATGTTCTAATAAATAAAACATAGCCGATATCTTTCAAAATCCAATACCGTAGGCATGTGTATATCGTAGCTTCGAAGCCTTCCAAGTCCTTAGGAATGTGCCTATCAAAACCAAAACAATGGTATAACAAAAAAACTCCCACGGCACATAATAATGAATAGTTAACGACGAAAACTAGGTGAATCTTTGTGCAATAGTCTCGTGTCTTTTAAAAGAAATATGATCATTTTCAATTTCATAATGTTTCCCACACGTAGTATGAATGGGCCTGTAGTTGTCAAGGAGGGTTTAGACAAATTAGTGTAATCTAAAATAGATTTTGTATTACTAGCGTACGTAGACTACTATTAATGCCCATTTTCAAATGTCTTTGTCGTTATTATTTTGTTTTAATGCCTGATTTCATCGTAATAGCTATATGAGAGTGGGTTGAAATTGACGTAGATTTTAAAGAAATCAGCAATCTACGAAATTTTACCAAAACCATTACCATAATTGAAGTTTTTAGAAAAACTTTATTTTGTATTTGTTTCGAATGTTTTCTACTCATATACATTCGTTAATAGAATATATCTGAGACCAACGATTTTTATATATCTACTTACCAAACAAAACAGTTTAGTGTAAAAAATTTAAATAAAATTTTATAAAACCCTTTTTATTGATAATACTAGATCGATAAGTCAAGCTAAACAAAATAAAATACAGTGTATAACGGTATCATTAGGTAATTAAAAGGGTACCTAATACCTATACATACAATATTTTACTTCTGTAAGTAGTTAGTAGATATATGGTCATTAATTTTGTAATTACATTTGGCTTGTAGTGTACCTTAGCTTACGCTGTTAGCACTACAAGTACCTTTATAAATAAATAAATATAAAACTTACAAAACATAAATCTTCCGACACAAATAGGTGTAAACATATAGAATCACACCATATTATCGCTGAGGGTAAGATAAGATCAGATACGACATACTTCTCACGCTTAAATTATAAAACATCTAGTTTATAGACAACATCTTCACACTTGCCGCTTTTATAGACCCAGTTGTCAACAGATATACTTCACGTGGACCAACAAGGTTATCTGTCATACTAATTCGTGGAACTGCATTTTAGTCCCACAGAGTAAATAGAAAAACTTGAGAGGTGTCAAGGGACACCCGGATGGAACAAAGTAGCAAATTGCTACTAAGTGAACAAAGCCGATGAGAAATTTAATACGCTAGATTTGTTTTGGCACACTCGCTTGCATCTTTTTGCTATCCTAGTACTGACTGCAAGAAACGAAAATATCTGGCTTGCTTTCTATAAGAGAGAGAGAGGGAGACAGACAGAGAAACACGCGTACGCCGCACGACTTGTAACGACGCCGCACGAGTTGTAACGACGGCAAAAAGTGTCGTTACAACTTTTCGTCCCAAAATTTTCCGCCTAGCCCCCTTTCGCAACGCGCGATAAGGAACTACGTTCCAAAACAAACAAAAAAACAGTGTAATTAACAAAGACCATGTAAATCTGATAGATCCATCTTGTTGTAGATTGATGACAAAAATGACCTAATAATCATTTAATTGAATTGATTTTCTTTCAAAATAATCAAGTTCAATCTGTCCTGATGTCTAATACTTATTATTTACAAACCATTTTCAAGGTGAACATAAAATGAAGTAACATATAACCCCTATTGTGTTGAACAATGCAGAGAGCGGACCCCAAAAATGCGAAATAGCCTCATGAACATACGTTCAATGCAAATTGGCTGAATGTCAGGTAGACTCTGTAGCATATCGAATTGCAAATGACTGCAAACTAAACCTCGTTTAACTTACAAGTAGTGCAACTTTATTGAGAGGTTGTTTACATGAAAAGCAAACAAACAAAATGTGTTTTATGATAGTTATGACATTAAATGCTACGTAAAATACAACTTAGATATTTTTAATGTAACTAAAGTTTTCAAAATTTAAGTCATTTATATTGTAAGTACATACGATATTTTACTATGGTTAAATAGAATGATAAGGATGTATTTGTAGAATTGCAATTATTTGATTGTAAAAAACATCAAAATCGACAGCTATAATATCCTTTGATGTAATACTATGGTTTTAAAAATCGAGATTATTATTGAAAATCGAACTTATAAACTCAAAAAAATCAATATACAAAATTATTAGAACAGTATTAATACGCGCTACTATGTAGAGTACTGGGTGAAACATATACCTATATGTTACACAACATGCATCTTGACATTCCTTTTTGTTCGTCAAACATTCCCAGTGGGCCGTGTGAACCATTCCCACGTCTCGATAGTAGCGCAGATAGTGGTGTGCGCCGAACCGGCTAAACACTGTTTTAAGATAACTGCCGATTAGCGCATCCGACAAGCGTAATATGCGCATCTGTGATTCATCGTGTGGTGTAAAGAGGAAATGTTTATGTTTTAATCGCATCATATATTTCTACGAATTTACGTTAAGTAACTTAAGTCAATTTAACTGTTAACTAAAGTATAATGATGTTATTGGGTTGCGTATAATTATGCTTTATTAATGTTTATCGACAATCTTCGTTTTGTTTTTCTTTTTATAAGTTAATGCTTGACAATAATCCCACCTGATGTAATTATTTCGTTTTACAGCTTAATTTTTTTCTAGACGTATTAAGTTTAGTCCAGAAAAATGACATAGGTACATATATTTATTTGTTACACCACAGAAGACATAATAGTACTTATAAAAGGTTACACCTTTATTGACTGCAATAAAAAACAAGTATAATAATATCTTCCACTCCCTGAAGAGATCGGGTTCTCCACTAACAAAGTGAGAAGCAAATAAAGGCGATGGTCAATCACACGAATCACTTGCGAATTGGCAGACTTCACGCTTTTCTTACGAAGAATTCGCCGAATGAGACACTACGTGTATTATTTTTACTCTGGTCTATGGAGACCAAAGTTCAAACTATACCTATTACTCTAGTCTAGAGCACCTTACTACTCCGAGTCTAGTTATGTCTCCATTATTAAGAAATATTATTAAGAATACATGATTACCGAGGGAAGTTGCATAATAACGGTGCTCAGAAATACAAATGTATTCACGGTCAGACTTCCTTTGCAGTGCAATGCCGACTTTTACCTTACAACACTTAGACCACTTCTTAGGAGCCGTTATTTATTACTCTCCAGCCGACATCCGCCCCTGGTGATTTGTAATAACTTCCACGCGAATGGATCGATATTTCGTCCTCGTGTGTTCCTGTCGGTAAGTGATTAGTATCGAGGATGTATGAAGGTAACGTAATCAAGGATGAAGGCGAATGTTTAAATTACGAAAAGCTTTTAGCCATTTTTATTGCAGACTTGAACTTCGATTGGTATGTTGTTCTGTATATTAATGTAGGATTCGTCTTTTATCGATTCTAGTGATTTAATCGATACTCGTCAATATAGATTTGAACTGTATAGTTGAGAAACGACCTATGGGTGCATTATTTCAAATAAGAAACATATTCGGTAGGAATCGAGTAGATTTATGAGCGGTTTCGAAAAGCAATCAGGAGAGGCGTGACCGATAGTAATTATTTCTTAACATCATCCTCTAAGCGCAGCTACCGAACGCACTCCATTAGACACTTCCTTTACTGTAATAAGGTGCTTGCACCAGTGATTGGCCACACATCACTTACCTCCATAACCTTGGTTTTTTTTACTTTCAACACTATGTTACATATATTCTGTAACAATCTGAAATAATACATAAACTGAGACCTTATTTCAAAATGATTTTTTTAGGGATTTACTTATATTTTTTGAGATTTTTCTCGAATAGATTGCTTAAATCTAGCTTAAACCTAACTCCATTGAAAAAATAAGCAATTTTCCTTACTTTAATATTAAAATTTCTGTATTAGTTCCACTAATAAAGAATTAATATTAGTAATAATACTATTAGTATTAGTTATTAGTAATAATACTATTAGTATTAGTAAGAATTAGTATTAGTAATAACTAATGTAAATTTGTGACGTTAAACTACCTCTAAATCTCCATGACAGGTACAAACACCCTAGTTTAGATTGAGATGCGGCTAACTCCTAAAGAGTTAATTAGATACACGTTTATTGGAAAGCAATTCGGGGCTCGGGTAACCCCACCCGACCAAATATTTATCATTTAACAGCATCATGTTTTACGATACGTATTAAGCCACTAGTTTAGATTTGAGGGTCTTAGTTTTATGGCGAAGAGCAAATCTACAACAGGAGGCAGATATCCTCTTTATCGCGCATCTTAATAACTCCATAAAGGATTTATTATTGCCCGTGAATGAATCGAGCACGGTGGATGTTTATTGTAAAGTATAATAAATCAAAATCTAAACTTGTATTCCATTCATCCGCCAGTTCTATAGAAACACGTTCTTGATGGACGATTCATTAAAAGTTTTAAGGGATACGCTAAACACGATTCTATCTACTAGTATTAATTATGTATTCAATCCGGATTCTTTGTTTAAATTAGTTCGTTCTTTTTATAAAAATAATTTGTAGGTACCTTATTCATTCATTCATGTATTGAGACATCCATTTGACGTGAAATCGGTTGAGTTGTGACTACTGTTAAATCTAAGTTTTAAGCTTTCTTCTTTATTCTGAGGTTTTAAGAACCATTTTCGCCGATCACTATTTCTTCTAAATCATCATTCTACCAGGTTGAAAGTTAAAAGCTGATGTCAAGGATGGGTCTATTTATCACTATCGTCACCATAATCATGGAATAATACTTTCTCATGTTTTTTTTTTTAATTTCAAAGCCTATGATCTATGTAAGGTCATGTTTGTAAGACGACCTTTATTAACTCTCATAATAATTTTACGGCTGCTTATACGCATACATCAAACAATCTATCACACATAATATGTTTGAAATTATATCATTGTATCAAAAATTCTGAACCTACAACATAATTACTTATATGTAAGTTTCAAGGAATTAGATTATCTGCTAGGTTATGTATCAATATACGTATATCATCGCAGAGCTGTCATTGACACGGTTTTTGTCATTGTCACGAAGTCAGTTTCGACATGTTGTTTGACAAGAGATATGACAGCGGGTCTTCGTGATGAGATAAATGTCTCATATCAACTGTAATAGGACCGTTACAGCCTCAGCAGCTTAAATATGTTTGTTGTTTTAAAATTAATAAAGCCTTTTGGGTCTACAACAAGTACTGGGAACAAGTTATCATTTGCTGTTCTGTGCATTTGCACTTTAAAAGTACCTACCAAATGTTCCGTAGAAGGCAGGTGTTACAAGAATGATCAACAATAAGCATCGACTAACTACAAGATTACTAGACTTCGAAAGTTCGGGCACGGTTCAGCGCTAGATAGCATGGCGAAAACTAATGCATTTGATGAAATGTTGCGGACTTACAATATTTCCTTTTATCAGGAAAAACGCATGGCTTGCAGTGGACTACTAATGGGTCAAAGCCTAACTTTATCAGATATAATGAACCATAATTCGTGAGCTTCAGACTATCAAAAAAATTGAATTTAAAATCGAGCCAACCATTCGTTGCTTATTACAATAACGATGCGTATCAGCCTTAAATATATAATGAGATCAAAGGCAAGCCCCGTGCCTGACAACGGTCACTTACATGTACTGAATATTAGCCTAAACACGTAGTACAATCACATCAGAACTCGCTCTAAAAGGAAGTTGAATCACATAATAACGTAGTCTGTCAAACTTAATCGGAAACAATTTTACGAAGTCTAAGCTACCGTAACCGCTATCACGATTTTTGCGATTGGACGTCACAGACTATCATTTGCGATTAAGGTATGCAAAGTAACTCATCAGAATCGAACAACGATCTTGATTGCGATATTACGTAAAATCTTTTATGATGTACAACCTGATAGAGACATCAATAGTTGTTCTGTTACGTAAAAATAAAAACAATAATTTTTAACATTTCATTGAGACATCCTAGACGTGTCGTGAACCGTGAATAAGTAATAGCCGTGAGTGGATTTCTGTCGTAATTGAAATTTTGTTTAAAACTAGTTATTCGATCGATGTAGAATTCGTCTTTATTTATATTTCAAAACTTTTTTAGATTATATGAAAAAGTTAACATAAAACAGATCAAAAGTTGATGGATTATTAGGTGAGATTAAAAACAAATTAAAAATATAAAATTTACCTCACATGTTTCCTTTTAAAATTAACGCTGAAGCTTGAAGCTATCCCAGTATTGGCATCGAATTAAAACACAACATAAATTGATCTAATGTGTTGTTTCAAAACCAAAATTGCTTGTCATTAGCGAGGCTAAAATGTCACAGAACAATGCGAGTCCTGAACGACTGTCGCAGTACGGTCGAAGGCCGTACGTGATCGCATTTCCTCTGACATTACACACAAAACGGTCACGCAACAATAAACATTATGCATCAAGCCTAATCAATGCCTCGCAATTATCAAAATGTTCGTAAAGTATTGAGCGCTCATGTCGAACAATCTTCAATTCGACATGTTTCAACCAGCTACGAATTCTTAGAACGTTTAAAATGAGTCATATATTGACCTTAAAGTTTAAGCATTCCATATAAGCATAAAGCAATAATTCACATCCCTAGTCCATTCGTCATCCGTGTAACTTGGTTTGATGATGCCAAAATCTGAAAGGTCTTCGTAGTTAAATACGCTTTGAGCTTCCCTGAATAAGGAGAAATCTTTACCCTGCAGTGGGCTGCTCTGGTAAAGGAACGGAGAGTCAAGGGTTGAAGGCATTAGACATCACATTCGCATTCTTAAGAAATTATAGCATTGTAAAAAAACAATAACACAAAAAAGCTCAAAGCGCACGGTGCGTTAGCAAATATTTATTGCAAGCGAACAGATGTTCGAACATGCCAGCTGAAATTCAAGTACCTCTGACCTTTCACTGCTATTAATCCAGTGAATGCACACAGTGACTTAATCTTTTTATCAATAGAAAACCAATTGAATCAGTCCATGGAACAATGAAGTCGTGTTTTGTTTGGAAGCAAACTTCTTGTTGCTTCGAGGCTAGCTATTACAAAACGATGAGTGTACACTTTCGCTTGGCCAATCAGAATGGAGGCAGCACGTGCAGCCGGGTCAGAGGTGAGCTCGCGCCTCGTATCGGCTCATAGGGAGCGCATTCTAATCTATTGTTAAAAATAAACTGATGAAAACCAGCTCAGCACGACGCGGGGTTAAGGCGATAGCAGATGAGTTATTAATCATTCATTTTATTTTTTATCTATGCGCTCGCTAAGTCAATTGTTTAGAGTCAAAGTTCAATATCATGCCAATTATTTAACGCTATTTAGATATAAAGTAAAGGGAACAGTCATGTTCAACAGCACACGTTACAACTATAATTTTTCTAACCGAAGCTTTCATACTTACTTCTAATATTGTTAACAAAACAGGTACGATTCCTTGTCTTTCATCCAGTGTATGTCTTATTCAAGTTTGGAAAACCTATATTGTCCAAACGAAGTCCACGACTATCCTAATCACCGCGTTGTCACCGGCCAGGCGTGACGTATCAGATAGCGCTAAAACCTCGTTATCTCGGCCCGTGTACCCGACAACATATGTACGTTATCTCCGACTTGACAATGACTGGAAAGGCTTTAATTCAATCAGACAGGAGACTCGAAGATAGCTGTATCTAGCTGTCACGTGAGGGGCGCGTCGGCCAATAAATCGGCGGTGCGAGCTTGGCGTGAAAGATGAAGTGCCCGTTTAACATACAATGAGTCTGCACTCTGTCGCAACGGACCTCAGCGTAGGACAGAGTTGGCTGGATTAGGCTCCGTTTATTATGTGCACAACACTCGTTCAAGTGACTTTTCGGTAACCAGTACATTTATCTAGCAGACACTAAAGATAAAAGATGATAGAAGATGATATTTTGCTGATAAATTATATAAAATAAAACACCGCAGTTCTTAAGAATCTTTAAACTAATTTATTTGTATTTATTTGTAGGTAGCGTTAAATATATTGGCGTTTAGTGCATTAAATTACACAATCTTACATTTTATCGCACTTCTAGTTAAAACACGACTTGGCTGAAATACTCGTATCGCCTATCTTGCCGCATAGTTGGAGATATTAAGTATTCATTAAGTGTAATAGATTAAAAGGATGCTGATGGGACTGCCTCGTTTCTGTAGCGCCTCAGGGATGTTCGCCGATGCGCATGTAGACTGTTTCTACACAACCATGCGCAAACGGTGCACATCCCTGGTGCGCAGGATTCTGGCCGGTTCCAATGGCATCCTGAGGGCGTTTGCTGATAGGCTGGACTGTCAGTACATGAACCATTGTCGTATGGTGCATGTGCTGACAAATCGAGCCTGTCAGAGAGGCATTATTGGTTAGGTTAGTTTAGTTTAGTGTAGTTTGTATGGTACTAACATTAGATTTTAAGGTTTGTACTTACTAACAATAAAATATGATCCTTCTGATGGTCGAAATAATTTTTTTTTTTTTTTTTTATTTTTTTTTTTTTTTTTTATTTTTTTTTTTTTTATTAAAAGATAATCCTAATAAGGTTAAAGAGCTTAATCTATGTGTATTGAAACATTTATTACATGCCTTAATAGTTTCTGATTAATTATGGATTACAATTGATTTTGAATCAAAAATATGTCATTTAAAGTACGATCTCATAAATACAAGCCGTAGCAAATATTACCTATAAGCAACTTTATCTTAATCTAAATGTATAATAATTAATTATGTGTCAAAATCAAGTTGTTCTTTTGTATGAACAAAAAATGTCTTCCTTCAACAACACCTGCTTCCACTTAGCCTTAAACTTGTTCTTTAACAGGTCCTAAAATAATCAATGTAAACAAAACTACCAGCAAATTAATAAACTAGAAAAATAAAACAAAGCTTACTTACGACGTGTGACTTGTGACGTGTAAACGCAGCACGAGATTAGTCGTTAACGAGTCTGGGTGTGTCCTTTGCACCAAATAACGCGATCATAATTTGTGGGTGCAGTTAGGTGCAACGATATTGAACAAAGTAAGACGATAGATACTACATGTAATATATTAGATTCCATCCTCAAATTGCTTAGTCATGTAGAGTTATTAGGAGTCGGTACTTTCCAAAGATATTAATCGTTTTGGCGAGTTAAGATACATTTTTGTAGTTTTCTTGTTTTTAACACAGAAATTGCAATTCGCAACATTAAAACCCGTAACTTTACCATTGCTTGTCTATCTTAGTATTGGAAATAATGAAAAGGTGTAATGATAATCTACAATGTAGAACAAGTGAGTCAAGTGAACTTGAATATAAACATTGACATTCGTTTAAAAAAACATAAAAGGACAATAACTAACCCGAAGATTAACCGCTTTGCCAATTACAGCCGTCACAAGTCAACCTTGAAAGTTTAAATAAAGAAAACATCAAACGCTTCAGTACCATAATGGTGTATTGTTAGCTCGCTCCAGATACCAAGTCTAGATAATGTACGCATGCGAAAAACTTAGATATTGCCATTGTATTAATTATTCACCACACGAATTACACAAGATGTTTTTGTCTCCCGCGTGTTTCAACACCCGTACGTCAGTTGTTTGATTGAGGGTGATTTGTCAAAGTTTAAACGCAATTTATTATGAAATGTCTAGTGAAATACTATAGGAATGAGTAGAGGTTCTACGAAAGAATGCACATAAATTCTTAGAAAAGGTTACGCTTCGTACCTTGAATGCATAATTCAAATATTAAAAAAAAAAACGGGTAAGTGTGTGTCAGGCCACGCGCAATGTAGAGTTCCGAAGTAGTAAGTTTATCGACTATTACTCATTAACTACTTATGCTTACATAGCCGTGGTAATTTTCCTTGTAAATTCATCACATAACCTATTTTTGAGATTTTTTCACTTGTCTAACTCTAACCGTTTAGCCGGCAAGGGGTGAGGGGACACTTGACTTTAACCAAAATTAGCACTTTAAGACAAATATTTCGCAAACGGACCCCTAATTCCAAAAATGATCTTACAAGACCCATAATATTTTTAAAAGGCCTTTTGAACTATATCTCACATGCAACGTATGGTACGCAACGAAAAAAAAATCATTCTCACATTATCTACCCGTAGGGGAGGTACCCTGAAAAAAATATTTTCCAATATTTTCTTCTACAATTTTACGGTTAAAGACATTTATTTTCTCAAAAGAATTTCCAAATTCGCTTACAGAGAAAATACAAAATTTTGTTAATTAAATATTATAAAGTGTCATCAACACGCAGGCCAGACACGTATTACAAAACTTAAGATCTACATTAAATTAATTTTGGAGTTTTAATAAATATATCCGTACCAAATTAAAACTTTACAGCGCTAAGGATCTGAGTGCTATGCTTCGGACAGATGGACAGACGGACAGACAGACGGTCGGATGGACGGACGGTCGGACGGACGAACGGACGGAAGGACGAACGGACATGACAAAACTGTAAGGGTTCCGATTTTACTTTGGAACCCTAAAAATCGCTTTTTAAGCATTGAAAATCGCAATATTATTGTGTTAGATATTACTAACATGCTGACCTTTGGTGTACGGCAGCCTTAAATATAGTTTACGATAATAAGATACATCTTTCACATATTGTTGGGATGTCATTATTACGATTTACTCACATCTCAATCAAGAAACGTGCAAATAGCTTTACACAACACTAAACTAAATTTCCCATAATTTATATCTTCTTCAGCCGTCTGCCATTGAAACCACCGTTCCCATAGAACATAATCAAATAAATCAAATGAAAAGACAACTTCTAAATTAGGACTTGTACTATAAACATTTTATGTATACTTAACTCATCCCGTGCGATTTCACCAAAAGCCTTTGCGGTTCGAATAATCGACTATTTTGAATGTGAAAAACATCTGCTTATCGGATCGGAGTAAAAAATGAATTATATGTCTGAAGTCGTAATTTGAATACGGAGTAGCTAGAGTAATAATAATAGTCCGTCGATGGCATCCGATAGGTAAGTGGTTTTCGTAACGCCCCTCGAGCGATCGTGATAGCATCGCGGCGCGCGTGCGAGGCACACTCCGCTCATCCATCCGATTGTTTTGTGTTACTTACAAACAAATACAGTGTACACATCTGGATGCGATGCCGAGATTATTGATACTAATAATATGCAGCATCTTCCATTAAAATCATTTTTACTAATGACGTACATGTCCGGTAAATGAGAACGAAGTTTCCTAATGGATCGATACCATCGCTCGTCAGTAGGACAGCCATCAGCCTCAATCCCTTAAGGACGTGTCTGACCTTCTAGTGACATGTGATAATATCGATTACTTTCGATTCGATACTTACCTATTGATCGCGTCTTCGATTGTGTCAACTTTGACAAGCGGTGTTTAAAAAGCGAGGAGCGGATGCTCTTAATACAAGTTTTAAGTGATGTTTTCAACTCGACTATCACTTACAGTAGCAGCTTCAGAGATGTTATCGAACCAAGTTTGAGCTACCTAAACAGTTATAAACGAAAGTTTAAGTAATTCGGTAGTTTACAGTTTCACTAATGAACCATTGTTGTTTCACCCGTAATCTTTCTATTGTTATGTTAAGAGTACTTGTAATCATTTTATGAGTTTCAAATAAGACAGTGTTGTATTCTAATTGGTAGCCATATTTCTTTCCGAATGAAGTAGCCCAGGTTTGATGCCCGTATTGGACAACCCAGACAAATTAAACTTAGGTATAACTCGACGATTTGTTAAAAATTATGAGTAGGTACAAATAGGTGAGGCTTGCCAACAATTAGTAGCACTAATCTATAATGAGTCACGAGGAATATCAGGCTATCAGCGTTCAAATTCAATCGTGTTTAATGGCTTCGATTCAATCCTCAGCGTTATCATATGATCACGTCGAAAGCAAGGTTGCAGGGAGCGGTCAAGGGATAGAAACGCCTTCACCTCGGAGCCTTGATGAGTCACAGATATCGTTCAGGCGCATTGTTGGTCCGATATTGATCCTAAAGACGTGACGCTTGCAACATTCCTCACTAATTATAAGTTAATGGTTGCTTAAGCTACCGTGATACTTTGGCAAAGCGGCTGAGTTTGGTCAGCGTAATCACCTTGCAAAATGCGTAAAATGTATAGTTATGTAGTTCTAACTAATATTTTTTTTCCTTCTTATAAACATACCTACTTCTATTTTATTAAGAAGTGTTACGATACAGTGTTTTTGAATAACTTAATATTAAGTACTAAATATTTCATAAGGCTGTAATGCGATATGTATTCGATTCTAAAAAGAGTTTCGATGCTAATATTGACTACATTAGTATAATTTAAATACGTACAAATAAGTAGATACTGTACTGATTTTAAGGAATCCCATAAAGTGTATTAACAAAATACATTGGTAAATAATTTTAATATCTCTTGGAAATCTACAGATCTTGTCGACTTTAGTTATACCTATTGGTCCATACAAAAAAAGGTAGAAGTAAAGGGCATAGTCTAAAACTTTTTCTTGTCTTTACTAAAATAATAATTTGTTACTGCTTGGGTACGACCCATATATTGTATCTTCTGAATAACTTGACTCAATGAGCTATTTGATATTTAAAAACAAAAACCGCTTAAATATTTCAACCCCAAACTGCCAACCCAAGAGTTACAAAAGTTCATTGGCAGGTTCATCTTAGTCCACAATATTCAAATTGACCGATACTCATACCTTAACATTAAAAAGAAATTGCCCAACATGTTTGGCGTTTACGACGCGCGTCGCTTGACAGGAGCAAACTCACTTTCGATGGCTAACCGTTACGCATTACAACCTTATCTGATTCTTTCGTAATTTAGATCTCCACGCATTGGCCTGGCCTGGGTCGTAACCTTGTTTCTGATTCATGTCCTGTTCAACACACGGTTAGGTTGATTGTTAAATTAATTGACAATGACATAAAGGCTAATTATGATAAATGTAGAATAATTACATAATAGAATTCCGATGTCTGCTTTCTGTTCACTAATGGGCGTCCCATCTCAGACCGTAAGACTTTTACTATGGCCAGTTTTAGACGATCAATTTGTTACTCGATTTATTCAAAGTTAGTAATAAAATCTTCTCGACATTTGCAAGCATGGCGCACGATGTATCTATCTTGATCCTTCCCCGCGTATCGTAAAAATTTACCGTGAACGCACCAATTCTGTTTTGGTTCCACTTCCATTGATTACAATGGCTATGACCATATACTTAGCATCCGGCGGTCCGCCTGCTCTTGTTGGCTATATACCTACATAAAAAACGAACGTATTTGTAAGTACCAGTTTACGGTACAACTATAGGTAGAATGCTGTCATCCCCATATCATTTCAAACATGTCGGAAAAGCGTACGCCCATGCTATCCATAATTTTATAGAATTTCCTCTAACGTGATGTATCTAAAAGACCTCTGTAGAAGGTGCGCCAGTGAAAAGTGGATTGGTCCATGTTTTTGTTTAATAATAGGTACTTCATTTATAGAGCTTCTACAACCGGCTCGAGGCGATCGGCTTTCTTGTCGTTTGTTCGCGGTCTGTAAAGGCGTGGATTCAATGATAACTGTCGGCGAAAATATTAAAAAGTTTTATTTTAAAACAATTAAAGTTTATAACCGTAAGTTCATATCTTTGAAATAAGCCTATTTTTAGTAGACTGTGTCTATAATATTCTTTTTTTATGATGCGGTAAAAATTTCTTCAAAACATCGTGAATATTCTTGAACTAGTAGTAGTAGTCAGTAGGAACTCTTAGCTCGGATTTCATACCCACTCAATATCATGAGCAATTGAAGTGAAACACTATAATATTATAAAATAATTAAAAATAACTTTTTCATTGAGGTTGCGCTTCAATCTTAATTGGGCCCAACCCCGCTTTATCTGTAGATTTAATGAAAAAATTTGAACTCGTTAACTTACGATAAGACATCTTAAAAAATCAGATTGAAAAAGCTGTCATTGTAATCAAATAATTTCTTTCTCAGAACTCTTTTTAGTGGCTTTTTAGTTATGCCTGTGTAAAAAATTAAGTAAAAACTGTGTAACGTTATCGGTGTGGTCTCTGGCCTACGGCTTGTACGGAGGTTTCTACACCGTCGACAACTTTGAGAGGCGTGGTCATATTTACTGTTATAGGCAGTGCGACATGACGCTAATACAATTAAACCCATCGATGTACGTTGCAAAGATATACCGGTCGCTAGCTCAGTTCATACGAACATGGTTTCGCGTGTCCTGTGGTATAATTAGCATGTAGATTAATTGCAATAGAACTGTTATTATTTAATTAATTATTGGTACTTTAAAATACACAACAGAAACTTCTTAAGGAATCGAACATCAATTAAATCAAAGTTAATAAATTAATTAGAGTAGCGTCTCAAGCACCATTATACCTACTTGTATCTCGATCGAAACATTATTTACTAGATGTCAATACCTCACCTATATTATGTTAATTCTGATTTTATAAAACTTTTTACCAAAAAGTCAAAATGTACAGAAATACGTCAAGACTTACATACGAAATGAGCATTAATATTTAAGAACTTTAAAAGGACTCGATCAAACTCATGGAAAACTTTTATGTCTTCACCATTTGCCAATTATTTCATTCAAGTTATTAATACATTTATTTCAATTCTACCTTTTTAATAATACTCCCAATGAATCGCTCATACTCGGGAATTTGAGCTCGCAAGAACAGTCCAAGACATTATTAACAAACCGCTTCGGTCCATTGAATATGCGTCGTAAATATGCGTCCAATCTCGTTAATTGCGGGAAGACGGACAGATAGACAGACCACCCGCACGACGCTATATTGCGTTACACGGGCTTCCTAGCAACGCTTTTTGTGTCCTTATAGCATCCGTAGCAGCTTTCGATTTATGAAAGGCGCTCGCATGGTTTATATGCATGAATATCATCTCGTTGGAATGAGACTGATGTAGTTGGGTTTTTGCGTATATTCACGGCGGTAGATACATTTCTCATGGGTTCTATTGAGGGTATTAGAATGATAGATGTTTCGCTAATTCATCTATTACTTAGAGATAAAATGATTGAGTAGGTTCCTTTTCTCTACCCTATTACTGGGACTGAATCATTTTAGGATGTATAGAAAGTGATAGTTTCTTATGCTCTCATATAAAATTTTAAACATTTGACAGACTTGCATGACTTAACCAAAAACTATTGCCTATAAATTAAAATTTAATTTGAAAGTCAAAGTATTTCAAACTTCCTCACCAAATTCAGCAATTCTATAGGTATTTATAATCCTTTAACTAACTTAGCTATCAGAAACTAATTTTGAATTTCATTGTCAGTGCTTTACCATTAAAACTCCGACTTCCGAGCGCTTACTTAGCCAGAAGAGATGCTTTATCAGTACCGTCTAAATCGGCTCTACCTACAAAGAAGGTTATACAGAAAGGCAAACCCAGAACTGTTCTTTCCATAAGATAACTAAGGCCATTGTGGTTAGCCTATGACAGTTAGAGCGAGGTGGGCATGTTACCGTTAGTGTGCACATAGCCTGAATTCAATTAGGCTTGCATTACATTCCCTGCGGACGGAAATGCAGATGCATCTTACTAACGGTACTAGTACTCCTTTTTCTTTGATAGGCCTCCGAAAATGTACCTTACTGTAATAACTTAAGTGACAGTTTTATTTTAAGCGTTTAGGTATATACAGGTAATGGAAATAGATAGACAAAAGTGTGTAATAGTGAATACTGCTTTGATATAGGGTCAGAGTAGGAGTCCAGGGTTTGATTCTCGTTAAGAGCTGTGTATTAGGCATATTATTATTTGTTTTTGTTTTCGAATTAGGTTTTAAGATAACTCATTTTGAGTATGATCAATGTACATGGTGTTCGGAAACACATGTTCCCCTATAAAAATACCTAAATATATTCACATGATCGAGCGATAATAATTATTTAGATAAATAATACGTGCCCCAAGAAATACGCTTTACAAATACACATTTTCCACTTCAACCTTAAAGATGATATCTCTTCGTTGAACATCATTCGATTAACGATAAGACCCGCCAACATTTAAATTACAAAAAAGATACAAGCGTTTTCTTATTGAATAAACTACTTTATTTTTTAACTACTAACCTTCCTTTGCTTTGATAAAACTTATTTGTCATAAGATAGTATTTTGTAGATAGTAAATTGGGAACCGATTGAAACAAAACAAACGCTAATATTATCACCAACTTTACAAAATAACATCAGTGAACCACATCCAAATTGGTTGAGCTGTTTCTGAGATTAGCGGACACAAACACGTAATTAGATAAACATAAAAATCATGAGAACTACTGTGCTAAACACCTTTAATAATAGTTATTCTTAATTATCTTCATACTTATATCGATCATTAAGTTTTATTATTTGTAGGTATGTTATATATGGATTAAAACGATTAAAGATCTTATCATACAACCCACACGTGATTACTTCCGGAAGTATTGTCGTCGATTCTTTTATGGGTAATTCGCTCATCGACGCATGGATATGTCATACCCCGTATGACTACAATTTTCTGAATATAGAACTAGGAAAATTATAAAAGAAATTCTTTCATACGTTTTTTTGCTAGTTTGACAGATCAATGGCTTTATTGATTGCCTATAGACGCGCAAAAGGCCCTCGAGTAAGTGCTAATCGACATCGTGACAATAAGGGAAGAAGATGAAGGAAGCATATCCAATACTACAACTGGAGTGCCTCAAAACATTTCAAGATTTCAAAGGCCTATCCTAGCTGAGCAAGGTGAAAGGGCTTTGCTATAAGTTGCGCTTGGACGGTAGAAGAGACGGACAGACGGACAAACCACTGGTCGGACGGACGAACATAGCGAAACTGTGGACGATAGCTACTGATTGTGTCAGCTGTTTACATCTGGAGCAGAGAATGTTTTCTGGAACTTAAGGATAGATAAGGCTCCTTGTCTGATTAATTGCTTATTATAAGCAAAAGAAATAATACAAGACCGGTTTTGATTTACTCAAATAGTGGTTTAGATGTTTAATGTTTTATATCATTTACTAACACAAATTAGTTAACCTAGTGTGGTTTGGTAGTTGTGGTCAATAAAGATTAAATAAATATTAAGTCACTCAAAGGAAATTTTGAATCAAAGACAATAAACAAGCAAAGTTGTAAGCTTTTTCGATGTCACCACGTACAAGAAGGTCGTTACACTTTGAATTAATTCTCACGGATCACGCACTTAAGATCCTGTGGAGATGAGACCAGTTATTATTTCGAGATAGCTATTACTCGCTCAGTCAAATTTTAACCTTATGTGTATTAGAATACCGTACACAATAAGATTTTGAGAATAACGCAACTGTGTCTGATCGAATCAGCTGTCACTTCACACGGAGCTTTGAGTAGTCATCTCTTGAATGTCACCAGCTAGTCTGACTATCAAGATTTATTTATATAGAGCTGCAATACGTAAACACACTTACACTTTGAAGAAGGATTTGAAGTCTAGATCATACAAGATTAGTGTCTAACACATTCTGTTAAATCTATTTCAGTTTTTTAAGTTAATTCAGTTTCCTACAGAGAAGCTAACAGGAAAGCGAATGTCGTGGATGGGCAACTGATGAGGCTAGAGGAAACGCTTGTGACGAGAAGAGTGACGGATGTGAATGTGGTTTAACGCAGGAGACGAAAACGGTCAAAGAAAGTTTCAGATTGAGGATTGCGAGAGAGACAAGGGAGTTAGTGTAGAATACGAAAGAATGAAAGAAAATGATATTATAACGCTGACCGCAAATATTTCTGTTGTAATAATAAACCTTATTAAATCGAATCCGTACCTACAGAAGAAAATGGGAATTGGACTTAATGGAGCCTTAAAAATGGACCCCAAGTTGTACCAATAATAATTGCAACATATTCTCATGTTGGCCGACGTTTATAGTTTTAAACTACTTTATTGTTCCTTGTCCAGCCACCCACGAACTGAGGAGCATAAGTTGTTGCTTTTGTCTTTCTTTACATCGCGACTTAAAGAACAACAGAAACGAATACATGCACAGTAGGCGCGCGAGTTGAGTGCAGAGCTTAGAAATGCGGCTAGTGTTGTGATCTAATTGGTAATTAATTAGTGATATGTCGATAAATTAGAATTAGAAAAACATAACATAATCATAAATGTGAATCTTTGTTAAGTAGGTAGTCTTGTAACCATCATTACATAAAAGCAAAGCAAAAAGCAAAGCAACAACCCATAATTGTCCCACTGCTGGGCTCGGGGTCTCCTCTCACAATGTGAGGGGTATAGGCCATAGTCTACCACGCTGTCCAAGTGCGGATTGGTAGACTTCACACACCTTTGAGAACTTTATGGAGAACTCTCCGGTGTGCAGGTTTCCTCACGATGTTTTCCTTCATCGAAGCAAGTGATAATTAACTTCATTACATAATAATAAATAAATTTCACATACATAAATAATTCCCAAGTACATACATAAGAAAAGATATTTCAAACTCGCTACTCACTGAACTGAAAATAATGAAATGTACCTACACAAAATTAACAAGCGTGATATCATGGTTTGCGAAAAACGAATAATGCGTATGAACAATTTTGATGAACCCCTAATATTTTGTTTCAACTTGCGCGATACTTTTCGCGCTTAATTGGCCTCCCAAATGAGCGGAGTGCCTTAAATGAGTGGAGGCGGCGTCTTCAAAGAGCATTGGCTTATTTATTGTGCGTCGCTGCTTAAAACTTTAAACAGATTAGAGTTGACGTTGCCCCTACGATAATTTTAATGGCTTGCCTTCACGTCCAGTGTAAGCAGATTCACGGTTGATGTGATTCAATTTCAGACTTTCACCCGTACGTAGAAAGTGCTAACGTACACAAATTAAACTTATCTACTCAAATATCTTTAAACGCGAAGATATTTCACAGTAATTTACGCAAACTGCTTACCGATATTCGGCCCTGCATGTTATCTGGCGTGTTGAGTGCATTTTTCGAAGTTTAATTGGAAAAGGGCGAGAGGCTTTAAATTCAGTAGCGATGTGATTAATAGATTTACTTAAGTTTTAAATAAATTTTAATGGTCGGTAAATAACTTCACTTGTGTGTTTCTTTACCTACCTTAACATTTATCTTTAGAGACTATTTTAGAGAGTGTCAACAATTTCTTGACTATGTCAGTCATAGGCGGATTGACACTAATACAGTCATAACTTATGAAAGGGTATAAAAAATTAAGCTCTTCATAATGACAGCGCTTAATTTAATTCAAATCATCAATATTTTTTGCCTATGTGATATGTATGTGCTAAGCTAGCCTAGATTCCAAAAAAACCTCAATCACTTTTCTCAAGTATTTTGTACATTTTTTATGCTTGTTTACCCCTCCAGTTTTGAAATTGCAACAATTTTTGAGATCGCAATGTTTACTTCAGACAGACAGCTAGACACTTACTTTTTAAATAAACATTACTAAAAACATTGTTTCTAATAGTCATAATATACTTTTTTTTATTCCAACAAAGTGTCACTATATGTAGAAATATTATTTTGTCTTGATCATACATAACAGGCTAGCTTAACGTAACTGTTCTATACATTTCAAAATTATATATTATTTAACTCCATAAAATGCTTATCATATTATGTTAATAATATCGAAGAGAAAATTACATGATACGAGAGCAATAGAGCTCGAGTTATACAACCCTTTAATTTATCTCAAAATAATCTAGTTATATGCAATCTATCTTAAACAAACGTTATCAATGTGTGGCCGGCTCGAATCTGTGCTGTCCCTAGCATGTTATCCATCATTACATCATAGCTTCTTGCCTCACTAATATCTCATTCACGCATGCGTCACTCGTTACAATCTTTAATATCAGTTTTCGATCACGGTTGATCTCTATGACCCTTGACGTCGGCTACCGTAGACACGTTTTTTTAAACATCATAAACTAAATCAAACTTAACTTGGCAATCTTAAGATTCAAAATTCACTGAAACACGAAATACGGCGGCAAATTGTTCGTATCGTCTTATGTTAACAACCTGAGATTAATATGTTAAATATTCACATCTGGTTGCTAGTTCTACATTAAATAATCGATACTTTTAATGTTGACAAATTGTAGCAATAAATTATGTGGGTTTATTTTATAAAGAAAATAAAGGTAGGTCACATATTATAAAGTTACATTTAAAGAAATATAAAAAACAGACAATAAGTCGCAGCAATCAGCACGTGTTATCAAACTTTCGCAGTGTCGAAAGTCGCGGTTGATTGAATCAAAATTAGCATGCCGTAAATCCCTGGGTTTCGCAATTAGTTTACTTCTCATTGCTCTTTCCTTTGCATTCGTATCGAAATTTTGCAATAAAAGTCATCGTCGGAGCGAAGGCATTAAGTAAATGAATGGTGAATATGGAGCAACATCCTGCGCACGTAGGAAGTCTAACCAGTTTGTGACTAACAGCGGAGATGGGAAGATGCGCGCTTCACACTGGGCTTATTATTAATGCGTTTGTACATTATATACGTTCGACGACGTCATCACTTTAAGTTTTTCTATCTTCAAATAATTATATTATGATATGCAAAACGATTGCAATCATGTTATATGATAAGAAACATAATTAGTATAAAAAATAATAATAATATATAGTATAAATAATAATATAAAAAAATAACATCAATACCAATACATAGGCATACAGTGTACATATTCTTGGTGTAATAATTATGTAATGTGAATTACAAAATAAATTTGGCAATATGTATTATTGTATGTTCTTCTAAAAAAAGAAGAAAGTTAATTTTATTCTTCACTTCTGAACACTTCGGTGCGCATTTGGCCAGTAGGTAAATACATTATTGAGTTAGACTCGCATAAACGAAAAAACAACATAATTATTGCATACTAAAATAATAGAGTGATTATACAAGAATTTAGGTATTTATTATACACGTTAATTACTTTGAACACTTATTGACTTAGTTAGGCTATTTCAGTGAAATTTGAGAATTCAACTAAACCGCGATTGTGGACACGAAAAAGGGTCCATGTGTACGTTACCTAAATGATTGGATACGATGCGGCGATGGTCCGTAAAGGACAAGGACGACATTAATGCATTCGCGCACTTAAACACCAATGCTAAGGCCAGATGGACATGTGTTTGCTGGAAAATATAGGTATGTGACCACAAACTACCGATATGAACCCGTACTCTATGATACTCTATGATTAATGACGACCTCGTCAAATTTCTATGAATCATAAAGCGAGTCATACTTACATGAAGGATCCTCCTCCTTGCATCGATATCCTCATTGCTGAGGGTCGTGACCCCCTCCACGGATCACTTTATTCTGGACTATCTGGCGCCAGCGGTTCCGGTTTTTGGCAGCGTGGATGGCTTCGTGCATCTTGCTGTCGAGAGTGGTGCGGATTTGATCCGACCAGCGCATTGGACTGCGACCTCGTGGTCTGGTCCCCTGAACTACATGAAGGATATACTTACACAATTCATCAGTCTTGTTTTTAAAAGCCAAACACATATTTAATTTTAAAACATATTAGTATTAACCCTTGTAATCAATAAATTACGTTCAGTACACATATACCTAGTATACGTATAACGTACGTATATGTCAGCGAGCGACCTCTTTGGTTCTACAACGATCGGCCGATGCAGATGCTGTCACTCACACAAGAAGATTCATGAAGAAAAACTAAACATTTAGAATAAGGAATATATCAATCTATTTGGAACATACGTGGGACATTATTATAGATAGGAGATGATGATTGATCTCGGAGTACTTTTTATTGATGTGAACGTTAGGAGAACTCGAAATACATACATATATCATGGTGCAAACTGAGGGGGCAAAGTAAAAGGAATATTATTTCATAACCAATACCGTAGAATACCCCTTCTGCTACATATACCTACATATAATATATTGACAAAATTTAACAACCAACAAATAGTTACAATGTTTAGAACACTACAATCGAACGCGCTGACCCAAATAGGGATCAAAACACTAAATCATACCAGATATGATAGTACATTCCTGGTAGAACCTTATCACATATAAATCACTAATGGGAACAAATTATTCATGCGCATAATAAAGACTTAGAATCGTGAATGCTCTTGCATTTCTTTAGTTATCGAATTTATTAAATGGTTCTGTAACTACTGTAGCATAGAGACATTTGCTGGTATTATGAAAATGACGCCTGGATACATAGTAATAGCAGTTTCCGGTACAATCAATTATTAATAAAAAAGATGCTTCGGGAATTTTTTTATCATGGCTTATAAAAAAGAGATACATTAAAGCTACCCAAAATAATAAAGATATACATATAGAGAATTATATAGGTTTGTTAGTATAAACACAATCATTTTCCTATAAACAATGAGGATTATAAAACCTACTTCGATACTAATTTAAGGAATTTCAGCAATAGGAAAGTAGTAAGCAGCAAGCGATGACGTGATATCGTTTTGGTATTGTGAAATTGATATCAATTTACATTGGAAACCCTTAGTTCGCAACGTTAGCGAGATCCCCGATAAGCCAGCGGTCTCACCTGTTTCGATAAAACAAAGCTGATATAACCTATTAACGTAGTGAGTGGTGTCGTATCAAGAATCAGTTGAATATTATACCTCTCAAATTACTGCTTGAACTTTGTGCCTATACTCGGTGAAATAGTAAATTGGCCCAATACCACCCGTATTGATTGTCCCGTTATGACCACATACAAATAAACAGTAAGATACCACTAATATTATAAATGTGAATGTTTGTGAGGATATAATATAATATGGATTTATTTACTCTTTTTACACCCATAAACCCATTATGGACTTTTATGGCCACAAACATATTGAAGCTGAATTTTCATATCCACAGATAACTATTACCGCTCATTATATTTTCATACGCAATGAAAGACACAATACGAGAAAAAATAAGGATTACCGAGTGTCTTAGGAAATTATTTAATAAAAAAGTCAATGTCCTAACTCTGAATACCACGGTATTCTATTTCAGTCATCTGCCATTTTACTTTGCCTATTTCGCTGTAACATTATGAGGCTCCAGCTATTATAGTCATTCAAGCTATACTGAGAACAATAGCAACAGTCGTCGTATAAGGCGGCTGGTGACAATTGTCCCTACCAACTACATATTTTATCAAAGAAGCGTCAATTTTCAACTAAAAACAAACAGAACAATAGTCCGTTTTCCGTCAATTTAACTCTCAATATAACAGTTCGACTCGTAATTGAACAGTTATTTTTATTCATAAATAAACAGCATATTTTCTTGACGGGTACATAATAATTTATTCGATTTATCGCAGTTTTTTCTGTTTATTACTTAATTTGATGATTCAGTTTCATTGTACGCATTGTTTGTCATTTTATGTTGGACGTATTTATAACTTATTTACGATAATGAGAGGATATATTACAAAAGTATGCGCTTAATAGATTTTAATAGCATGCTTATGTTGATTGAACTCCTTATTAGTGAGACACATTCCAAAATATTTTCTCGTTCCCACTCTGTATAATTTTTTTTTATTGATAGTAGTAGCAACCGGTTTGCAGTCAACCCAGTGCATATACCACCAATGGACATCAGTAGCCAAGCAGCTGTATCACTACGTGTAGTGTGAATAATTCATAAGGTCATGATGTTTGTTTGAAAAAAATTGTTGTAACCCTATAACCCTATGATAATATGGCTTGTTAGTAGTGAAACCATGATGAAGAAAGTCTTCAAAATCCCAGGGCCTGTTAGTTAACGACGAAGTTAAACAAGAAGACGGTCGGCAGTAGCAAAATTTCCGTGCTTCGAATTCTTCGAAAGGCACAAAATTCTTTCATTCCTGATTGTTATTATAATTAACTAAGGCTGTGTGTGGTGGAGTATGCTCTCAGGCCTCCTCACTTACGAAGAGACGCCCTTAGTGTAAAGATGCTGATGATGAAAGATGGATAAAGTGCCCTGTAGTGTAAAGATAATCATAGCTCCTAAAGATCAAGACGAACCACTTAATGTTAGTTCCAATGCCAGTTGTTTTCCAATTACATTTCAAAATATTATTACGCATATTATTAGTATTCGGTGTATTACGTAGAACGTTTTTATTTTAGTAAATAATATAAAATTAGTGGAAACGGGCACGTTGCGTAAAACAATTAAACGTGTACGGTAGCAGGAACACAGAAATTACACTGGTCTCGATTTTTTATATAGTATAATATAATGCTACTGTGTGATTATGAAGCTCGTTCCACCAGCTGACTGGCCAAATGTCAACGTCGCGTTCATTTCGGCGGTAAAAAGAATATATCTCGTGTCGTTTGCACATAATGGCTCGCTCTGAGAGACGCGTAGCGACTAGCGAGCTAGAGAGTTCCACGCTCTTAGTTCTGTAAAAAAAGTTTCTGTTATGAATTATGATTGAAATAAATAGTTTTTAACTCTACTCATAAATACGTTATATTTTTTAAACTTATTATGTAATGCAAGAAGTAATGCTTGACTACTATCCCACGTTAAGACAAGTGGCAATCTTTTCCCAAATTATAATTAGAAATACACATAGGAAGTAAATTCAATTCTTTTTTCACCAATTCGGAAATCATACCTACTTCAAGTCATTCTAGTTTTTAAGTATTACTCGTAAAATAACATTTTTAAACATGAAAAGTAGCAAAAAAATCTAATTACTCCATGCAAATAAAAAAATACAAACTATTTTGGAATTGTCTATTAAAATTATTAAACATGTTAGTACTTTAAACGATAAAGTAAACAATTACTTTACTATAATTATAACAAACAACGTTTTTCAATAAAACTGCACAATCGCGATAAAATCGCTCTTCGTACCTTAGTCCGCTTCCTCTGAAAAAGATTTATTTGACCACAGCGTAATGCGTCATTCTTACGTTATTATACATTAATAATTTTGTAGCAGATTTTTATATTTTTATACATATAATTGTCTTCCTTATATGCATAGTCTCGTCACACGAGTAAGATTAGGTATGTCTATTGCAATAAGAGGTCATGACTTTTAAAACGTCTTGTAAGGCTCTGTTTTCTTTAGATTCATCAAAATCTTCCTTAAAAAGACTCGATTCAAGCTCTTCTTGTTCATGTAGAAAATCAGCTGATGATACGTCGCTGTCGTCTCCATGTCGTAAGGCATCACTGATGCGTTGCCGGCCAAGAAAAAGACAAAAACGAAAGAAACAACTGGCTCTACGAAGGTTATTATATTATAGGCTACCCCAATACGGCTGAAAATATAATTATTATAGCATATTTTCAAATAATGTTACATTATTTTCTTGAACGTATCAACTATACCTACCATATTTTATAAACATTTACACCCAGACTGCAGATTATTTTAGGCATTACTCACAAATAATTTTAATATAATAATTTAATATTATTCATTCCAGGGTAATAAACCTAAAATTGTCGCTAATGTCAAGTAATATTAAATTCCTTCTTATCTCTTTATACATCTCTATTTATACATACTTCCTTATATTAAAATTATACGGAAATTTTGCACATTGTGACTAATGTCGTTTCCCTGAAATAATTATTTGCGTGTTCTTTTTCAAACATTTAACCTTCTTTTAACCACCATTCCAATGTAATTGCACTTGTGGTAAAGAAATCAGACAGTATTCGTAACTTCAATTTACTAAAATATTTTTATGTTTCTGACAAAATACGAGGAGGGGATCGAACAGTAAATAAGTATAAATAAGGATGAGAATAATCATTGTACATGAAATACCTGTGTCAGTACTTTGATAAACTGGCTAAATAAATAAAATAAGTATGTCATCTGATGAATTAATACCGTTATCGCTAAACGGATCAAACTATAATAATATTCTGTAGGACTTCCAAGTCAATAAAAAACATCCAAAATTGAAAATTCAACCGTCAATGTCTTCAAAAACTATGCCATAAATTTGCAGCTGCAAGTTGCATAATGCGCAAAAATCACTTTCGAAAGTGATAAAAAATCAAAAGGCCTGAGATAAAGGACCCTTCTCTTCATTTCGCTCGTAAATGTATCTCGACGTTCCGTAATAACGCCCAATGATATATGTATTTGTTACTTTTACATTTTATTACAGTTTTAACTATTACTCAACGTTTTTGAGCGTAATGTTAAAATTTCTCTCGAGGATGTCGGCTCATTTGCGAAACGAATAATGTAATTTATTACTGATAATTAAAACGAAATTACAATAAATAAGATCTTTGTGAACTTTAATTTGTTTGTCTTAGAAAGGGAAATATTTATTTAGGTACGTAATGGAAACTTTAAACGCATATCTTTCTTCTTACATTTCTTTATAATATTTTAATCAAAATGTGTCGAGATTGTATCAGAGAAGTGCATTATGAGCGCTATGCTGTCATAGAATTTAATATATTTGCTCATTTTTTTTAAATAATTCATCATTATTGTTAAATTTTTAGCTTTGTTTAATAATGTTAACTGTTAAATTATTATAAGTAGCGTTCAAATAAAAAATAGTAGAAACAAGTTTTAAGTTACTAAGTTTTTTGATGTATCATCGCACAAACCGCAACCGAGTAATCGGAATGTTGTTTGCAACTATAAAAAATGATCTGTTATTAATTTATTTTATACATTGTAAAATAAAATAACAACTTCAAGGTTGCGTTATTAGTCATTATTATGTACTTTTTTAAGCTATGAAATTGCTTAACAATTAGTTTTATCATGTTTACAATGTTAACAATGCTTTTCATACGAATATTTATTTGATTTAATGTAACATTTCCTTCGAGAATAATCTTAAAACATTAAATTTAACTCTCGTTTTTTTTAAATATTTAAAAAAAACGAGAGTTAAAAACAAGAACGGTCATGATGTCAAGAATGTAGGATATCTGCTAACGCGCACTTGACCAAAATGGTGAATTGCACTAAAAGCCTATAACCCTAAAAGCTTATATAATAACAAAGGGTCCAGTATAATTTTTAGGACATAAAATATGACATTCCATTTCAAAAACGACATAATTAATCATATCGTAGACACTGGTTTCGAAACACCTTGTACAAATAGATACAAATATTTGGATTTCGTCACTGTTAACCCCATACAAGCAAACATTTGTAATATGAGTGCAATTTGAAGTAAAATAAACCGGGTTAGAGTCAGGGTTCGCACATTGGTTATATCGTCATCGAATCAGAGATATTATTACTACCTAAATGATAAGTAAATAAACGTGAGCATTTGTTAACTATGTTAATAACTGAGGATAATCAGATAGCATGTAATTATGGTCTATTGAAATCAAAAGCGTATACCATCCAACCAATAGACCAAGTCACATGCAGTAAATAACTTACTGTTATAGACTGCAACATTGCAAGCGAAACCTGTAAAGTCTCGGCATACCTACCTTGGAAAGGGTTTGGTAACACGAATTAAGAGCTACCACGATATGAATTCCATCAGGATTGTTTTGAGCAGTAAAGAGCCCAGGTCCCAGGAACAAAAGAAAATAAAACATAATTATGATACTGATTCATATCAAAAACATCAACGTTATCTCTGTGCCATAACAGTATTGCTTTATTTTTTATTTTATTTTAAACTGGAAGTTAATTTGTTGTTATTGACATTTTTTGCTTATCCATACAGGTTTATTTATATAACTTTTTGTATCAACCCTAATTTGAATTGGCATTTGAGCTGGCCCGGACGGCAACGACTTAATTATTGTTATTCCAACTTAACCACTGTTCGTAGCAGCGTAAAATAATTGCGGATTGAATCATCTACAATCTTTAGTACAACCATAATATTATTATTTTGTTATGAATCCATTCCATTATTTACCGACCTAATAAATCATATACTCTTTAATAAGCTTACTTTAAAAAATACATAATAATATGTAGATATAATATGTAGTTTATCGTGTGTTAATTTATCACAGCTTTGAAAACGGGTTATTGGTACAAAATTTGGTGAGCGCTTTCATGAGGGCAAATTAAGCCAAACGTTCAGCTCCTATGATTATTGCTATTTAATTTAACTTTAACCTCGTTTAAAGACTTCGTGCATCATAAAGGCTTATTAGTTTACTTACAACATGGACCGGGTAGTTATCCAATCATTTCTTATGGTCCCATTAAACAAAATACATTCCTATACCCATTTTATAATTCCATACCTTCGTTTTTTCGACAGACCCAATTCATCAAATCGATAGATTGTCGGGTTACAATTGAATTAATTAACTAGTATGGCTATTGTACAGGACGTTAATGTTACCTCACTAAACCTTAACCTACATCAATGTTACATTACACAGTGTCATATCAATCTTCGGTGACGATTAATAATCATGGATCTTATTGCTATGCATCGGAATCATCGCCTATTGTGTGTTATGTATATGTAACGTGATACACACGGGCAAGAACGATGTGCAACAACGGTTGTGCAATGTCTATCTCATAAAATTTTAGTCTTGAATATTTATCGAATATTTTAAAATATTGTGCATGTATTATAAATTCAAAAGTGGCATACTACTGAAATTATTATGTGACGTCAAGTGATGATATAAATTTCATATAAGGCTATATGAACTACTACTACTTTGTATACAACATTTTATTACAGTTGAATCCATTAAATAGTATCCGAATTTGTATTTACAAAAGTTGTTTAATGTTTTAAACCACAAAAACAACAAACAAACAAGTACAAAAAAAGTACAAAATTTATACAAAACTCTAAGTTCCGCCAGCACGATTTCTTAGTGAGAAGGTAAAGCTAGCACGGAGAAAAAAGCGGCTAAAACCTTCCAAAGTAAAGTTTCTAATCACAGTTACCGACCCATAGTTCTATCTACTAAACAAGTATTGTAAGCAATTTAGCTAGCTGAACGAACTGACAGCGTGTCACAGTACAGTTTTCAATAGCCAGGCCTCTAACAGTGCCCGCAAATTGTCTATGCCTTTGTTTCGGCATGCGAGATAAAAATTCATTCATATACACGCTGTATGAAAATATTCATCTTGTTAAGCAATGGCCGTATCATCATTTGTTATGAAACGCAGACATAGATTGTGTATAACCGATTTGTAACTGAGAGATGAAACTGTTAATAAAAATAAAAATAAGAACAAATGATGTCGGAAGTAAGTTTCTTTACAGAGCTTCATTTTTTTAAGTTGTTATTTATGAGATATCGACATAAAAATATTTAAAACTCAATGAAAAAAAAATAATAGGACATTGAATATATTTTATGTGACGCAATAAATACATTTCCCCAGTCATGAATCAGCCATTTAATTACGTACAATCTACGTTGCTTTCTGACGACAATGCAGGGTTCGCTAACATTTGGCAATAGTTCAAAGATCATGCAATTAATTTCAATGTCCGATTTCTATAATCGGATCTACAGGACTCTGTCACGATGTGGCTAATTCAGCGCCAATTCCGCAATATTATCATGGAATATTTCTAATGACATTGTCGCAACCAACATTGAAACATTTGGGGACGTTGGAGCAAATGTTGGGCAACTCAAAATTTAATGGCGATGGAATTAAAGACGCAATGAAACTTCTTACTCGTTAATGACTGTTATTACAGGCCCCATAGCCCATCATTACAAGCCCAAACAAGCTTTGTACATATTTCATATTGGTACAAATTTTGAGTGATTGATTTATTAATGTCACTTTATTATTGGTCTTGTTTCAGAGTTCTAAAACCGCCGCCAAACTGTCTACCGCAAATGAGATTATACCCAATTACCACGTCCAAGCGCTAATAGGTAAGTGATTTATTGATTTATTTAGCAGAGCACACTCAAACCTCTTCTGCGTATAAACTTATATAACCCCAATTTCGCGTAGCGAGAAGTTAATTATTTAGTTTTCGCATCATATTGGAGTTAAATTTCACACAATTTAGCTAATTGCTTTAAAACAATAAAACAATCAGCAGATATATTATCTCTTCAATCTAACAGTAATTTAATTACTCCTTTCATATAAAAAACTGTTAAAGTAATTATCATTAATCACGATTCATATTTGCGTATCTCACTGCATTCGAAATGGATTATCAAACAATCTCAAGATACTCGTACTTGTACATTCTTATCTCGAAAATAATAATACAAAATTAATTCTGCTAATGTAGCGCGCATGGGCGATTGCCAAGCGCTGTAATGCTACCAGCTTATTATAATAAACGTGGTAGGTTCGCGGGCGGAAACACGGCATGACCCCGCGGCTGCGATTAGTCGCTACTAGGGTATCTTTAGACCCCCAAACATGCTCCGCTACGCTTATAGGGAGATCAGAAGTGGTAATCTAACAGGACTTGTGCGCATGCGCAGGTACAGTGCTTGTTTGTTTTGCTTGAGCGTACGGTTCGTACTGTGCAAGGAATGTTCATCGTTAAATACTCCTATGCTTTATTACAATGCTGTGTTATTTTATGCAGTTGAGTTGGTACTATAATAGATGTATTCATAACTGGATTATAATAGATAAATTACTTAGTAAAGAATTAATCTAAACGATGATAATATTGTGTTTAAAGATGCCGAAACTCATAATGATATAGTGAAAATTAATCCACTTCTAATACTGTTGTAAAAAGAACTTTAAATGATTTTAAATTACTGATATATGTGAGAACAATTTTGCGAAATTGATAAAAAAATATGTACTCTCTACAAAATTGCTTTGAAGATGTATAGATATTTGAATTCATCATAACGTAGAATGTTAAAAATAAGTAAGACTTTATAAAAAGAATGACAGTTATTTATTCAACTTGTGATATAA
The DNA here is from genome assembly GCA_911387775.1 of Thymelicus sylvestris. Taxonomy (NCBI): domain Eukaryota; kingdom Metazoa; phylum Arthropoda; class Insecta; order Lepidoptera; family Hesperiidae; genus Thymelicus; species Thymelicus sylvestris. The sequence continues at coordinate 9,476,527 of OU426900.1, read as the reverse complement.
GGCACGAGTTGAAATGTAGAGCGGAAACGCTACAATCTATGGCTTCTTAAAAGTATTCCAGACATTTAATGAGTCGTGTAATTGAGTAATGAAATAGATAGGCTTTAGAGAATTCTAATTCACATCCAGTGAGAATCTAGTGCATCGGCCGTACAGTTTACGGCGTTCCGATATACCGTGTAGCAAATGAGCGTCGCATAGAAATTTCCGCGGCGATTCCAGCAATTTTCCGCCTTAAATCCATGCAAATTAGAGTAATTTATGCGCCGTTCTCACTTTATGTCGAGCAGTGTAACCTGTGTGACGCGATCCTAAATAGGAAGATGCAAGTACAAGCCACGCTCGAATCAGCCTGAACCTTATTACTTCGCAGAACCACTGCCTTATTTCTGGGAATCTAAATAAATTACACAGTAGCACACGGCTTCAGAAAAAGCAGTATTTCTGAATTTGTAAAGATTGCGAGTGATAAACAGCAGTAGATAAAAGATAAGCCTAAGTGAACATAAGTTTCACAACTGTTTTTGAGGTAACTGTCACTCAAAAAGTTTACGGTGACAAGGTGTTACAGAATCTTACTTTCGGTCTTACACATTACATTGTATATTAAATTTGTAACAGGATTAATATAAATAAAAATATACATATTTACATTGTGAGTGCATCACGTTTTGCTTGATAACTTGTTAGCCCTACTTAGCCGTGGTAGTTTCTCTTTTAAATTCGTCTTAACAATATTTTTTTCACTTGTCCAACATCCATGATAGATGTTGCAAATAGCAGGCAAAAGAGCGGACTTCTTGATTTAAAACTAGTCCTACCTACTCGTACTTTTAAGGATTTCTGAGCTATGCGATCTAGCGAACGGACAGACGGAAGGATGTAACAGAACTGGCTACCGTTTCTACTACGGAAACCTTAATTTTTTTTTAATTAAAACTAGTTTGGGAAACATTAATGTAATTAAAACTAGTTAATTATTTAACTATTTTTAATGTTTTATCCAAAAACTAAAGGACTTTCAGCGTAGGCACCGTTGTCCCTACATTTTCAAACCTTTCATAATTTTATTATTAGATACTTATCTTAGTTTCTGCTAAGAAATACATAATATGTATTTCTGACTTGCTCATAAATTTACAATGCAAAACACTAGAGTTGACACAAAGAAGATTTGTGTTGTGAAGCATATAATTTAAATTCCTCATTAAGTTCATGTCAGAAAATTATATTTGGACACGCGCCTTATAATGAGCATCTATCACGCGATGTTTGTATTATAACGTCTAGTCAAACATGAATTAGACTCATCTTTGCGAATCCATGCGTATTATTGAGCAATGGAATTATACTAGTGTTCAATTGACGCCGCATCATGCAAATAGAGGTACGCCCTATAAGGAATAATCGTATGGAAATTCAAACATCATTAGCGGGGCGTGAGGCTAATTAGTACCAATTACCTAATTGGTCTATTAGGTATTGTCTATTAGGTTTAGGTATGCTGTTAATATTTTTTTTTTTTTTTTGTAAATCTATACTATACAGCTGCAGAGTTTGGTTGAACGCGCTAATCTCAGGAACTACTGGTTCGAATTGAAAAATTCTTTTGGTGTTTATCGAGGAAGGCTGTAGGTAACATCATATATTTTTAGTAGTAAGGTTTATTCACAAATTAACACGGGTGAAACCGCGTGGCATAGCAATTGCTACTAGGTGAACAAAGCCGATGAGAAATTTAATACCTTAGATTTGTTTTGGCACACTTGCTGCATGTTTTTGCTATCCTAGTACTGACTGCGAGGAACTTCGTTCCATCCGGGTATCCCTTGACACCTCTCAAGTTTTTGTTTTTATTTATTTATTTATTGTAATCGAGAAGAAACACCGATGCGGGCAATTTCCTCCAATTTCAAAGCGCGTCGCATCGTCAATACAGGATGAATGTTAACGACGAAGGGTTGGCTACCCGCCGTGCGTCGGGACTTTCGATGATCATGGTGGTACTTACAAGGTCACGATTACATACATACTATTTTCCGCCCACGGCTAGGCCGAGTTGTTACCATTTTAAGACCATTTTTACCTACCAGGTAAAAGGTAACCCATATTTTAAACTAGGCGACCTTTCCATCGCCACTTCATTTGACTAAGTCTATTTAAATAATTAATTAGTGTCCTCGCTTTACACTAAAGTTTATTGCATTATAAATTAATTCTGACAAATTATACAATATAACACCTTGAAAATAATTTTATTATTGCATGTACCTTTCGCTAATTACCTGAAATATTTGAACATGAAGCAAAAAATAAATCTCGTTTAATTAATAAATTAATATAAAAGGAATTAATCAATAAATTGAATACATTAATCAAACCAGTGACAAAAGATTGTTAAATGTTAAAGAAATACACATTTCAATTCAATTACCACTTAACGGGTAGTAAGTATAATTTTCACTTTGCTTTAGTAAGAAATTACTACATTACTCTGAATTTTATTGCCGGTAGACTCAATAGGAAGAAGATATAAACGCTGAGAGGGAGAGTGTTAAAAGGCAATAAATAGCTAGTTGTTTACCGTAAAGTATTTTATTGCTCCACCAATCCGCACTGGAGCAGCGTGGTGGAGTATGCTCTAGGCCTCCTCAAGAGGAGAGACCTGTGCCCAGTAGTGGGCCATTAATGGGTTGAAGCCATTTTATTGCTCGACGTGCTTAGAGAAATCGGCCGTTTCACTGTTCGGCTTAATACTAACAAATAATTTATTTATCACGTCTTTACGCCATAGTAATTACTAAGCAATGTATGCCTAGTGGATCAGACAAACTAAGTCATCCACGAAGTATTTCGGCTCGAATCCTGCTGTTTCGAAGTTCGTGTGGGTATTTGAAATGAAAAGTATTAAACGGGTTACAGCCAACACAAGTTTTCATGAGACAAACCCAAAAAAGCACATTTATCTGGCAAATAAGCATTTACGAGTACCTCACTCGGAAATTGAACCTGAGACCCCGCTCTACATTCGAGATCACTGATCTCGAATAAAAAGATTCTCTCCAACAGATATCTCAAAATAAATATAATTATCATTATTTTGGCGCGCACCGCATTTTAGTAAGATTCGTACGTAATTTAATTCGAGCATTTTCATCGGTCAAAAATCAGTTTCTTCGTGATAACTGTACAGTGTTGTTGCATTAGTCTGGTATGAAATTACAGAATCGCTTTTCCAAGGAACATAAAGGGCTTCGAGGAACTTACACACTTACCGTACTTATTATCTTCAATCATGATTATCCATTGAGTAGAATCAATGGAAAACGGTAAATTTTGTTTTATATGGGTATTTTGTTTTTCATTTATTTCAAACGAGGATAAACTTCTGTTTTAGCATTTATGTACATTGATTTTTGGCTTTATGTTCAAGATGTAATAAAGCACATAAGGACGTTATGAAAATACATGAGATTAAACATATTCTTATAATTATCAATTTATATATAACTAAATAAAACGAATGTAAACACATAAGCTGACTCTAGGATTCAATGAGCTGAAAATGGCAATAGATGTAATGACATCTATGAGACTACACAGATACCTATGACTAGATAACAAATATTTATCTATTAAATAAATATCTACCTCTACACATAAATGTCTCTCTCTAATCATCGAACCCGGGAACTCTAGTACGATCGGCAGTGTCGTCAAAGTCGTGGTATTACTTTAGCAGTAAAATTAGCATTTTAAATCAGGATAATGTGAAAATAGCTTAAGCCCACATACATACATACTAGCTCTAGCTTTAGCCTGAGTGTAGCACGCGACCACGGCTTATCAAACAACACTGTGAATCACTAGCCTACTTTCCTACGGACCATGGCGATATATCGAAAGCAACGGATCCACGGCATTTGCGGTTTCCTACAATTGAATACCGCGCGGTTTCAGCCTCTACCATTTTAATTCACTTTATTACTTTATCTAATAAGGTGAGCAGATTCAGAAATATTTCTCTGTTTATTTCGCTTCTTCTCACCTACTGCCTTTAATTTGTACGTATAAAGAACTAATATAATTTTTATTTTTATTATGGCATTCGAGAAACCATATTCGCGATGAATTGATAACATCCTACTTTTTAAGTCGGTTAGGTAAAAACAGCAGATTTAGAGTGCACAGGTAGCCATATAATTACGAACGTTAACTCTTTACAGTTGAATGGATGAGTGAGATGTAATTTCAAGTTATCTACTAATTTATAATACTTTGCTTTTTCTTTTTTTATCCACGACGCGAGAGCTGTCAGTCATATTATTCACAAGACTTGATAAAAACGTAAAGTTTATAATTTAGTTTTCGCGAATTATTTTCTAGAATCTCTCTTGCAAATCGTTATTTATTGAGCGGCATTCTGTTAAGCAAACGAGAATTAACTAGATGTTGTACATGGCTATTCCATTAATATTACGCACTATATTAAAACACAACAGCAGTTAATTTAAAACGATCAGGAATGCAATTTTTCAATGTCTCCGTGTTTACCTTAAATTTATTATTCTAAGAGTTATAGATATTTTAGTAAACTAACGGATTTGAATGCGTTTATGTATTTATTGATTTATATTTGTAACATAAACCGGCGGACGCACGATCTAGAATGTTTGTTAGACATTATCTTACAAAACATGAATTTATCAGGCCTATACTTATCCTATAAACAAATCGCCTTAACTCTATACATAATCGGTGTTGGCGATATAGTATCAAGACCCTCATAAAACCTTAACTATGTTTATTTAAATTTTATAGCTTTAAATTTATGGTGTCAAACAAAAATACTGCGTTACTTGGTGTTAAGTGAATTTTAGCAGATAAGTATCAAATGAATACAAAATTAATTTTTTGTTCAACAATCTCTTAACATGTGCGTAGATAATAATTTGCACTTTGCAGTTATGTCCGACAGCCAAGGAAGAGCTATTTAAGTACCTATTATTACAATTCCAGGTTATATAAATAATTAAACTAATTTTTCTTACACAAAATTCTTATTGTTATAAAAATCCTTAATAAATTAATATTTTGAACCAATAATTGACATTACAGACTCATCTTATTTTAAATTTAGTTTTGTTTAAAATAAATTCAGTAAAATTTGATTTAACCTATTTTACAGGAACATCTCAACTATTATATTGTTATAATTCGAATAAAATTATGGTTACCTAAACAGCTATAACTATACTACACCTAAGTATCTTTTTGACATAATCGGAACAGATTATAAAACCACTTTCATCAAAGATTAAGAGTGTAGGAATAGGAAGTTGTCTTAGATATTTTATTTCTGCAGTTTTAATGAAAATAAATGTTACTCTGGTCTTATCTTTCGCATTAAGCAAAGCAATCCCAATCCCTTATAGAGTCATTGAAGGCGTCAAAACGCGAATGGTACAATAAAATATAGGAATATGCAAATTGATAGATAAAAGAAGGTTATAACATGGTTAACCTAACGATCTAGCAGGATTGGCCGCGCGGGCGCATTGGCGAAGTATTATAAACTTGTTTAATAACGCGGTAGCCACTTAAACCGTAACGCCGCTTCTAGTATTATAAAGTGAACTAATCGAACCAATGGAGCGAAATTAAATGTAAATCTGCTCCGGTTATATCGACTAGAAATAATACAGCTTATGCCTTTATTTTGAAATAACGACGACTTAATAATGAACGGATGATTTCATGAAAACTCATTTTGCGGTAATGACTAATTATTAATTAATGTTAAGGCTAGATTTTAATACATTACCTACTAACTAACATTAATTAATTTTCACATCATTTAAAACTTCATTTTCTAATGATTCCATGTTTAAATTACTACTTAACATAGATTAATAAACGTTGACACAACCATTACGCGAGCTTTAATTAAGTGTAATAATTTAATTAAGGATTACTCTGGATATATTTGGTAAATTCACCTAAAATATTTTTTCCTCAAATATCTACAGATAAATAGGTGAAAACATCCTAAGCGCTTATGAATGATAAATGTATAATTGAAATATGGATGTCACTTCTGATGTGTTTATTGCAACTTGCGAGCACTTTTCTGAGATTAAATAAAGAGAACGGATACATTTTCAATTACAGAGAGGAAATGTTCGATTCTGCAGAAATGGTTGACTTAGAAGATTTATGCTTTTATAGCGAGGAAAATATGAATAGAGGTAAATCTTGACGGCAGTCAAGGTATGTTAAAACTAATTTTCACTCAGATTGGATTAGAATTAACATTCCTTCTACAGGCTGGTATTTTTAAGATTGTAACTCATCATATTTTAACCGTTTTGTGCTTATTCAAGACTAAAGTACGTTTTTCATCGATTTATTAAAAATAAATAACCAGATGTAACAAGTATGAAATATATTTAATACTTTAACCTAAAAAAGTTAATTGACTCGAGTATATTTGTTAATTGTTATAGACAATACATATTATTACTTGAGTCAATTGAATTCAAGAGAGTCGACACGACAAATCAAATAACACTGAAACACAGACATACAGCCCACGCGGAAAAAGAAAACGTACGCCGAGATGCCAAATCACGAACCACTCACACAAAACAACTGCCGACTTTTTAGGGTTCCGTAGCCAAATGGCAAAAAACGGAACCCTTATAGATTCGTCATGTCTGTCTGTCTGTCTGTCTGTCTGTCTGTCCGTCCGTATGTCACAGCCACTTTTTTCCGAAACTATAGGAACTATACTGTTGAAACTTGGTAAGTAGATGTATTCTGTGAACCGCATTAAGATTTTCACACAAAAATAGAAAAAAAAACAATAAATTTCCCACAGTCCCATACTTAGAACTGAAACTCAAAATTTTTTTTTTCATCAATCCCATACGTGTGGGGTATCTATGAATAGGTCTTCAAAAATGATATTGAGGTTTCTAATATCATTTTTTTCTAAACTGAATAGTTTGCGCGAGAGACACTTCCAAAGTGGTAAAATGTGTGTAACTTCTAAAATAAGAGATAAGATTCCACCGAAAATTGGTTTGAACGAGATCTAGTAAGTAGTTTTTTTTAATACGTCATAAATCGTAAACCGCAATTTACCTCGAACAAAGTTACAACGAACTTCAAGAACTTTTATATTATGTTACTTTCTGCTACGGAACCCTTCATGGGCGAGTCCGACTCGCACTTGGCCGCTTTTAATGTTTGAAGCAGTTTTTTGAAACTTCACCTCCATTTACGTAATAAAATGAAATAAACGTCGAATCGTTATGTCCTAACTTTAGCTTTAATGTTAAAAGGTGGTTAAAAGCAACAGGACAATAGTTACGACAAATAAAAGAATAATTCAATACATAGTTATAATGTTATGTCTAATGAAAAAAATGGGTGAGTATAGTTACTTGAAAATAATCAATACTTACCTAAATAGTTAATACTTAATGTTTATACTTCGATTTTATTGGATCGTAAATAAAATATGAAGTACCTAGTGGTATACACATTATGCTAGGATCTTATAAGCTGTAGATAGTGTAAAAATACAGTGAAACATTACAGTTATCCACGAGTTAAGGATTATAATTATCCGAAACGTATGTGGGTACGTATCTATGAAAACATTTCATTTAATGAAATAATTCTTGAATATATTAATTACCATTAACATTCAACATCAAAATCAACAATATAAATAAAAAGTTAAATACACATTAAACAATACATTTAGATGAAAAAAACGCATGTAATTAAATGAAAGCTCACGATTGGCGTGCACTCATTAGCTTCATCACGATTACAAAAAGCAAAACGCAACGAGGTTATATTAGTTATAATACTTATAATAGTCGCGTGGTTATTCAGTGTGTTGGAGCACTTATAACGGATCGGTGGCTAGCACGCGCGGCTAAGAGAGCATCAATTACGAGGTCGTGAGCGCTCCCGCACTCCGACCAATATAAATAAAACTGGCCAGCGCACGCCGCTTCCACGCCACTGCCACAATTTCACAGTGGCGCAATTGTAAAATGCTAGACTGAAAAGGTCTCGAGTTCAAACTGCTTATCTTTATGTCAGAACACCCGACACAGAGTTTAATGTCTGATGGGTTCTCGCCATTATCAGCACGTGCCCCCGGCGCGGCGCGGGCGGCGGTTTAGCGCTCACTGTATTTACTACTTGTTAAACTACTTTTATAAATCATAATATATTTTATTTATTCAACTTATTTGGACTATAATCGAAGAATACATAATGAAAGTGTTATTCTGTCGACTTAAAGCACTTAAAAATAAAAAATAAATATTTTCCTTGCCGGAATATACTTTGTCATTCAGAACAATTTTCGAAAGAGTTTCGTCTGCATTGTATATTTTTAAAATAGTAAAAAAAATACATTACATATTGAAGTATTGACAATACCTTTCTTATTATTTTTTTCTGTGTTTTATGTATTAATACATCACCAATGTCTTTAAATTAAATAGACTCTACAATACAATATAAAAAAAACAACGAAAATACAAAAACATAGTCATGTTAAAGTCCAGACTAAAAACAAAAGCAAGAACCTTTTGAATTAGATCATAAACGTTCTTTTAATCCAATTACTCAGAAAGCTTGGAAATGTTGTCACTTTATAATGTGTACAATCGATGACCACGCGATTGGAAGTCGTGACTCCACAGTGCGCGAAGTGGCACGCGACAGTCGACGTATCGTGTCACGACGGAAGAATAAGATTAAAAGTAAATTTGATGCTCGTCGGACAGACTTTCCATGTCTAAACGTATTAAACTACTTTGTTGTAGTAGTTCACCTATGATAACGTAGAATTTAAACTTATTTTAGAACCTGCCGTATTTCGCAGAACTAATCGCCTACATCCATCGTGTGTAAATCAACGCTAAGACTCAACAACACTAACGCCCCAACTTAGAGTCACTAACGGTTACTTAGTAAAGAATTACCATACAAATTCTGTACTAAGGAGCGATTTAAGTAATCATTAGTGACTCTCGAGTTGGGGCGTAAAGTACCTAAAACATTGAATATACCTAATAATACATAACCCGCACACAATCCATCCATCCTTAACAAATCCACTGCTGGACATATTCAAATTCATTTATTTGCTCGACTTGAGGACATAGGCCACTCCAACCGGTTCCGATCCTTCTGAATGCAGCTGAATCCCGCTGTTTTCTTTAGTACTACAATCCTTAATGCTGAACTATCAGGGCAAAGTTCTCAAAACCCAAAATGCACCTTACATCACTTATCACTTACTAATTAAGAACGGTCGACGATCACCGAAGCGCGTAGCCGGTCACCGGGCTATTCTTCCATTTTTCCTTGCCCCGTGCCATTTTCGCTTTCCTAACAATGGCCTCGGTCACGCACAAAGTGGATAAAAGCACCAATTGATTCGCTTTCGCTTCCGATGTCGTAGCCGATGACAACACCCAGCCCTTGTGGTTTCTGTCTGCAACTGTGAAATCTTTGGGTAAACCTCAAACCGACTTATTTATATCCTTATTATCGGACCGAGATATAAATTAATTGGTTTGTAAATTGATAGCTATTTACAAAGTTGCAGTAAAGATAAATATACCTATCTAGGTATTGTATATCAAAGCATTTTTTATCATAATGGCGTGTTTGCCAAATTCGAATTCAAAATCATTTAGTTATGTATATTCTATCAATACGTTAGCCTATAAACATATTTTTACGTAACCACCGTTTCAAAAACGTCCTTTATCACAGAGCAGAATCCATCCGAGTAAAATGCGAGTGCTTGATTAATTTATTCTCTAAACTTTTGCTACCAAGTTTGATTGATTTAAGCCGAGCCTGAGCAAAACAAAGCAAGCAACCGTAAACATGTATCGTTGTTAATGTTCTGGTCGTGTCTGTACGAATAATGATACACAGGTGTATGAAGCCGGTAACCCGTTCTGTAAAACCTTTCCGAGTGCCCACTGACAGAAGCGTGCACGTAATATATTATTTGAAATGAACGTCATGCCGAGCTTTGTTAGGGAAATGCGAAATCGTATGTACCATTTGTTCTTAGCACTTGCCTTTATAGTAAGTACTATCCTACTAATAATATTATAAAGGCGAATATGTTTGAATGTTTGTGAATCTTTCATGCAAAAACTACTGAACAGATTTTTTTTGAGATTTTGCACATAAGTAAACCATGATCTCCAACTCAGAGTCACTAACGATTACTTAAATCGCTCCTTAGTACATATTTTGCATGGTGATTCTTTATGAAAGAGTGATAAAAGTAACCGAAAAAGGGGTCTTCATATTATGTATACTATTTTTGAAATACCTATTTTTTGAACAAAGCTAAAAAGCTTTTTTTAGGAGGAAGTTTAGTGCAATACAGCACAGTGTAGTTTATAGGTAGTGTGCTTTTTTAACCGACTTCAAAAAGGGAGGAGGTATTTAATTCGACTGTATTTTTTATGTTTATTACCTCAGAACTTTCGATTGGTTGAACCGATTTTATTATTCCTTTTTTAATCGAAAGCTGGTACTTGTCATTTGGTTCCACTTAAATTTTGAACGAGTTCTGACAAGTAGTTTTTGAGTTATCCCTAATTTTGAAGTCGTTTATTTTTTGTCAAGAATTATAAAAGAAAGATAAGTAAAGTTTATTAACAAGATTTTATTTACAACAAATATTAAATAAGCTAATCCCCATAACAGTGATACGATGTTATAAAAATTTAATAACTTTGTTTCACATCCGTGAAATCACACTCCAAATTGCTGTTACAAAATTTAAAACTGCAACAAAAATAAATTGTCTGTAAGTAGTCGTAAAATGTTTATCTGCTACAATTCTCACGGTTTAAGAACATTAAAGTATTTTGATTTACTTTTATAGTTACTGGTGACATTGACTAGTATACTTGTTTCAGAAATATTCCTTTACAGCTTAAAATATTGTTACTGCTATATAGTAAAATTGTAATAATTACTTTTTAACAAAAAATAAAACCAACGAAAAAAAAACTGAAAAGCAAAAAATAAAATAAACCATTCAGTATTATAAATTAAGATCCGAAATTAACAGTAAATGAATAATTTTGAGACCGTGCCAAACAAACAACCAAAATTAATTACATAAAATTCATAATTCATAATAATGTATTATGAGGGCAGCGGCATGCGATGCACACGGCAGCAGCAGCGCGGCGCACATCTTTTCGCCGTTTGTTTTTTCATTGGTTTGGCACCGCCTCAAAATTATTCATTTACTGTTAATTTCGGATCTTAATTTATAATACTGAATGGTTTATTTTATTTTTTGCTTTTCAGTTTTTTTTTCGTTGGTTTTATTTTTTGTTAAAAAGTAATTATTTTTTAATTTTTAGTTGCTATAATACTTATAATTAATAATAAATTATTGATTTTATGAATTATAGATTCAGTTACCAGATAAAAATGTAGTAGATGAAATATCAATCATCCCCTATTTTCGTACCTATAGGGGTAAAATTTTGTTTCGAAATCTAAACAAGAGTAACCTCTAGGTATACACTATTCAATAAAAAAAGAATCATCGAAATCGGATCATCCAGTACAAAGTTATTGGGGTTAACATGTAAAAATTCCGGGTAAAAAACGGGTGAATAATCAATCATTCCCTATTTTCGTACCTTTAAGGTGGGAATAAAATTTTCAAAAAAATATGGGACCAACTTCAGGACATACCCTATCCAATAAAAAAAGAATCATCCAAATCGGACCACCCTGTGCCGATTTCTGCGTGATCATACAAAAAAAAAAAAAAAAAAATATACGCGTCGAATTGAGAACCTCCTCCTTTCTTTTCGTCGGTTAAAAATATTACCACGGACATCACACTGGACATATTTTAATCAAAATGTTAAATCTACCTATATTTTTATAAAATTTAATAAAATAATATAATAGTTGATAATGTCAGACGGTTATGACTTCTGTGTGTATACATATACAGATTTAAAGTAGGTATTAAATCTGTATATGTATAAACACAGAAGTCTAAACTGTCTTACATAATCAACCCAGCCAAAAACTTTAAAAACTTGTAACTTTCTTAATGCTTAAAAAGGTACCGAAGGTAAATAACCTGCGCTAGATGTTTAAGTTTCTCTGGTAGATCAATCACAAACAATTTTGTACGCCGCCGGCCTCTCGCGTTATCGCTGGCAAACTCTGAACAAACAAATTCAATTAGGATTAAGAAATTAAATTTTGCCTCAAAGACGCCGCGGAGCTTCCGATGCTATCCAAACCGGGTCATTGCCTTCCTATCCTAACATACGAGTAAGTTTTTTAAGTAATCCGGATTTTCCTTGCTATGTTTTGTTGTAAACAAGAGCTATAAAATTTACACTTATGTAAAACGAGTTCGTTATTGTAATGGAAAAATTTGATACTGCTGGCAAACTCCATGTAAAAAGTTTCACATTAAGGAATTAATATCAACTTCATTCGCAAGAATTAAAAATCATTGTCAGTTTATGCGCTATCCGTAATCTATTTGATTACAGTCTTATGACGTACAATTATTGAGGTTCAATTACCAAGAAAAAAATAACCGACTTCAAAATAACTCAAAAACTACTCGTCAGATCTAGATCAAATTTAAGTGAGGCTACATGACAAGCACCAGCTTTCGATTAAAAAAAGAATCATCAAAATCTGTTCACCCAGTCGAAAGTACAACAAACATAAAAAAAATACAGTCGAATTTAATAACTCCTCCTTTTTTGAAGTCAGTTAAATAGTGATAATTTATTTAAGTGCACCAGGATAACAGACAAAAAAGACATGGCGAAAATTCTGCTAACACATCGACTGAGAAAAAGCCGTAGCCCATCTCAACAGAATTTCGATAAAAATAAACAGTAATAATCTTGTTACTTCAACTGTTCGCACCTTCTTTAGAGAAATTAACAGTAAACGTACTCGTACATCACGTATGGAATACAGTTTTTATTGTGCGAAATACTGTACACAGTTACATTTATTGGCATTTAGTTTCTACGTGACAGGTATAAGTAATGAATGTGGAATCCACACTTTTCTGAGAAAAGTTACCGTGAGAAATGTCGTCCCGAACCTTTGACACGGAGCTACGAAATGGCCACTTGAATGTGTTTGAGTAATTAATACCCAGTGCATTCTATTTTATTCACATGGTGAATGTACCTTAACTTCATATAAAATTACTAGCTGCCCGGACAAACTTCGTTCAGTCAAAAGTTTTTTTATTTTGAGATGTAAACTATCCTATCTTTCAAGTTGGATCAAACTGCACACGGTGTGCAAATTTGATTAAAATCGATTAAGTAGTTTAGGAGTCCATCGCGGACAAACAACGTGACACGTAATTTATATATATTAAGATAATTGTAATACCACACGAAAATGCTCAGGATAAAAAGATTAAACGCTACTAATTACATAATTAATTTTTTATAAGTGTAGTGTAATTAAATTATTTGTTAAAGATTCGTTCACACTTATCTAGCGCTATTGTCCTTCGTCCATTGTCCAGCATCAAGCAGATGATTGATAATAAATAAAAATTAAATGTATAGGCCTTTAAATACCATACGAATACATACAACCACTTCGATGTTGACTTTAAATACCATACGAATACGAATAGAACAACTACTTCGATTACTGCCAAAGTTTAGTTTTACAGTATTGAAACGACCACGTAGCCAAACTGTAGGTGCGAAATTACGGGGCAGATAATAAATTAAAGATTAATATTTGTTTTCGGGTTGTATGAAATGTATGAGTTTGTGATCGTAATTCCGGAGTCTTTGTGACTATTATAAAAAATTAGAGAATAAAATAGAAATAGATTCTTGATAAACACATACGTAGTTCTCAAATACTCGTATGTGATACTGGAGTCATTGAGCTTAGCTCGTTGAAGTCCATTACACACACAGTTGTTTATTACACCACGGCCATACCAGACGTGATGTTTATAGCTAAACTTATTAGACGTGTGTCTAGCATTAGATAGATCAATTTGTCTCAATCCTACCTAATGGGACGCTCTGTGTCTATAAACTTCGAATGATTCTGCTTTATACTGCCTGATTTAAGAGCCACTGTTTTGTATAGGCTCTGATCACTTACGGATCTTGGGTTAATATCTAGTAAAAGATTTATTGGCATACATAAATTTAATCCTAAGTAGTGATACAGATTCGAGTTTTCTTATCATGAAGTCTGTTGTATGATAAATAGTTTTAATTCACATGCACATGCACATGCAGCCGTAGGGTTGGAGTGGATGGAATCGACATTATCATTATTACAATTTACAACCCGTTACTGTTCCATTCCTGACTTTGTAACTCCTTCAACAATGTAATTTCAAATAAAATGAAATGTGAAAAAACATTTGAAAAACGACGACATTGTAGTCAGTTCAGAACGCCTCTACGACAAATTGATATTCAGAGTACCTAGCTTTACACCGCTTATGCTGCGGATGGTAAAAAATCAACTCCAAAGACAATAAAATTAAAATCAGTCAACAAAGATGTATTAATCACAAAAATTAACGTCCGAAGCTACTTAGCTTAGCAGGTAAGGTCGCTAACGACTGGGCAATACGATGATTGATATACTATACGACGAATAACATTAATTTGAGCAGATTCTTAGTATCAAGAACCAAGTAGAAATGAACTTTTACGTGAACAAATAAAGCATTGCAAATGATAGCGTGCCGTGACATAAATAGCAATATGAGGCTGGAACGTAGAATTATCTAAAAGGGGACCGTCGACTACTTTTCCTTCGCCGATCGAGTTTTCTCGCGACTGGTACCAGTCACATCACTTAGCGGAAACTGTCGTTTTCGATCGCAAAACCGGAGCGATGATTCCTCTTATCAAATTATGGGTCTCGTCGGAGAGTGAAAATATTCCCACATTTTCTCGAGGTCCGTCGCTATGCTAATGATATGAATCAGTACGAAATTGTTGGTCGACACCGCTGGAGGCATATAATAGCTGGTTGTTTGTAAGTTTTCACTAGACGCCCGCTACGCACCACTGCTCTGCACTAGATCATTCTGACGTATCGATGCATACGGCACTGGATAGAATCAATTTACTATCAATAAATATTATGCGGCCGTTACATTCCTCCTAGCACTCCTTGCTAAATCTTTCTAATATTCCAATGCCTATAAATGGACTGTTTACATATTTTAACTTAGATAGTAAAAGATAGCACTTACATGGAGTAAGCTGAGATATATCACAGATGTCATCGTTTATCTTTTTGCGTGTACGGTTAAAGAAATAACATTAACTTATGAACTGGTAATGGTTAATGATCGGATCAATATTGCTAAGAGTCTAAAAATAGTGTCATTTGAATAAAACTATCGCTAAGTTTGGTTTCAAACTAAGAAGTAAGACAAAATTGAGGCGTGTAAAATGCAGCTAGGATAAGTATAGCGATGTATTTTTTTTATATTATTCAGTTGTTTGCTGCTGCGCACTCTTTTTAGCTTTTACCATACCTTTTATTTTTATTACCTTCAAAAATCAATCTTTTTAAACAACTTTTGACAAAATCACTTAAAATTACAAAAACTGCTTACAATTACAAAAATAACTTAAATTTACCGAAATTTTAGCCAACCCAAGTTCACAATCTCTAGCAATGGACTATGGACAACTTTACTGCGATCACACAAAGCACGAGCGCTGCACGCGGACCGTTGATCCGAGGAACGCGCGGCCGCGCCCTGCGCACGCGCATCGCCTAGGGGTGCCAATCAAAACATTTGACTGAAAATTTACTCATAAACTGCACCTAACTTATGTCATCCGGATAGAATTGACCAAGTTTTCATTCGTTCAGTATTCCATTAATTAAAATGTTAAAAACTTTTAATACCAGACTCGGACTAGCCGCACTGGAGCAGCGTGGAAAAGTACTTTCAAGGTCTCCATAATTGTAAAGAAAGATCCGCATCTGGCAATATGCCCTTTATTATATAGTTAATCGAGAACTTATAGATGTTTATCAACGAATTTTGTTGCTTGTCAAACTGCGTCAAAGGCAATCGACAAGGTCTAAACTGTTGTTCGAGATTTGTTTGATATTGTCGTCCGACACTGTCGCTCAACTATCTACAATAATTTGAGGTCGATACGAGGTCAATTTAGTTTGAGGCAAGACCTTGATTTTTGTTCTGTTAATCATACGTTGCCTACACATTTGTAGAAATTATTCAGCAGGAGTATGAAATTAATTATATTTAGCTATTGATACAGTTTTTATATACTTACTTACATAAATCATATTTATACAAGTTATAGATTTCATTTCAAAATTTAGGTACTGTACAGTCGGCCGCAGAAATAGCTTGACATTTTAGTACCTTGTCACATTAAATTTCTTGAATTTGTCATAGATATTGTTAGGAAACCGTGGAAACAGTTACTATTACAAAGTACTATAATGTTAAGCTACTTCTGCGGCCGACTGTACTCTTTCAACCACTACACTACACTCTACATATTATTATCAATTAAACTGACATCCACCATAATTATTAGTTGGATACATAAATGTTTGATGTGTGTCAACCTTAACAAACAATGCCTATAGGTGCGAGCATGAAACCAATATTTGAACAAAGCCACGCCGCGCGCCCCCCGCGCCCCTCCGTCGCCAGGGCGCCTCCGGCGATCAAGTGTCATATCACAGTTCAACATTAGTTTCGCATCGCAAACCCTACAATATATTTCCTCTTGTTTACGAAACAATATAGCAGATCTCGTTCCATTCAAATATTAAATGACAACAACACGTCCGAACTATTTGTGTCCGCAACCTCGCTATATTTATTACCGAGTCTGTCACTTATTCATGAATATTTGTATACATTTCCCAATATTGAGATCGCAAACGATTTTGCATGATAAGCGCTACCTGGATACATGCACTTATTTTGAATAGCCGTCTCAACTTAATGTCTCTTCTGTAGGAGATCGTACCATCTAATAGGTATAGGTAACCGAAATAGGACCCTTTACTGCAGGGTACTCCTTACAGATTCTACCATTTAATAGAATACAAGACAATACCACCCACCTGTAAAATATAAACATGTATTCAATTACAAAACAAAACACTTGTCTACATATATTAAATTGAAATAAATCCTTCAAATATACTTAATCGTAATAAGGAATCGATTACATTTCCGATTCAGTCGAACACATTTATCAAGATCACCTAAGCGCGTCGCGTACGCATCAAATAATGAATATTTAATGAAGCTATGTGGCTAAATGGACACCATACAGAGCTTGTTTGACATTAAATGTCTTAGAATGCTTCCACGGATTTTTAAAGTAGATTAATGTTTTTATCATCACCGATAGAAATGGATGCAGTGGTGGAATAAATCTAAGTGGAAAAAGCGGCCGACAGAATACAAAATGGATGTAAGTCCAGTTCCGTCGTCTTATCACCAAATAAGTATGGCTGTAAGTCTATAGTCATCGTGTGCCTTAAATGAAAACATTATCATAGCAACCCGCCTCGCTACATGTACCTACATAGAAATCTATTTTCATTATTTAGCGGAGTCTTAAAGTCGAATGCTATCTAGGTGTGCTGTAATGCTTAAATGTCCTGCATTAATGTTACGCGTGGGCCGGTCCGTCCACATTTCTATGATGAATCGGCGTCTGGCACCAAGCACGTTACGAAAATTCGCCGTAATTTACATATAGATACGATCCCGCGACATATATTCATGGAGTCATCGATAGCTCGCATTGTATTATTGAAGCGAGAATTATTTATTGACCACTGCGAACAACCATTACACTCCATTACAGTAGTCTCGGAATTATGTAAGGATTAGGCAAATAATGCGTAATGTTAATGCTTCGAAAGACGTTATTGCATTGAGAAAAAGCCATTATTGCAATAAGATAGCAAAGAGATTCACTCAGATATTAAGCCAATATAAATTGTTGTGTAATAAATTAATGGACAAAAATTGTCAGTCATCATTTTAACAATTTTATAAAAAAACACTTCTGCGACGTATAACTAAAAATGAGTATCAATTCACATAATTTACACACAATTTTATCAAAATAATGTTAGGACCTAAATTAGTGTCACTTTCATTTTCTTTTATGAAATTAACATCAGCTTTACGTGACCGCGAAGCAATCAATTTCAGCAAAATGATCAAATACCATCAAACGCATTTGCATCATAACGTTAATATTTTTCTTGATATTACAAAACTATATGAAACAATAGCAAAGGCCACGCGTCGCTCGGGTAGAATTATCCAATCACAGTTGACAGGGCGATGTAATTTAGCGGTCGTTTTCAGCGCGCGCCGCCCACGAGCCACCATCAATCACACAGTGGGCCATTCTTTACACGAGATACTCTAATGCTTGATGTTTCGCAACGCGGGGTAACATTTTGACCGGCGAAACCTAACCTTCGAGTCCAATTCGTATACACGACAGTATATCTTTGTGTATAATCGTGTCTGATCGTGTTATTTTAACCACTTGGCCGATTAAGGTTGTGTTAACGAGAGATGGTTCGTAAATAAATTGATAAAAGGTATTTTAGTTAATTTCTATAGATCGTTCAAAAATGTTAAGGGTGTGCAAAATTTTCCGTTCCACCCATTTTTCTATTTTCGAATCCGTTTGATAAGGCTTTCATTTTTGACACAATAAAGTGATGCCTGAATAAAATAAATACGATAGTATAAAGGAAAATAATCGTATCGAGGCAGGTGACTCCCGGACATGCACTTGGTTGTTTTATCCTGAGGTTCATTGTTTGCTATCGTCTTATGTGTATAATAAGCTAAATTGTTGTGACATTGATGTTACCACATTGCAAGGAAATCTGCATGCCCGAGAGTCACCAATCAGTATAGCACTTGATTACTGCGAAAGCTTTTCAATTTAAGTAGGTTATATTTAATTCAGACGAAGAAACATGCGAGTTTTATTCCGACATTTTTTTACTAATTTGCTACCTCTCATGTATTTGTGTGTCCACTTGTGTCCCAGGGATTCATAGTGAGTTTTATTCAACTCTGAAAAAAAATATGGGTTATATCACCTCTTGTACCTGATGGTCATAACATCTTTCATGGTAATACAATCGATTTCTACAAAATTCACGATTCACTACAAAAGAGGCTGTAATACAATAGTTACAATACAAACCAAAAAACATTCCTCAAATATTCTTTAGCTTCATTAAATCGGCTCGTGTAACTAACACTGTTTCAAATTTAATGGCGCGTCGACGCACGCGCACCGCACGCGACGCTAATGATCCACAGGTCTATTCCACTATTATTTATCATATTCTATTTTACATTTTTTGTTCGATTTAGTATTTAATTATCACTTGTTTCGGTGAAGGAAACATACACTTAAGCGTTTTGCATAATGTTCTCAAAGGTAGTGAAGGCTGCCAATCCACACTTGGCCAGCACGTTGTACTATAATTGCCTGTATTCCTCGTATTGTGAAAATAGACACGGGCCCAGCAGTGGGACAGTTATGGTTTGTGTTAAAGATCTAAGAAATGGTCACGAAAAAACTATGGCAAATTTAAGACACCTTTTTCAAATACCTATCTTTACTGTAGACCTAAAATATGACCTCTTGGAGATTACATACGTCCTATCTGATGAAGGTATATCTGTAAGATCGACAGTTAAAAATATGAGCAGAAAACAAATGTATACAAATTTAGTTAACACGGCTATAAATGTGTATAATAAAATACACGTGATGCGATCTTTAATGACTTTTCAATGCTGCTTCGACGGTCATTTATCTTTCGTAACGTTTTATACTATTTCGTTACCTCATACACAAATGATTATGATCATTAAGTATTTTAAGATCAATCGTTTTTTCAAAGTTTAGATGTTATACTTGAATGTTTCTTATTGTTATTAGGTCCCATTGTTGGGCAAAAGATTGGGCAAAAGATAGAGGAATGTAACGGCTTTTAGTGCCTCTAGACGCATGAATGCATTCAATTATATTATATTATTAATTGCAATATAACTTAAATTGCATAATAGTTTATGATTTTTGCACGCAACTCGGCTATAAAGGTTTTATAGTACAGTGTTGCATTATAATCACATATATTAATATAATGGTTTTACAGTTGAAATCGAGATGTAAGATATCTTATAAATGGATTTATTGTAAATGGATTATTCTCTTATGCCAATGATATTCATATTATACTCTTCTGTATGTTTTAAGACTACACTGTAACATTATATCATTGGAGTTTGCTACTCCTTAAGAATCGATTTTCATATAAAAGCCCGGGGTATTAAAATTTATGGGGAGTAAAATCAAGCTTTCTCCGTTACGTTACGTTATGCGTTAAGTTCGTACGCAAACTACCAACCAAGAATGTAGATGGCGTTGTTACTGAGTTGACGTTAATGTCATGTTAAATTAAATAATTAATATAAATAAATGTATGAAGCATGCTTTCAGTAATATAAATAAAAAA
Source organism: Thymelicus sylvestris (assembly GCA_911387775.1). Classification (NCBI taxonomy): domain Eukaryota; kingdom Metazoa; phylum Arthropoda; class Insecta; order Lepidoptera; family Hesperiidae; genus Thymelicus; species Thymelicus sylvestris. The sequence continues at coordinate 9,455,872 of OU426900.1, read as the reverse complement.
TGCGTTCATTTACCCTCATTTACTAATCTATATATTTCATAATCGATCGTAAGGAGTAAATTCCAGTCGTGCGTCGGAGCTGACACACAATTTGTTTCACTTACACCTATAAAGATATAAGTAGACAGGCAATAAATAATTTAAATAACAAAAAAAAAACAATAAAAGTCTATGGAACTCGTGAATGTTACGTCATTTTTTTGTAAACAGAACATTAATTCTTCAAAGTGTATATATATAACATTTAAACCATTTCGAAAAATGCCTTTACTAAATGATATTATAAAAGCTCAACGGGTTCATGATTTACTGAAAAATATAAATTTATTCTGAAATCTAAAAGTTTGTTTGTCGTCATCCCATTACAGAGTTATCGATGTTTAATTCATATTTGTATCGATGAATAAACCTTAAAATAAACCAAATAAACCTTAATTATTGATCAGTCACAAAATCCATTATTTCCTTCTTAATATACCTTGGATATCTAATATAAATAGTCAAATAAAAACGTCTCATATTACGAGATACTTGTGGTAACTTCGTGCCAGCCACAGATTACAATAGATACGTTGGTAGATTAATAAATTTCGTCTGAGCACACTGAAGAAGCTGTGTAATTAAGAACTTGGCCTCAGGCAATGTCTGAGGCGGCGCGTATGATATATGACGCCGTTTTATCTATTGTGTCTACAACATCGATGATAATTATTACCTTTGTATTTGTATCTCATTCAAAATTCGTCTATAAAAATATTAATTAAGAAAGTAATATTATCTAGTTTAAAATTGGAATTTTTTTTTTTTTGGAAAGCCAACAAAAATAATAGAACAGAATAGAAAAACTTTGTTCTGACAGTTTTCACAACAACTTAGATTAAAATTATGTACTACTTAAAACAAAAACAAAACAAACTAAAATAAACTATGTTAAGATACATGGCAAAAATGAACACACTCAGCTTTAGTTGTTGCGGAGTGCCTCAACCGCTGGTTTTCAGTGTGTCCTGTTTTTATCAAATCGTAAATGAAATCTGAAGCGACACAATAATCTTAATTATTAGTTTATGTTTCTATTAAGTATAATTACTCGATTTTCTAGTATCGATAGCATGTAAAATGAATGTATAAAATCGAGAACTGTAAAAGCTTTTACTGTAACAAAGATTACCACACAACAATGGAAGTAATTTGCACACCTGCACTCGACTTTTTAAAGGCGTACGCTAAGGAGCGCAGCACGTAGCGAAATAAATGCAAAATGCCAATAAAATGAGCGTCCAGTGGACACTAAGACGTTTACCGCATTGATGTAGTGCCGCATCAGTTTCAGCTTAGACTGCAACCAAGATTTACTGTTCTGTAAGTCATGCTGGACGATTTGAACGTATTTTGCCGTGTCGCGGTCTAAGTCACAGAATGTAGCAGTTTATATTTTTATATTTTCCCTAGGAACTTACTGACAATACCATACGTGATTATCTTTTGTTTTATGATAATGATTTAATTGACTGACTGTTAAGGGTATTTCTATAAAGTAGGTATGGCAGGTACATGATTTTTAATGTTAATCGGGGTATACTAGTTTTTAATAATAAATATTTTAATGCCTGCTTCATACGTACAGTAACAATGACTCCGAAGACATTTAGTTTGACCGATAGTTTGATGGACTTATGGTAAATTATGATAGATTAACTTGCCCGCTTTATTACCGACAATACAAGACTTTATTAGAAAAACTACAATTAATATCGTTTATTAATAATCCATCTCAGAACACGTATGTCACCTATTGGGATTCTTCCTCGCATCCTCAGCAGGTCTGTTAAAATACTATTAACTTTTTTGTGTCATTTAATAGCTCGGATCATAACATCAACTGCATTCTATAGCCTTCTTATAAGGCGTATAGAATCTTTACTTATACTGTATGGAATTACCATTTGCATAATAAATTTAAGCGATTCCAAACTGGTTTCCAACTATGTCGCAATAAGGCAGGAAATTCTGTTTATTTTTCCTATGCTCGGTTTAAGTCATGCGTCATCTATCAATTCGTTTTTACGGACATTTCCAATTGACAGTTTGATTAATGTTCGTATTCACTGTTTGTTTATTTTGAATAATTTCTGCTTAATCAACATTTTAATGTAATAATCTTTAATTATCTTATGTTGTATGTGTGACGTTGAACTGTGTTTATATAACTTACAACTGATTGACGTATGAGCGGTACGACTCTACGAGATCAAAAGCAGTAATTTTTCTGCTCCTATTTTTAAATATTTCAAGTTTTCATATAAAATCTTAATGTCCAAGCCAGTAAATGCCCAGTTTTCTTAATATATTATCTTGAGGTACGCATTTATGACGGTGAATTTGAAGTATTATGTAGGTTTACCTAGTTTCACATTATCAATGGGAATTAAAAACTCATTCAAAGTTTTTTCATTGTACTACAGCGAGTGTTCACCGGTGTTTTTAGCGGTCAATACCACATGCATTTGTCGAATAATTATCAAAAAATATTATTGTACCGACATTTTTTACTTGTGCCACATCCAAAGTGTCTGCGACGTTTCTGAAGAGCCTCTATAGATAGATACTGTTACTATTTAGCTGATTGTGATGTATGACTGGATCGTGCGGATAATAACCAGTTAAGTTTCGATCGAACGAGCTTATGCAAATCTCTTTTATTTATCACTGAACATAAAAATGAATGAAGACTCGTTTGCATTGTCTATGCAATGTAGGTGCGATGATAACGGTTGCTGCTTACAGAGATTAATATAAGTGCTACTAAATAATATTCTTAATAGAAATACCTGGAATATTCGTATGTTAATTTTTAATATTTTGGAATATATTGAAATAGTAAATTATTTTATATGCCGTGGTAACTGGTGGTGGTGGTGATACACTTAGGTATATGTGGATTGTTCTTTATCTTTTGTTTACAAGAAAGAACACTAAAAAGTAAAAATGCACATAATTTATACACATAACTGTGACTGTGTCATCTGAATATATCTAATACTAACACATATTACTATTTATGAAACTGAGGAGTTTCTTTCGGCATTTCTTCTCCTTTATAATAAGGCATCTTTCTGAAACGGTGGTAGATTGAAAAGATTTAGGTAAGACTAGCTATTACCCGCGGCTTCGCCCGCGTGTTCAAAGGGAAGTAACAATGAGTTGTTTAACATGCATGACTCTTTCCTAGATATAATAACATAATCTATACTAATATTATATATGCGAAAGTGTGTTTGTTTGTTTGTTTGTTTGTTTGTCCGTCTTTCACGTCGTAACGGAGGGATGTTAAGGTAAGATTTTTTGTGTGGAGATAATTAGGAGGCTGGAGAGTAACGTAGGCTTCTTTTTACCGCAGTAAAACAACTCATTCCCATGGAAAGATCCATTATGATGCGTATCCTTACTATACATACTAATATTATAAATTCGAAAGTGTGTTTGTTTGTTTGACCGTCTTTCACGTCGTAACGGAGAGATTTTATGGTAAGATTTTTTGTGTGGAGATAGGTAGGAGGCTGGAGAGTAACGTAGGCTACTTTTACAGCAGTAAAACAACTCATTCCCATGGAAAGATCCATTACGATGCGTATTTGCCCATACTTCTATACTTCCATATCCATCCATACTATCCATACTTCCAAACTTCCATACTTAATTTGATTTTGGATCTGTTACTTATTTATGAATTATTATTATTAATTATTATGTTATTATATCTAGGAAAGAGTCATGCATGTTAAACAACACATTGTTACTTCCCGTTGAACACGGTGGCGAAGCCGCGGATAATGGCTTGTTATTAATTATTATGTTATTATATCTAGGAAAGAGTCATGCATGTTAAACAACTCATTGTTACTTCCCTTTGAACACGGTGGCGAAGCCGCGGGTAATAGCTTGTTATTAATTATTATGTTATTATATCTAGGAAAGAATCATGCATGTTAAACAACTCATTGTTATTTCCCTTTGAACTCGCGGGCGAAGCCGCGGGTAATAGCTAGTGGAAGTATAGAAGTATGGACAAATACGCATCATAATGGATCTTTCCATGGGAATGAGTTGTTTTACTGCGGTAAAAAGTAGCCTACGTTACTCTCCAGCCTCCTACCTATCTCCACACAAAAAATCTTACCATAACATCGCTCCGTTACGACGTGAAAGACGGACAAACAAACAAACAAACAAACACACTTTCACATTTATAATATTAGTATGGATTAGTATGGATTATGTTATTATATCTAGGAAAGAGTCATGCATGTTAAACAACTCATTGTTACTTCCCTTTGAACTCGCGGGCGAAGCCGCGGGTAATAGCTAGTGGAAGTATAGAAGTATGGACAAATACGCATCATAATGGATCTTTCCATGGGAATTAGTTGTTTTACTGCGGTAAAAAGTAGCCTACGTTACTCTCCAGCCTCCTACCTATCTCCACACAAAAAATCTTACCATAACATCGCTCCGTTACGACGTGAAAGACGGACAAACAAACAAACAAACAAACAAACAAACAATCACACTTTCACATTTATAATATTAGTATGGATAGTATGGATTATATCTAGGAAAGAGTCATGTATGTTAAACAACACATGTTACTTCCCGTTGAACACGGTGGCGAAGCCGCGGGTAATAGCTTGTTATTAATTATTATGTTATTATATCTAGGAAAGAGTCATGCATGTTAAACAACTCATTGTTACTTCCCTTTGAACACGGTGGCGAAGCCGCGGGTAATAGCTTGTTATTAATTATTATGTTATTATATCTAGGAAAGAGTCATGCATGTTAAACAACTCATTGTTACTTCCCTTTGAACACGGTGGCGAAGCCGCGGGTAATAGCTTGTTATTAATTATTATGTTATTATATCTAGGAAAGAATCATGCATGTTAAACAACTCATTGTTATTTCCCTTTGAACTCGCGGGCGAAGCCGCGGGTAATAGCTAGTGGAAGTATAGAAGTATGGACAAATACGCATCATAATGGATCTTTCCATGGGAATGAGTTGTTTTACTGCGGTAAAAAGTAGCCTACGTTACTCTCCAGCCTCCTACCTATCTCCACACAAAAAATCTTACCATAACATCGCTCCGTTACGACGTGAAAGACGGACAAACAAACAAACAAACAAACACACTTTCACATTTATAATATTAGTATGGATTAGTATGGATTATGTTATTATATCTAGGAAAGAGTCATGCATGTTAAACAACTCATTGTTACTTCCCTTTGAACTCGTGGGCGAAGCCGCGGGTAATAGCTAGTGGAAGTATAGAAGTATGGACAAATACGCATCATAATGGATCTTTCCATGGGAATTAGTTGTTTTACTGCGGTAAAAAGTAGCCTACGTTACTCTCCAGCCTCCTACCTATCTCCACACAAAAAATCTTACCATAACATCGCTCCGTTACGACGTGAAAGACGGACAAACAAACAAACAAACAAACAAACAAACACACTTTCACATTTATAATATTAGTATGGATACAATCCCATCAAAAACATAAATGTAAAGTGAGAGTCAATTTCAAAAAAAAAAAGAATTGAGATCTAAATGGGTGCCAATTTCTGTGTAGAAAAGCCTAAAATTTTAGTCACAAGAACATGTAATTCAAGCTCCACATTTGACTTGGTTAGTTTTCACGTACCTACCTAGGCTATATTATATCTATGTAATTAGCTTCGTCAAATCTTTTAGGTTGATGGCTTATGACACTCTTCTCTAATTTGGTTTGTTGGTTGCGAACTAAAGAAAACTAGCCAAGTCAAATGTAAAGCTTGAATTACATGTTCTTGTGACTAAAATTTTAGGCTTTTCTACACAGAAATTGGCACCCATTTAGATCTCAATTCTTTTTTTTTTTGAAATTGACTCTCACTTTACATTTATGTTTTTGATGGGATATCATTACTTTTTGTATAGAAATTATTAGTAAGTACTTATTCATAACGTTACTGATTAATTTTAATACATGAACTGTTACCTATAGTGCTCTTCAACTAAATCTGTAGTTAGTGCGCCGTGGTCCGAAATACGGTACCTATTATTTCATTATTTATAAGTAATGATCTTCCACTATTGATGTCCGCTAAATATTGAAATAATAATTAATACTAAATCCCAATTATAATATCGTAATAAATACGAAAGTCGACTAAACTCTTATTAGTTACGAGTGACCGCCCTCGCTTTGCTTTGGTTTTCTTATTTTTTTACACCTTAGGTTACGTTATTGGAGTTTTATTAAGGATCCCTAATTTATTGAAAATATAATATAGCCTATGTCACCCGGGGATAGTGTAGCTTTCCAACAGTGAAGGAATTTTTCAAATCGGTTTAGTAGTTTCGGAGCCTATTCAATGCAAACAAACAATCAAATCTTTCCTCTTTATACTATTAGTACAAATAAGTTGTTTATGTTCGATGACATCGTGCAACAATAAATTTTGAAACAATACTCCGAATTACTTTAAACTGGTATAATTACGGAAATAATACAAAATTTTGTGGTGTAATCTTGTAGATTAGAGAAAAATAATTTTCCACACATTAAAAATAAAACGACGTAATACACTGGAAATAACGTCTCCTGACGAACCACTAATCTTCACGTAAATGTATATGTGCTGTGCACTTCTCACAGGCACTTGGGACACTGAACATCTTCCTCCCGTTGAAAGATTCAGAAAGTACTAAAACTGATATGTTTCGTTATATATTCACCTTGGAATCCACATAATGACCAGATGTCATCAATTTTGATTGCTACTCTTAAATTTCAGGCATTTTAAGTAAGTGTTCCTAATAGAATAAATTTTTTGAAAAATTATCATAAATTGATAAAAATTTACTACTTTCAGATTTATTCCTTTGTATTCACTCGACTACCTATCTGCATGCCAAATTTTAACTTTCTAGGTCACCTGGAAGTTGGATATAGTTTTGATCTATAGGTCAGTCAGTGTTAAATTTCTCGATTTTTGGACGTTAATATCTAAATAACCGTTTGAGATGTGTTTATGAAATTTGGAAGACGTATGTATTTCGCAAGTCTTAATAAATTAGCCAAATTTGACAGGTTTATGTTAAATAGTTTTTGAGTTATGAGGTGGTCAAAAGTGGCCAAATGGTTCGTGTAATATTACACACGGTGCTGCTCGTCAATTCTGTTAGCTAAGAAATTGACTTGACACGCTCCGCGTGTCTAGATGCAATACATAAAAGATACATGAAATAAATGGTTTGAATTTGAAATTACCGTTCAATAGCCCTCTTCGGATCATTCGAAGTGTTCGAACGTTTGATGCATCTAGATGGGTCTCATAACTTCTCATCGGGGCGACATAAAGCCCAACCACGCGCTATTCCGTGTCTCCGTAACCCAACACTTTAGCCTCAGGACGGATCAGTAACAGCTTAAAATAGCGATTGTGCTCTCACAAGAGGATAATCTTCCCCACGTGGGTGCTATCCAGAATAAAGGTCATTGGAGACATTATGCAATATTGGAGGTCACTCTAAAGTACCGTTGTTATTTGTGACATGGAGCTTGAATATAAACACTCTTATTAATGCGTGTACTAGATTCGCACTCTATTGTCATTTATTTTTTATTAGTAGGAAACTTAAGGAATTTCAACTAATTTAGACCGAATTTAAATAATAAAAATATTATCTATATGATATAAAATTTGTATAGAGGCAATAAACAATTGTCATAAAAAGTACTTTTTTAATAAAAATACTCATAGATGCCCAATTTGTTAATAATATAAAAGCTTGTTTCGGATACAAAAGTCCCTTCGATATTGATAAAAACTCTTTGATTACAACGTGAGAATTTAAAACTCTGTACAAGTTTCACAACTCAATTAAAGTCTGAAATTGTATTCAACCACTTCCCTATATTATCGTGACCCTATCTTCGACAGATCAAATAAAAAACGACATCAAAAACCTGTGAATGGTTTCCCGCCTCAATTACTTATACACCTCATAACTTTATTAAAACATCAATAATGGTAATTTATTTACCTCGACGATGTGCATATTGATTTAAATAAAAAAAGGTTCGAAAATGGTGTGAGGAATATCTTCCTTGACATTTATAAAGAAATCGTGTAAGGTATTCACGTGGTGTTTATCGCATGGTAATGTGGACCTACTAATAGCCGTTTCTTCATAGGACGACACGATCACGACACGATCTTGTAATTCTAGTGGTACTACCACACAACAGAAGTAAAATGTTTTGAAAAATTACTTAATACTCTAACATTTACGAGTGTGGCAGCATCTTTAATCTCAACACCACTCGCACGCAGACATGAAAGTATTGCATTTGTACACAATAGGTACATACACAAAGATATCGTTGTCGTGTCGTAGATCAACAAAGCGGCCATTTTGTATAAAAAGTGTCGTCCGTCCTGGATGTGTCAGTGAGTAATTGAGAAGGTAGCGGTGTTGTTGATGAGTGCGTAGGCGCCTGCTGTGGATCGTAGCGATCACTACAACTCAATTTGTTACGTTTTATGATGAAGGGCTGGCAAGTTTACGCTTCAGATGCGCTATGTTTACAATAGATCAATTAAATATTACGTTCAGGTCTGTAATGGCTTTGTTAAACCTGAAAAATATATCTGTACAAGAAATACTTCTAAACATCAAATACAAAGTGAAATTCTAGACAAATAAAATATAGCAAACTTTAAGATGACAAAATTTTAAGCAAAGAGAATTAAACCTTTATTGGGTTACTATTAAAAAAATGTAAGTACCTATATACATATTAATACGCATGAAACCAGCGCTGCAAAGTAAGCTTTCCCAATTATAATAAGAGATTGCTCTAAAATGAGCCGCTAATGGATTGAAGCGAATATCTTACGAGTATTACGTGTGAGGTAACCCTACGCGTGATGGACGTGTACATCAACATTCGAAAGATTCAGCTTCTCGGAAACTTTTTACGTAGCCGACAATATTTCAAATAGGAAGATTTTTCTTGTGATGCTTGATTTATGGGTGCATTCAATACGACGTCTTCATTGAGGCTTCAGGCATGTCGTGAGGGGGAGTGTCTTCGATGACCCGAAAATATTCAAAGGTTCCCGATAAAGTAATAAATCAAATTCTTTGTGCGTAAACCTCTTAATGCATGCGAATACATTTATCATCTCGATCACCACACGGTGTTGGAGAGAGTGAAAAGTTTTCATGTATTATCTTCACGCGAGAAATTGAGAAATAATAAGTAACCGGCTTCGTTTCAATACTTCCGACCAAGTTCTTTCTTTTATTTGGACGTCCTCTGTTACTTGATTTTTATGCTCGCATCGCTTTTCGAACTCATTTGCTAAAGTTGTTTGTCATCTTATTGTAGGGCTAACTTGTATTTTAATGGCTTCGTGGGATGTAAAGAACCTTCCGTGAATCAACACTTTTGAAGCTTTTTATAACTTAAGCAATATGAATGAAGACGTCTATTCATTTAGAGCGTAAGTAAACAAAATTTTCATTATTATTCTTCAATTTTTACTCACGAAATAAAATTAGATAAATTGTAACTTAGATAATTCTTTGAAGTGTTGTTTAATAATGTTACAACATAACAAATTTAATTACTCATCGAAACCTATTAACATTTGTGACTTAACATTTGTGTGTGTGTGAAGGGTTCATGAAACAGCCATAACATAGTCGTTCCTCCTTACAGCACCCGACATTTCCTAAGTCGGTCGGTCCATTCAAATATCCAATCTCTCTTTTACCTCACAATCCACGGCCTTACATTGTGAGGTATTTTTTTGCTATTCATTTCATTGCTGTCATCATTACAAAGTTGATTTAGAAGATATTGCAACAATAATGATGGCTTTATGCATGTTTTGCGTTCTTGTACATTTTTGACATTTCATTTTAGTTGTTTACCAAATAAGGCCCATCTTTCATCAATGGAAATATACGATGTTTATTACTTACTGAAGGTTTTTATAATGAAGCGAGTACTCACGATGTGCAGTGACTTCAACTCTGTTGCAAAATTCGTAGTACCTGTAGTTGGGCGGCTTAGAATACTGACCCCAATCTCATGCTGGCATACTAGGGTGTCGTACGCCAACCACTGTCGTGTTCCAGCTCGAGGATTACGATAAATTGGAGAATAACTTCATTTTTTTTAACTTCAATTTTTTATGGAAATAGCCGGTAAACAAGCTGACGCTCCACCTGATGGTAAGTGGCTATCGTCGCCCATGGGCATCAACAACACCAAAGGCTTTTTAAACTTAACTCATCATGGACTGAACACATTTTACTATAATACGACTCCAACAACACCAAAAGGCATCCCTGATACGTTCACACCTTTCTTTCATTTGAAACATTTATTTTTAACTTATTTTAACTTTAATTTTACATTATTACAACTTCAATTAGAAATGGGGAATGGCTGTAGTGGATTTAAATTGACACTGAATTCGTACAGTACCGATGATAACTTCCAACAAAGTTCCGAACAGATCCGTTGAGCACGCGAGATCTACCTCGTTTACTTTATGGTAAACGCTGGCAAGCGTGCGGTAATAGAACCTATCGAATTACAATTAATTTCTGCTGATGACATGTTTACTGGTCACAGTAATCTTCCTTGTTCGATTTAATAGCCATTATACATGATAGTTGCAAAAGTAATGGTGTATAAATATAAGTAATTTATAAAGTTTTCTCACAACTCATGGTTTAGGTTGTAATTTGTAGAGTTAGTTATTATTGTTACACATATTTCCAATTATACTATAATCACTGAATGATTAACATTACGAGTTACGACTAACTTCACAACTCAGAGTCACTAATGGTTACTTAAATCGTTCCATATCACAGAATTTGTATGGTGATTCTTTTCTAAGTAGCGATTAAAGTAACCGTTAGTGATTCTGAGTTGGGGCGTAAGACATTAATTGTATTAGTTTGGTATCGTCTTACAAAAATCGCATTTTAAGTGCGCTGTTATGAAATATTTTGTACACTATAATTATGTCCATAACTTGCATTTCAATTACAAGTATCAAGAAATAATTTTACACACTTTATAAATATAAGAAGTACCTATAGTAATATAAAAATATAAATAATAAAAAATATAGTTTAAACATATTTATAATGCTATTAGATACGATAAAAACCAATTTGTTCAAGTTACACAAAATACGTATAAAAACTGAGCGTCATAACAATGCTAAGTTTTCATATAAAAAATATTTTTAATCCAAACAAAGTAGCGTGTAATATCTAACATAATATAAGAAATAACCCAAGCAAATGGCCAATGGACAGTGCAAAATGCATCGTTGATCCTCGCATTTACTTTCTTACTTTCACTTTACGTACCAAATGCTCTACTCTAGTTGTAAAGATACTTACTATGTATAATAAGTATAATCTCCTACCGGTACATAACCATAGTTATCCGTGATACTTCTGAGTGCATTTCGCTTTTATCACGTATATGAAGTATTATGCGGATCCGTGTGTAGTTACCATGCTGGTCCGCCGTGCCAAGGGTTCGATTCCCAGCAAGGCGGTTTACATGATTTTGAATTTCTGTTCGTGTTCTGGGTGTTTGAGTTGTTGTCGACGGCACCCACGACAAATTGAATTCCAGTGTGCGAAATTCAGCTTTATCATATTAGTAGATAATAACGCTTCACACTCATAGTCCCGCACTAAGATTCCCTGTGTCGTGAGTGCCATGGACAACACACAAAGACAAGAACACACATACCTAGACCGAGAGCAGGAAATCAAACTCATCGTTAAAATTTCCGCCTCGCTGGGAATCAAACCCAGGACCCTTGGCACGGCAATCTCCATTGTGCCACATGGCTAGTCCAACAGTCGCCAAAAGATTTGATAAGCAATAAAGGTTATTTGTATTAAATTATTTTATATTGGTTAGATGAATAAATATCGTTTTCCTTGTTCCAGGTACGTAAACGGGTCTCAATCGTCGCTGTTCATCTGAACGTACCATCAAGCGATTTCCGTGGTCGAGTCAGTTGTTACACATTACTTAGTGACTAGTGTTACTGTGTGACTATCGGCGGAAGCGCTATGTGCCCACGGCTATCTCCATTTACAGGGCTCATTCTACTTGTGTCTTGTGTCTTGCTGTGTCTGGACCTACAATAACTGTTCATAACATTACACAACGATAATGACGGTTTTCTTGTAACTGTCGGATTTCATTTCATTAATTATTTCAGGTTTCACGTCAAGAAACTTAATGAGAATATTACTGTTTAAACGTTTGATATTGTGTCGCATTCAGATGAAATATTAGTTTGTATCACATACTCTGACTGTGATACATTACTGTAAACTTTATACTTTATAGATGTAAATATGGCCTGGTAGCCCAATACGACGTTCAGTCTCTTCTTTATAGCCTGATAGCAAGGCAATACTTAAAAATGATATAATTTAATGCCTGTAAATAAAATATAATATAACTTTAACTAAATCGTACATCTATTCTATCCCTATCTTACAAAAGTAAAATATTCCAAAATTAAAAATTGGATATCAAATACCGTAATTGAACGTCAGAACTTTAACTGACATTAAAGTTGAAAGACCTCAAATACCGAAGACCTGCTAAAACCGATCTTGTCCTTCGTTAAATCGACCACATAGCTGTAAGTGTTACGTGTCGCAATTATTTCATATTCCATTAGGTACTACCGAACTATAAACTTACAAGATGTGATCTGTCAGGTGTCGGCCGGCTCGGGTTGCGCAAGTCAAAGAGAGCATTTCAACACGACAGTAAACCTCCAAAATAATTCCACGGTACGTCTGTAAAACGCCCACTTTACGCGCGATTTACTTTTTTAAACTCACTTTCCTTCAACCAGTTGAGTCTCGAAAGTTTATGGCGCGATTAAACTGTTTGCGACTCCTGCGATGCGGAGCGGTCGAAACGCGATAATTTGCGGCGTTCACGGTACTTGTTTGAAAGCGACATGGTGTCGACGAGTTGGATAAAATTAAAGATTAAAAAACAAAACATTAAAACAACAATGATAATTACTTCGCAGATTTATCAGATGATAATGATGATAATCCTCTTAGCTGATTTCGGCCCCAGCGACTGCAAAAGAAAATTAGGCCATAAAGTCTGAAGGCGAAGCTGATTTGCCCTCTCATATGGCTATTCAAATTTCTAAAAAAAATCTTTATACAAGAACACACAACATCATACACCTATGAACATGAATCACAGGAAAGTCACTAACTGATATATGTATACAGTACCGTACACAAACCAACATAAAAACCATATTTCACTTTTCGCTTATCCGTCGGCAAATGTAACAAGTCAGCAACACGGATCCATAACCATTATACTAAAATGTATACTAAAATAAAAATGAAATCAAATAACATCCAACCTATTAATATGAATCCAAGAAAACAAAGATACTTAAACTTAAAGTGCAGTACACAAATCAACATGAAAATCAACACATGTTTCGCATATCGCTTATCCGTCGGCAATGAACCAAGGCAGCAACACGGATCCATATCAATGTCATGTTATGGCCCACTCGCATCCACCACGTCTGTAACGTTTTACTCTGCAGGAAGTTGCTATCGAAGGCTTTCCACATCTTTATAGTCCGTTCGAACGATATTACCTATTGTTTCCACATCGTTATATGCGGAAGCTTTCGGTGTTTGAACAAAATTGAGATTACTACTAACGTTATATCTATTTGATGTCATGGAGGCAGCTGATGAAGGTTTCAGATCTTCTCAGTTATGACGAAACCCAGGTACTGAATACTGATTCATAGGAATCATGTGCGCTAAGTGGTTAAGCTTAATTTAATTGTTGTAAAAAGTCCATGTTAATTTCATCCCTACTAATATTATAAATGTGAAAGTGTGTTTGTTTGTTTGTTTGTTTGTTTGTTTGTTTGTCCGGCTTTCACGTCGCAACGAAGCTGTTATAAGGTATGGTTTTTATGTGTGGAGATAGTGAGGAGGGTGGAGAGTAACGTAGGCTACTTTTTACCGCGGTAAAACATTCCCATGGGCCGGGGAGATCGATATTTTGTTAGTTGCTAGATATTTAGTTCCGGATTTTGTTAATAGATGGCGTTAGTAAAATTCATTTGCAAGTTCTGTATCAATACATGTAAATTACTAACTCAGTAAAAGTAACTAGGATTTATAAAAATCGATCTCTACCGCGGGCGAAGCTGCGGGCAAAAGCTAGTAAGATATAAATCATAATATACTAGAGATGACACCACGAATTGTTTTTTCGCTATAAGTTAAGGTCTAATGAACCTCAAATCCTATTAGCTCATCTACAGAGTTACTTTCACTGTTCCTTGTCTTGAGTGACATATTAAGTAAACTGAATTTAACCACAAATTTTATTTCATATTACTGCCCTTATAAATCTTACGAGTATAATATTTATTCGGCTTACACCAAGTCTGTTTTCGATCCCAAAGATTTTCATTTATAATAACATCGCATACGTTAACATTACAATAATTGCTTATTTACAGCTAATTGGACAATAATTTATAATTATTTATGCAAATGGGTTTCGGAAACAAACATCGGGACAAATTATGTACAAATAAGTTCAGATATCGAAGAGGTTTGTGAACAACAGTAATCTTAAAGTAATAAAAGGTAATAAAGTTGAAATTTAACATTCATAATTTTCGAAATACAGAACCTTGCCCCAGATTGCAAGTAATTTCCAGTGATCAGTCAATGCTGAGATCTTCACAAGATACCAGCGAGACCGCTTAATAAATTATGTACCTACGTGAGTCATTCGATAAATGCACATATGTGTAATTAGCATTTGTTATCATAACACATACACGTTGCAATTATTAAGATGATTACGTTCACATCATTACGATCTTAGTTTAATTATAATAATAAATCCATCACAGTTTTAAAGGTCTTTAGTTACCCAATGGTAATGTGGTTTTTCCAAACGTTTTAGCATAATTACTATTTATTACTAGTTAATTAATGACACTAAAAACCATTTAGTTAACTTTTATAAACAGTCAGGTGACAGAAGTAATGTGCTATCTCGGTTTTTATAACTATAATAAATAACTAATATATTGCCTGAATATGACTTCCAGCCACTATTAAACGCAAATGATTAACCAATGTACACAATACAATTTACAGTTAAAACATTATTTTAATTAATTATTCGATTTGCATATAACCTTATTATACTTAAGAATCTCTGGATATTTTATCATGATTATCTACAGATTAAATTAAATTCATTAAATACAATAATCCCCAATCACTTGTGGGAGCTGCGAAATATAGAAGGTATATAGTATATATATACTTTCTTAGCTTTATATAAAGGACAGGGCAATGTTGCTGTATCGAAAACATGTAACGGTGATAAAGTAAGTGATTAGTTCCATGTTCGCTCGTACAAATTGCACGAAGTAATAGGACCGAACCTGCCAGGACTTGATACATTTATCGCACAAATATGATACAATTTAGATACATATTATATCACATACAAGGACACTAACTCTTACCTAGCTAACTCGTACCATTTATGCGACTTTAATCGACAGTATTGCAGTAGTGTCTACAATTATTTTAAATCCAGAGCAAAGGTGATAGAGAAAGGTTTATATAAATATATTTGTGTATTATTTATGTTTTTTTTACTCTTGTTATGTAGTTTTCAACTTTTCACACTTTCACTTTCTCTTTGTCCTGTGTCTTTATGATTTGTTGCTCTTTACTACCTTGCACAATTAATTTTGGACGAAAGACGAAACATGAATGTCGACATTTTTTGACATGTTTCAGATTAAAATACATCTACAGCGATTTTCCCCCAAAGTGTCTTAAAACACAAGTTATCTATTTGTATATCCTTTACATATTATAAAACTTTTGTGATAATAACACTATACTTTAAATGAGTGTTTGTTTTTTCAATTTATACAACGACTAAAGACACTTTTACGATATTATCTATCTTATTTTACGTGATAACAAACCAGAATATTACTAATGGCGGTACTAACTAATTTAAACTAATAACAGGACTTTACGACTTAATACCTACTTACGCTGTAATGATTTATAGTTTTGCTAAATAGAGAATCGCCGCTGTTTCCGGCGCACTCCGTATTCGGTAATCCATTTTAGATTAACATCGTTAGTAAATAATAAATTTTATAACTAATTAAACGTAATATTAAGATGCGAAATATCTTAGACGATTACATTCCACTGAAGTTTGTTTAGCGGTATATTATTAAAGAACAACACCTGCCAGGCCAGCTAGTGCCATACGACGACGTCATGCTGTGAGAGCTGCGGTATAATACTTAAAATTTATTTCTTAATCACGCCTTCGTTGCGTGTTAATGACAAAAGATATTGTTGATGTGTCAAAATGATACGACGCTCGTTAATGAATGAAAATTAAATTAACGCATAACATATTCATTATGCGTCATAAAGAAACGTTAAATCTTGTCGAAGAGCCTGATTCTGATGTGATGTGTTTCTCTGTTCTACAATATTTACACTTGGAACCAAAAAGGATATAACCACTACGATCGACATCACAGGAGACCGAAGAGCTGGCAGCTACCTCGGACAAAGAATTAGTCTTGCTATTCAAAGGGGGAATGCTGCCAGTATCTTCGGAACCTTGCCTAAAGGGACTCCTTTTAATAATAATATATTTTAATTACTGTATTATATTTTTTAAGGTTTTTAGTTTTAGGTCATTATGTATAGTATTAGTTATTTTGTGTTTATATAATAAATTGTAATTAATGATATTTAAAAAAAAAACCACTACGATTACATGTACCTACGATCACATATCCCGAATAGTTTCACGCGATGTAATCTATGCAAATATCGTTAAGTATAGGAATGTTAAGTGATAATTTAATTTAATTAGTAACGTAGTAAATATTATTATGCTTAATATACTCGTAGTTCGTAGATTTACTGAGCAGAGTTAGGCACATTATTTTTGTCGATCAGAAAGTGCGAGTAAATCTTAAAACATAATATTTGTAAAATGCCTGATAAAATGCGTAACACTTATATAATATGTAGATAGGACTACCCTAGCAAATGTTAGTAATACCTAGATTTCCCTTAACGAAGCCAGAGCCCGTTTCTAGAGTTTACCTCAAAAACAATAGTTTTCTTGTCTTTTACAGTATTTTTTATGGAGTTAACTCTGTTGTATGCTTAAAAATTATGTGACATTGAAAACACAATAATATTAAAGGATGTCAAGCTTAGTGATTTTAATAAAGACATTTGTCTGATCCGTTAACCTTTAAAAAGTGTTCTCTTTAACGATGGCAACCTCATTTGATATCATTTTGAGTAAAAAAATTACTACGCGTGGGCGCAAATGCTACGTAGAGTCCGTTGTTAAGACATTCGTGTGCAATAATATTTTACAGCGCCATTTCGACAGAGCTTCTTAACATGAACGAATAAAATGTAAATAAATAAAAGGTACATTTTTAAATGACCTTTATTAAAAACAAGTAGGTACAGTCGGCAAAATAATAAGGTATGCAGGGAATGATTCTAAAACCTTAGAAGGTTTTAGAACTGTAATTATTGATATTATAGATTGTTTGGGTTATGGTGGTGGTAGAAGGTATGGTTTAACGTTAATAATAACGTAAACAATGTGTATTAAACATTAGAGAGGGTTTTAGAATCATGCCCTACTTACTTGCCTACTTAATTCTTTTGTTGATTGTACAATATCAGTATTGTTATATCTGTTAAGTATGTAAAAATATAGGATGGTGTTTAGAAATGTGTTTGTATTTAAATCGCAAATGTTCATAAACATGTTAAGTACATTAAGAACTTAAAGTTCTTTAATAAAATGAGCTCTCAATATGAATGTCTGCTAAATTAATGAAAGAGAGATATATCGAAGCGATTATTCACCGACGTTTTAAAGGTTTCTTTTATTAATAGGGGTCATCACTACTTTGCTGCTGGGTGAAAGAATCCCAGTATTTCAATGCGAATAAGCTTTAAAATGCAGAACATGCATGGTTGCTTTTACGAATTCTCTAAACATCTAGTGATGTGAAAATGCAACAATAGTATTATGGTGATTATTAACCCCATAATTCAAATGGGGTTTAGCAAAATTTGCCGCTATCGGTCACCCTTCTAAAATTATGAATTGTAATTTTTAAATAATGTATTGATATGTACGACGAATCTGAACATACTAATCTATTTTCGCTATAGATATAAGTACTGCAAACGCGCAATTGAGCCAATTTCTTGCCTATAATTTCTCCAATTAGGTACAAGTACTGTAAATCTTATAATTCTTACCGTAACGTTATTCCACGCATGCAGGGTAAACTTTATTAGTACACGTTACACTATAAATACACATTAGCACTCTGTCGTATTTATTACCTTACACGGACGTAAGAAGCGAGGCGACAACTCTTGCGCAAATGTAGTGGCTATTTCTCAGTTCAAATATTACTACATATTATTAGTTTTCAAACGCGTCCGCTTGTCTGTACACTTGTCGCCGGATGCATGTCTAACTAAATTGATAGGACCAGTCCACGATGATTCGCGCAAATTTCTCCTCCGCGTTTCAACTACTTTTAATTACGACGCATTATATACGAGTAGGTAGCTATAATTGCCCTTTTAAATCACGTTACCCCTTCGATCAATATCGTTTAATGTATTAACTGCATTAAGAATTATATGTGCAATTAATTAGAGGCCGAATGAGAAACGTAATCGGTGAAAAGTATCTCATTGGCTGGATAATTACCGGTTGGGGACTTTTCGGTAACAATGTGAACGTTTTAGTTCAAATTAAAATTTCGTTAAAATGCCTTCTCGCGAACATTGAGTCCGAACGAAGAAGTTAATGGCCAACGTAAATTTGACACGGACCCGTTTTCCGTGTCGCTTTAACGAGACATCTGATTCAAATACAATGGGTGGTCACCGCCCCATAATTGATTTGTTCCCAGAAAGAAACAAGTTATCTGCGAAATATGTAAGAGCAAGTCGCGGATCTGTTTTGGGACGATTTCATTTTGTGGCTTAAGTTGAGATGGATAATTTATCGTTGTGTTTCTTTGTTGAATTTACAAACGAAATTGAATAATTCTGATAAAGACATTTGGTTGGCTGCAATGAAGCAGTCTTGAAAGGAAAAGTCATAAATATTAAGTAGCCGCTACTTTAATTCACCAAATACTTAGGTACTCTCTATCTCTTTATGCTAGCTAAGCAAACAAACCACATTGTAGGTAAGTGATTACCTTCAATACCATATAGCTGGAGAGCTATTGAACCATTTGACTAACCCATTTCCCACAAAGCTAGAATTTTTTTAAATGATATTTTATTATCAGCCAATTAAGACAGTACCGTTCTGGCAGGCATCTCGTGGGTGCGTCATGGCCCATTAAATTTTTGAAAATGCAAAAAATATTTTTTTTTATCCCACTCCCACAAGGCTACAATTTTAATATGTTGTAATTTACAGAATTATGTTTAAGTGTAAAAAAATTTGCCAGAACATTTTGAGGGTTGCAGCAGTCTCGAAAGGAAAAATCGTAAATATTAAGTAGCCGTTACTATAATTCACCAAACACTTAGGTACTCTCTATCTCTTTATGCTAGCTAAGCAAACAAACCACATTGTAGGTAAGTGATTACCTTCAATACCATACACACCAATAGCAACTATCTCCATAGTTGCTGTCATATGTTTGTAGTATGCTCCGCCGCTCTCAACATTGAACCGCTCCACATCCATATTCAAAAAGAGGCGAGGGCGGCAATACTCCGTGCTTTCGAGGGAGGGAAACAGGGCTGGAAATCCCATGCTATGAGGAATCTATATGAAAAAAAGCATGCAATGCTGCCAATACCGATGATGACGATGCCAAGCGACGCTATTCATACACAGCTCAGTTTCAACAAACTGTTTAACGAAGTCATAGCGCAACGAGAGGATTGGGACGCAGCAATACCTGTCCCTGGGAGAAAGCGACATCATTTGGTATACAGACGGTTCTCGCAAGGGAGGAAAAGCAGGGGCGGGGGCCTATTGAGACAAACCTAAAGTTTTGATACACCAAAACCTAGGCACATAACTATGCAACCGTGTTCCAAACAGAATTGTACGCCATAATAAGTACATGAAAACATAGAAAAGAAATATGTTAAGTTCAAGTTACCTGTTACTAAGTAGATATCTCTAATTTATTTAAATGCACCCCTCGACTAAGTGTAGTTTGATTGAAAACCTTTTACGTGTTGATGCAAGAAAGTAGAGCAGAACAGTCTAGAAGCTGAGAGCTAATTTGTTCTCGTATTAACATTTAACACCAATATGCACGATAGAAACCCTAACAGACAGATTAAGTATCCGTTTTCTTGTTTCGCATATTATTTAACCAAGAAAAATTTTAAAGGCATTCCAACCTACCGAAGTTTTTACTCCATCTGAAGGGTTCAAAGGATCTGAGAAATCCGATATACATAATATCAAAGATACGACACTATTGAGTTATGAACGATAACAAATAATATAACTTGGGAAAGGCTTGATTAATTGAATCATATTTAAATGATGCTCGTTACCAAGCCAGCTAGTATTACAATATACCATAAAAATATTTGCAATGAATAGATAAGTACCTTTTACTTTGATGGTTGTGTAGAACCTGATTAATTAGAAACATGCCAAGTGAACGTTAACGCCTGTAGCACACCGACCGCTTTAGCGATAATATTATGAAACTTGTTATCCGCCCTTGCTTTGCTTCGGGTACCTGAGTAAGGGTATTAAAATACTGTGTACCTATGAAGCAACTCCTTTTGCCTCACAGCCTTTAACTCCTATTTGCCTTCCTAAATAATCATACATAAAAATACATTTTTGAAATACGACTGGTAGTTCCAGAGATTTGCGTGTTAAAACAAACAGAAACTCTTTAGCTTTGTTACATTTGTATATATACGCGGTAAGCGAAATGGCAAACCATGTCCATTGGCTACTGCAATTCAAAGTGTTAGTGTGCTACAAGCCTTATAGTTTAAATTATGGCGTCTGAAAAGAGGATGTAACCTGGCCTCCGTAATGATGCAGGTAATTTACAAAAAGCCATAAACCACAACGGTTAATTACAAGATAATTCGCGAGTTTACTTTTATAGTGATTTAACGTACGTAGCTCCTCTTTAACGTGGGGTTATAAATCAATGATCGTAAAGTAGACAAATTATTAGCATTTAAACAAGTCCCATCACCGTTGTTTGATTGTGTTAACCACTGTGATTTATGGTTAAGGATATAGCACATGATACCTAATCAGAAAACAGTAAGGCCTTTACTTGAGTAGGTATTACGATTATGTATTATTTAGATTGATAAGGCAGTAGCCCAGTTATTAATGACTCCCGCTAAAGGAAGGTTCCTGGGTTCGTTTCCCGACCAGACATTTGTGTTAACAGAATAAATTTTTATTATCAGTTCGTGACTACAATATCAACTATATAATATCAACTATAAACACATAAAGACAAACACAATTAATATATTAATTACACCCTTAAAAAATTCTGTCACTCTAATGTCTGCTCAGTCCAAAAATTGAAGCTGAGTTGTCAATAATCGTCAATAGTAGAAACGAAACGAAGATAAGAAAATTACGCTATGAATTCACATCCACTGGACCACAAATCCTATTAGAGAAGCTTCTTTTCTTCAAACATCCCAAATCAAACGTACTTCGACTTCCCTAGATTGACTCATGAAACAATTGACAAGCCAACAAACTTCCAAACCCAATGAAAAAAACTCGACAGTAATAAGTGCAAAACTAATTTGGAAAGTCAGAATTGATAAAATAATAAAACAATTTATACGCTCGTACGAAACAGGAAATTGTCCTCTAATTGATAGCAATGATAAAGTTATTATTAGTGTACTTATTAAGAGTGTATACGGGTGAAAACTCGAGCACGCACATCCGCCGGTCGCTAACAAGAGCAAGTGTCCGAGGTGCTACGTGTCTAAATTCCGTCGACGTGCGACGGAGAAATCTTAGCTGTCGTCAACCTTTGGTCATGCCATACATTATTATTAGAAAAGATATATTTAATAACGGGATATCCTCGGTTATATCTATCTGATTGATACGTCGTAGATACTGTTTTGACGTGTCTATTTGCTAACAGTTGCAAGTCCTAAGTTTTTGGTCCTAAGTTATAACATACAAATAGTTAATGACATACTTGAATCCTATATTTTTTAATGATAAAAATGCATTCCGCTTTATTATACCACAATTATTTATAGAATATATTTATTTAACGAATAGATCTGATTTTTTACACTAACCAGTTTAAAAGTTACAAAATCTATTCTATGAAACTTTTTGTGTGGGGTTCATAGTAGTAGCAAAAACTATTTTTTTCTGATAATATCTAGAACCCGATTGCAATCAATTACAGGTTGTGGTATCCTTCTTGCAGATATCAATTACATAAAGTAACATATTGAAATACTTCATAAATTTTGATTGCAACATATCTAAAATTCGAAATCACTTAACATAAACTGTTGTTACGATCAAACTACTTATTTAAGCAAATATTAACTACACTAAATACAAAATTAACATTATTAAATTACCATTTAGGAATTAGGTTACTTTTAAATTTTGTCATATTTTTCTTTTTCCGAGTAACGTCCGATCTTCCTACATTTTCGTCGTATTTTCTGTTATTTCCTTATTTTATCTTTTCATTTTAAGAGTACCTACAAATTATACCATTGTAAAGGTTACAAAATATAACATATATATCATACACTTAGCAGTCATAGAATCATTCGCGTTGTACAAGATCAAAATATCGTCACCTGAAATCGTCTCTTAAAAATATCTTTTAATGAATAATATTCGAAACATACTTCATACTAAACTCGCTCCGAATGGTTGCTGACACCTGGCCAGTTTCTCCGCTATAACCAGTTGGAAGCTTTGCTCGTCGCGATCCTCGCCCGCAATTAACGATACTGGCCCGTGAAATCGAATTATGTCGACAAATCGTTCCGCGACCATCACTCACATTTATCGATTATTGATTTAAATTTATTAACCGTTTAATGCTTTGCAACTAATGAAAAGCAAAGATTAACATTAGCGCCGAACGATTTGGAAAACTTCAATAATGTTTATGCGTGTAACGTTGTAACGTGGAATGAGGTACACTGCATGCGGTGCTCATGAGCATTCTGTGTAGATACATAATATTTTTGTAAAATTTTTGTACAAATTAATAACAGTCCACTAAATAATGCGATAATTCAATTAATAATCATCAAAAACCATCAATGTGAGGGATAAAGTTCGGTAATAGTCAATCAAATTTACCATAAGTGGTTTGGTAGACAAAAACACAAAGTCCTCAAGAAACAAATGATAATTTATTTCTTTAAAATCATACCAAATTTAATGCTAAATTAAGTTATCGATAAAAAATAAATCATATTTAAGTATTAAATAATTACATCAGATCCCTAACAAGTTCCTTGTTTCACAACGTCTCAATTTCTCATTATGATCAAAAAATATAAGATTCTACGAAAAAATCAGCTTCAATGAGGCCTTGAGTACAAGTCAATATAATGATGTACCTGCGTGGGGTCCAAGATTCGTCCGAAATCGATTTCAGTTTCGCGAATACAATTACAGCATTACTAGAGAAACGGTGAATTTGCATACTAACGATTCATCTTCAATCGATGTTAATTGAATAAAAATACAGGGCAGTTTTTATTAAGCCGAATGTTAATGAGACATGATTACTTTTTATGAAGATGTTGAATGTTAACAACCAAGTTTTAATTCAGATTGGCAATTATAAAAAAAAATTAATGGCAATGACTTTACGATACGATATCAATGAATTGCTTCATAAATATCGATCAACTTTTCGATAATAATTCTAAATTATGTTTATGTACGACTATATAGTACCTATAGTAATTTGTATGAGTATAAAAACGTAAATACATCTTTATATTATGACAAAATATTCGAAGTCATCTAGTCATAATATTTATACAAATATCTACTACTAATAACTTATTATAAACGAAAGTAAACGATAAATACAGGGACTTAATCACTAGAAAATCTGATTCATTTTCATTTTATTGGATTCAGAATATGTAATCAGATACTTAAATATTTTTATTTCACTAGATACAAAAGTAACCATACAAAAAATTGCTATTGTGTAAAAGCATAACCAAGGTTAAAGATTACTTAATGTATATGCTTGTCTGATAGCTATCAACAAAGTAAGCGATCGTTAGTCGATAAGGTGCTTTTGCACCATTAATGGATTAGCTGACATCTTCGCCTTAACGTGTTATAGAATTTAATACTGGTTTACTGAGAAGATGGTAGTGATATATCGATAGTCGGTAGGTACTGAGAATCAATGTTAATAGTTTTAAATGTATGTATATTTAATATTGTTTATTCAAATACTTATGGGTGTACTTAAAATTTTCATATAATTATGTACATGTGTATGTAGTCAATGGAGTACCTAAGATTTGTAGTCTCTTAAATTGATTATGATTTTTACATCATCGGCAATAACCCTATAATTGATTCATTACTGCAATAAAGATGATCAAAATGTTTCCTAAAAGTAAAAGCCGATGTCGGAAGAAAATGTCTCGAGTTTGAGTATAAAATACTTATGTAGTGTTTCCTGCATCCTTGTTATACATTTGTGTTTATGAGTTTTACATTTACATTATATTGCTTACATTATGAGTTTAAATACATTTATTATAAGTATCGATATGTATTGTAGCGGTCACGTCACTTTGAATTAGTCCATCGCAAGATGCGAAGCCCTGCGCCCGGTGCGCTATGTAAGGCACGTATTTACACGTAGGTATGTATAATGCCTGACAAGTTCTGGGTTTCTTTAGTGAGAGAAAGCTCTTCACTACATTGTATTCGTGTGAACCCAAAGAGTTTTTTACGTGATCACATCATAATTTAGTGTATTAGGTCACTTTTAATTTTTAATCTATGCAGGTACGAAAAAATAAAGGCACACTCAGAAAAGATCTACACATAGATCGTCATAGTTAAAGAATACGTTAAACTCATGTTCTCTAGCAGTATTTGGACAACATTGTCAGTTTATACCTCAGCTCCTCATGAAGCACTAGCTTGTAATGAGAAATGGATGGTAGTGATGTTTATGATACTGAATTTTACAACGCGATAGATTTTATTAGGAGAGTTTTGAATTTAGAGTCATGGCGATTAATCGAAACATAACACATCGGTAGCTAGTAGCTACTGACCATGTCACTATAAATTAGTTTAGGCCGAGATTAATATGTAAAGCGGGCGCACTATATAAGGCATGGTGAGATTCAGAAGCGCTTCCTTCAAGAGAAAGCGCTCGACATTGAACGTTAGACCAAAGTAATTAACTACTACTGTTTCGGAAGTCATGAGCTTGTAAACTATAAAATTTACGTTAAAATAAGGTGTCGTAATCGCTGTCTCATTCGCGGATGCCCGTGAAATTCTATCAAGATAGAGTTACGCGGTATTTCAAGCTGCGTTTAGTGCTCTGTGAATGAACTATTAATAGTCTGTGAAATGTTGTAAAATTTCAGTTTTTCAGTAGTGTGGATTCATTTATCAGTCAATAACCGCGCGTGATCGTAAAATGATTATTTAATATTATGATTATAATTATTATGTCAATTACATACAATGTTAGATACAATTACTTATGAGTTATGACATTCCGATTACCAATAAATATGTATCGAACTAAACGTAGAAAGCAGATGTACCTGGTTATAAACCAGAAGTTAACTTTAATTACTTCCTCTGCTGATTTAGTTAAAAAAATTATGTTCTAAATAATTGTTATTTATTGATGTAATAAGGCTTGTCATGCAACATTCCTACTCATCGAATCAGTGTTAACTACTAGCACTCCTAACACATAATAATTTACAGTAATTTATTGGTTAAACTTAACCAATTCTGCAATAACCAAACGTCGTTAATAGCTAATTTGTGTTTATGATGTTCGGGAAGCTATGCTTTGAGCGCTGGGTTTGATTAACGCAATTAGTAAACGGATTCGATTAATATCGCAGGTGTATGTATATTTAAACTTGTAGTAATAAAACACTTATCACGTACCTACTCATAATTTATGTTTCCCTAATGATGATTAGCTAATTACAATATGTATGTCACGATGTATGTTTAAGAAATAAACAAAAACTTACTTTTTTATACTTCTTTTGCATTCCAAATGGCGCTAGTAGCGAATCCAATGTTTTGAGAGAAAAATAATTACTTAAATGTAATTATTTTTATATTATTAAGTGTAAATGCGTAAGATGATAGAGTGGACAATGGTCCACTCTATCATCTTACGTATTTGTACTCAATCAAAGCGATGACTTAATTGGTTCTGACATTGTAATAGAGTCTGTAAAAACCTACAATTCTTACCTTGTTTTTTGTCTGCTAAAGAATTAATTGTGTTCTGATTGCACTCATGAAAAATCACAAACCTCATGCCTTAAGAACACACATTTTTTGCCACATAAAATCTTACTTCCATGTCCTAGTTTAACTTCTTAACTAACTAAGACAAAGTTCATCTACTGCTCCACCTAGTGTATCATTATTACTGTGGAAAAAATCTCTCCAGTCGCAGGTCAGCTGGAAGAAATTTCGTTAGAGATAAGTAGAACCTTTGTACAATATTTCTGTAATTGCTCTCCTGTAATTTTTATGTGTACATAAACAATAAATAAATTAACAAATAAATAAAACACAAGTATCTTCCATTTGAAAACGATTACAAGTGCATAAATATTAAACTCTAAGCTGTAATCTTGGCAGGTCCACAAAATCTTTCCGGATTACCGTTTATACAGGTAGCGTGGCCGGTCGCTTAACGCAGAGATTTAATTCATGTTGTCGTGCAAACATGAATTTATTGGAGCCTCCTTACTAGTAGTGAATCAATAGATGTACCCGCGTAGAGGTAATATCGGTATAGTGCTGTCCAGTCGAAGATAAGCAAGTAAATAGCAACACAGCGAAAATCACATTTTACTATGATGGGTGGATTTCATTACATATGCAATACAAAACACCAATCACGGTTTTGTTACAACATACAAAAATTTTGTTTCTTCCGTGCGTTTTAAGCTTATAAGTTCTTAGACTTTACACGCGTATCAATATTAATGATTTATTTCTATTAATGAACCCTTAGTAATTGTTGTGTATAAATATTTATGGTTATCGTTGTCTTTAAATATGTACTCTGTCTTTGAATGAAACAGTTTTAGAGTAATTAAGACATTTCTTATTTACAACCTTAAGTTGAAAATTACAGTTATTTTGCGAACATCCAAACTCAGTATATTTTCTCCATAATACACCTGGCAACACTAATCGGAAGCGAGTACCGCCCCCACGCCATTGTGAGCAGCTCACGCCATCTATCGAGTAAACACCATATTTACGACTTGCCGTGCCAGTAATGCCCCACAATGCCCTGTACTACCTCATTGGTGATTTCCAACTGATAGTGATAATTGGTAAGCGCTTCTCCATTAAAAGTAAAACAATTGCCTGAGAGAAACTATTACAAGATTGAACGATTGAACGAACTTGTAAACACGAGCGCTATAACTTTTGTTGGTGAAAACTTTAATTTAAAATTAGAAAGATTCAAAACAAGATGCTTTTCAGGTCAATACGAAAATTCCCACCATTTTCTAGCACAGAGTACCTAATGACACCAAAGAACAATCGAGAACTATGATGCTTTGTTTAAGCTCTTTTAGCATTGGATAACAGGTTTAATCACTGTACACCATTGAACTACTAATACTAGCCTATAGAACAGACACCGCGAACATCGGGTTCGGGGGTGTGCATTGCAGCCGGCCGGCTGCATTTCATTCTGTCACTCGGCTGCGCTCATTGCGGCCGCAATCCAAAATTGTTTATGAAAAAACTGAGAAAATGTCGTCGTGCGTAATAAGAACGTGTCACAATGCACGACAAAAAACAAAAAAGATAATGGTATCACTTATCATCGGTAAGAAAACAAAATATTAACTTAAATCAACTAAAACGAATTTAATTAAATTATTGTGCAATGTTCCCGCCATTTTTGAATGAAAAAATCATAAGGAGCGTTTGAACGTGGCAAACCACTAGATAAGCTTGCTTAAGCTTGCCGACGCGACGCTTGTGACCAATTTAAGGTGCTGGATTTTTGACACGAATCAATGGTAATTACGTTTGAAAATCGTTTAAATGCTTTTGCACGTTAAATAAAGTTGGAGTAAGAGCTTGTAAAGATTTGGAGTCGGTGACTGCTTGTCTTGGTTCGGCAAGTATCATATACAAAGTTACTCTATGGCAAGTGTCTAAACGAGCCTTCTAGTTTGAAAACAGAACGAAGGACAAGCCGGTGGTGGAACACACATTTTGATTGAGATGTCTACTCTATGTAATACCTTAATGGCTTCAACCCATTATTGGCCCACTACTGGGCACGGGTCTCTCCTCTTGAGGAGGCCTAGAACATACTCCACCACGCTGCTCCAGTGTGGATTGGTGGAGGGGTTAGTGGCCAACCCGAGTGTCGGAAGTTTTCAAACCGCCCGAGGGCCTCCGACATGGCTTAACGACTGATATCTTATGATAACAACCGGGACCGACGGCTTTACGTGCCCTCCGAAGCGCGGAAACGCTCAAGAAATTTTTGCCACTAGCGGTACCGACCGCGCCCGCTGTTGCTTAACTTTTTCGATCACATAGGATCGCCGCAAACCGCCGGGCTATGAGCGTAATACCTCAATGCTGTACACAAATATTATCCGATGTTTGATTGAATTTATATATATCCCGATCACAACTCAAAGATGTTATTAGAGGGCGTCAACGTCTTTTTTATATTATTTTTCGACAAGGCACATATTCAAATACTATTCGATTTTGAAATAGGATTAGGTCACTTTACAACGCGAGAAATATTTTCTTTCCTGTAAAATAAATGTTGTCATTTGAAAACTAATGAGAACTGTAAAATTCAACGTTGATTTTTTACCATGTCTTTCATTTATAAAGAAAAATGCTTCAGTGGAAGCTTCAAAAAAGGTAAAAGACCTAGGCCAGACTTGTATACAACCTTCTTTATACCAACAATGACGCTAACAGCAATCGATTATTAATTAAAAAGTGTTCCTATTTAAACGTCAGACATAAGGAGATCTCACTGTTTTTATAATCCCTTAATGAACCCCTTATAAGGTACGCGGCCGTTCCAGAATCTGCATTGCTCTTCTTAATGTAATCTCACGGTTCGGCAATTATAAATTTGAGCGGACGAAAGCTTGCCCAGCCTTGAATAATTACGATTCGGTGATTCATTAATTTATAAATAGACTTTGTCTTTAAAAAAATCCATTTCTCTGCGCATCTGTTTAGTTGAACTCAAATAGCAGGACGTATTAGGAATCAGAATCAACGATAATATCGTTTTCCATTTTCGAATACTTATCACCATATAATATCAGAAATCGACAATATCAAACCGTAGTTACAACTTTATCTCTACATATATACTTATCATGGAATCGTCTGATACAAAACGACAAATATGAACTAAAGTTGTTAAATTTACTTGGAAGAAATAATTTTCAAAATCTAGTTATAATTTATGATATAATGTAACTATCGTATGACATAATCTATTTAGTCATCAGCAAACTCTGTCTAGATAGCTAAAAGATATTAATACAATTTTAAGACAAGTTTTTTATAATTTATGTAAATGATACGGCTCATACAGAATAAATTCGATGTAAAACAAGAATTTGGTTTTAAAACTGCAGTGAATCCGAAATATGACATTAAAAGTAATGTACCTACTCGTAATATTGAAAAGTGAAGTCCCATCTCTTACTGTTGTCACTCGTAAAGATCAAAAGCATTATTAAAGTGGAAATACGTTGAGTACCTATTTTACATAACACTCGTTTTATCACCAATAAAAACTTTCAAAATTTATCAACACAAATGGAATTAAATGTCTCATAATTGCAATTAACTTTAATCCTTTGGTTAACGACCAATTTGTCTTTTTTTGATTTCTTACGCAAGAGACCTTTAATTTGGATCTCTCGTAAACCAGTTCAGCCGATAGTAGATCTTGATGTGAGCGGACCACAATTCATATCATATTATGAGAATAATTATATACAATTATTATTTTCTCTTCACATGTTGGTAGGTACGTTAAAGTTGATAATATGATTCAGTTTGCGAGGTCGTTTATTCTTCATAATTTGTTTACCAAAATTATGCGGTACATTAACGATACTGTAACAGTACAACCATAATATAAGTCCCCTCATGTTACCAAGAGATTTCGTAAGTAAGATGAGAAATAACCAAATAAATTTATGTTCATTTGAAGTCAATGCAATAACTTTGTTATAAAACCTTTGTTAACGTCGTAGACGAAATATAATAACAGTAATATCGTACCGGGCTACGCCAAAAGCGCTAATATTACAAAATATACGATCTTGTTACAGTCAATGCCGATAACAAGAGCCAATAAACAATAAAATGGCTGGCACGTCAACAATAATAACTAGATTTAAGACACGTGGGCCGGCTGAGTGTAATGCCAAATATTCTTGCTCAATGTGAATCACGTAGAAACATACCGATCGAATAACGCTCGAACCGAACAAGGAATATTTTGATATGTATGAAAAATATAGATGTATCTACTAATAAAAATATAGATAATATGGAGACCAGAAGCAAACAGTCATCAATATCAATACAAAGTTACAAATGAATAAGTATTAATGTTAAAATTGAGGGATTAAATTAGACATCTAATTAATTACTAAGTAACGGTTACTCGCTTTTTTAATACATATTTAACATATAGAATATAACCTTTACGACGAAACAACAATTCCAAAAACAATAACTCATACACAAAAGCGAAGGCCACTGGGCGGTAAATTATAAAAACTCACCAGAGACGTGCATCGGCTATTAACAACAAAAACGTTATCTATCATTTGTAATCTACACAAACATTTCCCCCCCTTCGTCACAAGCACATCTAAACTACTGGTCACTTAGCAAAATGGCAAACACAAAAGTTAAAATGCCAACAACATTTAAAATGCATTCTCATAATTTTATTGCAAAAGTGGATTAGATAAATTAAATTGTCAACGCTCGGCTAATAACGACACATAATTATAAATTATGCTAGTTACGTTCGGTGAATTATCAGCCCGTATGTTGTTGACTAGTGCAACTAGCTCATCGTTGTCGGGTGTCCTCCCAGCATAGCTTAACAATCGACCACTAAGTCCATATCATCCTCGGGAATCGAGACATTTCGCTTAATGCCAAGGTTCCCAGTCATGTGGGCAGCCATTGTAAAACTACTATTGTAATATGTATCGAATGTCGCTTCTCTTACATCATCGACATTTAACATGAGAAATGAAGAGCTTTGACAATCATTATCGGGCAGTGCAGAGGCGATCAGTTATGTGGTATTCACATTATATTGCGCATCATTAAATTATAAGTATTGGGTTACGTAGTTATTCGATATTCATATGTTTATCTTCATGTTTACGTACATGCTTAAGTTACGTAGTAAGTGACCCGTAAATTTAGTTCATGGCCAAATAGAAGATTTGTTTGCTATACATATCCTACCTATATAGAACTTCAAGCGATATGGAATTACTACAGACTTAATTTATAAGAAAATTTTCTTCCACTGACAGATTTTTTTATATTTACAAAATTTGATTTATCAAAGTTTTAAAAATGTTGCAACATAGATTCACTAGTGTTACCTTTATTAGAAGCACCTGAAGGTAAGCGTATTGATAAGCAAGCTTCATAGGTGTTACCCAGTGTCGGCGAAGCAGTGAGATCTTGACCCGCATCACGCGATTACATCTGAAGCCTAGGGTTGCCAATTGATCAGAACAATAATACCTAATAATGCAAAGAGAAAAATTTTGACTAGCAAGACAGCACATAGGATATGTTAAAACATAAATTACATTAATTTTTACAGTGACAGGTGCGATGCGATAACCAGGGAAAAAGGCAGAGAGGAAAGATAACAAAAGTCACAATACGAGTAATTAAATATATTAATATTTTCATCAATAAATTTTGCTGTCTATTCAGTCTATTTGAATTTGTAAATCAATCAAACCACGATTATTTTGCTTGTTATAACATTTCGCATCTCAAATAATCAAACACAAACGACACTCTAATAAGGTTTTCTTGTCACATCTAGAAACAAAATTCCGACACGCCGAATAGTTAATCGATTCTAAGTATGTCACATAATATATCTATACCTAAATGTGGATATTCCACGTTTTCATCTTATTCAGCTACGCATCAGTGTTAGCATGTAAAAAAAGTCATTGTTGATGATTGTAAATCAAACAGGTGTTTCTGCTCCTTTGCAAAAAAATAACTCTGTTATAATCCCGTCAAGTGACTACCCTATCAGCCTCTATTACGTCCCGCCCCGACGAGCGCGGCGATACACCCTAATGACAGCCTGCTGGTGTCAGACTGGTTGAGCGTTATCTATCATTGAGCTGGAAGGTCGATTGCTCGTAATGCGGCCGATTAACAGGTGGATTGTACTCGTGCCGTTTTATTGTGCATTTCTCATGTGTTCTTCCTTCCCGCATTCCATTTAACGTGTGCTTAGATGACATAGTACCTATTATGGCGTTTTATACGCCTTTCTGAACAGTTTAACAATTTTGATACGTTTTCTTAATATTTGAGTATAAAATGACCTTTTAAAAGTCATAGGTAATATAGACCAATATTAAATTTATACCAACTAAAAATGACTTTTACATGACTTTGCTAGGTAGTGAATGATACGTAAAAAGTTCCGCTCAATCGTTTTTTACTGTCACATGACTTAATACTATTTGTGCGACTAATTAGATTTGTATCACAGTTGCATTGTTGCATAATAATAAAACTAATTCTTTACTAATACTAACTTACAAGCGGATAAAAACTTACATTATAATATCCTTTTAAAATTCGAATAAAGCCAGTCATGATACAATTAGGTTAGTATTGCCAACGTAAAACAAATTTTAGATTCATGAATGGACCTTGTACGTCGGAGAGTACATAAATTAGTGTACTTATCCAGTATCATAAATCAACGTTAAATATGCGTCTAGAACATCAAGTGAATACAAATACTGATCTCGTTAAGGAATGATAGATTAGATCATTTAACTAAATATTTTGCCATATTCAGATTAACCAGATTTAGAAGCTTAAGTAGGTAAATGTTTTTATTAGCATGTAAATACGAACTATATGACGTTGTAGCTCAATTGTTAGTGATTCTGCCAGTCAAACCGAGTCAGTCTCAGGTCCAAAGCCTACTCAGTCAACTTTTATGTGGCAGGAAAATGTTTATTCTCAGGTCGTTATTGTCGGTAGTTTCATATTCAGTGAAACCTGGATAACTGAGCCCTGCATGAATAAAAAACTTCCGTAGCTCATAATTACAATGAGGTCCCAACGCTTTTTGTATTTGTATTACTCGAGATTTGTTTTCTTAAATTTTTCGATGCTTACTTCTCTAAATAAATAACGCTTCACAGTTTCACACCCATAGCCCCACACTAGGATTCCCTGTGTCGTGGGTGCCATGGACAACACACTAGACAAGGACATTCACACCCAGACCGAGAACAGTAATTCAAACTCATCATTCAAATTTCCGCCTCGCTGGGAATCGAACCCAGGACCCTTGGTGTGGCGATCTGGTGTAGTAACCATTACGCCATACGGGTCGTCAAATTAATGTAATTTTAAACTTTGTCCAATCCTCCGTATATAAGAAAATGTATCAGGCTTTGATAAGACTGGAGTCTGGAGACGTTTGTCCAGCATCTGAAAAGTATGTAGATAAATAAATAATTCAAACGGGATTTGGCTTATTACAGGCAAAACATATTTATAAGCCTTATTCGATATTCATATGTTTATAAAGAATGTGAATCCAAAAGCTGATGGATCATTAAAGTCTTTAATTAATTACTTTTTTACAAAAAATAAAACCAACGAAAAAAAAACTGAAAAGCAAAAAATAAAATAAACCATTTAGTCTTATAAATTAAGATCCGAAATTAACAGTACGTAAATAATTTTGAGACCGTGCCAAACAAACAACCAAAATTAATTACATAAAGTTCATATTATGAGGGCAGCGGCATGCGATGCACACGGCAGCAGCAGCGCGGCGCACATCTTTTCGCAGTTTGTTTTTTCATTGGTTTGGCACCGCCTCAAAATTATTTACGTACTGTTAATTTCGGATCTTAATTTATAAGACTAAATGGTTTATTTTATTTTTTGCTTTTCAGTTTTTTTTTCGTTGGTTTTATTTTTTGTAAAAAAGTAATTATTTTTTAATTTTTAGTTGCTATAATACTTATAATTAATAATTAATTATTGATTTTATGAATTATAGATTCAGTTACCAGGTATAAATGTAGTAGGTGAAATATCAATCATCCCCTATTTTCGTGCCTATAGGGGTAAAATTTTGTTTCGAAATTTAAACAAGAGTTACTTCAAGGTATACACTATTCAATAAAAAAAGAATCATCGAAATCGGATCATCCAGTACAAAGTTATTGGGGTTAACGGGTACAAAAACCGTAAATTCCGTGGGTGAATAATCAATCATCCCCTATTTTCGTACATTTAGGGTGGGAATAAAATTTTCAAAAAAATATGGGACCAACTTCAGGACATACCCTAACCAATAAAAAAAGAATCATCCAAATCGGACCACCCTGTGCCGATTGCTGCGTGATCATACAAAAAAAAAAAAAAAAAAATATACGTGTCGAATTGAGAACCTCCTCCTTTTTTTTTCGTCGGTTAAAAATATTATTTATTTCCCGTGTATCAAAGCAAAACGTTTATTAAAGAGTCAATTAAAACTATATTGCTCTACATAATTACATAATTATAAACAGACGTCTATAAACGAATTAACTCAATAGAATTACCTTAGAGTGATACAATACATCACCGTTTCAAGGAGTTCACAGAAAACTGTGCAGAAAACTAAACAGATGGAGCACGATCATTAAATTATATTGGATACATAACACGCACGTTATGTCATGCTCTCATGTGCAATTTAAAATACCATTGTATGTTTTACTGTTATACACCATGGTACGGGGTCAGATCGTCCGCAACAATGCTAACTACTCTATTAACATAACGTGGATTCTATAAGTAGAACAAATGGAAGGCCAACATACGTATTGATCTCGTGTTAAAGGGCAAATTAAAGAGTTTCGGCGCCGATTGTCAACGCGAAAGACGGTTTTTTTGAACCCTCAATACTTAGGTTTGGAAGACTTGTATAGTTAGGGCGTGTCTAGTTAGAAGCTTGTCTCAACATGAGATCTTATAACTTTTTTATGTAGAGCCATAATGGTCTCGTCTCGGCAACACTTTACATGAAATTCTTTGGTGGGAATTGTTATTACCAGTAATACTATTAAATAAGTAGCTGGTATAAGAACTTGAAAATGAATTAGATACTCTTAATATCTTCTATACATCTATACAAATAAATAAAATTGGAGTGTCTGTTTGTAATATTAAAATAACTACTTTTTACTAAGTGTATTTGGATGTATACACGGTACATATACCAAAACAACATTTTTTACAATTTTTGTCTGTCTGTCAGTCTGTCTGTTTGTTCCGGCTAATCTCTGAAATGACTGGACCGATTTTGACGGGACTTTCACTGGCAGATAGCTGATGTAACAAGGAGTAACTTAGGGTACTTTTATTTTAGAAAAAAATAGTTTTTAGACGATACGAAGTTCGCCGGGTCAGCTAGTTATGGTATATGTTTGAAGCTGTTACGAGAAGTGAAAATACTAAATAGCAATCGAGTTCATATTTTAATGGACAGTGGGATAAAGTTAAGCCTCTTACCGATGAAACTAAGCGTCGGAGATCGGCTTTTCTGTAAATCCTTCCTACTAATAGATAAACAGCTTCCAAGTACTCGTATACAGTGTTGACAGCTAATTGATTGATGTACAATGATAGATTTTTAAGTACCGTTAAGTGGACATCAGATGTGCCTCAAAAAGGCGATGCTTACCACATATTGAATTCAATAAGCTGCATCCTATATGGTCGCGCCGGCTTCGACGGCTAAAGATAGCTTTATTTGAAGTTTAATTAAAAAATATTGGCATTACTCAGATATAATTACTGAGTTATTACTCAACTAAACGCAAGTTAGAAAAGGAAAACGCCATATACAGGTAACTGAAGATATCTTCGTTGCTTTTGTAAACAACCTTGATTTCGATTTTGTTTACAAAATTGATGAAATGTAAAAATAAATAATACTGTAATTTTTTTATCTGTTCATGTCGAAAATTGATATTAATCCCGTGCAGTATAAATATTAAACAAAATAATTTAAAAGAGCGAGCGACAATGTGACATATTTAACTTTCACCTGTCTGTCCTGTATGTAATTATTATTATGAACGTTAATTTATTACCCAACAGCAAGACTGCTACATTTCTCACACTAGCCAAGGATCTTCCATTGGATTTTGTTGCGTGTTACACATATTATTAGCAACTAGAATCGTTTGTACGTGTGTAATTGTATCACAGAGGTCGCCCACCGTTTAGTCTATGTTTGGTAACTGTGTGATAAAACTGTGACACTTACGGCATCCGGCTCCATTTAGTTAAGGCAAAACGTATTAGTTAACTGATAGTCTTTTAATTCAATTAAAGATGGCGCCGTAAAGTCCGTGAACCACTTTATTATTTCAGAGATTCCTGGATTTATAACAGAAAAATAATATTATATCACCAATGATACCTATACTTGTTTATAGGTTAAGATACAATATTACGAATATCAAATATTGCAAATTGTATCTAAACATTATGCAACGGGCACTCACGACGACTTTGCCTTGTTAATATTTCTATCCAGTTGCATAGATAAAATACATATAATTCAAGAATATTTGTTTTCGGTTCTTGGATATTCGTTATAATTATGTAGATATTTAATACTCTCAGCGCGGGAAAATTTTATTTCTTTTTAATACACTAAATGAAATATTTTGAATAAAGTTCTTAGAATAAATATGATAGACTTAATAATAATAAGTAATATCAACTTGAATACAATGCAATAAAAACTCTGCTTTGTATATGAAATTAAAATAATAATCATGATAACATATAATTATGCAAGAACCCTGAATAACTACATATCAAGTTTGTCATGTATAATGTTCGATAAGTAACACGTAGCCGCTATGTACGGAGAGAGAACTCGTAGATAATCCGACGCATTATTAATACACTTAGCATTTTATGAGACGTATGTAAATCTTTGTACTCAGTATAACATTATATCCAAAGAGCAACAAAACCAGTTCGAAGCACCACATTTCAAACTAACTAATCATTATTATTATTTATTTATACCAGATTGTGAACAAGTCTAATTTGCGTTTTAACTGGACACGTCTCTTCAGCCTCAATAGTATTAGATGCTATAATAATTATGATGTAACTTGATAATTTGGTCATATAATTTTTGATTTAATATACACGTTAGTAACACGTATGAAACTTTAGTAATCAAGCCGATAAATTTTTATAACAAGCTAAATAAGTAATTTCCGTTCAACAAGGCTATTCTGTTTTGTAACTTGACAGCAGAATCCACGATGAGTTTTAAAATTGAAGTTAGAGTTCGAGACTCCCTTCACTTCGCAAGAGCGTACCAGATGATTAGAGAATCACATATCAAGATCTCGGACTCGAACTTCAATTTTGAAACTCATCGCGGATTCCGCTGTCGAGTTACAAAACAGAATAGCCTTGCTGTTCGGAAAAGAAAAACCAAAAAGAATTTATACTGACTTAATTTTAAGTTAGTTAACACAAGAACATAGAGGATGACCCTTTTTTAACTATTATTTCTGTTTCATATTCAAAATTTGAGAAACAAACTTTGAACCACAAATGAATCACAAAATTTAAGTACCTGGGTGATTCTTATTCCGGAATATATTTTTGAAGATTTTATCGAAAAAAATTAAACCTTGTGGCACAACAATTATTTTATGCCAGAATGATTTCTTGATTGATATAAGTGAAATTGATAAAAGAGGCACCATTGTGAAGTTAATATTTTCTGAGATAAATCCGATTAAAAACAAAATACTGATGAAGATAATGACAACGTGTGGAAGTTAATGATTTTGTGCTGAGGAAAAATGACGACTGATACGAATAATGAAAAAAATTAATTAAAAGTTACATAAATAATGAAATAAAACAACTCAATTAATAATCAACACCATATTTTAATCATAAAATCACAGATGGAACGTATATAACATATTATGTAAAATAATATAATTTTTAGATGATTAATATTAAGTAATATACTATTAATTTTCTATTTAAAACACAACATATATGACCACATATACACACTGCGGCAGATTATACAGAAGACCGAGGAGTACAATCTGCCGCTATGTGTTGCCTATGTGGACTATGAGAAAGCCTTTGATTCTATTGAGACCTGGGCAGTACTAAATTCTCTTCAGCGGTGCCGGATGGACTACCGGTATATCGAGGTGTTGAAATGTTTATACACATCAGCCACCATGACCGTCAGAGTACACAACACAGCAACGAACCCCATCCAACTGCAGTGAGGTGTCAGGCAAGGGGACGTCATAACCCCAAAACTGTTCACCGCTGCGTTGGAAGACGTGTTCAAGCTGATGGAGTGGAAACGACGTGGCATAAACATAAATGGCAAACACATCACACACCTGCGATATGCCGATGATATAGTTCTCTTGGCGGGATCCCTGGAGGAACTTGGTACAATGCTCGGACTTGAACAGCGCTTCACAACGGGTGGGTCTTAAGATGAACATGGACAAGACGAAAATCATGTCGAATGTCCATGTCACACCCGTACCGGTTGTTGTTGACGGCGCTGCTCTCGAAGTTGTAGACGAGTACATTTACCTGGGACAAGTGATCCAAATGGGTAAGTCCAACTTCGAGAAAGAAGTCACTCGTAGAATCCAACTCGGATGGGCTGCGTTCGGGAAACTACGTCATATCTTGTCGTCCAAAAAGTTACCTCAGTGCCTGAAGTCGAAGGTGTTCGAGCAGTGTGTGTTGCCAGTGATGACATACGGATCCGAGACGTGGTGCTTCACTATTGGCCTAATGCATAAGCTTAGAGTCGCCCAGCGGGCTATGGAACGAGCTATGCTCGGTATTTCTCTACGCGATCGAATCAGAAATTATGAATACCGTAGACGAACGAGGGTGACCGACATAGCTCAGAGAATTAGCAGGCTGAAGTGGCAATGGGCTGGCCACATAGTTTGAAGGACTGATAACCGTTGGGGAAGAAAGGTCCTCGAATGGAGACCACGCCTCGGTAAAAGGAGCACAGGACGCCCCCCGACCAGGTGGACAGACGACCTAAAGAAGACAGCGGGTATCCGCTGGATTCAGAAGGCTCAGAACCGGTCTGAGTGGCGTAGATTAGGGGAGGCCTATGTCCAGCAGTGGACCTCAAAAGGCTGATGGATGGATGGATGGAACATTTATCATCAAATCTTAAATCTTTCATTTTAAAAACTTTTAATGCTAATGGCATTAAGAAATTTTTGATGAAGTATCTTTAGTGGAGCATTCAGATACCGTTTCTGCATCTAAACTTTATTTTTCGTCACAAACTCTTTTTTACCAGCACTTATTGAACTATTAGAATCATCATTATAAAATTTATGAACTTCTTCTACGTGATCTGCTATTATGCTTATAGATGATAATTTAGTTTTACCTTGTTTTACGAACTTGGAGATGTTTGTTTGACTATGTTTGTTAGTATTTTCTTGCACTTGAAGTTTTTTATTTAATCGTAGTGTGTTTTTTTTTGGCTTTCAATTTTCTTTTTATATTTATTAATAGTATTTATCAACACACACCTCTTCTTATACTGATTATAGCGTATCCTTCTTACCACCGCTTTCATAGCAGGAGAAAATTGATCACGTAATGGATCACGCAACTTTTCTATCTTGGTCTGTCCCTCTATCTTGTCTTTTGACACTTTTGCATCTTCTAATACAATTGGCTCAAATGTAGGGCGCGTCGTTTCTTCTTGTTTTTTCAGAACTAGTCACACATTTTGAAGCTAATGATGATGATGAAAATGACGAATTGAAGAAAACAGGTTGTAACTTGTCAAAACCGAATAAATTCTGCTTTAAAACACATGGATATAAATAAGTTCACTTTCAATACATAATAATAGCACACAATGTGATTGATGTGACAATTAATCGCAACAACAGACGGCAAAAGTGTAATGATTTCTTTCATAACAAATTTGTAAGAACGAAATGTAAGCTTACCTGGTCGACAAATACGAT